>CM073595.1:57097388-58323638 GCA_037074705.1 Zhengitettix transpicula | reverse complement strand
TTATTTAAATTTTAGTTAAAATTTTTTTTTCTCTTGAAAATTTATTAATAAACGCCTAAGGCTATAGCTTTGTATGTTTTATTTAAATTTTAGTTAAAATTTTTTTTTCTCTTTAAAATTTATTAATAAACGCCTAAGACTATAGCCTTGTATGTTTTATTTAAATTTTTAGGAAAAATTTTTTTTTCTCTTGAAAATTTATTAATAAACGCCTAAGGCTATAGCCTTGTATGTTTTATTTAAATTTTAGTAAAAAATTTTTTTTCTCTTGAAAATTTATTAATAAACGCCTAAGGTTATAGTCTTGTATGTTTTATTTAAATTTTAGTTAAAAATTTTTTTTCTCTTAAAAATTTATTAATAAACGCCTTGTATATTTTATTTAAATTTTAGTTAAATTTTTTTTTCTCTTGAAAATTTATTAATAAACGCCTAAGGCTATAGCCTTGTATGTTTTATTTAAATTTTAGTTAAAAATTTTTTTTCTCTTGAAAATTTATTAATAAACGCCTAAGGCTATAGCCTTGTATGTTTTATTTAAATTTTAGTTAAAATTTTTTTTTCTCTTGAAAATTTATTAATAAACGCCTAAGACTGTAGCTTTGTACGTTTTATTTAAATTTAAGTTGAAAAATTTATTTCTCTTTAAAATTTATTAATAAACGCCTAAGACTGTAGCTTTGTACGTTTTAATTAAATTTTAGTTGAAAAATTTATTTCTGTTTAAAATTTATTAATAAACGCCTTGTATGTTTTATTTAAATTTTAGTTAAAAATTTTTTTTCTCTTGAAAATTTATTTATAAACGCCTAAGGCTATAGCCTTGTATGTTTTATTAAAATTTTTGTAAAAATTTTTTTTTCTCTTGAAAATTTATTAATAAACGCCTAAGGCTATAGCCTCGTATGTTTTATTTAAATTTTAGTTAAAAATTTTTTTTCTCTTGAAAATTTATTAATAAACGCCTTGTATATTTTATTTAAATTTTAGTTAAATTTTTTTTTCTCTTTAAAATTTATTAATAAACGCCTAAGGCTATAGTCTTGTATGTTTTATTTATATTTTAGTAAAAAATTTTTTTTCTCTTGAAAATTTATTAATAAACGCCTAAGGCTATATAGCCTTGTATGTTTTATTTAAATTTTAGTTAAAATTTTTTTTTCTCTTTAAAATTTATTAATAAACGCCTAAGACTATATATAGCCTTGTATGTTTTATTTAAATTTTTAGGAAAATTTTTTTTTTCTCTTGAAAATTTATTAATAAACGCCCAAGGCTATAGCCTTGTATGTTTTATTTAAATTTTAGTAAAAATTTTTTTTTCTCTTGAAAATTTATTAATAAACGCCTAAGGCTATAGCCTTGTATGTTTTATTTAAATTTTAGTTAAAAATTTTTTTTCTCTTGAAAATTTATTAATAAACGCCTAAGGCTATAGCCTTGTATGTTTTATTTAAATTTTAGTTAAAAATTTTTTTTCTCTTGAAAATTTATTAATAAACGCCTTGTATATTTTATTAAAATTTAATTAAATTTTTTTTTCTCTTGAAAATTTATTAATAAACGCCTAAGGCTATAGCCTTGTATGTTTTATTTAAATTTTAGTTAAAATTTTTTTTTCTCTTGAAAATTTATTAATAAACGCCTAAGGCGTTTTATTTAAATTTTAGTTAAAATTTTTTTTTTCTTGAAAATTTATTAATTAACGCCTAAGGCTATAGCCCTGTACGTTTTATTTTTATTGTAGTTAAAAATTTTTTTTCTCTTGAAAATTTATTAATAAACGCCTAAGGCTATATAGCCTTGAATGTTTTATTTAAATTTTAGTTAAAATTTTTTTTTCTGTAGAAAATTTATTAATAAACGCCTATGACTGTAGCTTTGTACGTTTTATTTAAATTTTAGTTGAAAAATTTATTTCTCTTTAAAATTTATTAATAAACGCCTAAGGCTATAGCCTTGTATGTTTTATTTAAATTTTAGTTAAAAATTTTTTTTCTCTTGAAAATTTATTATTAAACGCCTAAGACTATAGCCTTGTATGTTTTATTTAAATTTTAGTTAAAAATTTTTTTTCTCTTGAAAATTTATTAATAAACGCCTAATACTATAGCCTTGTATGTTTTATTTAAATTTAAGTAAACATTTTTTTTCTCTTGAAAATTTATTAATAAACGCCTAAGGCTATAGCCTTGTATGTTTTATTTAAATTTTAGTAAAAATTTTTTTTTCTCTTGAAAATTTATTAATAAACGCCTTGTATATTTTATTTAAATTTTAGTTAAATTTTTTTTTCTCTTGAAAATTTATTAATAAACGCCTAAGGCTATAGCCTTGTATGTTTTATTTAAATTTTAGTTAAAAATTTTTTTTCTCTTGAAAATTTATTAATAAACGCCTAAGGCTATAGCCTTGTATGTTTTATTTAAATTTTAGTTAAAATTTTTTTTTCTCTTGAAAATTTATTAATAAACGCCTAAGACTGTAGCTTTGTACGTTTTATTTAAATTTAAGTTGAAAAATTTATTTCTCTTTAAAATTTATTAATAAACGCCTAAGACTGTAGCTTTGTACGTTTTAATTAAATTTTAGTTGAAAAATTTATTTCTGTTTAAAATTTATTAATAAACGCCTTGTATGTTTTATTTAAATTTTAGTTAAAAATTTTTTTTCTCTTGAAAATTTATTTATAAACGCCTAAGGCTATAGCCTTGTATGTTTTATTAAAATTTTTGTAAAAATTTTTTTTTCTCTTGAAAATTTATTAATAAACGCCTAAGGCTATAGCCTCGTATGTTTTATTTAAATTTTAGTTAAAAATTTTTTTTCTCTTGAAAATTTATTAATAAACGCCTTGTATATTTTATTTAAATTTTAGTTAAATTTTTTTTTCTCTTGAAAATTTATTAATAAACGCCTAAGGCTATAGTCTTGTATGTTTTATTTATATTTTAGTAAAAAATTTTTTTTCTCTTGAAAATTTATTAATAAACGCCTAAGGCTATAGCCTTGTATGTTTTATTTAAATTTTAGTTAAAAATTTTTTTTCTCTTGAAAATTTATTAATAAACGCCTAAGGCTATAGCCTTGTATGCTTTATTTAAATTTTAGTTAAAATTTTTTTTTCTCTTGAAAATTTATTAATAAACGCCTAAGACTGTAGCTTTGTACGTTTTATTTAAATTTAAGTTGAAAAATTTATTTCTCTTTAAAATTTATTAATAAACGCCTAAGACTATAGCCTTGTATGTTTTATTTAAATTTTAGTTAAAAAATTTTTTTCTCTTGAAAATTTATTAATAAACGCCTAAGGCTATATAGCCTTGTATGTTTTATTTAAATTTTAGTTAAAATTTTTTTTTCTCTTTAAAATTTATTAATAAACGCCTAAGACTATATATAGCCTTGTATGTTTTATTTAAATTTTTAGGAAAATTTTTTTTTTCTCTTGAAAATTTATTAATAAACGCCCAAGGCTATAGCCTTGTATGTTTTATTTAAATTTTAGTAAAAATTTTTTTTTCTCTTGAAAATTTATTAATAAACGCCTAAGGCTATAGCCTTGTATGTTTTATTTAAATTTTAGTTAAAAATTTTTTTTCTCTTGAAAATTTATTAATAAACGCCTAAGGCTATAGCCTTGTATGTTTTATTTAAATTTTAGTTAAAAATTTTTTTTCTCTTGAAAATTTATTAATAAACGCCTTGTATATTTTATTAAAATTTAATTAAATTTTTTTTTCTCTTGAAAATTTATTAATAAACGCCTAAGGCTATAGCCTTGTATGTTTTATTTAAATTTTAGTTAAAATTTTTTTTTCTCTTGAAAATTTATTAATAAACGCCTAAGGCGTTTTATTTAAATTTTAGTTAAAATTTTTTTTTTCTTGAAAATTTATTAATTAACGCCTAAGGCTATAACCCTGTATGTTTTATTTTTATTGTAGTTAAAAATTTTTTTTCTCTTGAAAATTTATTAATAAACGCCTAAGGCTATATAGCCTTGAATGTTTTATTTAAATTTTAGTTAAAATTTTTTTTTCTGTAGAAAATTTATTAATAAACGCCTATGACTGTAGCTTTGTACGTTTTATTTAAATTTTAGTTGAAAAATTTATTTCTCTTTAAAATTTATTAATAAACGCCTAAGGCTATAGCCTTGTATGTTTTATTTAAATTTTAGTTAAAAATTTTTTTTCTCTTGAAAATTTATTATTAAACGCCTAAGACTATAGCCTTGTATGTTTTATTTAAATTTTAGTTAAAAATTTTTTTTCTCTTGAAAATTTATTAATAAACGCCTAATACTATAGCCTTGTATGTTTTATTTAAATTTAAGTAAACATTTTTTTTCTCTTGAAAATTTATTAATAAACGCCTAAGGCTATAGCCTTGTATGTTTTATTTAAATTTTAGTAAAAATTTTTTTTTCTCTTGAAAATTTATTAATAAACGCCTAAGGCTATAGTCTTGTATGTTTTATTTAAATTTTAGTTAAAAATTTTTTTTCTCTTGAAAATTTATTAATAAACGCCTTGTATATTTTATTTAAATTTTAGTTATATTTTTTTTTCTCTTGAAAATTTATTAATAAACGCCTAAGGCTATGCCTTGTATGTTTTATTAAAATTTTAGTTAAAATTTTTTTTTCTCTTGAAAATTTATTAATAAACGCCTAAGGCTAGCCTTGTATGCTTTATTTAAATTTTAGTTAAAATTTTTTTTTCTCTTGAAAATTTATTAATAAACGCCTAAGACTGTAGCTTTGTACGTTTTATTTAAATTTAAGTTGAAAAATTTATTTCTCTTTAAAATTTATTAATAAACGCCTAAGACTATAGCCTTGTATGTTTTATTTAAATTTTAGTTAAAATTTTTTTTTCTCTTGAAAATTTATTAATAAACGCCTAAGGCTATATAGCCTTGTATGTTTTATTTAAATTTTAGTTAAAATTTTTTTTTCTCTTTAAAATTTATTAATAAACGCCTAAGACTATATATAGCCTTGTATGTTTTATTTAAATTTTTAGGAAAATTTTTTTTTTCTCTTGAAAATTTATTAATAAACGCCCAAGGCTATAGCCTTGTATGTTTTATTTAAATTTTAGTAAAAATTTTTTTTTCTCTTGAAAATTTATTAATAAACGCCTAAGGCTATAGCCTTGTATGTTTTATTTAAATTTTAGTTAAAAATTTTTTTTCTCTTGAAAATTTATTAATAAACGCCTTGTATATTTTATTAAAATTTAATTAAATTTTTTTTTCTCTTGAAAATTTATTAATAAACGCCTAAGGCTATAGCCTTGTATGTTTTATTTAAATTTTAGTTAAAATTTTTTTTTTCTTGAAAATTTATTAATTAACGCCTAAGGCTATAGCCTTGTATGTTTTATTTAAATTTTAGTTAAAAATTTTTTTTCTCTTGAAAATTTATTATTAAACGCCTAAT
This sequence comes from Zhengitettix transpicula, assembly GCA_037074705.1. NCBI lineage: Eukaryota > Metazoa > Arthropoda > Insecta > Orthoptera > Tetrigidae > Zhengitettix > Zhengitettix transpicula. The sequence continues at coordinate 58,318,189 of CM073595.1, read as the reverse complement.
ACTATAGCCTTGTATGTTTTATTTAAATTTAAGTAAACATTTTTTTTCTCTTGAAAATTTATTAATAAACGCCTAAGGCTATAGCCTTGTATGTTTTATTTAAATTTTAGTAAAAATTTTTTTTTCTCTTGAAAATTTATTAATAAACGCCTAAGGCTATAGTCTTGTATGTTTTATTTAAATTTTAGTTAAAAATTTTTTTTCTCTTGAAAATTTATTAATAAACGCCTTGTATATTTTATTTAAATTTTAGTTAAATTTTTTTTTCTCTTGAAAATTTATTAATAAACGCCTAAGGCTATGCCTTGTATGTTTTATTAAAATTTTAGTTAAAATTTTTTTTTCTCTTGAAAATTTATTAATAAACGCCTAAGGCTATAGCCTTGTATGTTTTATTTAAATTTTAGTAAAAATTTTTTTTTCTCTTGAAAATTTATTAATAAACGCCTAAGGCTATAGTCTTGTATGTTTTATTTAAATTTTAGTTAAAATTTTTTTTTCTCTTGAAAATTTTTAATAAAGGCCTAAGGCGTATGTTTTATTTAAATTTTAGTAAAAAATTTTTTTTTCTTGAAAATTTATTAATTAACGCCTAAGGCTATAGCCCTGTATGTTTTATTTAAATTTTAGTTAAAATTTTTTTTTCTCTTGAAAATTTATTAATAAACGCCTAAGGCTAAATAGCCTTGTATGTTTTATTTAAGTTTTAGTTAAAATTTTTTTTTCTGTTGAAAATTTATTAATAAACGCCTATGACTGTAGCTTTGTACGTTTTATTTAAATTTTAGTTGAAAAATTTATTTCTCTTTAAAATTTATTAATAAACGCCTAAGACTATAGACTTGTATGTTTTATTTAAATATTAGTTAAAATTTTTTTTTCCTCTTGAAAATTTATTAATAAACGCCTAAGGCTATATAGCCTTGTATGTTTTATTTAAATTTTAGTTAAAAATTTTTTTTCTCTTGAAAATTTATTAATAAACGCCTAAGAATATAGCCTTGTATGTTTTATTTAAATTTAAGTAAACATTTTTTTTTCTCTTGAAAATTTATTAATAAACGCCTAAGGCTATATATAGCCTTGTATGTTTTATTTAAATTTTAGTTAAAAAATTTTTTTCTCTTGAAAATTTATTAATAAACGCCTAAGGCTATAGCCTTGTATGTTTCATTTAAATTTTAGTTAAAATTTTTTTTTCCCTTGAAAATTTATTAATAAACGCCTAAGGCTATAGCCTTGTATGTTTTATTTAAATTTTAGTTAAAATTTTTTTTTCTCTTGAAAATTTATTAATAAACGCCTAAGTCTGTAGCTTTGTACGTTTTATTTAAATTTTAGTTAAAAAATTTATTTCTCTTTAAAATTTATTAATAAACGCCTTGTATGTTTTATTTAAATTGTAGTTAAAATTTTTTTTTCTCTTGAAAATTTATTAATAAATGCCTAAGGCTATAGCCTTGTATGTTTTATTTAAATTTTAGTTACAATTTTTATTTCTCTTGAAAATTTATTAATAAATGCCTAAGGCTATAGCCTTGTATGTTTTATTTAAATTTTAGTAAAAATTTTTTTTTCTCTTGAAAATTTATTAATAAACGCCTAAGGCTATAGCCTCGTATGTTTTATTTAAATTTTAGTTAAAAATTTTTTTTATCTTGAAAATTTATTAATAAACGCCTTGTATATTTTATTTAAATTTTAGTTAAATTTTTTTTTCTCGTGAAAATTTATTAATAAACGCCTAAGACTGTAGCTTTGTACGTTTTATTTAAATTTAAGTTGAAAAATTTATTTCTCTTTAAAATTTATTAATAAACGCCTAAGGCTATAGCCATGTATGTTTTATTTAAATTTTAGTTTAAATTTTTTTTTCTCTTTAAAATTTATTAATAAACGCCTAAGGCTATAGCCTTGTATGTTTTATTTAAATTTAATTAAAAATTTTTTTTTCTCTTGAAAATTTATTAATAAACGCCTTGTATGTTTTATTTAAATTTTAGTTAAAAATTTTTTTTCTCTTGAAAATTTATTAATAAACGCCTTGTATATTTTATTTAAATTTTAGTTAAATTTTTTTTTCTCTTGAAAATTTATTAATAAACGCCTAAGGCTATAGCCTTGTATGTTTTATTTAAATTTTAGTTAAAATTTTTTTTTCTCTTGAAAATTTATTAATAAACGCCTAAGGCTATAGCCTTGTATGTTTTATTTAAATTTTAGTTAAAATTTTTTTTTCTCTTGAAAATTTATTAACAAACGCCTAAGGCTATAGCCTTGTATGCTTTATTTAAATTTTAGTTAAAATTTTTTTTTCTCTTGAAAATTTATTAATAAACGCCTAAGACTGTAGCTTTGTACGTTTTATTTAAATTTAAGTTGAAAAATTTATTTCTCTTTAAAATTTATTAATAAACGCCTAAGACTATAGCCTTGTATGTTTAATTTAAATTTTAGTTAAAAATTTTTTTTCTCTTGAAAATTTATTAATAAACGCCTAAGGCTATAGCCTTTATGTTTTATTTAAATTTTAGTTAAAATTTTTTTTTCTCTTGAAAATTTATTAATAAACGCCTAAGGCTATAGCCTTGTATGTTTTATTTAAATTTTAGTAAAAAATTTTTTTTCTCTTGAAAATTTATTAATAAACGCCTAAGGCTATAGCCTTGTATGTTTTATTTAAATTTTAGTTAAAATTTTTTTTTCTCTTGAAAATTTATTAATAAACGCCTAAGACTGTAGCTTTGTACGTTTTATTTAAATTTAAGTTGAAAAATTTATTTCTCTTTAAAATTTATTAATAAACGCCTAAGACTATAGCCTTGTATGTTTAATTTAAATTTTAGTTAAAAATTTTTTTTCTCTTGAAAATTTATTAATAAACGCCTAAGGCTATAGCCTTGTATGTTTTATTTAAATTTTAGTTAAAATTTTTTTTTCTCTTGAAAATTTATTAATAAACGCCTAAGACTGTAGCTTTGTACGTTTTAATTAAATTTTAGTTGAAAAATTTATTTTGTTTAAAATTTATTAATAAACGCCTTGTATGTTTTATTTAAATTTTAGTAAAAAATTTTTTTTCTCTTGAAAATTTATTAATAAACGCCTAAGGCTATAGCCTTGTATGTTTTATTTAAATTTTAGTAAAAATTTTTTTTTCTCTTGAAAATTTATTAATAAACGCCTAAGGCTATAGCTTTGTATGTTTTATTTAAATTTTAGTTAAAATTTTTTTTTCTCTTGAAAATTTATTTATAAACGCCTAAGGCTATAGCCTTGTATGTTTTATTTAAATTTTTGTAAAAATTTTTTTTTCTCTTGAAAATTTATTAATAAACGCCTAAGGCTATAGTCTTGTATGTTTTATTTAAATTTTAGTTAAAAATTTTTTTTCTCTTAAAAATTTATTAATAAACGCCTTGTATATTTTATTTAAATTTTAGTTAAATTTTTTTTTCTCTTGAAAATTTATTAATAAACGCCTAAGGCTATAGCCTTGTATGTTTTATTTAAATTTTAGTTAAAATTTTTTTTTCTCTTGAAAATTTATTAATAAACGCCTAAGGCTATAGCCTTGTATGTTTTATTTTAATTTTAGTTAAAATTTTTTTTTCTCTTGAAAATTTATTAATAAACGCCTAAGACTGTAGCTTTGTACGTTTTATTTAAATTTAAGTTGAAAAATTTATTTCTCTTTAAAATTTATTAATAAACGCCTAAGACTATAGCCTTGTATGTTTAATTTAAATTTTAGTTAAAAAATTTTTTTCTCTTGAAAATTTAGTAATAAACGCCTTGTATATTTTATTTAAATTTTAGTTAAATTTTTTTTTCTTTTGAAAATTTATTAATAAACGCCTAAGGCTATGCCTTGTATGTTTTATTAAAATTTTAGTTAAAATTTTTTTTTCTCTTGAAAATTTATTAATAAACGCCTAAGGCTATAGTCTTGTATGTTTTATTTAAATTTTAGTTAAAAATTTTTTTTCTCTTGAAAATTTTTAATAAACGCCTAAGGCGTATGTTTTATTTAAATTTTAGTAAAAAATTTTTTTTTCTTGAAAATTTATTAATTAACGCCTAAGGCTATAGCCCTGTATGTTTTATTTAAATTTTAGTTAAAATTTTTTTTCTCTTGAAAATTTATTAATAAACGCCTAAGGCTATATAGCCTTGTATGTTTTATTTAAGTTTTAGTTAAAATTTTTTTTTCTGTTGAAAATTTATTAATAAACGCCTATGACTGTAGCTTTGTACGTTTTATTTAAATTTTAGTTAAAATTTTTTTTTCTCTTGAAAATTTATTTATAAACGCCTAAGGCTATAGCCTTGTATGTTTTATTTAAATTTTTGTAAAAATTTTTTTTTCTCTTGAAAATTTATTAATAAACGCCTAAGGCTATAGCCTTGTATGTTTTATTTAAATTTTAGTTAAAAATTTTTTTTCTCTTGAAAATTTATTAATAAACGCCTAAGGCTATAGCCTTGTATGTTTTATTAAAATTTTAGTTAAAATTTATTTTTCTCTTTAAAATTTATTAATAAACGCCTAAGGCTATAGCCTTGTATGTTTTATTTAAATTTTTAGGAAAAATTTTTTTTTCTCTTGAAAATTTATTAATAAACGCCTAAGGCTATAGCCTTGTATGTTTTATTTAAATTTTAGTAAAAAATTTTTTTTCTCTTGAAAATTTATTAATAAACGCCTAAGGTTATAGTCTTGTATGTTTTATTTAAATTTTAGTTAAAAATTTTTTTTCTCTTAAAAATTTATTAATAAACGCCTTGTATATTTTATTTAAATTTTAGTTAAATTTTTTTTTCTCTTGAAAATTTATTAATAAACGCCTAAGGCTATAGCCTTGTATGTTTTATTTAAATTTTAATTAAATTTTTTTTTTTCTTGAAAATTTATTAATAAACGCCTAAGGCTATAGCCTTGTATGTTTTATTTTTATTTTAGTTAAAATTTTTTTTTCTCTTGAAAATTTATTAATAAACGCCTAAGACTGTAGCTTTGTACGTTTTATTTAAATTTAAGTTGAAAAATTTATTTCTCTTTAAAATTTATTAATAAACGCCTAAGACTATAGCCTTGTATGTTTAATTTAAATTTTAGTTAAAAAATTTTTTTCTCTTTAAAATTTATTAATAAACGCCTTGTATATTTTATTTAAATTTTAGTTAAATTTTTTTTTCTCTTGAAAATTTATTAATAAACGCCTAAGGCTATGCCTTGTATGTTTTATTAAAATTTTAGTTAAAATTTTTTTTCTCTTGAAAATTTATTAATAAACGCCTAAGGCTATAGTCTTGTATGTTTTATTTAAATTTTAGTTAAAAATTTTTTTTCTCTTGAAAATTTTTAATAAACGCCTAAGGCGTATGTTTTATTTAAATTTTAGTAAAAAATTTTTTTTTCTTGAAAATTTATTAATTAACGCCTAAGGCTATAGCCCTGTATGTTTTATTTAAATTTTAGTTAAAATTTTTTTTTCTCTTGAAAATTTATTAATAAACGCCTAAGGCTATATAGCCTTGTATGTTTTATTTAAGTTTTAGTTAAAATTTTTTTTTCTGTTGAAAATTTATTAATAAACGCCTATGACTGTAGCTTTGTACGTTTTATTTAAATTTTAGTTGAAAAATTTATTTCTCTTTAAAATTTATTAATAAACGCCTAAGACTATAGACTTGTATGTTTTATTTAAATATTAGTTAAAAATTTTTTTTCCTCTTGAAAATTTATTAATAAACGCCTAAGGCTATAGCCTTGTATGTTTTATTTAAATTTTAGTTAAAAATTTTTTTTCTCTTGAAAATTTATTATTAAACGCCTATGACTATAGCCTTGTATGTTTAATTTAAATTTTAGTTAAAAATTTTTTTTCTCTTGAAAATTTATTAACAAACGCCTAAGAATATAGCCTTGTATGTTTTATTTAAATTTAAGTAAACATTTTTTTTTCTCTTGAAAATTTATTAATAAACGCCTAAGGCTATATATAGCCTTGTATGTTTTATTTAAATTTTAGTTAAAAAATTTTTTTCTCTTGAAAATTTATTAATAAACGCCTAAGGCTATAGCCTTGTATGTTTCATTTAAATTTTAGTTAAAATTTTTTTTTCTCTTGAAAATTTATTAATAAACGCCTAAGGCTATAGCCTTGTATGTTTTATTTAAATTTTAGTTAAAATTTTTTTTTCTCTTGAAAATTTATTAATGAACGCCTAAGTCTGTAGCTTTGTACGTTTTATTTAAATTTTAGTTGAAAAATTTATTTCTCTTTAAAATTTATTAATAAACGCCTTGTATGTTTTATTTAAATTGTAGTTAAAATTTTTTTTTTCTCTTGAAAATTTATTAATAAACGCCTAAGGCTATAGCCTTGTATGTTTTATTTAAATTTTAGTTAAAATTTTTTTTTCTCTTGAAAATTTATTAATAAACGCCTAAGACTGTAGCTTTGTACGTTTTATTTAAATTTAAGTTGAAAAATTTTTTTCTCTTGAAAATTTATTAATAAACGCCTAAGGCTATAGTCTTGTATGTTTTATTTAAATTTTAGTTAAAAATTTTTTTTCTCTTGAAAATTTATTAATAAACGCCTTGTATATTTTATTTAAATTTTAGTTAAATTTTTTTTTCTCTTGAAAATTTATTAATAAACGCCTAAGGCTATGCCTTGTATGTTTTATTAAAATTTTAGTTAAAATTTTTTTTTCTCTTGAAAATTTATTAATAAACGCCTAAGGCTATAGCCTTGTATGTTTTATTTAAATTTTAGTAAAAATTTTTTTTTCTCTTGAAAATTTATTAATAAACGCCTAAGGCTATAGTCTTGTATGTTTTATTTAAATTTTAGTTAAAATTTTTTTTTCTCTTGAAAATTTTTAATAAACGCCTAAGGCGTATGTTTTATTTAAATTTTAGTAAAAAATTTTTTTTTCTTGAAAATTTATTAATTAACGCCTAAGGCTATAGCCCTGTATGTTTTATTTAAATTTTAGTTAAAATTTTTTTTTCTTTTGAAAATTTATTAATAAACGCCTAAGGCTATATAGCCTTGTATGTTTTATTTAAGTTTTAGTTAAAATTTTTTTTTCTGTTGAAAATTTATTTAAAACGCCTATGACTGTAGCTTTGTACGTTTTATTTAAATTTTAGTTGAAAAATTTATTTCTCTTTAAAATTTATTAATAAACGCCTAAGACTATAGACTTGTAAGTTTTATTTAAATATTAGTTAAAATTTTTTTTTCCTCTTGAAAATTTATTAATAAACGCCTAAGACTGTAGCTTTGTACGTTTTATTTAAATTTAAGTTGAAAAATTTATTTCTCTTTAAAATTTATTAATAAACGCCTAAGACTATAGCCTTGTATGTTTTATTTAAATTTTTAGGAAAATTTTTTTTCTCTTGAAAATTTATTATTAAACGCCTATGACTATAGCCTTGTATGTTTTATTTAAATTTTAGTTAAAAATTTTTTTTCTCTTGAAAATTTATTAATAAACGCCTAAGGCGATAGCCCTGTATGCTTTATTTAAATTTTAGTTAAAATTTTTTTTTCTCTTGAAAATTTATTAATAAACGCCTTGTATATTTTATTTAAATTTTAAATAAATTTTTTTTTCTCTTGAAAATTTATTAATAAACGCCTAAGGCTATAGCCTTGTATGCTTTATTTAAATTTTAGTTAAAATTTTTTTTCTCTTGAAAATTTATTAATAAACGCCTAAGACTGTAGCTTTGTACGTTTTATTTAAATTTAAGTTGAAAAATTTATTTCTCTTTAAAATTTATTAATAAACGCCTAAGACTATAGCCTTGTATGTTTTATTTAAATTTTAGTTAAAAATTTTTTTTCTCTTGAAAATTTATTAATAAACGCCTAAGGCTATAGCCTTGTATGTTTTATTTAAATTTTAGTTAAAATTTTTTTTTCTCTTTAAAATTTATTAATAAACGCCTAAGACTATAGCCTTGTATGTTTTATTTAAATTTTTAGGAAAATTTTTTTTTTCTCTTGAAAATTTATTAATAAACGCCTAAGGCTATAGCCTTGTATGTTTTATTTAAATTTTAGTAAATATTATTTTTTCTCTTGAAAATTTATTAATAAACGCCTAAGGCGTTTTATTTAAATTTTAGTTAAAAAATTTTTTTCTCTTGAAAATTTATTAATAAACGCCTAAGGCTATAGCCTTGTATGTTTTATTTAAATTTTAGTTACAATTTTTTTTTCTCTTGAAAATTTATTAATAAATGCCTAAGGCTATAGCCCTGTATGTTTTATTTAAATTTTAGTAAAAATTTTTTTTTCTCTTGAAAATTTATTAATAAACGCCTAAGGCTATAGTCTTGTATGTTTTATTTATATTTTAGTAAAAAATTTTTTTTCTCTTGAAAATTTATTAATAAACGCCTAAGGCTATATATAGCCTTGTATGTTTTATTTAAATTTTAGTTAAAATTTTTTTTTCTCATGAAAATTTATTAATAAACGCCTAAGGCTATAGCCTTGTATGTTTTATTTAAATTTTAGTAAAATTTTTTTTTTCTCTTTCAAATTTATTAATAAACGCCTAAGGCTATAGTCTTGTATGTTTTATTTTAATTTTAGTTTAAATTTTTTTTTCTCTTGAAAATTTATTAATAAACGCCTTGTATGTTTTATTTAAATTTTAGTAAAAATATTTTTTCTTGAAAATTTATTAATTAACGCCTAAGGCTATAGCCCTGTATGTTTTATTTTTATTGTAGTTAAAAATTTTTTTTCTCTTGAAAATTTATTAATAAACGCCTAAGGCTATATAGCCTTGAATGTTTTATTTAAATTTTAGTTAAAATTTTTTTTTCTGTAGAAAATTTATTAATAAACGCCTATGACTGTAGCTTTGTACGTTTTATTTAAATTTTAGTTGAAAAATTTATTTCTCTTTAAAATTTATTAATAAACGCCTAAGACTATAGCCTTGTATGTTTTATTTAAATATTAGTTAAAATTTTTTTTTCTCTTGAAAATTTATTAATAAACGCCTAAGGCTATAGCCTTGTATGTTTTATTTAAATTTTAGTTAAAAAATTTTTTTCTCTTGAAAATTTATAATAAAACGCCTAAGACTATAGCCTTGTATGTTTTATTTAAATTTTAGTTAAAATTTTTTTTTCTCTTGAAAATTTATTAATAAACGCCTAATACTATAGCCTTGTATGTTTTATTTAAATTTAAGTAAACATTTTTTTTCTCTTGAAAATTTATTAATAAACGCCTAAGGCTATAGTCTTGTATGTTTTATTTAAATTTTTAGGAAAAATTTTTTTTTCTCTTGAAAATTTATTAATAAACGCCTAAGGCTATAGCCTTGTATGTTTTATTTAAATTTTAGTTAAAAATTTTTTTTCTCTTGAAAATTTATTAATAACCGCCTAAGTCTGTAGCTTTGTACGTTTTATTTAAATTTTAGTTGAAAAATTTATTTCTCTTTAAAATTTATTAATAAACGCCTAAGACTATAGCCTTGTATGTTTTATTTAAATTGTAGTTAAAATTTTTTTTTCTCTTGAAAATTTATTAATAAACGCCTAAGGCTATAGCCTTGTATGTTTTATTTAAATTTTAGTTGAAAAATTTTTTTCTCTTGAAAATTTATTAATAAACGCCTTGTATAGTTTATTTAAATTTTAGTTAAATTTTTTTTTCTCTTGAAAATTTATTAATAAACGCCTAAGGCTTGTATGTTTAATTTAAATTTTAGTTAAAATTTTTATTTCTCTTGAAAATTTATTAATAAACGCCTAAGGCTATAGCCTTGTATGTTTTATTTAAATTTTAGTTAAAATTTTATTTTCTATTGAAAATTTATTAATAAACGCCTAAGACAGTAGCTTTGTACGTTTTATTTAAATTTAAGTTGAAAAATTTATTTCTCTTGAAAATTTATTAATAAACGCCTAAGGCTATAGCCTTGTATGTTTTATTTAAATTGTAGTTAAAATTTTTTTTTCTCTTGAAAATTTATTAATAAACGCCTAAGGCTATAGCCTTCTATGTTTTATTTAAATTTTAGTTAAAAATTTTTTTTTCTCTTGAAAATTTATTAATAAACGCCTTGTATAGTTTATTTAAATTTTAGTTAAATTTTTTTTTCTCTTGAAAATTTATTAATAAACGCCTAAACGCCTTGTATGTTTAATTTAAATTTTAGTTAAAATTTTTTTTTCTCTTGAAAATTTATTAATAAACGCCTAAGGCTATAGCCTTGTATGTTTTATTTAAATTTTTGTTAAAATTTTTTTTTCTCTTGAAAATTTATTAATAAACGCCTAAGGCTATAGCCTTGTATGTTTTATTTAAATTTTAGTTAAAATTTTTTTTTCTCTTGAAAATTTATTAATAAACGCCTAAGTCTGTAGCTTTGTACGTTTTATTTATATTTTAGTTGAAAAATTTATTTCTCTTTAAAATTTATTAATAAACGCCTTGTATGTTTTATTTAAATTGTAGTTAAAATTTTTTTTTCTCTTGAAAATTTATTAATAAACGCCTAAGGCTATAGCCTTGTATGTTTTATTTAAATTTTAGTTACAATTTTTATTTCTCTTGAAAATTTATTAATAAATGCCTAAGGCTATAGCCTTGTATGTTTTATTTATATTTTAGTAAAAAATTTTTTTTCTCTTGAAAATTTATTAATAAACGCCTAAGGCTATAGCCTCGTATGTTTTATTTAAATTTTAGTTAAAAATTTTTTTTCTCTTGAAAATTTATTAATAAACGCCTTGTATATTTTATTTAAATTTTAGTTAAATTTTTTTTTCTCTTGAAAATTTATTAATAAACGCCTAAGGCTATAGCCTTGTATGTTTTATTTAAATTTTAGTTAAAATTTTTTTTTCTCTTGAAAATTTATTAATAAACGCCTAAGGCTATAGCCTTGTATGTTTTATTTAAATTTTAGTTAAAATTTTTTTTTCTCTTGAAAATTTATTAATAAACGCCTAAGACTGTAGCTTTGTACGTTTTATTTAAATTTAAGTTGAAAAATTTATTTCTCTTTAAAATTTATTAATAAACACCTAAGACTATAGCCTTGTATGTTTTATTTAAATTTTAGTTAAAAATTTTTTTTCTCTTGAAAATTTATTAATAAATGCCTAAGGCTATAGCCTTGTATGTTTTATTTAAATTTTAGTAAAAATTTTTTTTTCTCTTGAAAATTTATTAATAAACGCCTAAGGCTATAGTCTTGTATGTTTTATTTATATTTTAGTAAAAATTTTTTTTTCTCTTGAAAATTTATTAATAAACGCCTAAGGCTATAGCCTTGTATGTTTTATTTAAATTTTAGTTAAAAATTTTTTTTCTCTTGAAAATTTATTAATAAACGCCTAAGGCTATAGCCTTGTATGTTTTATTTAAATTTCAGAAAAAATTTTTTTTTCTCTTTAAAATTTATTAATAAACGCCTAAGGCTATAGTCTTGTATGTTTTATTTAAATTTTAGTTAAAAATTTTTTTTCTCTTGAAAATTTATTAATAAACGCCTTGTATATTTTATTTAAATTTTAGTTAAATTTTTTTTTCTCTTGAAAATTTATTAATAAACGCCTAAGGCTATAGCCTTGTATGTTTTATTTAAATTTTAGTTAAAATTTTTTTTTCTCTTGAAAATTTATTAATAAACGCCTAAGGCTATAGCCTTGTATGTTTTATTTAAATTTTAGTTAAAATTTTTTTTTCTCTTGAAAATTTATTAATAAACGCCTAAGACTGTAGCTTTGTACGTTTTATTTAAATTTAAGTTGAAAAATTTATTTCTCTTTAAAATTTATTAATAAACACCTAAGACTATAGCCTTGTATGTTTTATTTAAATTTTAGTTAAAAATTTTTTTTCTCTTGAAAATTTATTAATAAATGCCTAAGGCTATAGCCTTGTATGTTTAATTTAAATTTTAGTTAAAATTTTTTTTTCTCTTGAAAATTTATTAATAAACGCCTAAGGCTATAGCCTTGTATGTTTTATTTAAATTTTTGTTAAAATTTTTTTTTCTCTTGAAAATTTATTAATAAACGCCTAAGGCTATATATAGCCTTGTATGTTTTATTTAAATTTTAGTTAAAATTTTTTTTTCTCTTGAAAATTTATTAATAAACGCCTAAGGCTATAGCCTTCTATGTTTTATTTAAATTTTAGTTAAAAATTTTTTTTTCTCTTGAAAATTTATTAATAAACGCCTAAGGCTATAGCCTTGTATGTTTTATTTAAATTTTAGTTAAAAATTTTTTTTCTCTTGAAAATTTATTAATAAACGCCTTGTATAGTTTATTTAAATTTTAGTTAAATTTTTTTTTCTCTTGAAAATTTATTAATAAACGCCTAAGGCTATAGCCTTGTATGTTTAATTTAAATTTTAGTTTAAATTTTTTTTTCTCTTGAAAATTTATTAATAAACGCCTAAGGCTATAGCCTTGTATGTTTTATTTAAATTTTTGTTAAAATTTTTTTTTCTCTTGAAAATTTATTAATAAACGCCTAAGGCTATAGCCTTGTATGTTTTATTTAAATTTTAGTTAAAATTTTTTTTTCTCTTGAAAATTTATTAATAAACGCCTAAGTCTGTAGCTTTGTACGTTTTATTTAAATTTTAGTTGAAAAATTTATTTCTCTTTAAAATTTATTAATAAACGCCTTGTATGTTTTATTTAAATTGTAGTTAAAATTTTTTTTTCTCTTGAAAATTTATTAATAAACGCCTAAGGCTATAGCCTTGTATGTTTTATTTAAATTTTAGTTACAATTTTTATTTCTCTTGAAAATTTATTAATAAATGCCTAAGGCTATAGCCTTGTATGTTTTATTTAAATTTTAGTAAAAATTTTTTTTTTCTCTTGAAAATTTATTAATAAACGCCTAAGGCTATAGTCTTGTATGTTTTATTTATATTTTAGTAAAAATTTTTTTTTCTCTTGAAAATTTATTAATAAACGCCTAAGGCTATAGCCTCGTATGTTTTATTTAAATTTTAGTTAAAAATATTTTTTCTCTTGAAAATTTATTAATAAACGCCTTGTATATTTTATTTAAATTTTAGTTAAATTTTTTTTTCTCTTGAAAATTTATTAATAAACGCCTAAGGCTATAGCCTTGTATGTTTTATTTAAATTTTAGTTAAAATTTTTTTTTCTCTTGAAAATTTATTAATAAACGCCTAAGGCTATAGCCTTGTATGTTTTATTTAAATTTTAGTTAAAATTTTTTTTTCTCTTGAAAATTTATTAATAAACGCCTAAGACTGTAGCTTTGTACGTTTTATTTAAATTTAAGTTGAAAAATTTATTTCTCTTTAAAATTTATTAATAAACACCTAAGACTATAGCCTTGTATGTTTTATTTAAATTTTAGTTAAAAATTTTTTTTCTCTTGAAAATTTATTAATAAATGCCTAAGGCTATAGCCTTGTATGTTTTATTTAAATTTTAGTAAAAATTTTTTTTTCTCTTGAAAATTTATAATAAACGCCTAAGGCTATAGTCTTGTATGTTTTATTTATATTTTAGTAAAAATTTTTTTTTCTCTTGAAAATTTATTAATAAACGCCTAAGGCTATAGCCTTGTATGTTTTATTTAAATTTTAGTTAAAAATTTTTTTTCTCTTGAAAATTTATTAATAAACGCCTAAGGCTATAGCCTTGTATGTTTTATTTAAATTTTAGTTTAAATTTTTTTTTCTCTTTAAAATTTATTAATAAACGCCTAAGGCTATAGCCTTGTATGTTTTATTTAAATTTCAGAAAAAATTTTTTTTCTCTTGAAAATTTATTAATAAACGCCTAAGGCTATAGTCTTGTATGTTTTATTTAAATTTTAGTTAAAAATTTTTTTTCTCTTGAAAATTTATTAATAAACGCCTTGTATATTTTATTTAAATTTTAGTTAAATTTTTTTTTCTCTTGAAAATTTATTAATAAACGCCTAAGGCTATAGCCTTGTATGTTTTATTTAAATTTTAGTTAAAATTTTTTTTTCTCTTGAAAATTTATTAATAAACGCCTAAGGCTATATAGCCTTGTATGCTTTATTTAAATTTTAGTTAAAATTTTTTTTTCTCTTGAAAATTTATTAATAAACGCCTAAGACTGTAGCTTTGTACGTTTTATTTAAATTTAAGTTGAAAAATTTATTTCTCTTTAAAATTTATTAATAAACGCCTAAGACTATAGCCTTGTATGTTTTATTTAAATTTTAGTTAAAAATTTTTTTTTTCTTGAAAATTTATTAATAAACGCCTAAGGCTATAGCCTTGTATGTTTTATTTAAATTTTAGTTAAAATTTTTTTTTCTCTTTAAAATTTATTAATAAACGCCTAAGACTATAGCCTTGTATGTTTTATTTAAATTTTTAGGAAAATTTTTTTTTTCTCTTGAAAATTTATTAATAAACGCCCAAGGCTATAGCCTTGTATGTTTTATTTAAATTTTAGTAAAAATTTTTTTTTCTCTTGAAAATTTATTAATAAACGCCTAAGGCTATATATAACCTTGTATGTTTTATTTAAATTTTAGTTAAAAATTTTTTTTCTCTTGAAAATTTATTAATAAACGCCTAAGGCTATAGCCTTGTATGTTTTATTTAAATTTTAGTTAAAAATTTTTTTTCTCTTGAAAATTTATTAATAAACGCCTTGTATATTTTATTTAAATTTTAGTTAAATTTTTTTTTCTCTTGAAAATTTATTAATAAACGCCTAAGGCTATAGTCTTGTATGTTTTATTTATATTTTAGTAAAAAATTTTTTTTCTCTTGAAAATTTATTAATAAACGCCTAAGGCTATATATAGCCTTGTATGTTTTATTTAAATTTTAGTTAAAATTTTTTTTTCTCATGAAAATTTATTAATAAACGCCTAAGGCTATAGCCTTGTATGTTTTATTTAAATTTTAGTAAAATTTTTTTTTTCTCTTTCAAATTTATTAATAAACGCCTAAGGCTATAGTCTTGTATGTTTTATTTTAATTTTAGTTTAAATTTTTTTTTCTCTTGAAAATTTATTAATAAACGCCTAAGGCTATAGCCTTGTATGTTTTATTTAAATTTTAGTAAAAATTTTTTTTTTTTGAAAATTTATTAATTAACGCCTAAGGCTATAGCCCTGTATGTTTTATTTTTATTGTAGTTAAAATTTTTTTTTCTCTTGAAAATTTATTAATAAACGCCTAAGGCTATATAGCCTTGAATGTTTTATTTAAATTTTAGTTAAAATTTTTTTTTCTGTAGAAAATTTATTAATAAACGCCTATGACTGTAGCTTTGTACGTTTTATTTAAATTTTAGTTGAAAAATTTATTTCTCTTTAAAATTTATTAATAAACGCCTAAGACTATAGCCTTGTATGTTTTATTTAAATATTAGTTAAAATTTTTTTTTCTCTTGAAAATTTATTAATAAACGCCTAAGGCTATATATAGCCTTGTATGTTTTATTTAAATTTTAGTTAAAAATTTTTTTTCTCTTGAAAATTTATAATAAAACGCCTAAGACTATAGCCTTGTATGTTTTATTTAAATTTTAGTTAAAATTTTTTTTTCTCTTGAAAATTTATTAATAAACGCCTAATACTATAGCCTTGTATGTTTTATTTAAATTTAAGTAAACATTTTTTTTCTCTTGAAAATTTATTAATAAACGCCTAAGGCTATAGTCTTGTATGTTTTATTTAAATTTTTAGGAAAAATTTTTTTTTCTCTTGAAAATTTATTAATAAACGCCTAAGGCTATAGCCTTGTATGTTTTATTTAAATTTTAGTTAAAATTTTTTTTTCTCTTGAAAATTTATTAATAAACGCCTAAGTCTGTAGCTTTGTACGTTTTATTTAAATTTTAGTTGAAAAATTTATTTCTCTTTAAAATTTATTAATAAACGCCTAAGACTATAGCCTTGTATGTTTTATTTAAATTGTAGTTAAAATTTTTTTTTCTCTTGAAAATTTATTAATAAACGCCTAAGGCTATAGCCTTGTATGTTTTATTTAAATTTTAGTTGAAAAATTTTTTTCTCTTGAAAATTTATTAATAAACGCCTTGTATAGTTTATTTAAATTTTAGTTAAATTTTTTTTTCTCTTGAAAATTTATTAATAAACGCCTAAGGCTTGTATGTTTAATTTAAATTTTAGTTAAAATTTTTTTTTCTCTTGAAAATTTATTAATAAACGCCTAAGGCTATAGCCTTGTATGTTTTATTTAAATTTTAGTTAAAATTTTATTTTCTATTGAAAATTTATTAATAAACGCCTAAGACTGTAGCTTTGTACGTTTTATTTAAATTTAAGTTGAAAAATTTATTTCTCTTGAAAATTTATTAATAAACGCCTAAGGCTATAGCCTTGTATGTTTTATTTAAATTGTAGTTAAAATTTTTTTTTCTCTTGAAAATTTATTAATAAACGCCTAAGGCTATAGCCTTCTATATTTTATTTAAATTTTAGTTAAAAATTTTTTTTTCTCTTGAAAATTTATTAATAAACGCCTAAGGCTATAACCTTGTATGTTTTATTTAAATTTTAGTTAAAAATTTTTTTTCTCTTGAAAATTTATTAATAAACGCCTTGTATAGTTTATTTAAATTTTAGTTAAATTTTTTTTTCTCTTGAAAATTTATTAATAAACGCCTAAGGCTATAGCCTTGTATGTTTAATTTAAATTTTAGTTAAAATTTTTTTTTCTCTTGAAAATTTATTAATAAACGCCTAAGGCTATTATAGCCTTGTATGTTTTATTTAAATTTTAGTAAAAATTTTTTTTTTTTGAAAATTTATTAATAAACGCCTAAGGCTATAGCCTTGCATGTTTTATTTAAATTTTAGTTAAAATTTTTTTTTCTCTTGAAAATTTATTAATAAACGCCTAAGGCTATATATAGCCTTGTATGTTTTATTTAAATGTTAGTTAAAAAATTTTTTTCTCTTGAAAATTTATTAATAAACGCCTAAGGCTATAGCCTTGTATGTTTCATTTAAATTTTAGTTAAAATTTTTTTTTCTCTTGAAAATTTATTAATAAACGCCTAAGGCTATAGCCTTGTATGTTTTATTTAAATTTTGGTTAAAATTTTTTTTTCTCTTGAAAATTTATTAATAAACGCCTAAGTCTGTAGCTTTGTACGTTTTATTTAAATTTTAGTTGAAAAATTTATTTCTCTTTAAAATTTATTAATAAACGCCTTGTATGTTTTATTTAAATTGTAGTTAAAATTTTTTTTTCTCTTGAAAATTTATTAATAAACGCCTAAGGCTATAGCCTTGTATGTTTTATTTAAATTTTAGTTACAATTTTTATTTCTCTTGAAAATTTATTAATAAATGCCTAAGGCTATAGCCTTGTATGTTTTATTTATATTTTAGTAAAAATTTTTTTTTCTCTTGAAAATTTATTAATAAACGCCTAAGGCTATAGCCTCGTATGTTTTATTTAAATTTTAGTTAAAAATTTTTTTTCTCTTGAAAATTTATTAATAAACGCCTTGTATATTTTATTTAAATTTTAGTTAAATTTTTTTTTCTCTTGAAAATTTATTAATAAACGCCTAAGGCTATAGCCTTGTATGTTTTATTTAAATTTTAGTTAAAATTTTTTTTTCTCTTGAAAATTTATTAATAAACGCCTAAGGCTATAGCCTTGTATGCTTTATTTAAATTTTAGTTTAAATTTTTTTTTCTCTTGAAAATTTATTAATAAACGCCTAAGACTGTAGCTTTCTACGTTTTATTTAAATTTAAGTTGAAAAATTTATTTCTCTTTAAAATTTATTAATAAACGCCTAAGACTATAGCCTTGTATGTTTCATTTAAATTTTAGTTAAAAATTTTTTTTCTCTTGAAAATTTATTAATAAACGCCTAAGGCTATAGTCTTGTATGTTTTATTTATATTTTAGTAAAAATTTTTTTTTCTCTTGAAAATTTATTAATAAACGCCTAAGGCTATAGCCTTGTATGTTTTATTTAAATTTTAGTTAAAAATTTTTTTTCTCTTGAAAATTTATTAATAAACGCCTAAGGCTATAGCCTTGTATGTTTTATTTAAATTTTAGTTTAAATTTTTTTTTCTCTTTAAAATTTATTAATAAACGCCTAAGGCTATAGCCTTGTATGTTTTATTTAAATTTCAGAAAAAAATTTTTTTCTCTTGAAAATTTATTAATAAACGCCTTGTATATTTTATTTAAATTTTAGTTAAATTTTTTTTTCTCTTGAAAATTTATTAATTAACGCCTAAGGCAATAGCCTTGTATGTTTTATTTAAATTTTAGTTAAAAATTTTTTTTCTCTTGAAAATTTATTAATAAACGCCTAAGGCTATAGTCTTGTATGCTTTATTTAAATTTTAGTTTAAATTTTTTTTTCTCTTGAAAATTTATTAATAAACGCCTAAGACTGTAGCTTTGTACGTTTTATTTAAATTTAAGTTGAAAAATTTATTTCTCTTTAAAATTTATTAATAAACGCCTAAGACTATAGCCTTGTATGTTTTATTTAAATATTAGTTAAAATTTTTTTTTCTCTTGAAAATTTATTAATAAACGCCTAAGGCTATAGCCTTGTATGTTTTATTTAAATTTTAGTTAAAAATTTTTTTTCTCTTGAAAATTTATTATTAAACGCCTAAGACTATAGCCTTGTATGTTTTATTTAAATTTTAGTTAAAATTTTTTTTTCTCTTGAAAATTTATTAATAAACGCCTAATACTATAGCCTTGTATGTTTTATTTAAATTTAAGTAAACATTTTTTTTCTCTTGAAAATTTATTAATAAACGCCTAAGGCTATAGTCTTGTATGTTTTATTTAAATTTTTAGGAAAAATTTTTTTTTCTCTTGAAAATTTATTAATAAACCCCTAAGGCTATAGCCTTGTATGTTTTATTTAAATTTTAGTTAAAATTTTTTTTTCTCTTGAAAATTTATTAATAAACGCCTAAGTCTGTAGCTTTGTACGTTTTATTTAAATTTTAGTTGAAAAATTTATTTCTCTTTAAAATTTATTAATAAACGCCTAAGACTATAGCCTTGTATGTTTTATTTAAATTGTAGTTAAAATTTTTTTTTCTCTTGAAAATTTATATATAAACGCCTAAGGCTATAGCCTTGTATGTTTTATTTAAATTTTAGTTAAAAAATTTTTTTCTCTTGAAAATTTATTAATAAACGCCTTGTATAGTTTATTTAAATTTTAGTTAAATTTTTTTTTTTCTTGAAAATTTATTAATAAACGCCTAAGGCTTGTATGTTTAATTTAAATTTTAGTTAAAATTTTTTTTTCTCTTGAAAATTTATTAATAAACGCCTAAGGCTATAGCCTTGTATGTTTTGTTTAAATTTTAGTTAAAAATTTTTTTTTCTCTTGAAAATTTATTAATAAACGCCTAAGGCTATAGCCTTGTATGTTTTATTTAAATTGTAGTTAAAATTTTTTTTTCTCTTGAAAATTTATTAATAAACGCCTAAGGCTATAGCCTTCTATGTTTTATTTAAATTTTAGTTAAAAATTTTTTTTTCTCTTGAAAATTTATTAATAAACGCCTAAGGCTATAGCCTTGTTTGTTTTATTTAAATTTTAGTTAAAAATTTTTTTTCTCTTGAAAATTTATTAATAAACGCCTTGTATAGTTTATTTAAATTTTAGTTAAATTTTTTTTTCTCTTGAAAATTTATTAATAAACGCCTAAGGCTATTGCCTTGTATGTTTAATTTAAATTTTAGTTAAAAATTTTTTTTCTCTTGAAAATTTATTAATAAACGCCTAAGGCTATAGCCTTGTATGTTTTATTTAAATTTTAGTAAAAATTTTTTTTTTTTGAAAATTTATTAATAAACGCCTAAGGCTATAGCCTTGCAAGTTTTATTTAAATTTTAGTTAAAAATTTTTTTTCTCTTGAAAATTTATTAATAAACGCCTAAGGCTATAGCCTTGTATGTTTTATTTAAATTTTAGTTAAAAAAATTTTTTCTCTTGAAAATTTATTAATAAACGCCTAAGATTATAGCCTTGTATGTTTTATTTAAATTTTAGTTAAAAAATTTTTTTCTCTTGAAAATTTATTAATAAACGCCTAAGACTTTAGCCTTGTATGTTTTATTTAAATTTTAGTTAAAATTTTTTTGCTCTTGAAAATTTATTAATAAACGCCTAAGACTATAGCCTTGTATGTTTTATTTAAATTTTAGTTGAAAAATTTTTTTCTCTTGAAAATTTATTAATAAACGCCTATGGCTATAGCCTTGTATGTTTTATTTAAATTTTTGTTAAAATTTTTTTTTCTCTTGAAAATTTATTAATAACGCCTCAAAGAATTTTAAAATTTATGAGACGCAAAAAAAATTGTAAATGTAACTGATGCCTTTGTAAATTCTTTGATATACAGCATGATTATTTTAACACCACTAAATCATTAACAAGATCAATTTAAATGGATACCGACGTCAATAATGAATTTAAAATTTCCAAAAACTCTAATCATTTTCAGAATAAGTTTATATTGCAGAAAATGGTGAATGCGTAAGTCTGGCGATTAAAGGACCGACACGCTGGTTGACTGTAAGTGAATAAGAAATATAGTCAAATTCAAAATGTTATTTAAGTGTTTAAAAATACATGTTTTCTGATCAAATATACATTGACAAGTGGAAAATACCTTTTTATTATTAATTATATATATGAATATATATTCTGACTGTTGAGAACTAATAAATAAATAAACATCAGCCAATTTTAAGTCATAAAAAATACATTTCGGCCACGGCAGTCAGCAGACTGTCTACGAATTTTTTTTAAAAAAACTTGAACCTGATGAGGTCGCAAAATTATAGATGAATCGTTGTTTAATTTTATATGAATAAATTATTTTTTCTGACTTAAAATTGGCTGATGTTAATTTATTTATTACTTTATTTTTTATTATTTACAGTCGCATCAAGTTGTAGGTTATTATAGACTTTTTTACTTTGTTTCATTTCACTGTCGGGGAAATAATTTTGTGGGAGTTTCTTGGAAGTTGTGCATGTTTCCATACCATGCGGTCGCCGGGATTAGAACCCGGGACCTCTGTGATGCGAGGCAGTGACGATGACCACCACACAAACGTTATCGGTTTCTTACTTATGATGAGACAAAAGAATTTTCACTTCGTAATAGATCGCGGGACCTTCAAAATGTGGTGACCTATTCGTTGAAGCGACTTAAATACATTTTTTAGATTTTTTTTGTGTCCCTAAATATAGTGATATTACAGATGCCTTATTTGTTATTTATCCACCGCTGTACTGAATTTTTATTCGATTCTATCTCGGGAACTAATTTCGCCGCGCGTGTTTCTGCGGAACACGCTACTTCTCAATGCGGGGGTGTCTTCCGAGGGTTATTTACGGCACAATTCGGCTGATGTTTCACCACGTGTTGTGTACTTGAGTGATGAGTACGTGACTGTTTTGAGTTGCACGCAGCCGTGGTCATTACAGCGCTTGATGGCGTGAAATGGTCCTGCGGTTTACACGTTGCATCTGAGTTTCCAGTACGCCTCTGTTGCGGTCTGCTGAAGACGACAATGACGAAGAGGCGCAATGAAACTGGAGTACACGACATCCATGTCCTAGCAGGGGCCCCTACAGTCGTTAACTACCTTGCAACTAACTAATTGGGAGGAGGGGAAGAAAGTGGCCCGGTCTACGTACAGCGGCTTCCTCCTGGAATGCAACTAATTGATTTGCTTAAACAATGAAACGCCTCTCTCAGGGAAACGTTAAATTGATTCTTAATATATTCACAGCCTTTATAATTAGAAACTTGATCAACCTGCCAGTAGATGTGAATTGGTTTGAGACAAACTTGAAATTTATTGGATATCTTTCTCTTGAGATGAGTTCGTGTCTTTTCCGTTCTCCGATCGGCTTTCGACCTTCTTCCGATCCCCGTTCAATGGAGTCGGTGGAATCCTTATATAATGCTCCTGTCAACTCCTTTATTCACAGCAGTCTTGCTTTTCTTTTACGTTGCGTTGAAGACCGGCGTGTATCAGAATTGTATATGCTGATCACAACAAACTCCGGCCACATTCCCGTATCCCTCTCAACTTAAATAAAACTTCACGTACGGATGTCAAGTATTATTAACTTGAAAATTCTTCCCATCGAATTTAAACAAATCAAGTTCACCGTAAAAAAAAATTAGTAACGATGTAATAAACACACAATTTCCCAGAGTATTTTCAGCTGCATTACCACAGTTTTTCTAGTACAATTATAAGTATGTGACTTATCCTACAATTGAGCAGGCACGTTTATATAAACAAACAGGTCCCTTTAATATTGTCAGAATGTTTCCTTTCCAACCCTTTAACATGTTTCATTTTAACAAAAAATAATTGTTCCGATAAAATTGATAGCATATTACCGTTAACGAACTGCCTTAAAGCTTCCATCTGCATTATTCCAGTTTACCTAGAGAAATTTATCTTGGAATTGAGTGTAGGAACAATCTCTAGTTTATAGATAAATTTCTGTTTTTTATATATAATTTTTAAGTTACATTTAGAATTTTCAGGATATAGTTGATGCTTTTTCTGAAATATGTAAAAGGGAATGTTTGAAATGTGCTAAAAGAAATATACTTGTAGACTTGGAATTATTTTCTGTCATAGCGAATCGTAATAAAACGAACGGGATGAAATGTGTGTTGCGTGCTGCATCCAGCAAGGGCCACTCAATTTTAGTGACGACTACATCTTTTTATATAAGTTATGTAGTTATAATTATTTATTGTTAATAAACGCGTCAAAATAATAGTCATTGGCGAATTTACAACCTACTACATGAAATCATTGACTCATATTACATATTATTCTTAGCCTAAGATTCATTGTCTATTTAGATTAGATCAGGAATGACGGTTTCTTTACTAAACTTTACCTGGTTATTTATTGCCACTGCTGAGGTATCTTCTCGCATATTTGTGCCTCTTATAATCCTGTCGTACTTTCGGCTACAGCATCTTGTAATCCAATAAAATTTGGAGTTTATTCACTTATAGAATATTTCATTTTATTTTTTCTGAATGTAATATCATTCCAAAAATAAATAAAAGTAGGGTTCCTAAAATCGAAACCTTGACCTAAAATTCTTGATATTTGCTACCCAACAATTCCCAAATTTTTGCCATTGACGATCTCTGTAAGTTTTTTTGTATAAGAACTGTGATCTCGTAATGAAAATCATAAAGAAAGTTATGAAAGTCGGGACAGATTTCTCTCTGAAACTGTCTCAATTCTTTCATTACTCAATTCCCTACTAAGGTTTGTCAACTACCTATCCTTTTCTTCCTTTCTGTTTTTGTCTCTGCTGCCTTCTTTTACACGGCCAACGGAGAAACAATGGAAACAAATTATTCTCATGAAAGAAATCACGTCTAAAATAATACTGGAACTGTGAGTGACGTTTACAGGCAGCAGCTGTGGCTGAGTTGATTGAGCGTTTGAAACTGCTAGGGTTCAGGTTTTCTGACCCGCCCTCTACAAGTAATTTTAGTATAATTTCTTTCATGTATAGTTTGTTGACCATTACAGAATAATTTAATTTTCTTTGATTTTGAAATCAATAACTCGAGCAATTCGTTGAATTGTATTAATACTGTAACGTTTTCGAGCTCAATTCACCTCCATTTCTTTGAACCAGTGTGTTTAATTGACGACCATACGTGACACTCTTGTGCTTTTGTGAAGCAATACTATCTTCCGGAGAACTTGCCGACGACTTAGACCCCCCAAGATTACTGACATCAGCAGAGACGACGGAGACAAATCAATCGATCGCAAGTACCACGTCGATACAATTCCCATTATCACGACCATTACCACGCAAATTACCGAATAAATCAGAGCATGGGCGGGGCAGAAGCCAGTGTCTCCTCAGCAAGCTTGTCAGCGGAGTCAGCAGACTGAAAGGTGTAAATTAACAGCGATGTGCCATCTGATATTGGACTTGTTGCAGCATCTCTCGCAAGGAACTGTTGCTTACAGCACAATTCTTCAGTCCTTTCAGATCAGGTTTTCAACGTGCCTCGTAGAAAGGAAAATCATAAAATTAGGAAACCTTTTAATTGAGTGAAGGTATACTAAATATAATATATAGGTATAATCATTTTGAAAATAGATAATCATTGCTCTAGAAGACTGCATTAACAAAAAATAAAATAGGATGAAATATTTTTCATTTTTTTTCAGGCCTACTACATTTTGAGCCAAATTCGAAGCGTCTCGATAACTCTTCTTCCAAAATATCCTCTTTGTGTTTACGTCAAAAATTAATTCTTTGAGAAGATGAATTGTGAGGAAAAATCGTACCTTCTTTCACAGATCATTTAAAATGATTTCTCATATAACTTGCTTTTTGCCAAAAAAGTATTAAAGGATTAACCAAATTAAGTCTTGAAATTATTTCTCGTTCACTAATTTTTATAGAAATAATTATTTCAGATACACAAAGTGTTATTGACAGAAATTCGAAACGATTTCTAGATGTGTTTACTTGATCAGTTAGCCAGAAATTTGCTGTTACTAATAAGTAAATTAGGTTTCGACAGCTGCTGCACAACTCTCGTTATATGCATATATATACTAGTAAGCTATTCAGCTAGTAATTCAGGAGATTCCGATATCCGGAGAATACGCGCATTATGTATGTGAAACAAATTGCTGTGACGCTATCAGGCTTAGCGTAACTTGTAATGGCATCGGCCGTGGTTCGATTCACATGTCCGTAATCCTAATTTATGTTTTCGCTGAATTCCCCTAACTGTATGAGATGGAAATACAAGGAATAGATTCAAATACACACACAAATGTGTATAATATCTCCGTTATATTAATTTGTCAACAGCGAAAATATACCTACGACGTGTTTTCTTCTGCAAAGAAAACTAACCTGGAATTCTTGACAGTTATAAAAATATTATGACAACATATATAGCTCCACTTTAAATAAACGGCGCCAAAATAATGGAATGAATGAAGTTAATTTGTTGTAACGGAAATTATGTAAATACATTTTAAATTTTAGCTTTGGATAAAAAAAATTCAGGAGGGGATTTTCACCGGCCATAAATAGTTTAAAAGCAAGTAGCTGGCTCTCGGTTCCAGGATCAGTTGCTTCCTGGCCTTGGTCGGAGCAACATCGGAGCTTCCTGGTGTAGGACTTCCTTGAGTGGACCTAGTCTTTCCCCAGCTAGTAGCCGGCGTCCCGCAGTTGGATTCTTTCTCGGGCTCTGTCCGAGAAGTCTCCGGCTAACAGCCTTTTCAAAGGCTATCTTGGGTGCTTCCCCAAGCATTTTCTTGTTTTATATTAATTTCTTGTATTAATTGTTCTAGATCTCTTCTGCAGTTTTTCACAGGCAGCGACATGGCGCCGGCTACCCGCACGGGTACTGCCGGCAAGCCCAGCAGCAGCGGAGCGACCAGGCCTGTCGCTGATAGGCCTCGCCGCCCGCCGCTGGCCCAGGAGAGGAGTCAGCAGCGGACCCCGAAGCCGCCGACCCCGAAGCAGCCGACTCCCCAGCCGCCGACCCCGCAGCCGCCGACCCCGCAGCCGCCGACGCCCCAGCTGCCGACCCCATCCACGAGCGACGAGCCCTTCGTCGCAGTGAAGAAGGGGGCCAAGCAGCCGAAATCCTTGGTCAGGGAGGAAGTTGCTACCAGCAACAACTTCTCTGTCCTGGAGACGGCTGCTTTGCCCGAAGAGAAGAGGACCACCAACAGAACTAAGGGTTTCAGTATCCCGCCCATTGTCGTTAGGGTCAATGGGCAATTCCATACTTTTACCCGAGATATCGGGAAACTGTGTAGGCTCAAGCCTGAAATAAAGCTTGTTTCAGGTGGCGTCCGGATTAAGACGCGATCATCGGAGGATTACGTCGCTGTCTTCAACGAGGTGTCTGCCCGCAAGATGGAGTATCACACACACTCCGCACTGAAGAAATTGAAGATGGTCGTCCGAGGACTCCCGCTGGAGACCCCAGCCGACGACATCAAGGAGGAGCTCCACGAGCTGGCCTTCGACGTAGAGTCCGTGCATCGGCTGTCCCACCCGCGGACTAAGGAGCCGATGCCGCTTTTTCTCCTCGTGGTCCAGAGCAAGCCACAGAACGTGGCTCTGTATCAGCTGGATTCACTCTTCAATTTAAAAATTACTGTGGAGAAGCTCCGGGCTAGCCGCGGACCTCCCCAATGTTTCAACTGCCAGCGATTTGGGCACGTGTCTGGGCACTGCACTCGTCGGCCGGTCTGCGTCCGCTGCGCCGCAGACCACCCGACGAGAGACTGCACAGTCCCAAAGACCGAAGACCGCGCTGAGTTAAAGTGCGGGAACTGCGGCCAGTCTGGGCATACCGCAAATTGGAAGGGGTGCCCCAATTATAAATCGTACCTGAAAATGTTTCAGGAAAAGAAGAGACCAGCGACAGTGCCAGCCAAGAAAGTCAGCGAGAGCGTCTCCTTCGCTGACGTCCTCCGAGGAGGAAAGCAGAAGCCTGCGGAGCCTAGGGAGGCCCGTCCACTTCCGCCTCCACCAGCAGCCTTCCGGGACGAGGAGCCAGCGCAGACCCCCGCACCGAGGCAGGAGCCACAAGTGACGCTAGCCGGCGTTCACGAAATCATGGCCGATTTCCGCAAGGAAATGCAGGCCATGATCACGCAAGTAACAATGATGGTTACGCAAATGTTTAGCCAGATGTTTCAAGCTATGATGGGGAAACCCACAGCCAACGGAGGACCAACTGCAGGGCCAACTTATGGGTTTTAATATCCGTAAGTTGTGCTTCTGTATGTGGAATGCCAATGGCATTTTGAAACAGGCTGACGAATTCAGACAGTTCTTGACTAACCACAATATTGACGTTTGTTCTGTTTCAGAAACCCACTTCAAGCCGGCAGTAGCAGTGGGAGTTGCAAACTACCACTGCTACCGCACGGATAGGCCCACCGCTGGAGGAGGAACGGCCATCTACGTCAAGAGGTGCATCCCGCACTACTTCCTCCCGCTGCCGCCGACACCGAGCATCGAAGCGACGGGAGCCGTACTGCAGCTGCGCGACGGGGAGGTCCTCGTAGTCAGCGCCTATCATCCGCCGTCGCATCGGATCGACGCGGACGACGTCAAGAAGCTGCTCGCCCTGCGAAGGAAGGTCATCCTGATGGGCGACCTCAACGCCAAACACAAGCAATGGAACTCCCGAGTGTGCAACAGAAGTGGTATCGCGTTACGGCGTGTTGCCGGGAGAGGAGTGCACGTTTGGTCCCCAGAGGAACCAACTCACTACCCGCCCGGCGGACGAGCCCCAGACGTCCTAGACATTGCCGTAACAAAGGGAGTTACAGGTATCTGGGATTGCTATACGTTGCAAGCCCTGTCGTCTGATCATAACCCTGTCTTTTTCAGAATGAAAGCAGATCTCGACCTCATCGAAGCGCCGAGAAACTACAAGAACGTCGACTGGGCGAAATTCAAGAAGGGACTCGCCGATTCCATCGCAGAGGCCCCGGATCCAGAGGACACCGAGTCTGCAGTGGAGTTCATCACGGAGATGACCGTCCACTGCGCCAACGAGACCTCCGCGCCCCGGCGACCCGTCGGGCAGAGGACGACCGACCTCCCCGCGAGCATCATGGACCTGATCCGGGAGAAGAACCGAGCCAGAAAGTGCTGGCAGAACACGCGGGATAAATCGGCCAAAGCTTTGATGAATCGGCTGGTCCGAGACATCAGAGCTGCGACCCAGCAGCACAGAGATGCGCTCTGGGAAGCACGGCTGATGAACCTTAGCGTGTCTGACGGCACTCTCTGGAAGGCCACGAGATCCTACGTGAAGAAGAGGAATCGGATCCCCTACCTCACAGGAGTAAACGGCACGGCGTACAGTCACTCCGAAAAGGCAGAAGCGCTCGCAGACGCCTTTGAAGGGAACTTCCGCCCTGTCGAAAATCCAATAGATCTAGCACAGGTCGAGTATGTAAATAAATACTTAAGAAACTATTTTTCCAGGGAACAGGAAGAAGACGACGAAATCCCCGAGATCTCAACAGAGGATCTACGCAGCATCCTCCGCAAGCTGCCGGCCGACAAAGCGCCGGGATACGACGGGCTCCCCAACGTCCTGCTGAGGAACTTCCCGCCGGAGGCCATCGAGTACGTCCGGAGGATATTCAACGCCCTGCTACGCCAGCGGAGATTCCCCCGCGCCTGGAGGCACGCCATCATCTGCGCCGTTCCGAAGCCGGGAAAGGACCGTAGGGAGCCGAGCAACTATCGGCCGATCTCCCTGCTGCCGACGCTCTCGAAAGTTTTCGAGAAGCTGTTTCTGGTAAGACTCCAGGTTGAGCTCGATGACCTGAAACTAATCCCTTCCTTTCAGTTTGGTTTCAGGAAAGGACACGGCACGACGCAGCAGATCATGAGGGTCGTCGAGAGAGCCTCACTTGCCTTGAACAGGGGCCAGCACTGTGGTGTGGTGCTCCTTGATGTCGCTAAAGCCTTCGACTCCGTCTGGCAGTCGGGGCTTATGTTCAAGTTGGCGCGGTCCGCCGTTCCAAGTTGCTACGTGCGCATTATAGGTCACTACCTTCAGATGCGAACCTTCTCAGTAAGGGTGGGCGAGGTTCTCTCATCAAGAAGGAGCATCCTGGCAGGCGTTCCGCAGGGCAGCGTCCTCGGGCCTGTCCTGTACAACGTCTTCACCGCAGACATCCCGAGGCCAGGAACTGGAGCTGACATCGCGCAGTACGCGGACGACACCGCAATCATCACGGCGTCGTGGGACGAGCACGTCGTGGGAAAACGACTCAACGTAGGCCTGGAGAAGATTCAACGGTGGGCCACCAACTGGAGGGTGAAGATCAACGCGTCGAAGAGCCAGGCGCTGATGATCACCCGACGTCGACCGGACAAGCCTGTTCTGCGGCTCTTTGGAGAAGTGATCCCGTGGACCACGAAAGCTAAGTATCTCGGGGTAACCTTAGATACAAGGCTGACGTGGAAGCACCACGTTAATGATATTAAAAAAAAGGTAACAGCTAGGTTAAATGTCTTATACCCGATTTTTAATTCTAGTTCGAAGCTGTCACCGAGAGTGGGGCTCTCCATCTACATATCGCTCATCCGACCGATAATGGAGTACGCCTCACCAGCATGGGCCTGCGCTGCGGAGTCCCACATAGAGAAGATCTTCGCCCTCGAGAGGAAGTGCCTCCGGCGAGCGCTGCATCTACCGCCACGGACATCCAACGCCGTAGTCTGGGACCTGGCAGGGATGAGCAACGTATGGGAACGGATCCTTGAAAATTCCGTAAGGTTTTACGAGAGGGCCCATGCGTCTAGCAATGAGCTGGTCTCATCGCTAGGCTGCTACGACCCCGAAAGAAAGGTAAACAGGAACCGACCCTTGTCGATCTTCCTGTAAGTATCGCCTGTTACTTAAAATATTAATTTACTAAGTACCTACGAGCCCATTTACAGCTCGTACGTCAATGTGATATTTAATAACTATTCTCAGATTCTTCTGAATCCTTCTTTTGATATATCTTCATATAACATATACGATAATTTTAATTTAAATAATTTAAATATTTATATATTTTATATTTACATTCCCCCTCATTTTTCTTCTTATTTATTTTCATCCCCCTTTCCCCTCCGGAAAATTAGAAAGAACGGAGAGCGTCGGCCGAGGAACGTAGCGGAAGGCGAAGAACATGCAACAGCAGCAGCGGTATAAGTGTGAATGAATGAGTGTATGAATGAGAGTGCGAATCGAACAGTTAGGTAGCCGAAAAGGCATTTACTATTGTTATGTATGAATGCTTAACCAAATAATGACATTTTAGTAATGACAGAATATTAGTATGTTATAGGCATAATATCTCGTCATCGCGGAGCAGATTCCACGAGGAAGGAACTCCGACAACTAGAAGTGGAGGCTGGACCTCCAGTTAGATGTCACCGCTGCTGCTGCTCGGTTCCAGGAAATCCCTAAGAATGCGACGCTAGACAGACGCGTCCCTGTAGGCAATAGAAAAGTCTGTTACTAGTTAGGAAGATTTCTACCATAAAAAGATATTTTGCTAAAAAAACGAGGGGAAGTAACGAGGTTGTAGAAGCAAGCAGAGAGAGAGACACTTCATAATGGACTGCGTTGGCGGGGAGACTTTGATGTTTGACTATGGAGGTGGTAGTCCTCATTTTGCTGAGGAGGGCCGCCAGCCTGAGAACGACCCAACACATGGAGAATATGAGGATATGTTTATAAACGTATTTCAGAGACCTCAAAATATACGGCAACCCATTCATGTTCGCCTAAAATATAATTCAAATATGTACTCGTTCACGCCTCAACTCAACAATTATGAAGTCATAAATCCTGTTAAGAGCAACATAATCTTTTGAAAGAAGGGTCTTCAACTGGTAGAGATTTAATATCTTATTCTATTATATAGTGGACCAGCCTAGGTATTATCTGCGAATGAAAACAACATTCTAATAAAATAAATTTTAATAATTAATCTAGATAGTTATTGACGAGTGGATCGCCACTAAATAAAACTTCGCGACTGCGGTATAAAATTCAGGTCCCCTGGCGATTACCAAATCTGACCGAGGGCAGTTGGAAGTGAATGTTTCATCAAATATGAAAGAATAGAGATACGTCAGCGAAACAAATTTCTTAGTCCGCAAGTGGCTAGCGATAAATTCGGCATGTCTCGGGAGAGGAGGCGCCACTCTATCGGATTAGGCCCCAACAGGACGTGATGACCGATCGTAAATTCGACATGAAACCCACACATCGACATCGATACGCAGGGCATGCACACCTAACTCCTGCTCTCTCGCATACCTACTCATATCTCGTAAATCAGCCGCTCCATCCACTTGACTTCGTAATCAACAACATATCAATACTCTAAAAGGTAAAATTTCGTGCGATTGCTGTCCAGTTTCTGCCAGTAATCTAAATTTTTATGTGAATCAATCATTGAATTTACGAACATTAAACTTTATATCTTAGTCAGTTACATTATTTATAATTATGGGTTAAATGCATGAAAGTCGTTACCCAAGATTAAATCGATACCAAGCTATATTCTCAAATTGTATTTAATTACGAAAATGCACTATTCTTTACTTGTTCGTGATGAAAGTCTTGTAAATGCTATTGTAGAACTATGCAGACATATTTCCATTTATACCAAGTGTATAATGCGTTGCAATTTATTTAGTAAATATGAAAATATATTTTAATATATGTTGTTGATAAGTACATTTCGATCTGGGAGGTGTCCAAGCAAATTCACTATGCCTATCACAAATATGCGTCCCGTTCTGAATCTAGAAAGAGCACGAAAACGGACAGTAATAAGGAAATATAAAATAGTCCGACGAGTTTTTATCTTAAGGATATGGTTTTAGGTGAATATATCTGAAATAATGTTGTTCATTCATTCTGAAATCGGAACTATATAATTTATGTATTTTTATTCGCACAGTTGTATACGACTGAAATGATGAAATCTTCTGTACGAGTTTTATATATCGACTTGTGTTTTGAAATAGAGAACATTAAAATTGAGTACTTTAATGTGGCTGTTTGAAGTTTTAAAATATAAATTTTGATACTGATAAGGGTAAATATTTGTGACGGCATAAGTGTTGATTGAAATGAAATGTAAGGATGAAACAATCTGAAAATATTTTCTATTAAAAAAGATTATAATTGAACAGAAGTTGAAATTAATTTTACTGACATTAAAACGTCACTAGAAAAAAATCTTCCACGTCATCTTGGAGAGTAAATGGGTGGGAACTTTAATTACGGGAAATAGAATTGAATGTTCTTGAGTCGTTCAATAGTAAACCAGCGAGTCTGCGGTACAAAGGTAACTTTCGTAAGTAAACGAAAAGTCGTTTGCTGTCAATATTTTCCGGCTTATATATCTCATTAAAATTTTGCCGTCATGTTACTATAATTTACGTTTTTCCACACTTTTGTGACTACTAGAAAAGTATCATTCGTGACATATAATTATATTTATTTACAAGTAAATTTATTGTAGTGTGATTTAAAATTTAAGCAATTTTTAGATGCTTGCAGTAGATAATAATTGGCGATATTGTTGTCGAAAATCAAAATAAACGGTTGATGTGAGAACCGCAGAGACAAATTATTCGAGTTCGCTAAATTAAATTGAGGTAATATAGAGTATAATTATAAAATTGAAATAGGAATAAACGTTCTGCGCTTAGCAACATTAATGTATTTAATAATGTTTTGTGCACTATTTTGTACGTGGTTTGTGTGTGTGTGTGTGTGTGTGTGTGTGTGTGTGGAGTCAGACTGCCGACGGAACGACGAAGGGAATTCAGCGTGCGGGGTTTCTGGAGACCGAAGGCGTTTAAACAAACGAGGGTCTTGCGGAAGGAAGGAATTCCACGCGAGTGGGCAATGGCGTGCGTGCGTCTCCTTCAGATACGAGTAAACCACAGTCGGCCCCCCTCGTCTGACAAATAATTACTTTCCCCGCTTGTGACATTTGTGAATCACTGTTCTAAAGTCGCACACATTACACTCTACAATCGCAACGTTTAGCCTCCAGTTTCCGTCAAGTTTATTCATAGATTCGTCGCGAATTATAATAATAATGTCAATTGTTTGAGGTAATTATATTTATTTATTCTGACAGTTTAGCTAAAATAGTTGTTGAAGCATATTCAATTAACTTTACCCATCACTATTTTTTATCTCAAACAATAAATTTTAAAAAAAAACATTTAACCTATTCGTATTCTTTACTGCTACAGGTAACTCATTATATAATATTAACCCTCTATCAAACATAGAATTTTTCGTAGATTCAGAACATCAATAAAAAAATTTCCCTTCCCTGGTGTTATGATTATGGATATCTAATTTTCTTTAAATAAAAATATTTAAATACTCGGGAAACTGCCACATATCTATTCTATAAATAAAAATTAACACATCATACAATATTTGGTCGCTAACATTTAACAATTCTAATTAATTTAACATATCCTGAATTTTACAATATTTATTTTCATTCAAGACAGCTCTTAATCTTATATTCCATATTATTTCTAATTTATTAATAACATTAATATTTATACCAAACAATAATGAATTACAATAACGTATATGAGGTACTACTTTTGACAATATTTATTAAATTTTAACTCACAATCAATAATAACTCCTAGGTACTTAAAATGTTTAACCCTATTTATCAACTCAGTTCCTGCAACTATATCACAGTCTTGTAATTTATTCCCTATATACATACAGTTTTCGTAGTATTCAAACTTAACTTCTTGACACATAACCAATTTATAATATTTACAAGCTCAATATTAAATTTATTTAAAATTTCTCAACAATTTTTACCAGATAAGATAATCAGGGTGTCGTCAGAAAACAGTTGAATTTTTTACTTCCTTCACTACTTTTGGTAATTCATTACTGTACAAAATGAATAGCAGTGCCTTTAGGCACCCTAAAATCAACTTATTTAAGTTCAGAACATGCTCCATTAATTTTAACATACAGATTATTTAATGAATAGAAAACATTCGTCCAACACAAAGCTCTTCCTCTCCCTCCATACCCGAACAATTTATCAATTAACTTATCTCTGCAAACAGTCTCGAAAGCACTCTTGAGGTCAAAGAATAAAGCAACTGTATAATTTCCAATATCCCTTTTCCATGACTCTACTACGTACATGATTCTATCATGTAGATTATAATTGGAATTGACGGAATCGTTAATTGCGATTGACAAGTGTTATAAATTTTATTCGGAGAAAAATAATTCGTATAAAAACAAAAATGAATATATGAAGAAATTATTTTTTCATTTATTGTTATATTAATTTCTAACTTCAACAAACCAACCGCAGTGACACAATAATTTTGCGCAAAAACGATAATAAATCTCCAAATCTCACCGCAGTTTTTTTTAAAATATTTTGCCTGCTTTATTGGTGTAATGTTCCCCGCTTCAGCAAGACCAACTGAGCAGACACAGCATACTTGAGATGTTGAATAGTAAACCAGCGAGTCTGACCCACAACAACGGTGACGCCCGTAGCTGAATTTGCATTGCTTTCAGTATTCACGGAAAAGACCGATGCAGAAATTTAACTTGCGTTGCATCATGCTCAACGAAAAATTTGCACATTACATGATGCCACCCTATCTCCTTTTAATGTTTCAGAAGGGTGTTGCTGGAGTTGCAGTGCGTCTATTTCGTTCTCTATTCCCCAGCTCGAATATTGATCGAATATCCTGTTACCTTATATTTAAATGCGTCATAATGTGTCACTTGTCTTTTCCCGTCTTTTGTATTGTCCCGTAATTTCTCTCCAATTCAATTTTTTCAAAGATTTAGAATGACATACAAAAAAATTCTGAACATTAAAATTTCAATGTAGGATTTAACAATTAAATAAATGCCGAACAAAATTGTTCGCAAATAATTAGCATTATTGCTAATGAGAATCAAAATAACCAAGCGTGGGTTGATAATGAAATTCGCACTACAGAAAATATACAAAAAAAGAGGCAAATTATTGAGGCGAGGTCAATTAGTTCATATTGTATTATTTATACACCTATCATTGATGAATTAAATGATAATTTATTAAACAAGTTTCACTTCTGTTTTGTGGCCCACCGAGCACTCACATTTTATATACGGCACAATTTGGTCGTCAATTGTGTGGCTTAATGGAAAATTTTACTGGTAACATCTCAGAGAAATTTAAAAACTTATTTAATGTGCAAGTTAAAATTATACAGGTATTTTTTATTTATATAAAACTTTCGTTAATGAAGAAAATAAATTGTGTCGATACAATTTTAGGTATCAAATTCCCATTTCATCATAAATCGGGAACAGTGTAGTCCAGGTATGGTGATCTATTAACCTTTTATGGTTATTAGTGTTGTAAGGCTTGCTTCTTAACTGAACGCAAAGTGCCATTAATTTTTTTTTGAGGTCATAAATGACAGTTTTAACAACTAGGGTGATTCAATCTCGTGTACGCATTTCAATATTCTGATAATATTTCTATAAATCTGGAATGTCTAATGCCGTCGTTATACGTAAACAAATGAAATACGAGTATGAGAGTCGCCCGAGTGGAGTTTGTCAGCCGAAGCAGTTTATGACATGTTGAAGATAAAACGTCCATTTGTTGGAACACGATATTATTTGTGGAACAAGCACCAATGTTCGTTTAGAGGACAAAGAACCGGTTTAGGCAGTAAATTGTGTTTATGCTAAATAGTTGAATCTCAACGAGTAATTCATAAGTTGAGAACCGGAATCCCAAAGTAGCAGCTTCCGTTACAATGTGCTTAATCATTCGAATTAATATCACCGGCTTTGCAAAATCAGCTTTTCAGAATCCGCTCTTCATATTTATAGGTGAAAACCGTCGACACTATCAAAAGAACCGAAGCTTAAGCAACGGATAGTCCTTATTTTCATTTGAATACTTCGATGACGGCTACACGAATCGGGGCGTTATATTTATGGTCGGCTGCTACCGATTGAAATTACATACATCAGCGGCTAGATTTATCTCCTCTCTTATTTGTGAACACAAGAAGGAAAGCTGCTGCTAACAGATATGTAGTATATGTCACAAGTTAATGTATGTAAATACAACAACCATTTTCTCATCTTATCGTTTAGTTATAGCTACAAATCAAGAGGACAAGCGATGATATACGCCGACTATCTGGTTTATTTACACATAACAGAGCTCTCTGTGCGGACCGGCCAGTTATTTTCCCGACCAACAAAAACTCTG
Source organism: Zhengitettix transpicula (assembly GCA_037074705.1). Taxonomy (NCBI): domain Eukaryota; kingdom Metazoa; phylum Arthropoda; class Insecta; order Orthoptera; family Tetrigidae; genus Zhengitettix; species Zhengitettix transpicula. The sequence goes on along the minus strand of CM073595.1, from coordinate 58,282,259 downwards.
CTGGAACACGTGCGTCTCAACTGGAATTTATTGCAACTTGAATGGTTTCTCGTTTCTAAACTAGCCGGTGTAGCTCATGTAACAATACCTGCCTAACAGTTTTCCCTCCGTGGCGTCGGAGATGCGACCCACATCTCAATACATTTACGGATTGAAAATTATCATACTGCTGTATACAGTCGGACGTTTAGCGAATAACGTTACTGTCATTCCGCTTAATGTTAAATATCCTGCGTGGCCGGTGTAATGATACTGGGATGTCGTACTCCTGATTTTTTAATTTCTGGAAATAGGGCTCTGATCTTGTATGTAACTTCTTCACACCATTCACCTTAAAGAACACTATATTAGAGTGACGAGAAAAATATTCGACCTCCATCGCCACCATAAAATCTCGTAGATAGTATGTATGTATTTAATAATCTACAATAGATAATAGCCCGGTTACTGTTTAATTATACTATTGACTTCTGTACATATTACAATAATAATTCATTTTTTTTAGAAAAATTTGTACCCTGAAAAAAAAAGAGGAACTGGACTAACACTACACTTTAAATTGGATTATGATATAAAACGTAGAAAGTGTTTTTCCCTCAAGGAATCAAAAGATTCAACCTAAATTTATACTTTTGACCAGAACTTCCACCAAACACTCCCACAAGTAAATTATTTCCGTTGTTGTTCGTCATATTTAGGAACGGTTTTTTATTTTTCGGGAATTTTATTATAAACTAGCTGGCCCCGGCGTTGCCCGGGTTGTCATATATCCATGATCCCCTATTTGACTCCAATCTGGATTGCTTTTGCGTTAATTTTATCTAACGCACCTCGACCCCCACCCCTAAGCGTGCTCCCCTCCCATGCCGATAGGGTTTGAAATTAGAATCAGAGAACATTTATAGAAATTATGAATTTAATTGACCCCGAAAAATATTTATTTAACGCAAATATCAGCCGATTAACATGTTTGAAAATTTGTAACCCCGTCCACCATCGGCCAGCCCCTCTCACCCTCGCCCACCCCCGCGCATTGTCTAGGTTGTCATATATAACCTAGGCGACATACATATCCCCGGATTTTATTCCAATCTTGGTCGTATTCGCGTTATTTTTAAGTCACGTCCCACCAAACCCCACCCCTAAGCGTGGTCTCCTCCCAAGTCGAAAGGGCTTGAAATTATACACGAACAACATGCAGAAATTTATTATGGATTTCATTGACCCCGAAAAATATTTTTTCGATAATTTTTAGCCTGTTTGAATATTTCCATCCCTGTCCACCCCCGCTCCTGGGGGTGGTAGACGTGTCTCACCCCAAAGGTGATTGTTTCCTGGTCTCAAAGAACATGTATACGATATTTGGTGAAATTTTCTCCACGGGTGTTGATTTGTATGCGGAACATACATACATACATACCAACATACAAACAACCGTCCTTTATCCTTCTGCAGATGATGCAGCCGTCCGCGGAAAGCCTCACTCGAATTTAAAATGTCTGGAAGACCGATTATAAGTATTAGAAATGGGCCTATTACTGAGCCTTGAGGAACTCCCGACGTTACAGTCCCTTGATCCGTTATTTCTTCTCCAATTTTCACTTTTTGCGATGACAAAAAATGGCAAGGAAATAAATTAGTACCAAAGGAAGGACCAAGTCAACTAGTCGCAGCCATAATGTATCATGAAAAGTATAGCCAAGATTTAAAACAGTTCAATCTGTAATTAGTTCCTCAACCGCGAAATATTTCCCACACTCCAATTGTTAAAGTTCAACTGAATCTGTGGTTCGACCGATTCTGGTTTACGGAGCTGTATGTATGTGTTAACATTTCCAAGCTTTTAATGTGAATCATAATCGAGTGTAGACAACGTTAGCTTACAGAAACAACGAGAAAAGGGGGAGACGCTCGAAAGGCGAGGGTGAATGATAAGACTTGAATACGGGGTCTGTCGTGGTATTTGAATATGTAAAATATTATTGGACAAGACAAGAAATGCTTTAAGTCAAGTTCAGATTAAAAGGTTATGATAATGAACTAACAGATTATGACAGAAAAATTTCGACGGGACCGGGAATTTAATTCAAGATCACCGCATTTCTTGAATTAATTCAATATACTTATAATCAGTTGGCACAAAATTTCTATTTTTCATTGAAGTCCAAAAACTAGACCGAGGAGAATGTGATTGAGTTAAATTGCAGCTATTATTATAGAAAAACCTTGACGTGACCCGGAATCGAACCCAGTACACGGTCGCTTCATTCAATGTTAATGTATAAAATATTATTTTCTGTACTAAAATCCTATTCAACATGGCGTCAGTTTATTCCGTTGTTAAACCATATATAGAATAATAAATTATTTGCCATTCAGGAGACTACATTCTGTTGGTGTGCATGGTTATTATTTTATAAAATCCAATTATCTACTTGAAAAGCAAATACAAGAATCAAAAATTTCAGAGTAAATTATTGGATATGAATCAGATTTTCTTTCAGAAAGGGGACAAATTAAATAAAACAAAAACCTTAAAAAGAACCTTAAAATTTCGTCAATATTTTTATTTCTTATGAACTGTTTTACACGTCTGCCATACAACATAATTGGGACAAATTAAATTATTTCATAAAAATATGTAAAAATCTTTATAATATAGTTGTTATAAAAATTACTTTAAACTTGATTCAGTTTGATAATTGTATCATTGCATAATTATAAGAAAAATCTCATTTATTGTGAGTTTGTATTTAACATTTCACTAATATATAACGTAAAATATCTCATTAACCTCACTGAAAATTGTCAAATTACATAACTTTCTCCGATTATTTCCTTAGTTTTGCAGTAGTTTCATTCCGTAACAGTGAGAAGTTGTGCTTTTTTCTGTGATTATAATTTAAGTTCCCTGAGGAATTCTTTGCACTTTACTCCAAGAATGTCAACGTTAAATTTCCATTTGTCCAAATACGTAACAAACAGAAGAGTCTGACGTAGAGCAACGTTGAAATAATATATGCTACATGAACGACTGTAAACCGTTAATTAATACAAAAATGTATATATTTTTCTCTTTCCTCGTTTGTTTGACACATTGTTGAATTATAAATTGCAATTTGGATCTGATTTTAGCTATTCATGATTTGATTTACCGTTTTGTTTTACACTTTACCGAACAACAAATATATAAAAACAATCCAAAGGGATGTGATCGCTTATTATATAATTTTTCATGGAACGAATTTTATTTGTGAAATGAAATGAAACGTCAACGTATTGAGTATAGTTTTCCGTAACAAATGAGAAATAAGATACTGTTAATAATATCATCTTGGCGAGTGAATGTAAACGAATTTACGCGATATTAGCGTCTGTAAAGTTCATATAAAATATTTTCTTTCTCCAATCAACGTAATCACATGGTAACATCGTTAAAATGATGAGCCCATAATTTTCTACAAGGACATGATTAATGGACAAAGCTTCGTACGACGCTGAAGGCATACAAAACGGAGCTCATTAGAAACAAATACACATGATGGGCGTGAGCTAACAACACACTACAATATTTATTAGTTGAAAGTAGGTTGCAAATGGGAAGTAATTAATGGTTAAGGAAATGAAGGATTTAAATGGATAACATTTTATATATCACGTTCCCCAGTGACTGGATTTGGCATATTTTTTACGGCCGCTAAAGTATAATAAATGACGTTTCTCATTCGGCTTAATTTAACGAAATACAGAGTCGACAAGGTAGGTTTTACATCGACAGATCGAAAGAAAATAACCAACACTTTTTTTTTATTAAAACGTTTGATCAGTTTTAGTTAAAGGTTCAGTGAACTTATGCTATTTTCCGAATACTAATAACTCATTCATTTTGTATTACGTTTGATTGCAAAATTTATGTTAGCATCATCATCTCTCTCGTCTTGAGTACCTAGCGATGTAGAGTTCATGCACAAATATTACACGGTAATAGAAGGATATTAATATAAATATTAGGACACATCTCCTTATGCTACTACAAGTTTCTTGTATTTATTTTTCTTCTTTCCTCTGCCTTTATTTTCAATCAATGAATCGGTGTTTGAGCCACCTTTCTATCGGTCTGCGTCTGTAAATTTGTTGGTGCATACCCGAAAAATTCAATAATGCATATATATATTTTTGCAGGATTATATAAACAACTACAATTCCAGTACACAGTACACAGTCGTATAATCATTAATGCAAGCGTCATATTTATCAGAGGAGTTTTCACCAACTTTCAGGAATATTCACCTGTAATTACAGAGAATGTCAACATTACATTACCATTACAAAGTCAACAAAAATTACACATTTTATTGTAATTAAATATTACTTGAAGCTCAATTACCTGTCTACAACAGAATCGTAGTTCTATTCCGGTGATCGTCGGTACATGTTTGAATCAGCCCTGTACTGGCATTAAATGATACATGAAAATTTAATATTTAACTTAACGTATTTTTTATTATGATGATATATTAAACATATTAAATTATGAATTTGACTGGAATATTGTTGAAATTTTTTATATTGAACAACACTAATTAAAACGTAATTTATATAAAACAACTGTAAACACATTAATTCACATAATGCTATCATAAAATTAGCTAATATTAATAATCCATTATTTTCAACTTCTGATATAACAAAAAAATTATAATTAAATATATATATACATTAGTATGTATTTTAATTTGAAAAAATTTAATTTCATAATTACTTTACGATTTTTAAAATAAAATGTAAAATATAATAATGAATTTTCAACACCCTTGTATGATATATTAATTTTTGAAGTCTATTATTATTTCTCCATATTCTTCTAACATTGGTTTATTCTTTACACCATTTATGACAAAAAAAATGTTACCATAGTCCTAGTTTTGACGTTCGTTGGTGTTTTCAGTTTGTCGTACTTGGCGATTCTTTCTGGGAAGCAAGAGCTGCGAATGAAACATTCCTTCATTTTGCAAGATCAGTCTTTGCCAAAGGAAGGAGACCTCGTGAATATTATATAATCACACAGCAACTTCCTATCGCTCCAGGCGCCTCCAGCCCTAAAAGAAAAACATCTGACAAATAATTCATACAGAAAGTTTTTCTTTGATGTAGTTTCCTCGAACTACAAGTCAATTCGGAAGGCTGAAAGTATGTTTGTAGATATTTTTTGACTAAAAGGGAAATTCAACCTGGAAGGATTTTTTCCATTCACCATTGTTTTCCTTTTATTTTTTTTAAAAAAAATCGTAAAGTAATTTAACACTAAGCTTTAAATTATGTGCGTGTATCTGTTGAAGCGCTAAACGATGATGTAACCATTTAAAAGGAGGTTCCGGCTGTGTAAATCGTCCCTTAACAGTAATTTAATGACATCACTTGAATACAAATAAAGAGATTTTTGGCGACGCCTGTAGCAATTCTTTCCCAATTTATGTTAGAATGATTTGAAAAGACCCAGCTACTATTTTAATGACTACGCTGACTTTCATAATGTTTAACAGTACAACAGTTCATGATATACAACCAGACCAGGAATTTTGGAGAACCGTACGAATATTATGAGAATAAAGACATTTATCTAGTGCCCAGGATGTTCTTCATTACATCGCATGGCTCAACAGCAAGACCACGACGATTGAAACGAACATATAAGTAATGATATTAAAAATGAAAGTATGTTATAGTTTGGTTAAGTAAGAAAGTAGTTGGGTGAATAAAAAAATCACATTCTTCCCATATCATTCCAAATTTCCTTTAAGCATTAACATTAATTTGGCAAAAACATCTCCGCTGATTGTACTGGAAGGTCGAAAGTGAAAGTCACTCGAAGGTAAAATTAAAAATTGTGAGTTCTTTGTTGTGGGGTGTGGCCTTGTATGAGTGGAGGAAGACAATTCTTGTAGTTTAATTGCTTTGATGGACCTCATCGTTCCCTGATTTGCCTATTCCTCACATTTTTATAGTATTAATAAATATCATAGTAAATTAGAAATTATTACTGTGGATGCTACAAAATATTAATTGCATCGTTTACGGCAAGTTGAAAATCGTAGTATATCTTGAAAAATTTATTATCGATAGTATCTTGATAATTCCTGATTTTTTTAGTTGAATGTAAATGGACTATTAAACTAGTTACTCTAAAAAAAAACTTCATGCCGTCATTTTACCAGAAAGGTTCAAGGGATTTAGTGGTAATCTAGTCCAGCACAATAAAACGGAAAACCAAACTTGAACTTTCCACAAGGAGGCTCCCACTTTCACCACTGCTTCGTAAAGTGAAATAAAGAATTCGTCTTCTCCGCTCTTATTGAGTCTCCGAACATGTACTGTGCATTGTCCAATTCTGATGATTCCGTCGCCTGAAGGAGGAGGAAGCTTTGATATGTTAATTAAGCAGCACTGGAGAATAAGAATCTCTTTCCGAGAAACAGAGGTGGCGCCGGTTTTCCGGAAGAAACCGGGCATTAAACGTTCCCGTACTTTTCCTTTAAAAAACATCTTAAGTTTCGTATTGCTCTGAAATTCTCATCTTCCTCCCTCAGAAATATATCCGATACCTTTAGTCATTAATTATAAGTTTCGTGCCACGTTTTGTTTCGGAACTTTATTTGTAATTATACTGCTTCCGGCAGACATTTAAATATAAGTCCACAACACTTTAAAATTCTGATCATTAAAAGATTCTTAGGAGGAAATTCGTCTCCTATGTAAAAAGTAAGGAAAGAATTTTAATAATCCCTGGCGCATCAAAGAAACAATTAGTAGCAAAATCGGGGAAACTTTGATGTTCTTTGAGGAAAATGAAAGGAGTAAACAGGTTGTAATCATTCGAACTGTGAACATTATTACGGTAATATAAACAAATTTCGAATTTCAATCTCACGAAAACTAAAACAGAACCTAAAAACCCAAAAGAGTTTGTTTACGTATTCCAATATTAACACCAAAAATAAGTGTTTGCTCAGCAACGACTCTCAGTGACAGTTATTTAACTTTACTATCAGGAGTATTACACAATAACTCTTGAATAAGTACTATCTTATCACTATTAATTATGGCTTTTGTCTTCCTCTTCAGTTTACGTGTTACCAACATTATTTCCAGTCAAAAAATCATATTTGAATGTGTGGTTAGTATAAATAGAAACTATAAATAAAATATTATTATGTTGAAACTGAATATTTATAAAATTTATTCTGCTCTTCCACGAAAAGTGACGGCCAACTTAAACATTTCCATCCATATTATAGATAAAATTTTTCGTCAAAAACCAAGGTACTCACCCCAAAATAATTTTCAGCATATTTTCTCTATCGCCTTGAAAATACGTAGCACTGATTGTATTGATTGGATCTGCTAAGTGAGTAAGGAAAGTAAAGTATGATTTAATTGTTGAATCAGGAATGACCCACATGGTGTTCGATTTGTGAAAATCTCTAATTCACATACGAGCACACCCTAATTTCATCTCCACCATTCGAATGACGAGAACCGAAGTGGCTCTGATGCGTAAGTTGAGACTATCGGCTCAAGCCTCCCAGATGAAATTAGGATCACCGCCGCTGTTCAGCATTGCTCTGACAGAATGATGGTTTCTAGGGGCATCCTTCGAAACTTCCATTGAGTTAAGAAACGAGATACATTTGGAGATGCGACTTATATATAACCGTGTGCAATTTGTCACTAGTGTGAAGCTATTCACATAAAGGTAATGATCGCTTCCGATATTTGGCGATCGGAATGAAAAGTGACCTGAATGTATCTGAGAAATTCTTTTCTCTCTTGGATATGCTGGAAGATTTTTGGTTTCCCAACAAGAACCAAGTCACTTTCTGAATACAACTTTTATTGGCGTCTATTTGAAATAAATGCGACGAAATCTTGTTTGATTCGAACTATATTCCCCGGTTATTGACTTAAAATATATCAGACCCAGCATAACTTCTAAATAGTTATCGCAAGATACGTAACTGGAGATCAACAACATCGAACCTCGAACTGATAAAAAAACAAATCTAACATTGCTCAACTTTACTGAAATTAAGAAAAAAATTAGTACAGTGGGGATCGAGGAACGAGCCCCCGAAAGAGATGAACCACCACACAAGTGGTATAGCGAAATTTGCCTCCCTCCACAGACAGAAACTCCGATCCAGCTGGATGGATCTGGATACGTCAGGACGCAGCCTCGGGCACGATAGCCAATGTTTGGCCATGATCGTTTGTGGAGGGTGAGAAATGGAGGAGTGAAGATGATTCGGTAGGGGGATGTTCCGTTCTGCACCATTAACGCAGTTCCCCATTATCCGCACCACCTGTCCAGAAGGGTCGCAACCCTCCGTACCTGCTACAATCCCTTATGCGTCACTAACCCTTTAACCGCACGACTGCCTTGCAGAACCCTTTGTCTTCTCATTAAGTTCAACCGTCAATATCTGCATAAGAATGCGCACACTTCAGTTCAGTACAAGTGGCCATTAATATACCACGAAAAATTTTACGCGGGGAATGTGAATTTCGAATTACATAAAATATACACATTTGCAGTAAAGATCGGAATTTTCGAGAATCATAACTTTTCATTCGCCGGTAACAGCTAGTATTTTGGGGGGAAAGTCGGATAAATTGTGACCGTTGAATAGCGAAGCGTCACGATAGTACATTTAGTTATATTTCAACGATGATACCACTTATATAAATCTAGTCAAAAACATATGATTCGCCTATTGTGTAAACTAACAATATTTCTGACATTTAGATCATCTGATAACAAATACACTGACTTTTTCGTCCGGAGACGATAGGAATTGAAAGAGCGAAACAGAAACCCTATAAAAACATTCATGCTGCTATGTTTTAGGCTTCGGTTAATAGAATAAATTAATTTACTGACTTACCGCTCAGTAACCAACGAAACGGATCTTACCTCCCTTAAATTAAATTAAAGTTGTTTTTGGTTCTATTTTTTGAACGCAACAATTAAATATTTTTAATAAATAAATATATTATAAGGGGAAAAATACCATAAGAAAGGGACCACTCCATTGAATTCTTATCATTTCACCTGCATGAATAAAATAAGGTAAAGCTTAAAAAATGATTATTTCAAACTACAATATTTCGCAGTTAAAGTCTATTCCATTGTAAATAATAATAGCGAAAGATAATCCTACAATAATTCAGTTATTACAAACGAGAAACATAGAAACAAAACGCAATTATCGTTCAGGTCCGACAATTTTATTTTATTAGTTAAATTGAAAGACCGTTATAAACATATTTTATTCAACGAAGTTTCTGCACATGTTTGCAGTTTCATCAAGGTACAAAAATTTTAATAATATATTTTTAAATGTGTGTTATAATGGACATCTAATTTACCTTAAATAAAATTATATTTTACATCTCTGTTTTATAATTAAAATAGAAAGGTTATATAAAGATGATGAAATAATTAAAATTAATTAATCCGTGATATTTAATAGCAGCGGAAGTGAATTTTTAGTTTCAGCCAGGATTTGTTAACGGCGTGGGGGAATCCAGATCAGTGAGCCGATTCAGCTCGGATCGGAGACTGGTGTGGGGTTTTGTTTGAAGGGATCCTATCAGTAAGGTATAGAGCTAGCTCGTTGACGTCATTGCCAAACTACAAATTCATAGATAAATGGAATATCATTCAAAAGTTAAAATAAATATTGTTAAGTTAATAGAAATAAAATTCGGTATAGTGTGAAAAAAAAATGAGGTTTGTATTTCAACGAAGGGACTGCCTTAGCATGATAGAGAGCTTTCTTTAAGATACGTGAACCATTTAGGTATCCCAAACTATTCCGAAGATAGATGCACTTGAACAGATCCTAAGAACTTGTCTGGCCGCATGTGAAGATAAGAGTCAGCTGTTTCCTCCCAGCTCATCCATCCACATGGCTAATTTGATATTTTTTGTGGGACTTTCGCTTGTTATGAGCATCCACATGTTGCACAGACGTTTCGAAACCTTCTCTGTCTCTCCGAAAACTTGGTATTTCCCATTTTTGTGCACCGAACTGATAGAAATAATTCCTCACGTAACTGTTGAGAATGAAATATACGGTAGAGTGTTATTACTGTAGTGAATATGACAGTGGAGTGAGGTGTAGTGACTTAAAGCAACAAATATAATTTTTTAAATTTAAATTCTATTAAAAAATATGTTGGACCGCAGTCATCCAATTGAATCGTCGTCTGACCATCAAATTATTTTTATCTGTTGCGGTTTCCTTTTATTCAGAGAGGTTGGTTCTCAAGATCCTTATAGAATATTATATTTTATAATATGCATCAGTTTGTGTTGTTTTTCCTCGTTGAACATTCGCAATTATGCAAATTCTCCGCGAGTCACTGTGATCGCATGAGCTCGAAACCATTTACAACAGCAGCAATATATCATTGTAGTTTGTTTATGTGATAGGATTTCTTCCCGTGGTAAAATATATGGCATGCTGAAAGAAGGTACACTTATACTGTCAAATTGGAAAAGATAAAAATATGTTTTGGAAGGAGTAAAACAATGGAGATAGCGACCGCACCCACAGAGAGCGCTTATAGAGACCTCAGCGAGACCAAACCCTATCATTAACACTCACGACTCGCATATCGCTTCTTTATTATAAAGATGTTATAAGCGGACAAAAGATAGTCTCACATTGTCATTCCTACCCAAAACAACGCACACGGGTAAAACTCTGCCCTGGAGGGGTGTCCAATTTCCCGGGAAAAAAATCTTTTCAAAAGCATCTCTTAAATTTTATGAGCGTTTCGAAAATCTCACAAACAGAAAAATAATGAATTAATTATATTGTTACATAATTCTATATAATGCTGTAACTACATTCGGGTAGCTTTCGACAGATATTGTCATATTCATCCTATTTAAACTGAATCATTTGGATATGACCTTAAAATATTTAAACACACACAACTATTGCAATAGACTTTCCTAATATCACACAAAATATATTTATATTGTTTTTACTTACGTATATATTTGAGCAGGTACTTTATGATATATATAAAAATATTTATTCTGACTAACGCGAAATCTAATAAATAATACACATCAGCCAATTTTAAGTCAGAGAAAAGGAGAATTTATTAAATTAACAACGTTTCATCGCTTGATTTGCGACCTCATCAGGTTCCAATTCAAAACTACAAAAAGAATAAAACAGTTACAATGATTAGAATTATATTTAACATTATCAGATAAAAAATAATATATATTGTGTTAGACTTACAATATTTTGATGTAGACTGCCATGGCGGAAATGTACAATTTATTACGTGAACGTCCAGTAAAAGTTAGTTACATTGTTGGGCGCGATTAACAATGGAAAATTTTTTAGAATTTGGAATTATAACAATGACTATAGTTGGAGCTTTAAACTGTTTTTCACAACGTTTTATCAACGCCATAGTCTGCTCAGTAGGCCGACAATGCATATTTCTGTCGTTACAGAAATTTTCTATGGAAATGTACATAATTTTGAAAGAAAAAAAACAAATTTAAATAATTTAATTAATTAATTAAGGACGAAACGTCAATATATATAATTTTTTCTTAATAAACAATTTTCTGTCACAAGGCTTTTTACTTATTTATGTATAATTTGATAAATCACAGATATTTTTTCGTAATTAGTAGAAACAAATATATTTATGAAATAAGGTAACTAGTATTTCTGTCGAGACAGTGACTGGACACAGTATAGCCGTACGAAAATAATTAATAATTAAATAATAAATTTCGATAAACAGTTCTCGGTTTTCACACGGGTGTAGCAAATTTAAACGCGACGTTTCGACGACTAAAATATCTGTCGTCATCTTCTAGGCGAAAAGAAAAACGTCACGTTTAAATATGCTACACCCCTGAGAGGTGTATGTTCCGGGGTCACATACCTTGGGCATACGGTAAGAGTTGTCCGCTATTCCCATTGGAATAGTCGGCCAGCTGCCTCCTAAACTGGTCGAGGCACGGAGAAGGGAATGCTGCGTCCCCACAGCAAACTCCTCTCCCGCTATCGGAAGGGCGTGAGACAAGTACCCAATGCCCGACCTACCTGATGCAGGTTTTTCTAGGGTTTTCCCTGCATTTCTTTAGGCGAATACCGGGTAGGATCCTTAAACCATAGCTTGGGGGCCCTAGTAACCCTTGGATACCTTCCTCTACCCTACCGCATCCCCCCTTTCAAATCCCTTCCTATGCTATTAAAGGGGAGTTGCCCAATGTGGATCAGCCTCATGTAGCCTGTTGCCCTAAAACAAAAAAGAAAACCGAGAACTGTTTATCGAACAATTACACCGGGAAAGACTTCAATGTTATATAATAAATTTATTGGTAATAAAAAATAGTACTGCATGTCTAAGATGTCCAGTGTCGATACTAAGGTCGATATATGAACTAAAATCGTTATAGTGATCAGTATAGTGTCTAAAAGTATATAACACTTAAATAAACAAGTCAATATTACAGGAGAGCTAAGAAAAATAATAACAGTGGTACAATGTTATTGTTGTCAGTTAAAAAGAAAACTCATGTTTTGAATATTGTCTGTTGCGGAGGGGGGAGGGGGAGGGGGGGGGGTTCCAAAAAAAATTTTTTTTAGCAAGGAATGTCACTTCTTAGAGAGCAGCGTTTCATGTTTAACAAATTTCTTAATATTTATTTATTAATTAATAAATTTGAAGTTCTTCAATAAGCCCACTCAAATTTTAAAATTTATATTTTGAATTCGTTGGTTGTGTTTTCAAACGTGCACAGGAAATAATAAATATTAGAGCGTGAAGCCATTCTATTTGGTAGTTTTTCGTTTACAACGGCTGCACTTGGCTGCGTTCTCTAGTGTGAGCATTTTCTCTGACTATTGGACTTGTTATTCTTTTAAAAAAAAATTATCTCTGCCTGTCCAGGAAGGCCGGGCATTGTGTTCCGTACGTGCGGGACAACCTTTGTGCCGCTGATGAAATTACTATGTAGAAAGGGTGAAATGTTGCGTTTATGAAATCCAGGAGGACAAAGAACAACAAAGAAACAAAGCTCGTGCCTAATATTGTAGTTCCCGCATCCCTGTCTTGAAAACGCTTGACGCAAATTACAAGGTGGCTTCACTCCATTCTTGGAATGCATATGTCTACTACAACTATTGAAACGACGCGGGACCTGTTTTACTTTCGCCGCACAAAAGCAGCGCGGCGCTATCTGTGAGCTGTCACCACATGCAGACCGTTAACATTAAATCAGGGAAGACTCGTGATGCTATCATTTCTAACCTCGGGCCGTTCTCAAATATGAACTTGTACTTTTATCTCTCATTTACGTCACGTGCATTATGTTGTTCACATTGCCAGACATTTCTCCTCTCTGATAACCGTGATATACTCAAAGACAACAATATTTTTAAAATCTTAATGATTACAACGGACAGGGAAAATATAAAAGTCAGCGGAATTTAAGCTCCAACATCCTGGATAATTAATTCAGCTTTTCATTGAAAAGAGAGGCACACATCGTCGTATTTTATAAACTTACAAATTTCTGGCCAGCTTGAAGCATTACCGCAGATATCTATTTCATAATTCCGCCTCGTACATACTAATGATTACATCAGACGTTCACTTCTTATATTTGGAGATGAAGTACATAAATAATACCTACAAAGGCTTGCGTGAACGAAAAGGAAACCATACGAAAATTCCCGTCTCTGGTATAGGGAAATTATGAGTGATACTGTCATATAGATTTTTTAAAATTTCTTTAGTATTTCGGTCTATATCACTCACTCGTGAGAAATATTTCTTCACTCGGGCCGTGAGGATGAGCGATGTCGGGTGGAGGCAAAACGTAAACAGTTTTCAACTGCTGTTACGTTACGATGCAAACGCTGTGAAAAAAAAACCTGTGGTAATCGGTTTTTAGGGGCCCCACTGAAGACCACGTGGACTGATCTGGACCTTTTGATTTGTCAATCGCTTTCTAGAAAGTTTTTTGTCATTTGGGAAGAGGTTTTTCTCTGGGGCCACTGGTTTAATTAGTCTTTCTATTGCCATCTTATATCTGTGAAGGGTCCTGGGAGCTCTCTACTCAGTTCTACTTTTCTATATTGAACTACATGTTTAACTGCTTTCAGAGTTGAATCATGTCTTTGGACGGTACTGGGATACCAGGAACCCCCACTTTATCGACTTTCCTATTTTTCCTGTACCAGAAGTCTTCCTGTCGACGCTGAAGAAGAGACGGCGCTGGTTTTTCCTTCGATCTGATTCTATTCAGTGTGATCATTTCCGTACCTTAGCTAAAACTAAAAGTTACTGATATTCACCTTATTTTTATTTTTGAGTTTTAGCACTATATTACAATACACTCAAGAGGTGGCTTAATCTACCTGAAGATAGTAGAATTTTAAGTTCTACGGATAAGTTATTTGACGTACAACATATCCTAAATTGTACTCAATACATTTACACGAGTCAATAGTTTTTACACTTCCACGTTTCCGTAACAGAGGTTCGTGTGACAAGGGCAGTGGACCACTGCGCTTCGCACTCAACACGACTAGCGACGTACTTCACGAGGAATTGTCACGTCCTGCCCACGGAGCCCAGATATATTTTTCTAGTCCAGGCAGTTTTACTATTCACCTCGACCAGTGAGAGTAGTGGGGTTGTAGTAGAGTGACTGCGGGAAGTTCGCTTCTTACAACATCGATGTTTGTTTCATTCTTGTGTTCAGAGGTACTTGATCGCTCGCATTTATGCATTACACAACCTTCGAAAGTAAAGCAAACCTCGTAAAATATGTCTGTTGACGTTATTTTAGAATTATCTGACGGGTATAAGTAACTAACGGTTATTTACTGGTTGTATGAACACAAGGGATTGGGAACTGCATACCGTGTTTACAAATTAAGACGTTAGTATCGAAGAAGTACGGACCTACGTTAATCCTCAAACCACAATCCCCGCTTGTGTCGGCTCAATGAATATAATAAACAGAGGCGTGTCTGTGAGTCACGCATTCTGGAGAGGGAAGGAAGGAGAAATTATATGCTCCCTGCAGGTAAGAGGCGATTTGCAAGGACGGCCTCCTGCGTGGAGATAATCAATTCTAACTCCTCACTTTCATCCCTCCAGTGGCCAAATAACGCACAAAAACACAACTTCATCGACGAATAGCAGATTAACATTCTTTCCTCAGTAAGCCTGGAAACCAGGAGGGTGTAAAATACTTACGGCTCCCCGCTGTTCAAATAAGCCACATGGCTTCTATAACACCTACGCCTGGTGATTAATCAGTTGTTAGTAATTAATTTTGCCTGCCATTTTACAGCGCGTCACAAAATTACCTATTTTGTAGCTGAATGCCCACAACTTGAAAAGTATAAATTATCTCCTCCACATCACATAAAAATAGTAGTTTATCTTTTGAACTCTATTTCTGAAGACAATAGAATGTTTAAGGTTGGAATAAAAGAGAAAACATTAATTTTTTTGACAGCATAATACAGGAAACATTCTAAATTGAATCAAATTTACTTTATTTAAAATCTTTTATTTATCAATTAAGTTCAACTTGATTAACTGCGTAAAACAAGGACCATCTTCAATTTTTATTTCAGTTAATTCATAATCATCTACACTAGAAAAAAATAATAAAGAAGTACAGAAAACTGAATCGGTTTTATTAATAATATCGTTATAATTAAATTTTCCTCCAATTAGCAATCGTCCTAAATTTTACAAAACATCTTACTCGTTCCAGTATTCGTCTTATACTAAATGGAACGAGTAAGATGTTCTAATTGAAGGAAAATTTTATTGTAAAGATATGTTTGAATGAAGCAGATGGATAATTGGATCGAAAGCTCCTGATATGTTTCTTTCATTGAAAATACAGAAGAATAGAAGACTGAATTGGTTTTATTAATAATTGACAATAAGATAAACCTTAATGTTACTGATTTTAAATTTAATACAATAAATTTAACAACAATAATATTAATACACATTTTACTATCCATTAATAATTCTTCAATACATAAAACCTTAATTTCGTTGTCCATTAAATATTCATTAAAACTTATTAATGTTTTTCTGCATTTCATCACTGTTGTTAAATTAATTGTATTCTAATATTCGAAGACTCTATTCTCAAATTTCCATAAACGTTCAGAAAGAAGAAAGTTGAATTGTAACACAAAATTTATTTGCCGCCGTCTTGTATGTGTGATCTTACTTTTCATTTTGATTTTCAATGTGAATGAAAATGTTCTTAACTCAAAGGTTTTTTTTCCCGCTGAGCCTCAGACTTCGTCGGTCGTAGTTTAACATAATTCGATGCGTGTTTGGATGTGAAAAGATTAGCAGCTAATCATAAAAATTCATAATTATAGTAACAGCCACGAATTTATAATAATAAAATCTGCGTTTCAGCAACCAGGACTTTCATAGACTACGGAACGAAATAACGTAATTATATAGTTTTATAGATTATTCACAAGGAAAATATTGCAATATTAAACTGTCAGAGTTGGAATATCAAATCACAGGTTCCTATGTTGGTTTATGTTTCTCAAGATGAATTATGGAGGCCAATAAAAATGAAGCACGGTCACTAAGTCACGCTATTATAATTTCGATTATATAGCATAGTAAATTTGTTATGCTGATTTATACGATTTGTGATCTCAACGGAAGGTTAGAGTTTTTATCAGAGAAACCTTCCCCTTTTAGCCTTCGTTGTTTATCATTTAGGGTTACTTATAAATTCTGTGATGTTTTAAGGCAAATGTATTGTGTGGAAATGAATGCAAAATATGAGGTCATACGTTCCTGAAGAATCCAAACCGTTGAAGCAATTAGTGCTCTGGGAATGTGGGGCAAGTTCAAGTGTAATTATTTTGAAGCAAATGTACCCATAGAAACGTAGTCGCAGACCAAGGACTGCATGAAGACGACTGCATATAATCCACGAGAAGCAGATGGCGCACGGCTTCTATAACAATTATGAAATAGTCGATCTGAATCTGTAAACAAGAAGCTTTGTAACTGCGGTTTGGTAACGTCACACCTGTCCGGTAAATTTTCTCGTGACGTGGGCAGTATTCTCAGTAATCACATAATTACATCGCTTCGTAGGGCAATTGAGCATCACGAGTTTTGTGGAATAGAATGACGTGACAGGTGAGCCTGGCTGTTGAATTTCCAGAGTCGCGACAAGGGCTTCTCTCCCGGACGACAGACCTACCTCGCGATGAATTGTCTAAATTACGTGTTACAGCAAAAGTAAAATGTTTGCGCTGTGTCATGCACGAAGGCAGTTACTTCATTTTTCTCGCTTCGGGGAGCCCCCAAACAGCGCGGCCCAATTACTGAGAATGTTTTGTCAGTGATTGCCGCTAAGACCGGCAATTACCTTGTGACAAGTGATCTCACGCCTTCTGCCATTTCTAGGAGACAGCATCGTGACAAGCAACTGCTTTCTAGGAATTATTCCGACCAAAGTTTTGTCAAGAGTTAAAGACGTTACTCCACTCAAATGCCACAGAGCTAAGACGTATGTGCACATTTTCACAGAATTACCCCTCAGCTTAATTTTCATCTTCGGTTTTATCAACGTGTATCTCTCCGATCTGTATGTTGAAGATAAGTTAAATTGTTATCATTAATTTCAACGCTGCAGAGTTATACTAAAACATGTCCAAGTACCTGATAGAACAGATGATGCTTTCATAATCAATACCTGTTTCTTAATCTCTTACGTATTAAAATAAAAATAATTTACGTCTGATAGAAAATAATTAATAAGAAATATAGCCAATACAGACAAAAAAGAGGGTAATATAAATACCACACAACGTTTCTGGGATCCTTGTCCCTTTCCTGAGGTGCTAAGAAGAGCCTAGAGAAACACAACTGCACTGGCTTTTGAGTGTTGTCAACTGACCAGTGCAGTTGTGTTTCTCTAGGCTCTTCTTAGCACCTGACGAAAGGAACAAGGATCCCAGAAACGTTGTGTGGTATTTATATTACATTTTTCGTCTGTATTGGCTGTCTTTCTTATTCTCTTACGTATTGTTGGCTCATTTTTCTCATATAATGTATTTTATATAATTGCTATAATGTACCATTATAAAACGTATGTGATACTGTAAAATACATTTCTTAATTTATGAATCAGTTGTGAATAATGAAAAACTTGAATGTAAGGGTTTACACGTCCATATACAGAGTTCGTAGTTACGTGACGTTGTAAGAGACCTACGGCTGTAAGCTTGAATCGTGAAGGGGGCAGACCTGAATAGCAGGGCGGGAGGTGACGTCAGGAACCCAATGACTGCATTTGTGCTGGGATTAGGATATATTGTGAAACAAAATAAATGCTTGAATGAACGTGATGGTAACTGGAGTTACACCAACGTGAAGAAGTGACGGCAGCATGTGAAGTCGAGAATAATTTTTTAATATGATCTAGTAATTTTTTCAAGAGTTTTCAGGGGTTGGCGAGAGCAGGTTTCAGCTTCTAGTTATTCCGCAGCCAGAGGAACACAGGAGAAGCTGTAAGATGTTACAAGTTGTCAATCATAGCGCATGTGTAATTAAGAATTAGTGTTTCTTTTACGATGCATTATTTCTTTGGAACCGATTTCGTTATATTATCATTTTTATTAAATTTCCGTGAGATAATACACACGTAGTGACGTAAGATAGCAATCTCAAGCTTGCTAGTTGTGGCCTCTAGCCATTAAAGGTTTGTTGTTATGTTATTGAAATTGGTTTGTAAATGTGTATATAAATATTTAATACCACATAAATTTTAATACAGGAATATGGATGGAAAAATGTCGACCGAGACCAGGAATCGAGCCCAGGATCTTTACCTTACCGGGCGGTAGCTCAGTCCACTAAGCTAATCCTCGTCGACTCCCGACCCGGTGCGACATTCCTCCAGTCTTAAACCACATTTGTCTCGGCCTACAAAGTACTTACATCTCACTCCTTCATGACCCTTTTCAGGATGTAATGAAAGGTCGGAATACTAACGTACATTGACTTGTATAAAAAATACCTACGATCAAAGAAATCCACGAAAGCTTATTCGAGCCTCAGATCATAGTTAAATTTTAATTTAGGAATGTGGATGGAAAGGTCCACATCACAATGAGTCGATTTCTCATCAGTCTGACGTATCAGAAAAACTCTCAATTTTCGGAGATTGCTTTAGAAACTGAGACCATTATTCAGTTATGTTTTCTAGAAGAGAAAACAGAATATAATAAATATAGAACCTTTATCTAAGTTTTACGATTGTATTGACCTAAATCAAATTAAAATTGAAATTTTACCCGACGAATAATAAGAAAAAAAAATTATACTAACCACTAAATAAAGAACCTGTTTAATATTAATTCACTATAATAAAAAAAATACGAAAAACACTACATTTCTCAATAACTCCGGACTTTATCAGGTGAAAATAATTATTGAGGGTTAATATTTTTCAAATGTGATTAATTATTTTTATACAAATTTCATGAACGATGTTGAATACATGTTTTCTAAAATTGCACACTGCAATACTTGCTATATTTGTGAAACTCATGGATCCTTTAAAACAAGAAATAAATCGTGGATTTCTTTGAATTTGATAAATAGTAATTTAAGGCAAATGTATATTATTTATAAAGACAGTTTTTCACTAACTGCACGTCATCGCAAAATATTTTATTTCTTTTCATTTATGTTGTAACTTAGTTGCGTTTCATCTTCATTCGATTTACGTCAGTCTTATTTTTGAACACATTCAAGTTCCAACTCACTGAAAACTCTGTCCTCGTTTTGCCTGTTTTATTAAAAGTTTAGAGGAAATCTTTAAGACAGATTAGTAAAGAAAACTTGAGCTCTTGTACAGATGGAAGATTAATCTTTTAGAACCTCAGTTTTACTGAGAAATAATGTTAAATTAGTGTTATTTCTGTAATACAGCTCTGGTCCCGAAGAAAAATCCCAGGCTCCCCTCGGAAGGATATATAAAGAATTTGTGAAGCAGCATTATGGTGACTTGCCGATCCGAGAAGACGTCGTCGTGTGGGAAAACCAACAGCTTGCTTGTGTTTTCCCAGCGCCGAAGCTGACTCCCCAATGAGGGTGGAAAAAGGATTTTGGGGGATGCAAATTGTGAACCCGAGAAGAAGGTGCCTGATGAAGCTTTTGCCTTTTGATGGGGGAAGAGGGTGAGCGGTGGCGGTGCAAAAATTTGACGTCTGAGACATTATGAACAGACAAGTAAGAAAATAAATGACGGTTTGGGAATTAGGGTCTATAGTGGCAGATACTTAAGACGCCATCGAGAGGGAGCCAGAACAATGCCGCGGAAATAAGAACAGGAAGGAAACGCACGCAACCGCAAAGTACAGTATATAAAGCTAAAATTACCCTTGCTTCCGGTATTCAGCGACACAAGAATGACTTGTATTCAAACAATAATCAAAAGAAGCAATTGTAAACGCATTCATCTCTCATTATTGCAACGAGCGTGCACACATGCCACGAAAATTCGGTACATTTTCATCAACGACGTTTCCCGTTACACGACGAAAATTGTAACATACTTTCCCACAAAGTCTTGATCATAAGATTTGAGATAAATTAAAATAAATGCATATTATAAAATAATCCATCAGTTCAGCTTTCGAACGAACTGAAATTACCTGTTTTTCCCACGTTATATAATTCTCAAATTTCTTCTGGACTAAAGTGTAACGTAATTGAAATATTTCGCATCAGATGCTTCGTTGAAATTCAACAAAAATTGTAACATAAGCAGTTTAGTTTTATACGTATTCTTTATTTAATATTTGACCACGTACGGATTCCTACAGCTACATTAGACTTAATATGAACTCTCTAGTTAATATAGGGTAGTGTAGTGAAGTGAAGTGATAGTGCTCCATTATAAACTAAAGTTAAATGGTAACATTCCTTGTCTTCTTAAATCTCTGTTTTCATATATCTTTCCTCCGTTGTTCTTTTCAGGCGAGTACAATATTAATTATTTCTTTAATTTTTGAAAATTAACCTGTAATTTACATAATTCTATATACATGTATTTATTGTTGAAAAAATGTCCCTAAACCTAGCTTATACTTTAAAATAATTATACTAATTTACTGTAATTTATTATATTCTGACTTCTTTTATTTGATTTGTAATTAAATTGTATTTTCATGCATCTAACACCGGACAAACAGCCCATTACTCTAATTTATTATTTCTTTATATTATTATTTCTTTAATTTTTGTAAATTAACCTGTAATTTATATAATTCTATGTACATGTATTTATAGTTGAAAAAATGTCCCTAAACCTGGCTTATACTTTAAAATAATTATACTATTTTGCTCTAATTTATTTTATTCTGACTTCTTTTATTTAATTTGTAATTAAATTGTAGTAAATCTAACACCGGACAAACTGCCCATTTGTAGATTAAATAAAATACATACATACAGGCATTTCGCAACAAAAGATTCTCATCTCCGGATTCCATAAATCGAAGAGAAACGTTATCAAGATTTTACAGACGGCAAGAATTTCATCATTTATTTGTAAACTGCTTACAAACTATCCTTGAATGAACGAGTTGGTCAGAGAATTTTTGCATATGTGCGTACAAAACGTGATGGAAATTAGTTGATTTCTATAAAATGATATATAAAGGAATTCGGAAAATTTTGTAAAACTGTTATGAACATTCATAGTAACCGTGAGCAATGTAGTTAAATTTTATATTCATGATCAGCCATTAATATCTTCTGGAAAAACTATTAATATGTATATAGAATTAAACCTCATAAACCTTATAAAAATATAAATGAATGGCTTTATAAATTTTTCGTCAGGCTACTTTAAAATACAGCACTGCATATATTATTTGACTTTCCCTGTTGCATCCCTGGCATTTGAAATGAAAACATAAAAGTGAGTTTTGTTTCGTTTAAACTTTTAATTTATTTTTATTTTTTGCAGGAGTTCATAAATGTTTTAATTATTTCTGACTGTTTCCCAACTCATGTTACACGCTAAATGTACTTTAATTTTTGCCTCTTTTTTTTCCCACGTCTCTGATTTTCAGTTAATGTTTGAAAATGTTCTATATTGATCTAAATATAAATTCAGTTACAAAATTACTCTAATAATAACATTTACGCGTATTCATCATGTATAGTTAGTAATAATATTTAAGTGTCACGTAATAACATATCTGGGAAAATACCACTAGTGGAAACTTTTTTAAAAAATTGAATGCTATGGAGGTGTAAGTGTGCAGAGATTGTCAGGGATGTACATTGGTAGTTTTGATACCGTAATCCGCAGGCTGGGAATGATTGAAGCAAAGCGAGCGGCGGCGCTGGTGATTAACGGTTTAGATCTGATGAGCCTGGTTACGATTGTTTGTGACACTGGACGAGTCAAACGTACTCAAATCACAGACACGCTCATACGAGTGTGCCTCCATGCGATATGGTTGTTAACGTGGTTTGTGTTGTCCGCAATTCACAAGCCAAGGATAAGCGTTCGCTCTACCTTTCACTTGCCATCCTCAAGTCACGACCGAACACTTCATGCGTTTAATATATGTTCATTGTAGGGTTTCACACCACAATGACTCGATTTCTCATCAGTCTGACGTATGAGAAAAACTCTCACTTTTCGGAGATTGCTTTAGAAACTGGGACCATTATTCAGTTATGTCTCCTACAAAAGAAAACAGAGTATAAGAAATATAGAACCTTTATCTAAGCTACACGTTTGTATTTACCTAAATCAAGTTAAAATTGAAATTTTTCCTGACGAATAATAACAAAAAAATTATAATAGCCACTAAATCAAAACAATTTCAATATTAATTCACTACAAAAAATACAAAAAACACTACATTTCGTCCATAACTTCATCAGGTGAACATAATCATTTTTGAAAATGATAAACCCTCAATAATTAATTATTTTTACAAATATTTCATGACTGATGTTTCATACATGTTTTATAAAATTGCGCTTTGCAATGCTTGCTATATTGGTGAAACTCAGAAATCCCTTAAAACAAAAAATTAACTTTTAAAAAAAAATTATGTTCATAATTATTCAGTAATATCCAAATAAATTTATCTCCACAGCCACAGCCATTAGTTAAATATTAAAATTTCCGATGAGGATATATTATTTCAGATTGATGAAACACTACCGTCATAAATGTAAAAATGATACCAATAATTTAAATAATATATCTGATACATTATTATTGTAATTAAACCACTCAACAACACACTAATATTATTGTAATGTAATACGTTACCATTCTTTTGCTTTTTTCCGTTATACTGTAAAAATTTAAAATTATCTGCCATTTCTCATATGCGTGCCGCCACAGATTGTCATAAATAAACTCAGCTATATCCATGATTTCAAACTCGGTTGTATTCGCGTTATTTTCCTGCAACGCTGCTCCACCCCAACCCCTAAGGGTGCTCCTTTCGCATACTGTAAAGGGTTCAAATTGTACAAAGATGACATCGGTGGAAACACTATTAATCTCTTTGACTTCTAAACATATTTATCCGACTTAAATATCGGTCATTTTAGCATGTGACACTCCGCTCCTGGGGGTGGTAGACGTGTATCACCCCGGCAGTGTTTGTTTCCTGGTCGCAAAGAACACGTGTACGAAATTGGGTGGTATTTGTTCCACCGGTGTAGATTTGTATGCGGAACTTACATGCATACATACAAACACACTATTTTAAATTATCTTCTAATAAAAAATAAACCAGTTTCAAATCTCGTTTAAAATATATGTCTCTGACATTAAACAGGTATTAGATTATTTTTGGGAGGGGGCAAGGGGAAGGCTTGGGATTTTCGAACAAATAGGAATTAAGTGATCGACATATTGCCATATTTGACATATTTTGTGAAATTCAGTACTTGTAGAAGTGTTTCAAAGACAGTGGGAGGAATAAGTGCATTACCAAGAGTACTAATTTGAAGGAGAATAGGGTATGTTGTCCGAAGTAATGTATTCTGGCACACCGAAGGCTCGATTTTTGTTTTTCAGGAGATCTTGTGCGCGGTTCGCGCTGCTAAGTAGTGGTCGATATGAAATTTCAACCCTTTACACTGCGCGCTGTGCTAATTGCACCATAGAAATGCTGATAGGACGAACCCCTACAGTAATCAGCCACCGGAATCACAGTTTTGGGTGGTCCTGGCCGCCGCTACCTGAGCTCCGCTCTAACAGCGCGAGCACACTACTAAATCAGTATCAAGAACGACCCCCCGCCTGGCCCCACACCCCAAACCCCACACCCCCGCACCCGCACTGAACAGGAATGAATTTAGAGCAGACGGGTTGTGTTGGGGACCGGGAGGGGGAGGCGGGACCCGTTAAGAGCGAGATAAATAGAAGTTGGTTGCTTATTGATGGTGCGGGAGGTTGCTACTTGTTCCAACATTTATGCGCAATATTTTTGGGGACCCGCTTTCGCGCATTGCTGTTCATAAATGAAGAATCGTTGACGAGAGAAGACCAGAGAGGGAATTTTGTTTTACGACAGCCACTTTTACTGGTAATTACGGTGTGGGCTTATCAGGGAGATACCGTACGCGTCGTTATTTCATTCAGGGGATAGATCTGCGGGGGAGTAAACAGCGATAAAAAGTGAGCTGTGAGCTGGGAGGTGCGCCCTCGTAATGAACTTGCCGCAGAAACAGATTCCACGCTCCCTCCTCTTCTCACACCTCACTCTAATATATGCACAACTAATATTAAACATTGCTGCGAAGCAGCTTTAATGTAATACTTCGACGTTAATTTGAACCACACCAGACAGATACTTTCCGTTGTTAAAGCGTCATAATAATTTGGGAATGTCCTCCGACAGGATCAAAAGTGATGTCGTTATTTGATTTTTATTATATAATATTCCATTTACGATAATGTTAAAAAGTACAGTAAATATTTTATGCAAAAACAAAACTAAATTCTTACGTAATCAGTGATCAAACCACACAATTTTCAGATTTTTGGATTATGGCGTTAATAAATTCTTTATAGTTTTATTTCTATGTTGGTGTTTTTTCCACATCGATTGCTCTTTTCTTTACCAAGTTATAAAGAAAAACGTTTACTGATGCGTCCCTGATACTCACGAAGTACCAACTTGCCACGCCTATTACTTATGAATACTAATATTTAAGAAATTAATTGCAGATTTCCATTTATCAATTATCGACTATATAAAGAGATAGCTGTTATAGGAGTAAAAACGGAGAAAATTATTGATCCTGAGATATTATCAACATCGTTCAAGTCGTGTCAGTTTAATAAACACGAAAAATACACGATGGAATCTTCAGAATGCATACAGCACAATGAAAATAATGTATTTGGCATAATTAATGTATTAGAAAGGCTGGAGATACCAATAGGATCAAATATGGTTGAATTATTTAAAAATGAGGACTTGTTGCGAGTTAAGACATCAGGGGGAGGGGGGGAAAGGCACAATACCCCACAAAAGATTCTAGAAAGGCTTACTTTGGAGTCTGAGGGGAAAAAAAGAAGTAGAAGGAATATATTATACATCTGGACAGCTCTAATTTACGGAGTGAATTTTTAGTGTCAGTAATATGCTTGTTGAATCATTAATATTGATTTTCTCAGAATGTGAATTTTGGAAACTGTTTCCAGAATAGCTTGAAATTATATTTGGGTTTGTTAGTGATTTTCAGAAACCATCAGCAGTATACATATATACAACATACACTACAATAAATAAAAATATGTACACTACATTAAAGTTATTAATATTTTTACACGTGAAAATTCAATATAATTTATAATAAACAGACGTAGAAACTATATAACTGAAATATTCTTGTAAATGTTCTACACTGGACACTAGCCTTTATTTTACTAATATATTAATGAAGTAATTTTAATTACAAATTGTGTTATCAGGGGTATAGTGAAATGTAATAGTTTTTATAAGATTTTTTAAATTAAAAAATTATATATATGTAAAAATGTATGATACTTAAAACTATAATTTATTTAATGGATAGAAGCTACAAAATGTTATCTGCATTAAATTTTTTCTATATGCATCATGTGATAACAGAAGTTAATGATTTCATCTAGAAATCTTATCATTTTAAATTAGAAAAATTGTTACTGTTTAGCTCTATTTTGCCAATATTCAGATTCGGCTCTTTTTCTTGAGTTATCAGCTGATGGTTGAATATGGCCAATCGAAGAATCGAAGAAAACTGCCTTTTAAAATAAATTCTTTTATATACCATTGACCGTTACAAGGTTACTTACTTCAACATTAATCATCTTAATTTTATAGCTTCTAAATTGACAATTAGTAAAATAAATTTCATCATATTTTTTATGCTTTTTCAGTAAAATCCACATAAAAATATAAGACTAACAGTGAAAAGAATACTGCAAAAATTGCGATTCAATTTCGGTCACGGCACGTGAATTTGCGACTGGATCATCTTGTCCGTCGAAGCAATACGGGAACGAGGCTGATTGTAATTTGTAAGTAGTGTCTGAACGTTGTGGACCACGCCGAGGTCGGAATGGAGGGCGAGATGTTTCTCGTGATAACATCCTGTGTGACCTGCCAGGAATTTCTTATGCCACCAGAGACGAATGCGTTCTTGCGTCCAGGGCAAATCTCACATCTGACTTGAGGAACGCTTCAGCGCTCAACGTTGATTACAAATTCGGACGTACCTACGTTTCACGAGTCATGTATAAGGTTCTTTGTTTACAGTGACCCTGAAAATACTTCATAGATGAAACTGTTAAAGAAAACAAATGTCTTACCCTCAGTTTTGATCATTTGATGCGAGAAACTCGTTGAATCGAATACGATCTTTCATAAAGATGTTCCGAGAGAATATGCACAGAAAACGGAAGTGTTTTTTTTTAATCTGTATTGTATCTACGCACTGGTACGGCGTCAAGGACCTCATGAAGACCATAAATAAATGAAGCTATATTTAGGATCCTCATATGAAAAAAGTACGGAAATACGAGAAGTAGATTTTCACTTGTCATCATTATTTTTTTTACTAAAAAATCACTCATCTTTGAATGACTGGTTAAATAGTATTTTTATCCAAAATTTTATTTAAACACTCCGTTACATAATTTTTCCTTCCGAATAAATGAACTTTATTCTAAGCTGACCGGATTACAGAATTTTATCACAAAAGTTGAAGAATAGTGGTGGTGAGACTGGTCTACTTTTATACAAATAAAATTCATACGAACCATTCTATGAAGGATAATGATAAAATATATCCGTGTTGAGGTACCAGTAAGTGGACAGCAGAAATAAAAATCATCCCCGTTTCCTGTACATGGGTGTAGCCTCTTGTAGTAGTTAGCGATTTAAGTTTTCCGGGTTCTTGTATAAAAATCACTATAATTATTTCATATCCTTCTGTTGTTGATTCTTTAGACAGCAATTCAAATCATAGCCGTCTCCACAATTTTCCAAACAACTCCAGGGACTGTATTCCGTTACTTATTTTCATTACAATAATTTTGCGCGGTTTCAATTGAAGTACCGTTAGTGAGTGCATCAACAGACACAAAAAACGGAATTCCTTAAATTAAAATTTTGACTCTTGAATATGTGCTTCAGATAACGAAATTTTGTTCGAAAATTATTTTGGTGTGTAAATGAACAAGTAACTAATTCATAAAAAGGGTTATATATTGTAATATACAAAAATGAGTGGGCTTTTTAAATGAAAGAATTTAATTTACAAACAAACAAAATATTTATTATTAATAATTTAAACACAATTTAAATATATCTCATCTCAGGGTCTGTACTGGGTTTGATAATGGCGAATCATTTTATTTATAATCTTAAACACAAATTACAATTTAAAAGAGAAAAAATTCACTCGTCAATTAACTAGGACGAAATTTACTTTTCAACGAAATTAAACTAAAAGGATTGACTCTAATTTACAATTTTTTTATCACTAAGAAGAAACGAAATCGGACGGCTTTTAATCAGGCTTACATAATTAGTTGTTTTTATATTGTTACTCACGGCTGCCCAGCATTCCAGGATACCTTTAATTTACGAAGCACTATGACGGGTTTTTGCACTTCTTCTAAAACTCACAGATTCTAAAATTAATATTTTTAGATCAAAAATCAGGAACCAGGATGACCCTCCTTTCGTCTCTCTCTCGGTTGACTTCTGCTAATTCTGCCCGGCTATGTTCACAAGACTGTTTGTGCTTAGCAAGTTTCGTAGTTATGCTCGAGTGAATATTTCGTCTTGAGCAAAATGTTCAGGGACCAATCAGCTCTGTTGATTGGTAATTCTCGATATTTCTCTGCAAATTTACTTTAAATATTTGAAATTGTCTTGTCTACTTCAACACGACCAATTTCTGTCGTGTCTGACTGCCAACTCAAACTTCTCCATATCTTCCTGCGACCTGCATCTGACCAAGCCTTCCTGCTAACTCGACCTGAACTCTACCATATCATAATGTGAACTACTAATGCGTCCTGAACTCCACCATATCATAATGCGAACTGGACTCTCTCGTACTTCGAGCGTGCATAAGCAAATTTTGGCGGACCCTCCCGACAAAGGAAACAATGCTTGGCTACATTGTTGCTGTGTTCTGTACCGCCGTAAGAATAGATTTCTCAAACAGCTTAGATTTTCAAATTCACAATTAATGTCTTAAATAATTGTCATTACAATATGTTGTAATGCAACCCGACCCAAAAACATGTCAAAGTCTTTCTCATTTTAGTAACTTAAAAAATGTACTTCTGTGCTAAAATAAAGTCTCGAATTCTCAACTTAACTGAAACAAAAAATTAAGTTGAATCCTCGCCGTTGTTACGGTCCCTGTCGGTACGATCAGCTAGGGTCGGATAATTTTTAGGACATATATTTTGTCCGTGAATATTTTGGTGTCCACTATATAAAAAAACTTTTGGAGAAAATTAAGTCTGCAGTGAAACAAGTTCTGTTCAACTGTTTGTTGTTTATAGTCGGTCTCTGCTTCGTCTGGACTATTACCGTTGTCTCGCGCTTGTATATCTTCGCTTTATCCGGGGATGAAACTAAAAAGGGCCTTAAAAATGTAATGGCCTCCCGTATCACACTGTGCTTCCAGGCCGTCTTCACTTTATCCTTGCTGGGTAAATCAATAAAACTATAAAAACATCGCTATAACTGTTAGTAATGTAAAAGCTAAATGTGGGAAACCCCTTCGACGTGAAACGTAAAAAAAATATATTCAAATTATTTAAATAAAGCGGTACAGGAGAAACTAGACGATATTTAGGAGTAACTAACACGTTGATATGGACGCCAAATTATTTATATTTCGACGGAATATCACCGTTACTTTATTTTAAAATTATTTTCCGTATAATATGAATAGGCGACCCTTTCAAGGGAAATGAAAATCGATTCCCTACAACAAATTTATTAAACTACACTACCATTTCCTAATCCAGAAATTTACATTTAATATCCTGTTTATTTTAACAACTTTTATAATTCTAATTTCAAAGTGACGTTACGTGAAGTAAACAGATATTTCCATTCCATTATTCATGTAAACGTCTTGCTTCATTTTTCTCCCACTTGCTCGTACTTATCTAGGACGTCAGTTGCAGCCATGAATTTACTAAAACCAGATTTATAAAACTAATCTTTTGCAAGGTGGTTTCACTGTCGTATTTTTTGCAGCTCAACTCAGCCCTAATTTGATTTTTTTTTATGAGACTAATTGCGTTATTCATTTTGTAATTACAGTCAAATATCACCTTTAATAAAATTGAAATTGAATTATAATCAAACTATTTTTACTTTTTGCCTTTTTAATTTAGTGTCCGACGAACAAGAATATATGGATCAACTTTCCAGAACGTCGTTTAAGAAGAAGCAAAATAATTTTAATTTTCGATGACAGTAAAATAATAAAGCCTTTCTTTCGGATATTTTAATGAAGCACGTGTAAGTGAAGAAGTAAATTTGGGATACTTTCCTTTCCGGGAATTGATTACGTTATGATTTGGTAATGATACTGAATGAAAAGTTCAGTAGCTTGAATTAAACTCGTTTCATGCTTCTCGTTTTTGGTTTTTCATGTTGCTTAGCAAATTTCATCCTAGAATGTAGGCAAAAAGTTTAACGTTTCAAATATTTTGCTGGAACTCGAAATAATGAGATAAAATTCAAAATTTGTAATATTACCTCCGAGAAGATCAAAGTATCAATTTGGTAATTTTCCAGCGTATAATTTTTTTAATGGAACAGTAAGATAGCTTTAATGTCAGTGAAGCTGCGTAAATGAAATGTGAGTTTTGGTGAGTCCTTGTTTCGCTCGGCTGAGCCCATCCTACTCGTTTAGACACGCACTAAATGTGGAACAAAATTCCATTCATCTGAATACAAAGCGAGTAGATTACATGAAAATAACCAAACAAGGTCATGGTTTCATTATGTAAGATATAATAGGACTTTTAACATGCTTTTTCTCCCGATTTCTTCCATCGACAAGACCAAAAAAATGTGACCCATCTTTTATCTTTCTGTTCCTCTCTGTCCTGAAACAGCTTCCCTCATTCAGGTTCTAACCTCATCTCAAAATTTTTCTGTCCTTACATAATTATAAAGCGAGGTGTTCATATACAACCAGACCGTGGCATTGCTGAACCAGAGTATATTTTAACAAAGTGAGTGATTATTTAACAAAACGTGATTTCAATTGCTTGCGTTGAGTTTTCGGGAGTGACAAAATCCGAATATTGATGAATCACCGTCGTTCAAATAAGAGGAGCGGACAGTTGATGGGAAACAATGCAGCCCAGTTCCCCGCACTTTCCGTCACGCACGTGCTCCCGTTCGCCATCTTGTCGCCAGCAGAATTCACGCCTCGTTGTCTGCTTAGTCGACCATAAACGCGTGCAATCGAGTTTCTTAATTGAAGTACAATACGAAGCGATGGTGGGGGCGGTTTGACAAGAGGAACTATAATCCAATTGTCTTTATGTCTGCTGTATCCGTATACACATTACATGAGCTGAATGTAACATCATTTTGTTTGCGGCCCGGCTGAATTGAAAAGTCTGTCCGTCGGGATAATCTGCTCTTCCCCCTCTCAAACTCTTCCCCCTCTCAATCTCCCTCCCTTCGAACAATTTTCACATCCTTTCCCTTCAACAAAAGACCCATTTAAATCACAGTCGATCACGTTTCTGTCACCAACACCACGTCGCCTGCGCTAGATAATGGCCGCCGGACTCCGTCCCGAGAATAATAGACAAAACGGCTGCTAAGTGAAACGGAATGCAAAAGAAGAGCTTCCAGTGGCGTTAGTTAAATTTTTTTCTCTCTAAAATTATTCTGACAGGAAGGCTGGGAATTGGATCCGATTGTCTCAAACGCAAAACCCCTCTAAAAGTGCGCAGACTTCGTCGGGGGAATTATACGCGAAACCGCACATAGTCCTGAATTATACGTTCCGCTTTATTTTGCCAGCCGACTACTTCAAAAACTAAAATCGATTAGTCTCGTATGTTGTTCTATCCGTAAAATTATTCCCAAAGATAAACGCAGAAAATTCGTTACTGGAAAATCAGACTTTAAATGTTTTTTGCAACTACATAACAAAATAAATGAGTTTCTGTCAGAAATGAGCTATTATATTGTATTTCCAACAAGTATATATAAATAAAAATTTTGGTGAGATGGAAATCGAGCTAATTTTGTTACCTACAAATTTAAACGTTGTTTATATCAAATAGATAATGCAGTAACAGACAATATTTTTATTCATTTAAAACAACGTTTTGGTACGCGTTTGTACTTTCCTGCGGAGAAATTGTACAAAATAAATTTGTTGTTATAATATATTTTGTTCAACCAGTTTCATTAGCTTTTTTATAACAAAAAACTTATTTTGAACAATTTCTCCGCAGAAAAAACCTCTGAGGAAGCTACAAACTCGTACTGAAACTTTGTCTTAAATCTATATAAATATTGTCTGTTTTTGATCAGGAAACTGCATTACTTACAAATTTATATTTGCTAATTCATCCGAAATGTATCTAAATTTAGTGTGACGTTACAATGCCACATTTGAAATAATTTTTGCCGATAAAACAAAATTTCCAGAAAGATGTAGTTTTTAATTACATTTATCCATCATTATTTAAATAATTGACGTCAATCCTTTAATTCAATAAATTGCGAAATTTTTGATCTACTAAACTTCGTTTCCTGGGACGGAATTATTAAATTTTACGATGACATTAAAGTCATCTGTAGTCTTATTAGTATCTGCTCCTTTTTTTTAAAAAAAAAGATTTATTTCTTTGTGTATAATAATAACAGTTAACAATATGGGGAAGAACAGAGGGTAATTTTGCGCCGAATGCGCCTGTAAAGCTGACTACTCCAAACACACGCAGTATTTTATAATTTCTTATATATTACAGAGTCATGCGATTTCAATAACAACTATGCTGAATTAATTAAATGTGAAGTGGCTGTTGTGAAGGTTTTGCGAATAGCGATCATGTTGATTTACGAAATTCTATTGAATTTTGACCGTTACAACATTATTATTTCTATGAATCCTTCATATAAATTATTTTCAACACGTTTGTGTTGAATTTATAACAAAAAAAACTTTTCTCTTTAAGTAGGGGTGAATATAAAATGCAAAATGAACTGTTCTGAAAATTAAAGAATAATTTTTATTTATTTATTTGCCAGCTTGAGGCGGTTCTCCAACATCATCTTAGACGAAACTTCTTACATGCAACAGTCTACTGCAATGTATTTGCTCTTCTTTCATGTTTTGTGGTTCCTCGATGCTTTTAAATAATTTGTTTCTACTGAACAGAGGACAGTTAATATACTCCAAGTTAACAAGCGTTGAAATCGCAAATGAGGCAATGCCATGTACCGACTTAATACGCAATGTAGATTATATTCCTCACTTCACTTCAGAAACCTTGCGTGTAATGCATCCCATATATTCTTCTCTGAAATTTGACAAGTCATTCCATTGTTATCAATCTCTTGTTTACTTTTTTCTCCCGCCTCCATCGTTTTCTACGCTTTTGATTCTCCGAGCACAAAGGAAACTCTTTAGTGCGTAGCTATTTCTATTGTACTCCATATTCAGGGAATTTCATTGGCAATGGCGTGGTTCATTGTCATCAAACTTTTTTTTTTTGTGAGCGTAGAAAATATTCTATCGACACTTTTCCAACCGAATTACACAGCTATACCGTGCAGCTGTTCTAGTTGCCTATTGTTCGCCTCTGTAATGTAATGTAGTCTTGCTGAATTGAAAAACAAGGGACGTTATTCATCTAACTTTTACTATCTCCTGTCGTTTTAAAATTACTGCTGAAAAAGCAGTGAGTGAATGTTTCCACTTCACTTGTCATTTTTACTTCTACATCGCCAATGTCATCAGTTCCACTCATACTTTTTGCTTATTACCAATATAGCAACTATTTAGACAGATAGATGGATTTATTTAATTGCATTTGGCAAAGCACCGTGGCTATATTAGAAAAAAAACATAAATTCATTAATGCTTAAATAAGCATAAAATAAATTTAGAAAAGAGGATAAAAAAATAGTTTTAAAAATTCTTTGCACTTCTCACTTCACTGCACTGCTTTACATATTTATCTAAAACCCAAAAACCATACCCTTATTAAAAATATTTTAAATATAACTTCACTTCAATTAAAATAATTATATAAATGTTATTAATATTACTTTTAACTCCTATCATATTTACCAGCTGGTTTCACAATACGTTTAAAAATAATGAGGAAAAATGAAATATTTACTCTGGTAATAAATAAATCAAACAAAACGAAGTTCTAATAATTACCTGATTTTTTTTATGGATCTTTGACCATTTTGCATTAATAAAATAGTGACTCATTAAACCTAAATTACATTTATTATTCATATATATATATATATATATATATATATATATATATATTTATATATATGTTATACTGAATCAGTAGTAAATCAAAATCCTATCTTCAAGCAACATTAATAATTCCGAAAAGTTTAAATTATATAAATCAAAATTTAAACCATTAAAATTTGATATCTAAACTCTATAATTCAATTCATCAAGTAAATCAAAGCATCAATGTTAATAATGATTAACTAGCTTAAAAATTAAATTTAAAGTTGAGAGCAACGTTCAGATTCCAGAGCTGTGATTTTATAGCTGAAGCAATATTTTTATAATGGGTCTGCAAAATTCATTGTATAGGACATGATTTTAAAAAAAATTAAGTATACAATTTATTGATGAATTTATTTTAATATTTATTGGGGAATGGAATAATTTACAGTCTCTTCTAAATAAATCCTAAAATTATTATTTGATTTCAAAATTATATTTGAAGCATCTATTATTCCTAAGCCTTTAGGGATTATCTCTTTTCATGGCACAGTATTATAAAGAAAAATCACGTTTCTAGCTCTTGATAATGTAATTACCTTAACTTAATTTTAGTAGACAGCAACATTTTATTTACCATACCTTAAAAATCAAAAATGATCCATTAAAAAAAATGTTTTTCACTGATTCTTGCACTGCTGTTAATGATGGTAGTTAGGAGAGATATTCATGGAAATAAATACATAAAGCCGCTTACAACGGTAGAAACACTTATTTAGTCTCTAAGTGTTTCGAGATAGGATGCATGTTTTATAAGTCAGTTTCCAACGAAAAATTAGTAGTTAAGCGTACAGTTAAGTTCGTTTATTTTATTATTTCACCGAACACTGTCATTGCCACTTTAACCAGTCTTTTTACATTCTCTGAAACGGTCAAGAGATGAGAAAACAACCTTCGGTCCGTCAGCCCAAAATTCTAGAAAAATGCATGCAGGTTTACCTCCGACGAAGTAAATATAAATACTGGGGAAAAATTGTAATAAATCACGACCTTATACGATTGAGCTCTAAAAAATTCTCTTAGAAAAGGAGTTTTAATTAAATTAACTATGAACTAGTAGTGTTTTGAAATTAATATTAATACAGAATTTTGATTTTATATGTAATGATTTTTTCAATATGTTAAATAAAATTATTAACGTCGAAATTAATATAAATTATTAAACCTTCAAGTCATATTACAAAGAAACGGACATTTTCAGTGGAGGTTTCACATACCCATGAATATAGAATCCTTGAAGCAGAACAAGATTAATTTGTCACTATTATTTTTTAATTTTATTTTGATGCTCATTATTTTTCGGAAAATCTTTCAATTAAATTTATGAATCTCTTTCTTTGTCTTCTTTGTATCCAAAGAAAAATAGTAACCAATTTTTATTCGTTTCCGTATTTATTAAAAATAGAAATTAGTATAATAATAAATTGGAGGAAGACGGTAAGGTGCGTGTGGTACTCGGATATTATTTATTTTTAAATAATGTCCAAAAATTACTCGTTTATTGTTTCTGGCCATGACGAACATAAAATAAAACTTTCCATTTAATTAATGTTTATTTTTCGTAGTACCATCTCATAAAACAGCCAATGAATCCACATTCGTGAACATTTTCGTTTCATATTTCTGCATTTCTTTCATTCAAAAGCAGAAAACGTAATAACACATTAAAATCCCTTGGAATATTGTTTTCTTCTTATTTCAAATAAGATGCAGTGGCATCAGGGGATAGCATCAAGATAAGTGATATTGCAGGGAGTGTTCGGGGTGAGTGCAGAAAGCGTCGCCATCCCTCCACGAGTGTTGTTTGATGATTTATATTTCTCCCTCCTACAGGTTAGTAACTCAATAGGCAGGAAGCTTCCCCATACAACCTCTAGGACCTCACTATATCATCTTACAGATGTGTCTTTCTCTCAGTGATCGCTCAACTCATCTCGGTCTTCTGCCTGTGTTTAGAAATCACTTAACATTAATAAAGGGGTGAGAGTGAAAGAATAATTGAGATAGTAGGAGGGGAGGGGGTAGAAGTCTTATAGAAATATATCACCTGAGCTATGAGGGGGGAAAAAATCTTAATGTTGTGAATGTCTCAGTAACTATGCATCAAATGTGAAAAATTAAATGAAGATTATCTAATACTAAATATTAATTACGTTCTAATGGGTAAATGCAAAGTAATTTATTTAACTGATTTACAATATAATTTTTTTTTCACAAAATTGATCACTGATAAAGTATTTTATGACATTAAATGGACGCCAATTAACTAAATCAAATCAAAACTAAATTTTACTCCTTATTCTCATGCTTTCCACCAGGTGGTGATTCGGAACAGTCTATATTATATAAAACAGATAACATTCGATATATTTATTAAAAGTTAATTAAATTCCTCATAAAACGTGTATTGAAAAAGAGAATAATCGCAGACCTGTGTTATTCGATCCTATACATTTTTATAACTCACGAACACTAAGACGAAGTTAAGTTGTATTTTTGGGAATCAGTGATGAACGTCAGATGAACAACAGTGATGAACTCTCAAACCTGCACTTTTAATCTTATATGATATATATATATATATATATATATATATATATATATATACTTCAGCCAAAACCGTGTTTATAATGTCAATAAAATCCTTTGATTAAGGCATTCACAAATTATTCAGACGATGATCTGATTTCTCCCTACCTTTGCTTCGTCAAGCTGCCGCCAATTATCGGACATACATGAACTGCGGTACTTCGTTTTTTCTTAATCGTGCACTCCAGGCTTTCTAGGAAGGTCACAGAAATTTTTAATATTTTTATTAGTGGACCTAAACATATCAGAATAAAATTCATCGTAGTTATACTGAACAAATCCAAGATACATAGATATCTAAAAAGTTTTTAAAACTAATAACATTTGCTCAACATATTTTTTTTCATATAGTTTCAAAATGTTTGCGTTAATAATATGCAGTAGTGATTAAATAAGCATATGTCAGATAAAGTGGAAACAATGGCATTATAAAAAAGTTTAGATTAACAACTCACCGTATTTTTAAATGCCGTTTATATTTCAAATTACTAAAATATTAATTGCCCCAGTATTAAATTATGACATCTAGTCATTTTTATGAAAAGTTTTTTTGGTAAATACTTAAAGTAACTGAATGGAAGCATATTTATTCCATGCTTGAATTGAAATTATCTTTATATTATCATTATATTCAATTGCATTATAAATTAGTTTACTTTCCTGAGTTGTATCTCAAAATTTCACGTTCAGCTTTCAAGAATATATTGGCACGTGAAAGAACGAGAGTCAGAGACAGGAAAGAATAGAGAAGGGAGACGGAGAGACCAAGTAAAGGGAAATGGGGAAAGATGAAATTTTGTTCGATTCTCGTGTAAATTCATGTAAATATTTTATCGAAAAGGCAAAATCATGCCAAAAGACACAGAAACTGACCAGAGCGACCTCAACGGATACTGTAAACGCTACCGGAATTGTGAATAAATTGACATTATTTGGTTTTATAAGTCTGTAAAGTCAATGAACACGTAAACAGTAGATTTCTATAAGAAAAAAACGCAAAGAATTTTAAAAAAATCCTTACCTCGACATTTTATCTTTATTACTGACTGCACTGTAATTATAGAAACGTTCGCTTACTGTACCGATATTTATTTCGTAAGGTTGTTGTAGGATATTTTCTACACCACTCTGAACACTTTATTATACGAGCTTTCTGCTTACAAAATCCATATAGGGCCCCGGGCCACCATGAAAAAAGTGAGATTTTTTTAGTCCAGCTGAGACAATATATGGCCTTCCATATAAATGCACATCACAATTGTCAGAATAGCGTAGAACTCAAGAGCATCGAAAATATATGACCTCGATTATTACACTCTAGATGTACTGCGCCCGATAGATACAGTAAATTTATTGGGCTTTATCGCCGAAAAAATCTTGCACCCTTACTGTCAGTGAAAGAGGCTTGCTGTGCATATTGCTGTGAAATGTTGCTAAAAAAAGCTTCTAATAGAAATATCTTATATACCATAACAACTTGTCATTCTAACTGGAATTTATTTCGAGATGATAAAGAATTGTGTTACGCAGTATTAAGTTTGACTCTTCTCAAATATTATTTTACATTAATTCTTACTTGGTAAAATTTACCAGTTTATTCAATTTCAGTATCATTTCTGAAAGATATTTTTCCGGTTTTTAATATTTTGGAATTATTATTTTTTTAACATTACCGTTGCCAAGTACGGGATTCTAGCTAGGTCCTCACCCAACCTATTCCCCGGATTTGGCTCTACGTGATTAATTTCCGGTTCCTAACCTCAAATATTGACATGAAGGGAAGAAATTTTTGTCACGGACAACATCTATTTTTTTTCGAAAAAGATTAAGAATAATTGAATATCGCCAGAAAAAAAATACTGAGTTCAACCAAGATAACCGCAGTCGTAAAATGTTGAATATAATCTCTAATTATATCTCATTATTTTTGTAGATTGAATTGTTAGTTTGTCTTAGTTATTTCTAAATTTCGAGAATAAATTCGCATTTTTTAATTAATTTGTTAATTTACATTACATTAATGATTCGTAGAATTAAATACAATATCTTAAAACAAGTTTCAATTTAGACTTTATAAATATATTTATATATATATATATATATATATATATATATATATATATATATGTGTGTGTGTGTGTGTGTGTATGTACGTATATATATTGTAATGAATACAAATGTATCTAATGTAATGATTTTCTAAATAATTGGATATTTGAATTATTAGCGTAATATTGTGGTCAAGGTATTTCTAGGCAACCGTCAGAATTTCACAGAATGTGGAAATGAGAGTATTGTCGTCGGCGCCTGTGTAATATTGAAAGCTTTGACGAGAGTTCAGTGGAGTCTCCGATGGGCGCTGACCCACATCGGTTAGCGGAGACAAACATATAAGTTTTTATGGGAAAACTTGTACCGGCAACCGTTGGATTGATTTCAGTGGTACAATTTATTGAGAGTTGAATCGTACTGTTATTTTTCCTTGCTGTAGACATTATTACTGTTCGCTGAAATATTGGAAATCAACTGATTATCGCCAGTGGTGTGGTAGGGATTTAATCGCGAATGCTGACAGAACTGTGCTGTGTAAAATTCTGGATTATTAAGTGAAAAAAAATCACGTCTTTAATTTGTGATCTGAAGTAAAAGGTTGGTAAATGGTGAAAAATTGGTACGATACAAGAACTGCTCCAGTATCTGGCACGTAACATAAGAAATCTGCCGGTATTGAATATTATATAACGTTTACAAAATATTTTATTAGTTTCTTTGTTGTTTTCATATTATAGAATAAGGTAATTAAAATAGTTGTAAATTCATTTAAATATTTTGTGTATTCATTGCGGGTACCTATATTTGTTCAGAGGCCCCAAAAGTGACCCTAGTGGTTTCAAGAGTCTCGTAAAAGGCGTAGCATTAATGTTTAAAATTTATTAGTATTAAAATTGAATTAGAAATTTGTGTATAAAAATTGAGTTTTAATATTGTTAAAATAGTAATAATTTTTTACTAGAACCTAAAATATCCAAATATTAATGTTTCGTATTAAAAAGAATATATTTAATAAAATATACAAAGAATTATACCGCAATATATTATTATATATTAATAATAACGATATCAAAATAAATATAAAAAATTGACGATATTTCCCCTCGGGGTCCAATTATTAGACCCAACAGCATAGCTAAATCCCAAGGTCTTAATTATAGTTGGGCTTACGAAATTTTTAATTTCCGGAAAATCTCATCAACAATACTTCTACTTGGCTTTCCTTGTAAGAATAAGGGTTTTGAGTTGTTTTTAGAAGTTAAATATGTCGACTTTTAAGAAGTTTCATTATATCCCTTCACTTCCCATATCGGAGGTCATTACTACAGTTTACGGAATAATATATTTCATAAATCAGGGAAAAAGTGATTGCACCCTCGCATTATGACTTCGCATCAGGATTCACTTAAAAATTGGCAGAAACCAATAGAAGGGAAAAACAGCGGGGATTCTTATCTCGGGAGTTCCCTGCCTCTGACGCCATAGAGCAGTTTCTATGAAGAACAAATTTAGATAAGGCATTCGAAGTTTCATCGGTATTTCTTTGCTATATATTATGAAGAGAAACATTCCACCCCTGTCTCAGCTCCTTCCACTGCAGCGATTTCACAAGAAAAATTGCTGGCGTGTGACCCCATACAAGTAACGGGATATTCACAAGCTCTGCCTGCCTATTCATTGATGTTTCGAATAGATATTGCTACAGTTGGTAATATTTCGTCTTTATGTCAACAATTTGAAGTGATATAAAGCCTATCGGCGACAGGCACTTCGGCGTATATCGCATCAAACGGTCTCCTTGTTCACGGATACACTAAATCTTAGCCCTCGCACAAATATTCAGACATTTTGTGCGTGAGAGGGGATTATAGTGGCAGCTACTACAGTTGCTCAGATATCATGTCAAACTAGAACAGCTACAGTCAGCATTAGGCGTTTGCTGTTATATATATTAAGATTCAAACGCAGAAAGTCCTAAATTTTATTTTTATTCAGTTTCGGACCCATGCATGTAGTTGATGCAGTGTTATCTTCGGTTTATATCGTCATCAGCATGATGAGGATTAAATTAATTGTCGTTTGGAGGCCGACTAAAAAACATGTTTTTGACTGAGGGAGCCGTGTATATACTTGTCGTGCTGAAAGAAAGGAAGAAACACTGGAGTATAAATATCAGCTATCTGTTCTGCTTTCAGTAGTATTTGGCAGTCTAATCTACAGGCAGTCAGACTTGAGTTTCCTGGTTGTATCCTGCCATTTTCTGATACCACCTGGACAGGAGTATTTACGTTTCTGCGAAGTTTCGGTGATCTTAACCTTTCGTTTGGTGACAATCAAAAATTTTGGTTTCACCCAAAGGTGACTCTGAGGCAGATTTGTGTTTATTTAAAGCTTTATAAAATTAAAATAGTTTTTCTTCATTTTATTTATATTTTTTCTAAATAAAGTAAAGAAGTAGAATGTTCATTGCAATATATACATGATTAATTGATCCTTGACAGTTACGTAACTGGAAACAATATGAATTTTTTGTTGACTGTTTAAATAATTTCGATTTACAATTATGACTGGTTTTAGATTTATTCTAAAGAAGAAGTGGTACAGCAGAGGAAATGGTCAATAAGTAAAATCGACGTCTGGAATTATTAATGAAGTGAATGACAAAATCACATTCGTAGCAGCAAGTGTTCGGTAATTTCAGGACGAACCGGCTTATATGGTTAGGCATGTTGCAAAGATTTTTTGAAAATTCCCAGACAATTAGTGGTTGTCAATCAACAATTGATATGCGGTTTGACACGAAATTAGAAGGTTTATGAAAATAGCCAGAATGGTACTTTTTTTATTCTTTTGGAAGGACGCGGTTGTTTACTTCAGCATTTTGGAGCGGAAGCGTAAATTATTCAGGCGATGTTCATGTAGATGTCACATAGCAGAGTATGCGTTATTTACCATCTACAAGTGAGGAAAAAAGATTCCCACAACAGCAGACGTCGCAGAAATATTAACCTGAGGTTTTAATATTTCACATGTTAATATATGTCTGGTATTTCTACTATCGTTATTTAATTATCTCGAAACTATTCGGTGACCCACATGAGAGCATTTTATTGTATATTATGTTCCTAAAAAGAGTAATGTCCAATTACAAAATATAAGTACTTGCTTGGTTACAAATTTTTTGTTCATAATTGAAACTTCAAATATATCTAAGTAAAAA
The DNA here is from genome assembly GCA_037074705.1 of Zhengitettix transpicula. Classification (NCBI taxonomy): domain Eukaryota; kingdom Metazoa; phylum Arthropoda; class Insecta; order Orthoptera; family Tetrigidae; genus Zhengitettix; species Zhengitettix transpicula. The sequence goes on along the minus strand of CM073595.1, from coordinate 58,240,228 downwards.
TTATATATTTATAGGGTGATTTATATATATATATATAGGGTGGACCCAACATACTTTCAGGGATACTTTCTCAGTATTTTTGTATAAAGAAGCCACGATCATTCAATGCATTCCATTGAATCCAGGACTCGTCACGCGCCAATGGAAATTATTAGCTTTTGCCACTGAAATTCCAATTAAATATTGTAAAATTAAAGTGAAATAAATTTAAAATTATTGACTTGCAGTTTCGTGTTACTCAAAAGTTCGATTTACCACGTAACAGTTCAGCATTTTCGTTCAAAAAAAGATACGACCAAATATCGCATTGGCATTAATTTTCATGATGAAAGCCTTTTTACAAAAGTCTCATTTCAAGACCCTGCTCACTGTGAATTACTCTTCACACGCCACAATTAAGCAATTACTGTGCTGCCGTCTCAGTAACTCCTAGTTTGAAATCGGCAACTTTTTTCTATGAACAATCAGGCTTCGCAATGAGTTCTCCATTAAAGCAAGCACCACGCATGCAAGATTTCTGACAAAGAACCCGAAATTCTGTGGAACAATTGCAGACTACGATTTCCAGCGTTTGTCGGTTTTAATCTTCAATTCCCTATTTACGATGTCCCTTAAAAATACTTACCGTGTATATAACAGAATAATTTTGCTTGCGAAGGGAAGCTTGTAATTTTTCTTCATAGACATTTGTAGGTTTCGCGAATTTATATAATTGGAATAAGTTTGTAGAAACTCATTGAAAAGACTATTCTATTTTTAATTCTCGCGGGATGACTCAACGTAACAGCTGTTTCGTTTCGAATCGTCTACATGGAATATTTTTGTTCTATTCCTGACATCAATATATTTCTGGAAACGTTAATTACCAGGCCCTTTCCCGGCATCCCTCTGAGTGTGTGATATTTCCCTCTCTCTTTTTTATATATTTTTTTTTTTGCTGCTTGTCCGTCTCTCTGTTGATGTACTTGGGGATGTGTAGCATTAATGCCTTGGAGGCGACGAGAGATGCATCTGGATTCTGGAAGCGTCCGAGTGGTTGTTCGTCTGTAACAACCCTCCACACGCCCGCGGCGAACACGCCCGGATACCGCGGAGAACAATTCACTACTTCTGCCAACAACAATCTAATTATTCTCCTTAGGACAGGGTCTTTCTGTGGCCGAAACTTTGTCCACGTATTGTGCTTCGCAACGTTAACAAGGACGGTGAGCCCCGAGATAATTGAGAATTTTGTTAATATTAATGTGTTTTCAAATGATTCATAATTTTATGGCTTCAAGAAAACAGACTTGGAATATAGGGATCAATTTGGAAAGTGAAAATGTTTCTTTTAACACAGTATGGACTGAAGACGAATCAGCAAGGTTATTAAATTCTAATCACAAACATGTATATGAAGAATTTAATGACGTCTACTCTCATTGTCTCAAGGTCCAGTTCAAGCCGCAAAAGTATTAACACCCAAAAATACGCTGCAGTAGTTCTTGGATTAATCCTATTCAATAAAAATAAATTTAAATCAAATATAAAGATTAGAAACAGTTTCAAGAAGGTTCAAAATTAAGTTGTAAATTGATTATTTGTTTAAAATAAATACGAAAAATTAGATAAAGAACATTCCTAACTTTTTAATTGCCTGAAACGAATTACTGGGCTTGTAATAATTCAACGTAAGTCGTGGGGGCGTGATTTATTTTACATTTAATTCACTTGATTTGTTAACTGGGAAATTTAAAAGTTTTTGTACTAAAATATAAATATTTAGATTTAGTGTCATTAAATGTAATTTAAACAGCTGATGACACAGTACAGTATATGGCACAAAGACATATTATCTGCTTAAGAGAATTACGTAGCTTAATCCACAGCTGCAAAATTTATGGAATGAAACTGCTTTCGTTTCGAAAAATTACTTCGGAGTTGAGACACGGAATTGTTAAAAGATCTTAGGTTTCGTCAGAAGAGACAGTTTGAATTACGCAGTCCAAGTTAAAAAGTTGTAGTTGATATGCAGTTGACATATAGTTGAGACTGTAAGTCGGAATTAGAAGGCGGTCTAGGAGGATCTCTTGAGAAGTGAGTAGCAATAAGAAATGTACAACGCCGAAGCGGAATACTTTCGCTTTCGTCAGACGGGAGTTACAGGCCCTACGAGGTACTCTTACCTGGACAGGTCCCGTTATGCGGCACGCGATCAAAAGAACCCACGGAATCACGCAACAGTCGCTTCAAAGAGAATTCTTAGCACGGTCTAGAGGTTACGTAATGTATATTTACGCCTTCAATTTATATTTGCTGCCGAAAACCCCCGGCAAAAGGGATTTTCTTAAATTAAAACGCTGAGCTAGTTTCATTTAAAATCTTAAATTAATTTGTATAAATATTGTCTTTTGATTAATGTAATATATTTCCTTCCTTTTTATATGTTCTTGTAAATTAATGATTAAATTGTTAAATAGTTTGTTAATGAATTGTTGATAATCTTAATTACACTACTTAAATTCAAGAATAATAGTCAGTCCCTTCTAATCTTAATATTACAGTGGTAGAAAATAGAACAGTAACTAAAGCAGTAGTTTGGGCAAGCAACAGTGTTGACGGAAAGATCTGCGTGGATCCGAACCGGGACGAATATGGGATGTAAAATTATACAGAAATTATTTTAAATGAGCGTGGGGGACGGAAAACACCCTTACAAATTAGTGCATAAAGACGTAATTGATGTTGATGAATATAATATCTCCGTCAAGTACAGTTGAGTTTATTGTTGTGTGAATGGTAGTCCGTATATAATGACGATCGTGGGCACGCAACATGGCATGTACGAAGCTGCTTCTGCTAGGTCGGCTACTTTCAAAGCCGTGAATGGGCTTCATCCCGTGTGTAAGCCAAGGGCGAAACAAAGAACAATGCCTAAATAGCCGCTCAGAACCCATTAAATGAGACAAACAATAACACGAATAAAACAAAGTATCTCAACCGAAATGGAAACAAAAACAATGGACGTTTTTATTGCTTAGTACTTCGTTTCTCGTTCTATTTAATTTATACATTTTAGATGCAATTGTTAATGGCAAGCTTCCTATAAAGAGTATATATTTTGTCGCCGTTAACACCATTATTCCGACCTCAAAAACACGTGGCTATAGCGAACAAAGTCGTATACAATGAATAAAGACGATACAAAACGTATTGTGAGAAAATTAAAGTGCGAATGTCCTGGACACAATTAAATAACGGTATATTATGAAGGTGTAGAAAGTGAATTTTCTGCCTGATTAAAAACGAGTGCCAGTGAAAAGTGTTGGCAAAACAGGAAACGGAGTAAGGAGGGTTTGGAAATGAACATGAGCATTCCACTGTTCTCATAACATAAATGAATAAAACGAATACAGAAGAATTGTTTGTGGAATGGAAGATAAATTTAATTGGGAACTAGTTACGGCGCATCTGAGGGTAGTCGAGTTGTAGCAGTAGTAGTCATGAGTGGGGGAGTCATAAGTGGAGTGTTTCGAGCAGTTTAAAGTGTTCATAGACGAACAATAGACGACACCAGCTGAAAGCAGCTGAATTTCACTCCTCTATAATTACAAAGTCTTTCGCCAACGCTCTGTTTCTTTATTTCGTTCACATTTCAAAGCGTCGGAAACATTCGAAAAATGGCACCTTAAGTTGTAACGAAAATTTTTCTACAACATTACATCAACTTTTTTTCTTTTAACTTTTCGGCACAAAGATTTGTACTTTCTGCTTGTTCAAGTATCAAGTTTTCTTTAATGAATACTTTTTTTTACATCTTCTGGGACATTAATATATGATTATCGTATAAACAACAAATATTTTGTTTAGGCCTACATAGAAATTTAAGACTGACAACCAATATTTGAAAAATAAATAAAACCAAATATTCAATTCACTTTTCTATGTAATGTGGTAGTAGGTAAACAAAATATATTCGCTATCGTCCCGTCTTCTCTTGAGAGAAGTATTTTAGATGAAATCAAAGTTATTTATCACATCTCTCCGATTTTTTCCTGTAAAGCGGACAAAACTTACCACATTCAGGTTTCTGGAAAATGTTCGCCGTTTAGTCTCAATATGTAAAACGGCAGTTTTATAATTTTCGAAACTTTAATCTGGATTTGAAATCTGTTGACAATGGTGAGGTAACATTATTATTTAGATTTAGCTAGTTTACACGAATTATAAAAACAACTAAATAGATATTACTGTTTCATTTATTTCTTCATAATATTTATAAGGACAGCCTAAATTGTGTTTAAGTTGAAAGGTTGCAAGAGATGTATAATTTGAAGTGGATGTAACTACCCCAAATTCCAGATATCTCTTATATATAAAATGTGCTCAGCGATCTGAATCGTGTCTGCGTAAGAACACCAACCGTGGAACCGTGGACATGGGCGTTATTTTGGCTCGTCTTGGCTTCTCGTTTATACTTGTAAAACTCGTCATTAATTGTGAGGTGTCTCCTAGAACAGGCGGTCCTTCCGGAAAATACAAGACGACATAAATATTAGCAGCTGTCGGCAAAGCAGCATCTGTTTGTGCTTAACGAAGGCAGGCAGCCCACCGCTTTTCAATCGAATCTACGGTTCGCATCACTGCGACCGGATTACTGCCTACAATGGCGGCAATATCGGTTAACAAGCATGGCTGAACACAAACACAAATAATTTGTTGGTATAAAGTTAAAGTATAATGGACTTTTTTTTTGTGTGTGTGCGACCGCAACCCATCAAATTTCTGTGCTGTGAAGGAAAATATAGTTCGGTTCTACGTAAACAGTTTGATCGATGAGGCTACAACAGCCGCAGTCTCGTTTATGTTGAATTTTTTTTTTGTACGTGAATCGGGATAATCATAATATTTGGTCAGCGCGTTCAGTCGGAATTCTGTAATTTGAAGAAATTTATCCAAGAGTTGACTGCCTGAATCCAGAACTAGAAGGCGAATAATCTTTCCACGTAATCACATGAATTCATTTTCACTTTGTATCAAAGTTCATAGTTATTATATAGGAAAGGTAATAATACATAGTGCAATTATCGAATTTGGCTTTCAAGAGGTCAACAATCTTAATCTGGATTCAGAAGAGGCTCGAAAATATTCAATAAAAATAATGTTCCATCTACTTTATAAAAAACAGTTTTTCTAGAGAGTATTGTAAGCCTTTCAATGAATCGTTCTAATTTTCATTTGGAGGAAAAGTAGGTTTTTAATTGTTTCATTTTTATTGAAATTCTAAATATCTTCATGATTCATCGCGAAAAATAAGTGACAAATACGTGTACTTAATGAAAACGTAAAGATTTAACATTTTAATACAGAATGACAAGCACAGATCTATAAAACTAAAGTTAAATAAAAATGCACAAAAAAAATTACAACAAGATATACAATTTTTTGGGGGTAAGTTTAATGTTGACAATTTTGTAATGTATATTAATAAATAACATTTTTGAAATATTTATTTTATTGCAATAAGTTTCCTTCTTCGGCATTGCGGCGTTTTCAAAATCAAAACCGTGATTTAATGACATTTTTGTTTGACTTATGTAACAGAAAGTGGCGTCAGAAACGTCCAGCTATATCTAAAAAATTTAAATTGAGAAACAAAGAAATACAAATAAAGTTTGTGTGAAATTTAAGGTCGTAAATTTAATACGTGCAATGTAAATTGCATACATAAGAGGGGTAAGGATACTATTGGTTTTCTCCTGTAATTTTTTGTTTTGGGAACGCTGGAATGTTTAATTATCACCACTTTTTCCAGATTTATTATTATAATATCTACAATTCATGTATTGAATGACCTTGAAATAGTAACACAGAGTCGATTTGTTTCCACATTAGTTTAAAATCTCCAGTAATTAAATTATCAATAATAAATCCACTTCTTTCTCAGACTGGTGTGTGTCGTGTTTTGAGTCACATTTTGTATTGTGAAGTTCCAAATTTATTTTGCTCTGTGAAAGTTTAATTTGTCTTTAAGGAAGTATCAAATAATTCGAATTGTAAGCATACACCGCGTATATTGTACTGTACTCTTAGTATTAAGAAAAATGCATTTCTATCAATTTATTGTATATATATGATACTGTATTGATAGTTATATTGCACAGAGAAATCTTGGTGTTCTAGGTTAACATGCAACAGGTTTCTAGTATGTCGTGAGATAGAGCAAGGCGTACGGACTGCTAATAAGGAGAAGGGAGAAGATGGAGGGGAGCGTTGTCGTATGATCTGAAACATCTTTGGAGACAAGACGAACTCATTATATTCTTACGAACGGGATATCACACCCTGCAACGGATGAATTTTTCGATGTACAACATACAACTGGAGAGAAATAAGTAGTGATTTCAGTTCAGGATAACTATTTGTATTTTCATGAAACCTGGAGACAAATTTCATTAATAAAAATATAATACAATATACATCAATCATTAATATTCTTGTCGGCTTTATTTATTTATGTTTTTGCATTATCATTTTGGTTTAGATACTTATTTCACTGTCTCTAGAGAATATGTTTTTGTTTCCTCAAATATTTTCTCAAGAGCTACATATTCAGTAAGAATATTCAATATATTTTCTACGATTAAGGAACATGCTTAAATATATTTTATTTTTAATAAATAAACGCATAATGAACGACATATTAGTGCTGATTTCGAGAAAGTGCCAATCAGAGAAGGAATTTTCCCCATAATAATATTCCGGGAACAATGTAATATAAACACAATTTCATAAAGTTCTTAATATACGTTGCATCAAGAAACCTATTTATATAGCTATTCTGGTCATTTTTCGCATTTTCAGCTTTGCGTCTCTCAAGTCGAGCATTCAGATTCCGTGTTTCGTTCCGTACTTTGAAAAAGTTCAATAGCACTTTACTAGAGTAAAGAATGCCTTTCGGTAGAGAACCCGAGCTAATTTGTGAAGTTGGCGTCTATCTGTAGTCGGCAAAGTCTGCATGCCACGCCTCGTGATATCGAGAAATTTAGATCGCACAAATCATGCGTGATTTAACAGTTGTTTGTTGAACTCATTTTATAGCTTGAGGCTACTCAAATTGGGGTCTGGCAGGGAACCAGCAGACTGGAAAATTACAAATTAAACAAGCTCGTGATGTGATTTTTCCTGATATCTGAGCTAAGGACGTATTACTTCACGCTAATTATGGACTGACGGTGCAGACGTATTAAAAAAAAAGGTATCACTGCGCTTCCTAACACAATGTAATCCTCTCTCTTTAGAACCTGTACAAGTGTCGTGGGTTTCGAGGACTGCGTTTGTCACCCATCCACAACTTTTGGGAGATCATTTGAATTATTAACTAAATTTTGTTATTCATGATTTTCTGAAACTGTTACTCGTATGTGAAATATAATTAATCATTTAGAGAAATTAAATCAAGTTTAATCCTGCATGCTGAAGAGACGAGCCACAAAATTTCTGTGGAGCCTGGCCACGGGCGGGACAAATTAGTCGAATAATGGAAACACCCAGAATTCAAGGGTCAACCCTCTTCTCTTGACATTTTTTTGGGACTCAAAAGGCCAATTTCTGTAACATTATCCGGAAAATGTAGTGTTTATTCCAATTAAAGCTACATTAAGAAGCCGTCGATTCGCAACACGTTACAGGAAGTGGCTTGCAGCATAACAAAAAAAATTATTTCGCAAGGTATCGGAACACCAAACCCCACCCTAACTACGTTCCACAACACCCAACATACCCTTTATCTTTCACACAATAGCTAATAACCTGCTCCGACACCTACTCTCTTCGCCTCCCAAAAATTATCCACAACTCTGTTCCTGTCATCCCACCATGGAAAATTGCTGACCTTCCTATTGACACCTCACTCAGTCTCACACTGAACAATCTCCTCAGAACTAAGGCTAATCTATATCTACAAAACCTACTCTTGTCCCTTAGTGACCCCGAACAAATATCCACCGACGCAGCGAAAACTCACAATGCAACCTCAAGTGCCATAATATTTAACGAAATTCAAAAATCTACAAGAACAAATAAACTCGCCTCAGCTAATTCAGCAGAAATCCTAGCTATCGAAATGACAATCAAAATGGCCGAGAAATCCAAAGTTAAATGCCTTATCATAGTAACAGATTCCATTGCCCTTTACATTAATAGTTTATTTTATATAAGTATAATTAAGTAACTACAATTCCTTAAATTATAATTAAACTATTGACATAATTAAATTATTACTATAATTTTGCGGTTAATTGGCTAATTTACTTTTGCTTTCTTGTTGGCTCGAGGTTATACATTTCAATTTTGCTGTTTCAAATGGGGGGAAACATTGATTTTGCAATTACTTTTATTTTTGTTTTATTTATTTTCTATTTTTTGTTTTGTTTTATGACTAATTTACTACTTTTTCTTTATTTTTTTCTTTATTTTATTTACTTTGGTTTGGGCTTACTTAATTACTTTTTTAGAGGAGTTTTATTCTTGCTCAAAAGTGGTCTACTTTAATGTTTACATACGGGTTTATTTCTTAGATATTTAGATAGTAGTATTTATAATTGAATATTAAGTTATTTTAGATTCAGTAATTATATTTAGAAGAGGAAAATGACGTGCCAGCATCCGCGGTTATACGTTGTTTTCAAGATCATTTTGTTTGGTTATAGATTTGTAAGTATTTTGGTAGGTTTATGTTTTAATGGTTGGTGGAATATCATTATTATTTATTTTTCTGTTTTCGTAATTTATTAGGGCTATTTTATAAACTAGGATTAGATACCGTAACTTCGGACAGAGAAGAATTAACTTTGTTTTCTTCAAGGATTATTTGTCTTTTAAACTCCAAAATAGACTCCCATGGCATGGATATTTGCACACTCAGCAGTCATGGGCAATGAAAAGGCGGATGAACTGGCGACGGAAGCGAACTCATCTGAGCCCTCAACCTCAATTACAATAAGCTCAGCACAAGATATCTTCAAAGAAGAGCCTGGCAACGTACTAGGAAGGCAGACAACAACGAACTAATCCATCATGAACTCCAACACAGCGCAGACCATCACGGTATGAACAACGAACGCTCCCAGAAGACAGCAAATCATCATTTCCCGCTTGAGAACCTTCCACACCAAATTAACACAATCATATATTTTTTCAAGGGAACCTCAACTCACCTGTGAGAAATGCCCCAACCATCTTGCATATAGTGTTTGACTTCACCAAATACACGCACACATGAAGGATTACCTTGGACAGTGCATCTAGAACGGATCTCTGCACAAACCTGGAAGCCTTCGAAGGGCTCATCAAATTCGTCGGAACAATTGGGATCGCCCACCTCAATTGTTTGCTAGTGATAGTGTTGTTGTATCACCAGATATCACCCCAATTAGTTAAATAACTAATGTGTTCGCCAATAACTTTAACGTTGACGCGACCAGAAAAAACAAATAAAAAAAAGGTATCGGAAAGCTTCTGTAAAGATGGCCCAAGTCGTGGCTGACAATTGAAAAATCTTGGTTTTAGTTTTCCTATTTTTACTTTTTGATTTACCCTGAAAAACTGGACGTACTCAAACGGATACACTAAATATAGCAAAAAAATCTTTGTAGTAGTGTTAAAGTGGAATATTCCAACAGCAAGGAAGCTTAACTTTATGCTGATTATGTAACTGTTATATATTTGAAGTCAAGAGAAACTATTTTTGTGCCTTGCCTTTTAATCATTTTTTTTGTATAATTTCAGTCAATGCAAAGATTTCTTTCTTTCATTGTTTTATTAATTGGAAGAATTTTTAAACAGTACACCAAAGTCTGTAAAACTGTTCCGCGACAAGGCGCATGTTACTCGGTTCCTGAATTTATCAAACGATCTGTAACCAATTAAATTCTAATTTCTGGCAAACAGCGCTCAATCACTGTTGCACGAGATATGTTTGCGGACTGATAAAATTGTAGTTGTGAAGTTGAATTTATTTTCCATTTTTTTCATTTCATAGTTTACCAGTGCAGTTTATTTAATTTCTCATTTTGTATTTTTTTTAATGTTTTTTATATGTGCAGCTTGTACTATCATTATATTGTCCTCATTAATACATACATGCGTGCTGATCTGTTCCGTTGTGCTTTCCGAAAGACATTATGTCATGAAACACACAAACTTGTAATACGTCTCTATTACGTGATAAACTCAATGTAATTGCTTTACTTACAGGGGGAAACTCGGGGCTAATATCTTTGCGGAAGTTAGCTGGTAATTTGGGGTTCCAGGGGACTGTGCTCTCGCCAGATTTTGAAGCCACTGAATGTCCCGTTTGTTTTCCGTGTACGGTTCTTAACTGATTCAAATCAGTCATTAATGTTACTCGACCCGTTTAATTCTCTACAACTTCTATCGGACTGAGACGTGTAAATTAACATGTTTCAAGGGAAACAATTAACTCCAGGTGTCCTTTTATGATCGTATTAATTTTTTAAATACGGATCGGATGAGATGGACCAACAATTAACCGAGGTCTAGGCGTAATTCAGTCTCGTGTGTAAGAGTTGTTAATATGCTAACCAAAATCACAGCTTATTACTGTGACGGAGGCCAGTCCGGCTACTAGCAAAAGCTAATACGGTATTTTGAGTGGAGGTAGAGAAGTGTGGTTTTCTGGAAACAGCTGCAGTCGTGAGGGAACGCTAAAAACTCGCCGACCCGCATTATTGTCCACCGGATGCTAAAGCTGTCTGCGTGTTGGCACGCACGCTCTACTCGGACAAACAATAAAGGAGCCCTCTACTGTTGTGGGAAACAATTGCTTAATTGATCTTGATTGCACAATTATCTGAAGACACGATTCCATTTTCTGAGATATCTGCAATTTTCTGAGAGAAAAACATGAAGGGTGTGCCTTTGTATCCCGAAAGGATTGGATGATTTATGTTACAAAAAGTTCGAAAAAGAAGTGAAAACGAAAAAATTACGGATGAATGAAAAGCTTCAACCTTTTTCAGAACAGAAAATGTGGTTTATATCGTCTTTTATATAATTTGACACGCTACTAATTGTGGAAGTTTTTTGTAATAAAAAGTATCACTTAGAAAGCCTAAATCCTTCGTAATCAGTTTTTATTATTCCAATATATATTTATTAATTTCATTTGGCAAGGCCCGGTGGCCAAATTAAACAAAACAAATACATAAATTTAATTAACTGAATCATTAGCACCAAATAAATATGGAAAAGAAGATAATAATAGTTTTAAAAATTATTTGCACTTCTCACTACAATAAAATGTTTTACACATTTAGCTTAAACCCAAAGACATTACACTTAATCATAAATATTTTAAATAAAACTTTATATCACATATATAATTTATATAATTGTTATTAATCATATTTATAACCCCTAACATATTTAATAATTAATTTTATAAAAATAGGATAGAGGATACAATATATGTATATATATAAAAGTGGTATATACGAATTTATGGTACGACAAGCAAATTTTTAATTTTTAATCCTAAAATCCCGCAAAAACAACCGAGATTCGAATCAATTCCGAGACTATGAATGTCGCTGAATCTAATTGTGACAACCTGGGTAACGCGACTGGTTTGGGAGGTGTTGGGCGGGGGAATAAATTTTCAGACAATGTAATCGGCCGATTTTTGCGTGGAATACATTCTTTTTCATTATCGCATATTTGTGGGGGTGGTCATCTTCTAACATGTAAAAACGGCCGATATATTTAGTCAATGACTTCATCCCCCTTCGGCATGGGAGGTGAGCACATTTAGGGATAGGTTTCGAGGAGCTTTACATAAAAATAGCGCAAAAGTAACCAAAATTGGAGTCTTATGGATGGTTATAGATAAATGACATGACGGGCAACAACGGGCACCCAGCTAGTCTTATAAATAAAAAAGAGTGTATATATGTTTGTTTGTATGTTTGTATGTTCGTTATACAAATCTACACCGGTAGAGCAAATTTCACCAAATTTCGTACACGTGTTCTTTACGACCAGGAAACAAACACTGTCGGGGTGAGACGTGTCCACCAACCCCAGAAGCGGGGGTTCTCCTCCCGTTCCCCCGTGGTCGGGCGTAAATATCTGGTCGCCGTTACCTGCATGAATTTCCCTTTCTCAAAATAATATTTTTATATTTATTTAAACTACACTTAGGCAGTAGCCTCGTGCCACCTACACTACAAAATAAATACAACAAACTAAATAGTGTAATATAGTACGTTAAATCCATATATTCTGCCAATTACACTTATTTGCATTGTTCTCTATCCATTCCGCATATTCCACTGTGCCTTTGTTGAGTTTCCAAAACTGACATAGGAGTAAAACTGGGAAATTTATTGATGTAGAGGTATTATCTACATCATTCAGAGTCATAACAGCTGCCACTCCATGTAATCGAAAATTTATAAATCGAAATCGCAATTAATTTCTCAAATATTAGTATTTAAGGGAAATGGGCGTGGCAAGTTATCAACTCGCGAATTTCAGCAATGAACAGAGCAATCGATGAGGAGCAAACACCAACATGGAAATAATATTATGAAGAATTTAATAACACGATATTCCAGAAAATGCATTTAATGATACACTAGTAACTGATTACGAGAAGTCTTTTCATAAGACAATATTAGGCTGCAAATGTGCAATAGATAGTAGAAGGAATTTACGCTTTTGTTTTGTATCTTCAACGACAATGTTTGTAACTAAAATCTAATACACAAATTACTCTCTCACGGTGTTTTCTGCATTACGTAAGCCTAACTTAATTACACCGCCGTTTTCTCGCTTCCAGCTATAATAACTTCCGTTTCTAGTAACCGTCTCTTTATTATACCCACATGTTATTTTTTATTTAATGTTTCAATTTACAACTTTGTAATTTAGCTTTCATCAGTAGATCTTCGGAAACCGTGACAGATATCTCATGGGATTACGCAGAATGTAACACACTATAATAAGGTGAAAACTTGTGACGAAACTGATTACAGGAAGTTGTCACTTCTGAATTTTAAAAAGACGACAATTGTTTTGTTGCGTCCTAAACTATTACAAATATAAATTTTTAGCTAATTTAACTTTATTCAGACTGCTGATATGTTGATTTCTTTTCTTAAATAAAATTAATTTTCAGGTATTTACGTATAAATTTTTATTAAAATAATTCATATTAATTTGAATAATAATATTTTTCGTTTCGAAAGAAAGTTCGCATTTTTCAAAATCTTACAGCAACTTAAACATCTGAGAATACAAAGATTTTACTGTATGAGTATATAATAAAATATAATATATAATAAAATATAATAAAAAATGCCTTACTTTATTCGTTTCTTATTGAAATCCGATAAATAAGTATGAAGGTAAATAAACCATATTTTCTTTATTATCAACATTTTTCGTTAAATGTTCTGTCTTTTGCACCTGATACTATTCATCTTTCTTTTTATGTGCGGATAATATATTAGAAGCTATGATGCAGTGTCACACGCTCCTCCCTTTCGTAAATTATTCCGACTATGATACTTTTCGTGTCCTCTATTGAATCACTGAATTTTTCAGTAGGTAAATGTTATTCTATAGAATATTGGCCCCGACGTTGTGTATGAAAACTGTTCGACTAAGTACAGATTACGTTCAGAAATTGCAGAAGCTTCTAGTTCCTGGTTTGAGGAACAATTGGGAGACTTTAGAACTTCTACACACCTCATATATAAAAGCAACATAAAGTTAGTTATCAGATTTGCCTGCGAACATTTAACGTTTATTCACATATCCAAAATAAACTAAGACTATGGAGTCATTGCTATGGTGGTATTTATACGAAAAATTGTGTGTTAAATTATATTTTATTATTATTATTTTGCTACTATTGGGCCCGGAGGTGGTTATATCAACAAAAGTAACAATACAAAAATGACATATATTCAAATATAACATATGTACGAATACATGGGTAACGTAAACAAACTGTCTTTGTAAAGATTATTATTATGATTTACCTGAAGAAGAAAAAACCGAAACACCCCTGATTTCTTTTCACTGAACTTCTCTTTTTTATTTGATCTTTCTTTTCTTAAATCACTCCACTGACCAGATAAAAATTAATAAACGTAATAATATATATATATATATGATTATTGTAGCTTCCTTAGCCAACGTCTAAACTGATCAGCGCTATTCGGAAAAGTCACCAGTATTTCTGTAGGCAATGAATTCCAATCGCGAATTGATCTATTAACATGAAAATAATTTACGGCAGATATAAAATAATGAATAATAAAGATAGCCAATACAGACAAAAAAAGTTAATATAAATACTACACAACGTTTTTGGGATCCTTGTGCCTTTCGTCAGGTGCTAAGAAGAGCCTAGAGAAACACAACTGCACTGGTCAGTTGACAACACTTTTGAGTTGTGTTTCTCTAGGCTCTTCTTAGCACCTGACGAAAGGCACAAGGATCCCAGAAACGTTGTAACTTTTTTTTGTCTGTATTGGCTATCTTTCTTATTCATGATCTATTAACAAATGAATATTTTCCAACGTCTGTGCGTTGCCCTTTTTCTTTAATTTTGAAAGTATGATCATTTTTAGAAATATAAGTGGGCGCCAAGAGATGATTTTTTATTTCTTTCCAAGCCGGTTGACCCGTATAAGCTTTGAATATTTCGAAAAGCCTCGTGTGTTTCCTCCTATAAACGTATGAATTTGTCTATTTGCAAATTATTTCAAATTTCAATTCCAAATTTACTTAACATATTCAGTAATATGTTTTTCTTTATTTTTGTAAAGTGATTACCGCCGTTTTGTATTGTAAAATAATAACTCGATCTGGGGAATTTTAAGAAAAAAAACGCGGTTTTTGAACAACTAAAAAAAAAATTGAATTCCGTTTCATGAGAAATATAATGAATAATTAATGGCTGTGTTTGCTTCCATATCCTTCCACATTCCATTGGATCATTTCCTGGTTACTGCCGCATTTAGGTACGTAGGATGTGGCTAATTTCTTGGTTTTGGGATGTGTTACCATATGTGAAAAAACAATGCTGAAATCTCAACGTATACCAGATGCAGCCTCTTTCTCTCGCTTGCTATTTTGTTTTCTTACGTGGGGATAAGCGCCATCCATTTTACCCACGTGGTGTAGCCGGTAAAGTTGATTTTGAACAGCTTGCCGAAATATCCACAACTGTGCGTTTTCTGGTTACTAAAACAAAGTTCTGTTTTGAAATTTCTGGAGGATCGTGGGCACTTTGCATCTACTTTTAAGTATCTTTTATACTTTTGTTTTGCAAAATAATAAACGAGTACTCGGTCGTACCACATTACAAACACGCTTATTACAAGACAGTTGTTGTGCTTTTCACAAATTATTTTTTATATCAAAGGTTGAAGCCTTTCCCGGTGTAGTTGTTCAATATATTGTTCTCGGAGTTCAACCGGGTTTTGCATAATTATATTAGAACGCTCTAATATAATTATTTTTATATCACTTTTAATTCAAGTGAGCAGTAAAAAATAAACGCGTTAAATTTCAAAACAAATATTTGGTACGTTTTTATCCAAACTGTTTACGTAGAGCTATACAGAATGATATCCTTCGGCCTTCATCTTGAGCAGATTCTTATTCAATTCGTTTGCAGTCCCCTTGTCCTCGTTCGCTGATGTCGACGATGATTAGAGCATCCACGTCCTTCGTGAGCGCTGGAGCTTCCTTAATTACTTCAGCCAGAGGTGCTCCCGGTTTAACCATACCGAAAACGTAATAAATCACTGCAACCTCTCCACCGGTTGGACACAAGAAGGACTACCTTTTCCTTGTTCTTCTCCGTCCTCCGATTAGTGGAGGTGCTTTTGAGACACACTTACCTAACTGGTTGAATCTTCTTCGGCTGCTCGTTCGTCTCGTAAAGCACAAAACCTATCCTTATTACACGTCTTACTTCGCGTGTCGTAGCTTAAGGCTTCCGTAATGATTCTGTAAGTTTTTGGTCCTTTCACGTTTTTCCTTCTACTCATCTTTTTACAGAGCAAATACACGGTGTCCCAGAAATGAACTCGCTTGTTATTTCAGGAACAGTTTATTTTAGTAATGAAAGTACGTCGGAATCAGAGTAAATGGAAGAACAAAAATATGAGGAAATAGCAAAAAATTGAAAGTAATTTGTAAATCATTTTGAAGAAAATTCACAAACATGACCAAAGTTCGGTAAAAATTTGTATTGGACTGAACAAACTGAAGCTGAATTTTGGTACTCCGCTAACCATTTCTGGAGCGGAGTATAGACACGGGAAAACGTTCATCACCACTCGAAATTACGAACCAGAACTGATTATTCATTATGTTCAGGGACAGGATTGTGGAAAGTTCTTTACATTGGAGAATCTTTCGTATTGTTGGGAAAGTATTTCCCTATTGGTTTTGATGATGGACCCAATGCAGTTCTCGACTGTGTGAACGTATGCAGAGGGAGCTCAGCAATGATTAGTGCAATTCAAATTATGTGCGAAGAGAGTGTTTAGGCAAATAAAACTAATTCTGGAAAATTATCGACGAGATTTTTCGATAGAGGCTAATTTCGTGGAGGGAAAAACACAGTCGCAATGTAGAAGTGGAAGTGTGAGTGCAACAGAGAAAATCCGTCCTAGGATTAGAATGATGGTGCCACAGAGGGGCCGTTACAAGGAAATTGAAGTTTTGTTACAGAAAAAGGTATTCAAGTTTCAAATTGTTTGGAAAAAGCTTTTGAAGTGCGAGTGAAGAGGATTGAAAATAATACTAGTGATGGGAAGTAATTACCATTTGATATTATCACTATGGTTATTATAATTCTTTCTACCTGCGGCCGCTGGCGTCTTGGTCCCGCAGCGGCCTGTGCAAAATTCTAGGAAATTGCCTGCGGGTTGACAAAAAAAAATATTGTTTCCCTTTTTAAAGATTTATTTTTCGTTGAGCATATCATGGTAAGATATACAGTTACATATAACATAGTCAAATAAAATTTTGTGTCTATGTGTTTTAATAAATCATATAAAATGAATTAATGTAAATGCTTCAAATTGTACAAATTCGTTTTATTAGATTCATTTACATGCATAAATTATATATTTTATTACAGTATCAAGGCGAAATCATAAATTAATTCTGAACACTTAAAAACACAGAATCTAATAAGAAAATGAAAGCATAAAATTAATCCAAATAATATGTATGATTTTGATTATGAAGATTACTTTTATAGAAATTTCAAAATAATTTTTAAACTAAAATTGCAGCACCTTTCTATAATACGTTTATAATAAATAAACATGGCGTTAATTTTCTGTTTACCTTTAGTTCTTATTTGTTTAGGTTTTCGATTCAAGTAAAAGCCCCAATTATCGTTCGGTGCTAGTTCAGATATTAATTAATAGTGTAATATAATGTTTCTGTGTGCTGAATTATTAAATTTTAATTATAATTCTTTATTCATAAAGATTCATTGCACACGTTTTTATGATTTTAAAATTAGTTTTATGTTAAATATAAGGAATTTATTTCTAAAGGAATTTATTTCTGTCCATTATATTTTCCAATTATATAGCCGAGAGGTATTTATATTTTCAAATATTAAACGGTAAAGAATTGTGTCGCTGTTCATTGTTTTGGCCTTTCCCTCACGAGTTGCGCTGTAAAAGCTTTGAAAAGCTTCTTTGTATGATGAGGCTGGCTCACCAAAGATTAGATTTGAATTATTGGGAGACTCGTGTAGCTACCTCGAGGATTACACTACGCAGATTGGCTGCCGTATCAAAGCAACTACACCCCCGATGTTTGTGTTATGATTAATTGATTGATTATATAATTGATTATTCCCTGAACAGGCAGCCATCTCCCAACCCGCCTTGCGGCCAATTTGTGGCAGCAAATATCTGCGCCTGTGGCGTGTGTATTTGTTTGCAATGCAGAATATCGGTCGGTCAACAGAAGCTCACCAAGTACTGTTAATTAGAAACAAATCTCCTTCGTTTGACGAGTTTCGGAATACGAAGTTCTTGTACATACATTTTTTTCCAAATATTATATATAATATAAGGGAGTTCCTCCTACATTACAGCAACGAACTCATTTTTAGATGCAAAGTTCGCACATATAATACGATGTTTGTACCAAATCAAATCTAAATAAATGAGGAGTATATCTGTAAGAGGCAATCATACAAACATATCTTTATTTAATTATAGTGAGACATGGTCTAAGGGTGCCCCTAAGAGATCAATATTATCGTCAATAATATTGCACAATGTATTGATGGGACGACATATGCGTTGTAATATTGTCCAATAATTTCTTGTCATCCTCGGTCTGAATGCTATATTGTGACGTACATGGTTCTTCCTAACCTATTAGAAACTTCATTTCTTCAAAATACCATAATATTGGTTCCATTACTTCATTACTCCACCACCGCGTTTCTCGGAATCTTTGATCTACTTCAATTCTTTTCTAAAGTTAGAATTTAAAAAAAATTAACAATACGAGCGTTTGCTTTGGAAACAAATAGAAGTGCAGTTACTTAAAAACTTTAATTCGTTACGTGGTATTACTATACTCATTGCTTTTAATATTCCACGAAGCTGGTAAACACTGATACACATCTATACATTCTAAAATAAATTTCCTTTCTTCGTGTTTTATTATTTATTGGTGGCCATATGATTAAATTTTGAAATGATTAATCAGCACCTCCTCACTGCAATATAATGTTCACTTCGTGGCTGTGGTGACAGAACTGAACTATTATTACGCAATATTACCAGCAGACGATACAATATTCTCATATTCCGCAATAAATATTTATCCCGTTTTAATTGACTCAAAATATATTTTCCAATTTTTCAATATGTTTTACAGACGGTCATTAATTTTGTGAAACATAAATTATTGACGATAATATTGAACGTCTAGGGGCCACTTAACAATGAATACAGAAAAATCTCAATCCCACAGTCCAATCGAGCTGTGTCTTCCAACTCAGTTTTGCTTTAATTTCCATGATTCAGCAAATCTCACCAGCTAAACTGTTCATTTGTTCAAAGTTACTCAATGCTACACTTCGACATTAACAACGCATAATATTTAGTTATACTTTGTTTACCACCTCAGGGTGTTTCTACATTAGAATTAGTAATGTAATGTGAAAGTTTTCTTGCATTAGTACATTTTTTCTCAAAAAGTCTTTGAATAATTTTATTTTCATTATTTAAATAATATTTGAATTTTATTTTTATTTTCGTTCCTACCTGATTCAAATTGCTTTACTTAAATAAAAAAATTATATTGCTTTTTATATTAATTAGTGGTAAAATAATGTTCGGCCGTTTCAGCTGAAAACTAATGGGAGAATAATATAATGAAATGTACTGTATATTACTTTACCTTCTATTTCGCCTTAATCATGACCATGACAGATCCACATCCCTTCGAAGTTAGAGAGCCGAATGCATTTCCGAGTTTGATTCAACCAGCCCGCTTCTGCTTCACTGAACAACTAACCAATCAAATCATCTCGTGTTACCGGGACACGACCAAATCAAGCCAATAAAAATTCAAGACTCTGCAGACATACGGATGTATCCCGTACTTTTTTAAGACAATACGAATATTTATATAAGGCACCCATCAGTACTTATATACAATTTGTAAGAGGAAAATAATTAATAGGAATCATTTAAAAAATTAATTTATCATTTATATATATATATATATATATATATATATATCTTAAAATTGTTTCGTACTTGTAGCAAAATCCTTCTTGTAAACAGTCAGACAATTAACTTCTCCAGTAACCCTGAATAAAGTGTAGTACATTTAAAACCGTTTCACACACATGGAACCACAAATGAACAAATATTTTCCTCTCAGTGCTCAGATTAAGCTCGAGAAGCACTCGCTGTTTTAAATTACAACAGGAGGATTTCTATTACCGATCAGAGTCGCTCGAGTACAATTTTCAATGGGTTTGTGGGTGCGGGAGGAGGGGGGGGGGGGGAGTGGAAGTGAGTGCCCACTACATAAAACGGCATTATTCCGAGCAGCAGTAATCCTAGTTCAACTGCGTAAATCACTTTTTTAGCTTTCATAAAAGTTTATAAGAAGAACACTCAGCTGTGTAGCGCTTAATTCTTACGCTTAAATTGTTATAACATCACGAGAGCGATAAAACCTCAATTAAATGAGAAATTGCTGTAAAAATGTTTTCGCTAGTTATGTGCCAAGCGTTTCTATGACGAAGGATTGAAGGGTTTCTAAATGTTTCTTCACTTGAGCATCAATAAAAAAACAGAAGTTTGTTAAATGAAAAAAATATATGAACGGAGCAGTAACAGGTGGTTGTATGAATTGACAGTCAGGGATGTGTTTATCCTTTCTTCATTGAAGTTCTAATACTAGGCTGTGAAGAATGTGGTTCAGTAAATTTTTTGGTGAGTCTATGATCAGATCTGCATAACGGATAGAGGGGTTGAGAGAAAATAGCATAATGTTAGAGCGCCTGGTTCCATATTTTTCTATCATAAATGTTCAGATCTTATTAACAATGTGGAATTATTTGAAATGTCGATGTTTTAATATACTTTATATATTCATATATTTCTTATATGATTCTAAATGTCTAAAAGACTAACTCTGTTGGAGTTACCATTGTCTGTGGTAAATTATGAGACATTTAGGAGAACTATAATTAGAGTATTATGAGCTTATAAGAGTATTCTCCGAATTCCTGTGGTTCTCTTTTTTTCTTTGATGCTATTGTCCGTAGTTCAAATACTATTTGCGCTTTGTTTGAGACCTCTTTAATTCGAAATATCTCGCCAGACACTAATGACGTTATAAGGATTCTTAGAGAGACGGTCAATGCTTTTTGTTACTAGCGGCTACGTGAGATTAAGTGAGATGAAACCCTGTATCAGGTCTGTACTTCCTGCGACAACAAGATTAAAGCCGACGGACTCTCCATTAATTCACGGCCTGAGGCCCGAAACCATCGTAGTGCGTGCTTTGATATTGTAATAATTTCGTTCGTTTCTAAGAGGATCACGATTTCAGAAGATCGAGATTAGTTTCCTTTTCTGATCTGAGAAAATTTTAGCAAAAATTAATTTCTGTTAAATACCGACCACTACTAGTCCTTAAATAAATCTGAGTACACTTATTGTCATAATGTGAAAGAACATTTAATTAATAAGAGTGGGTAATTTTAAGCAATGCTATTCCTATTTTCCAGTCTAGAAATTGATTTTATTTGATTTATTATTCGAATCATAGTGACACTAAAGATAGCCTTTTTTGTGTTATTTAAATGGAAAACAGTAAAATGCCGACGGTGTAGAATAAAAATAAATTTCGGTACGTTTACTTACATAATTTCGAAAAATTTGTTAGTACGTGCAAATGTACATAATATCTTATAGATATATGTGTCTTAATTGTATGCAAAAACACAGAAATCGTCAACATTCGTGCTCATGAAATATATTAAAAGTTGACAAATAAAAATTACAGCCCCGCAACTCTTAAAATATTTTATTAAAACAAAATTTACGATGACACATGAACTCAGAACAAATATCACAGTATAAAGCGCAGGTATAGGATGTTCATAAATGTGTGATAATAAAGGATCACATTACCCGCACATGAGGAATAAAAAAAAACAACGAATAACACTACAATGAAATCCGTTTCTCTGACGCCTCCGTCATAAATTGTGCGAGACAAGTCACGATGCATAAAATGCGGCGTTCGCTGCAACATTGATAGTGAAAGCAAATACTCGTAAAAGAACCACGTGGGCTTAGAGGCCACGGCTTTAGATCCCACGTTACGGTGGCAGCCCTGTACTTACATAACACTTTTATGCCTCCTGGTCAGTAAAGACCCCTCCAGTAGTTATTACTGTACAAGCTGTAAAATAATAACTTTATGGCCAGTATTGCGACATTTGGATTCTTCTCCTTTTCCTTTTTTTCTGCCGATGAGAACATCGGGATACTTACACAAAGATAATTCCTATGAAACAGGAAAATATTTGTAATTACTTGCTTCTTAATTAATATTTGAAATTTCACTGTTCCAAAAAGTGAAATGAAGTGGGAGGAAGCAGAAATAAAAAGCGTATTGACATCTAAATTTATTACTGCTATTTTTCAACGCGAAGTATGCACTTCGTAGCCTTCTGACAGTAAAATGTGGCGAGATGAGCCGAGAATTTTGTATATTAGAATGCAGAACCGCAGGAATTCATTGAGACTGCTCGACGAGACCTTTAACGAGGAACACATTTACGCGGCTGCTTTGAGGCTTACGCAGATCCCGCAGCCAAGAAATCCCCAAGAATAGCAAATATGTGGGATGTCGCAGAAATGCGTCTAACACCGTGAGACGAAACAACAAACGTTGAAGGGCGATTAATACAGAGATGCTCAAGCAGACTACGTCTAGAGGGCAGGATAGTTGTATGACAACAGAAATAAAGGTACAGTAATGGAAATATAATTCAATGAACATTTTCTCCCTCGCTCGCTTTGGCGATTGCAGGGGAAACTCATTGAAAGTCACGCAATTGGATCCGCTTGAGTCGTACACGTGAATCAATTTTTATTACGAAAAACTTTGTATTAGATAAAAGTGAGAGAATTTCAAAATCATTGAAACATTTGTTCTGTGACCGATGCTGAGAAATTTCGCTTTATTTGTAAGACAGACCCCTGCAGTGTTCCCCTGAGAGGCTTCTGGTGCCTAAGCGTGAAAGTTGCTGAGTAAGGCCAATCTGGAGCGGGCCTTCCAGTTATGAATACAAGAGCCATTTAGTGCCACACTTCGATTCTAATTGTTTAGAATGGTCTTCCCAACTGCCTCATAGAAACACGCGGCGGTGTAACCGTTACTGAAAATCGATCTCCGATGTGAAATGCTTAGAAAAAGAGGGCAGGAGTTGGTATTCCTGGAAGGAAACGCATTGAAGCGGATTTGGCTTATACCGACAGGTGCTTCAGTGTTATTCAATTGTTCAGTAAAAACTCGTTAAACAGTCCAATGCGATGGTATTACATGACGTAGAATTATTTCGGGGAATTTCAATACAGATGTAAAATGAATTTTATCAGCAATTGTTTTTTCCCGCTGTGCAAACAGGAAATGTTTTCGTAAAGTTGGGGCATGAATATCTCCAGGAAGGCTCTTAATAATCTGTGTTATTGTACTTGCAGTGTTAAATTTATTATTATAAAATATAAATAAAATTTTGACAGCACTTACAACGCAACGCCAATGTTTCATTTGTCAGTGAATAAATTTTTTCTGAGTAGCCAATTTTCATTACAAGATTATTTGTAACTAAATAGCTATATGTAAAATTGTTAGATTAATTATTAATATTTAATTAAGGAAGATGTGGCAAAAAGCAAAAATATCGGGAAATATTAAAAGCATTATATAAGCTTTATCGGTAACTGGTTTGATAAGATTCATTGTGAAACTTTGCAAATCTACGTGGAGAAATCGACGGTTTGAGGACAATAAATGGGTTTAGGGACTATTAAATTCAGTGCAAGGCCGCTAGGCGCTATTCTTTGTTTTTAGTTTCAATTATAAACACCATATAACAAGTAAACATATGTTGAGGTATTTTTATTTCAGTTGAAATTCACTGTAGCGGATTCTGCTACATTTAAAGATCTCAGCGGATTAGAACAACCCTCACCGCCCGCACCCCCCCCCCCTCCAGAAAAAAAACATTGTGGGAAAACAGAGAATTTATATAAGATTGCACAGGATTTTTTGACACCAGGGCAGACAGAGCCAGAGTGTTGCTAATCCTGTTGAGGCTCTTACGAAGTCGCGGGAGCACAATATCTACTTACGTGCACTAAGCCTGGACACTCTTTGCTTTCGCGCTGAGTGAACCGAACACCGAGAAATCACGCTCGAACGGATCTGTGAACCGGTCCGTTACTTGTATGCAACATATGACGTCAGCAATCCCACGAGAGAGGGAGAGAGAGAGAGAGAGAACTGCACCTGCTCGCTATCGGCGCTGCACACTGCATCACAAAATATTTCCACGAGTGGCTAAAAGTGGCCCTTCACGACTTGATATATCAGGTATAATTTACGCCATAAAATTTTCAGGTTAATCGCAGACAGACACCGCGTGGCGGAAGTGAAAAATTATTTGGCGATCGTAATGAATGCCAATAATTTCATAAATATAATATTATCATACTTAGAATATAGCAGGCACAAATAATTATGTACACATACTCACACCCACACACACAGACATATATATATATATATATATATATATATATATATATATATATGTGAGTGTGTGTGTGTGTAAAACTATTTGATATTGTTCCTATTCTTATTCGTTTTACAATGAGAGTACTTCAAAATATTCATTTCGCAGAATAGTTAATTAATATTTTATTCATTATTATAATAATCCCAAAGGCATCGACAGGCTTTTAATAACTAGAATACTTCATACGTACTCATTTACGAAATCTGTTTAGAATCGAAACTGTGTCAATTGTAGTTCAATACTTACTTATACTCTCATTTTGGTCATTCCACAAATTAAAATTCAAGATGCTCTATAAAAAATCAGTTAAACACTTTAAAAATCTTTTAAGAAATTCTCTTTGAAATTCGCAGTCACCGTCATCGGTTATTGCAGTCCCTGAGTTGAACTTAGGCATGTAGTGATAAATTTAATACAAACGGACGGCATGTTAATTAAAATTCCGGTTCAGTAGTACCAAAGTTAAAAAAAGCCGAAGAATGAACTGTGCGTCTCAAGATTATAATTTAAAAAATAACGATATTTCGTCCCCGAAACGGTAAACCCTGGACACTTGCCTCTGACAGAATATTTCGTACAAATTCCCGTGAATCCACCTACCAGTACTCAATACTTAAAATTTTCAGTTTTTTTTTTATTTTCTGCAAATACAAATTTCAGAAACAAAAAGTAAATTAATTGTCATGGAAATAATATACGTGTTGTTTATTAATCAAAAACTCCAATTTACTAAAGCGACGATTAAAGGCAAATGTCAATACATTCAGGGCGTTATAAATTTTATACAAACTGACGATCTGTTAATTAATATCCCGGGTCCGTAGGCAAAAAGTAAAACTTTATTTAGTAAAAGTTTGTTGCCGACCTATGATATTTTATAGATTATTCACGTGTTTCGTCCACAAGCTTTTAGTCCTCATATCATTCAATTTTAATTTAACAATTTTTTAACCAATTGGTTACAGATAATTTTTATTTATGGTAAACTTATAAGAAATTCAACTTAAAACTATTCCGATAGAGATGTAACTTGAAATTCCACAAATTTGGAAACTTTCATAGTTTATCGTGGTTTACATTTGAATTAACATTTTTAGTTGAATATTTTGTTCCATGTTCGTTCGTAAGCATTATCGTTATTATTTGTAAAATATTTATTAAAAATTTCAATATATTTTTGACATGAAATGGATTTGGAGTAAGACACTATGGTTTTTGTGTTTAGGAAGAATATTCCTGTAATATTTATATTTATATATAATTAATGATGTGTGTAATTCATCTCGAGTCTATTACACGATTTCGTCGGGTGATTGCGGATGGTCAGATAGCCAAATATTTTAGTGTTTTGGGTTCTTTGTCCTACAGAACAATTTACAAATATTAATGTGCCAATATTTACTGCGCGCAGTGTGCGTTTTCCTAGTCAATCTCACATTTATTTAATTAACTATCTCGGTGCGCGGCGTTGGCCACGTTGTCATATATACGTTGTGACACGAATTTCGGTTACTTTTGCGTTATTTTTATGTACCGCACTTCAACCCGTATCCCTAAATGTGCTCAACTTCCATGCTGAAAGGGGTTGAACTCATTGACCCCGAAAAGTTTCTTTAAACGAATATAACGGCCGTATAAACATGTTCAAAAAAATTCTATCTCCGTTCACCCCCGCTACTGAGAGTTAAAAAATAAAGTTTAATGTTATAATTAATCTCAGACACATCCATAAACCCGAATTTATCTCGAATGTCGGCTGTTTTTGCAATATTTTTATATGTAACGCCCCTCCACCCGAACCCCTGAGCGTGGTCCCCTCCCATGCCGCAATGGGGTTGGAAATATAAAGAAACAACATAGGTAGAAATATTATCAATATAATTAACCCTGAAAATATTTATTCAACGCAAATATAGGCCGTTTTAGCATGCTTGAATATTTCCACCCCCGCTCCTGGGGGTAGTAGCCGTGCCTCACCCCGACAGTGCTTGTTTCCTGGTCACATGGAAAACGTATACAAACACAGTTTTATATATAAAAAGAAAATAAGTGCGATTTCTCATGTGTTTCCCATTATCGTGTACAATACTTTGTACAGAAATTATATTCAAAAAAATAATAGTTATTTTTATATATAAGTAAATAAATTAATATAACAGCCTAGATTAAACCATATAAATTCAAAAATATATTTATAAATTCCCATTGAGATGATTCTCTTTTCAGTTCAAGGTGAGATTCAAACTGTAAATACTCCTGTTTCATTTTGATTCAGCCAACCACGAAATAAACTCAATTTTTTATTTCAAATATTATTCAGTTATTTAACAAAATATTATTTAATGATTTAGAATTGTATAATCCGGGAAAGATACCGGGGATGTGTATTAATAAACTTTAATTCTACCTTCAATTGCACTGAAAATGAATTCAGAAGATTCTCGACTATTACGTTGTGCCTTCCGTTTCACGGACCAATCAGAGTTCGATATTCAAGCATTACTCCACCCCCTTCAGATGACGAATGTTGACTGTTTACGTTCCGGGTCCCATTTATTTTTAAGGCCAATCCGGACTTGACCCTCAAGGCCGCCATTAATCTCTCGTGATTGTCATTGGACGATATTCGTCTTCATTGTTCTGATCATTCACGTAACACTTGAGTCAGTACAAGCCTGCAACAACAGCAAAAATGTCGCAGTTTTTAAGTGAATGATTATTATTCATATATTTATTTTCCCTATACATTTCCACCAAATGTGTAATAATAAACCTCATTCAACCCTTCAATGGCAATTAAAATGTATTTGGGAGATTCTCGACTATCCGCCTTCTCGTCCGCTTCTCTGACCAATCAGAGTTAAATAATTTTTTAGCGCCTATCCGGACTTGACCCTCAATTGCGCCATTAATCTCTCGTGATTGTCATTGGACGATTTTCGTCTTCATTGTTCTGACCATTCACGTAACACTTGAGTCAATACAAGCCTGCAACTACTGGGGAAGTGTCGCAGCATCTCAGTGAATGATTGTTATTTATATATCTGGGTTCTCGGCGTTGCCCGGGATGTCATTTATCCATAATCCCCGGTTTGACACAACTCTATGTAACTTTTGCGTTATTTTTATGTAACGCAACTCGACCCTTAGCCCCGAATGTGTTCTCCTCCCATTCCAAATAGTGTTGTGATTCTCGGTCGTAAAGAACACGTATACGAAATTTGGTGAATTTTGCTTCACTGGTGTAGATTTGTATAAGGAACATACAAATATATATACATGCAAACAAACATACATACATACATACAAACAAACACTCTGCTTTATTTATTAGAAGATTCCTGCGAATATTATTAAATTGTACATGTCTGAATTATATAATCTGCATATATAATAAACATTGCTTTTATTATTTTAGTATTTGAACTTTCACGTTCAACAAACAAATGGTATTTACATAAATAAATAAACTCATCTAGTCTAATTTATTTCTATAATGATGTAGTTGAGGGTCAGCTTTCTTAATACATATTGAAGTTTTACATTACTGACGTTTATTTTAAATGTCACGGGGGAAAGGTCACAACAGCAATTATTATATATCGAAACTGTAACAAGCACTCAGAAATTACCAACTTATTTAAACAAATGCCCTCATGTGTTAATTAAACTGATGGACGACGCATTATTTAAATCAGATTAAACCTTAAGCTCATACCGTAAGGCTTCTCCTCCCGTTAATAACAATAGCATGATGATGTACAATCAGAGTAACTACGTGTTATATATAATAATATTTTGTGACCATCCGTTATGAGTTTTAAAGTTCATATTCAAATTTCGCATTATTACCTCGTTACATTAACGACAAAAATTAATAAATTGCTAAATATAATACGAGCTACTTTTAATGTGCATCCACCCTCTAATACGTACATAATCGTTATCATGACTGTCTGTTTCGACTCATTTATCTCGACCTGTGTTAAATTTTTCCGGTACTCTGATGAATAATTTCCCTCTGGTCATTTCAAAGGGGATTTTTTTCTATTTTGAAACTGTCTCCGTTATCTCATAACCAATCATTAACATTTGGTAATTATTTTTTTATATTACACCGTCAACTGTTCTAGACTCCCAGAATCACAAACTGCAATTTCCCGAAATGCTTTTTCTGAGCATTCTCCCCACCCGCTGTTCATTTAAAAGCCTTGAAACTTACATTCGGCCATCATTCAAAACCAGACAGCCGAGATTGCGGCTCTGTGAGGATGGGAAAAAACCAAGTAGATACATGTCTAAAAGGAAACGGTATTTCTACGTTGCCACTATCAATCGTCATGTGACTTCTAAATTCTCACACATCGTCCTGCTACAATCAGACAAAGTAATATCTGCAGTAATATAGCTGTTCCCTGCCTTCTCAGAAGTTCAATTTTGTCCACCGATTTTCATGAATGACAGATAACATTTATTTTTTTCAAAACAATTGTACAATTCATTTAACTTATTTCTTCTAATAAATAAAACAGAGTATGTATGTTCCATATACAAATCTACACACGTTGAGAAAATCTGACCAAATTTCGTTCACGTGTTCCCTGCAAACAGGAAACAAACACTGTGGGAGTAAAACACGTCAACCATTCGCAGGAACGGGGGTGAACGGGGGAGGAAAATTTTAAACATGCTCAAACGGTTGATATTTGCCCCGGATAAATATTTTTTGGGGGCAAAGAGATTGATAGTATTACTATCGATGTTGTCTGTGTATAATTTCTACCCATTTCAACATGAGAAGGGAGCACCCTTAAGGGTGGGGGTGGAATTATTTTACATAAAAGTAACTGACATTGTTGTCGATTCCGGGGTCATGGATGTAGCTGAGTTTAATTACGACAGTCAATAACCTACGGGATTACGAAACAAACACTGTATCGGTAAAACAGCCCTGTAGAGTAGTTGGTGTAAGGGGTTACATTTTAAGACATTCTATATCAGAGGGAGCATTTTTGACATTTTTAAAGTAGCGTGAGTATTTTGGTGTTTCTGAAAGTATGCGGACTATTTTTTACTCACTTAATGCACTGGGAGAATCTCCGACTCCCTTAAGGTACCGGGAACATTTTTTAATCTATTAGGTTACGGAGATTCGTTTTTACCCTCTTAAAATATAGGAACTATTTGTATTTTTGATTCTGTTAACATACCGGGAGTGTTTTAAACTCTCATATGGAACCAAAAGTATTATTAAAAAGTTATAGATAGAGTCAATGGACATCTTTAAGTGTTTAAGAATAAGAATAGTTTAAATTTGTGACAAATAATTGTGCCAAAATTTAACAGTGATGCTATGAGCAGTGTCCAGTGTTGAAACCCACGTACGAATTGTATTATTACATTTTACATTTAACCACTGCAAGAACTGCATGGTAACTACGTAATTTGACTGACGTCTGTGTAGCACCTGTAAATATATACATCGATAAAAAATTAATCATGTTAGTATAATATAAAAAATTATAAAAATCATTTAATGTAATTTCTAATCCTATATATTGTCTCATTAGCAATATTAGCTGTTCACTTTTTATAGTAGTAAAAAAAATTATGTTTATTCATTAGCCTTCTGTTTTTTGAACCGAATTTATTATATGCTCAAACGTAAGGAATAGAGACTTGAAATTTACTGGGTTAATTTTTGCAATGAGCAGCAAAGCAGCTGACGATTGAAAGTTCCAGGATGTTTTATGGAAAAAGGACACGCCATGACGCTGTGACGCTGCTTACTTATCTTGGATTTTCATTAACATTCCAGTAAATGCGTTTGGTAAGGTATCATGATCCGAGTATAACACCTTGTTGATTGTTTACAATTTTAGACTGCCTTAAAACGTCGTGGAATTCCTTAAGTTTACCCCGTTGGGTTCGTTAACATACGTTGGCGTCGTACATCACGTGGTACGGACTGTTAAACATCATGCTCAGCGGACCAAGACCATCGTTACTGTGCATTGACAAACGACCACAACAGAAAAAAATCAACCACCTGACTAGAAACCTCACGATAATTTTTATTTATAGGCCCTTTGTTTACACGAATGAAAGAAACGGTCTTTGGTCGTTGACTTCTGTTCGGAACTTTATGTTTCATGTAATATGTGGTCGGAAAAGCTGTAAAACAAGAAGACGGAGAGCCGAGGGTGAATGGCATGAGTTCGTTTCCAAAATAATGTCAATTAAAAATGCAACGAATAGACTACAAAACCGGAGTCGCCGGGTTGACGTTTTGGTGGTAGATGGCCAATGAAGATTCTTATAAAACAAAATATTTTTATATATTTATTAATGTTCTATAAAATTAAAACATCACGCCATAATATTTTTTAAATTTAATATTTACAAGTCAATATTAACGTCAATCGAAATGCACATTATATTTAGAAACAGGGGCTATGCCTAAGTACTGTGTTTTGAAAATTACAAATATATATATATATCAATAACATGGACGCCTTTTTTATTAATTTATCAGACGAATATCCAGTGTGAATATTCACAAGAATATCAAATAAACACCTCGATGCTCACTGGCTTGCTAGTGCGTGGGCTAGAAGATTTATAACACATTTTATATTTGAGCACGCTTGCCCTTTGAAGTTTCTCCTGGCCGTCCGTTGCTGAAATATCAAGAGAGGTCTTATAAAAGATTAAGTTAGCTTACTGCTGTTAATATTCGGGCCGTGCTTGTGAAAGTAAAGGTCGCTGCATAGTGCGGCTTACTTTCCCCGGCGATGTAGCTGCATACCCACGGTTCCGTCTATAATCTCTTCCAAGGACCTTCTCCAGTCTTACTCATACCACTGAAGCCACTTCTCCGTCTGTAATTTACGTCAACTTCCGCACGACCTTTACAAAGAGATGCACTAACTTGGACGAGATTCAAAGAGTTCACTGACGTAAATAAATTCATTTTACCACAACAATGAGAACGGCTAACTTAATGATCCTTGCTAATTCAAACTAAATTTATAATTATGGTTCTACCCATTAAAAGATACAAAAAATTTATTACTCAGCTTCTGCGTATGATGCCATAAAATTGTCGAGATTTCAATTAAATTTCATTTTAGTTAGTGGAATGTCGTTTTATATGACGAAACATTTCGAAGGGTTTTGTGACATTCATAGTTAAAGGTCAGAAAAAATTATTTGGCCTTGAATATTAAACAAAATGTAATTTTTCATAATGCGATATATGACTTGTACGTGTCGCAAAAAATTCATAATTTGATTGAAATGGGATCATGGTGAAACAAAATAATGACCTGGTAACTCCTCACCACTGGACAACACTGTGCATTTCTTCCAATGATACTTAGAGATCCTTGTACAGAGCACAGTTCATTCTATAAAATCAGGTTAGCATTCCACGACTTGAGAGGTTTTAAACTCTCCTAGTTGCAAATTTTTAACCTATTTTAACAACAAACCGAGGAAAGAATCATAAATAAAATCAGGTTATGGATATAATCAATCAAACTGGTGTGAGTCAAGAATTTGGCATGACATGGAATGAGTTGTTTGTGATTTATTCCCCGCTTAGTTTTAGAGGTAAGGAAACCGTAGGAAAGACTGAGAAGTAAGAGAAGGGACGCAGAAAATAAAAAAAAAACAATTTTTATGCAACACCACGCTGGTTTACTATTCAACGGAATATCCCTCTCTCGCTGGTTATTTTCGTTTCTTCGCAACGTAGTAACAAATTTCTGAAACGTATTCACCAGCTTCAAGTGTCCAGCGTGCGTAAAGCCGGTTTACTGATCAACCGCTCAAGCTTTGTCTTCTCAGCATATCCTTATTTCTTTCTCGCTCTCTACTTTCGTTTGCTTTCCAGCACCCCAAAAATCGTTTCGTAAGGAAATCTACATCAGCTGCGTAAAAATGAGAACCAGGGTCCCAGACATGTAGACAAGCAGCTTTTGCAACGTACTCGCTACAACGTCGGAGTCTTCCAGCAACTCCATCTTTAATTATGCTATCGTTATTGAGAATTTGTACTTACACCATTCACCGACATTTTGTTAGTTTCGCCAAACGTGGTTTTGTAAAATCTCTGTACTCTGTACGTGACCACATAAGTATGTTTTTGGCGCGGAAGTGTCTGATAATTGCATTACTCGCAAAATTGATTTTTGTTCGAAAATCAGGCTTCAAACTTTC
Organism: Zhengitettix transpicula; assembly: GCA_037074705.1. Taxonomy (NCBI): domain Eukaryota; kingdom Metazoa; phylum Arthropoda; class Insecta; order Orthoptera; family Tetrigidae; genus Zhengitettix; species Zhengitettix transpicula. The sequence goes on along the minus strand of CM073595.1, from coordinate 58,207,602 downwards.
ACAAGAGACGAAATATACTTCAAATAAGAATCAGGTTACGCGAGTACACGAAAACTAAAATATTGACTTGCTTCAGTCTAATTATGCAGAAAATTTAATTTTCAGCACCACTTAACCCTGAGAACGACCATAAAACTTATCTACAGCTGTAAAAATACTTAATCTTACAAAATGATTCAATGAAAGTCTTGAGTGAGGAAGCAGGGGCTTGTGCTATTGGTGTGTAATGAACCGTTAATCTCGGGTGAAATCCTACATTGAGCTCGTCGCGTGTGAAAGACCCTCAACGGTAGTAACTTTCTTAATTATTATTTATTACTTCTAATATAATCTTGTAAAGAAATGTAATCGCTTGTATAAAAAATTTGGCGAAAATTGTTCTCTATTTAAATATCATTCACGACTTTATGTTTGATAAGTTTTAACAGTTCCATTGAATTGAAGGAATATGTGGAATCGCCAAGCTAATAATTATCAAACGTTTCTATAAACATAGATAGGAGTACGCTTGCAAACAATAATTCTAAGTTGATATTGCAGAAAGAACAAAATTCTAAGTAAATATTTTTACCCTTTCTTTACAATCGTTCATTAATTTTACTACGAATTTAATTCAATTATTGTATTGAAGTACCGTGTCAAAAAATGCTTAAAAATCTATTCTGTTAAACTGATTAATAGGACTTAACCCTCCGTTAGTCGCGCACCCTAAAGTAACGCGATTAGTCGCGCTAAGTCCAGGAAACCTAAAGTTAAGTAATTCGTTGTTTATCACTTTTTTTAAAAAACAAAATAATTGATTCATAAGACATTTAACATACACATATATAAATATATACATAATTCATTAATCCAATTAAAATTTCGTTTATTGCCATTCAATCGAAATATTTGTTAAAGGAAGTTTTCTATAAAAAATTCTAATATCACAATATCTTTTAGAATTATAATCATAAAATAGAGACTATAATTATGTAAACCAAACATAAGTTTGATGCCAGAGTGCTTGAAATACAATCGTTTAAAAATGCAGTTAGTTATTAACATTATTAAAAAATAAATAAAAATTAAAGTATTGTGCTATTGAGAAAATTCTGACGAAATCCTCATAAATAATATTTGTATACATAATATCAGAATCTAAATAATTACAATGTTGGTGAAATAAATACATTAATCAGAGTCTGTTTCAATGTTTTATAAATTGAGGACAAGGCATTCCTTGCAAATTATATTTGTGTGTATGCGCAAACATAAAACACTTACACTTTTCACAAAAATATTTTGTTTTACAGCGTTTTTTATTTTCCTTGAAACATGGCCCACAGTATTTTCTAAATCTAGTTCATCAATTTTATGATCCGTATCTCAGTCAGCAGACCGAGTTCCTAAAATACCATCAGTTTCCGATTCATCTGATGATTCTTCAATATCGTCGTCTGGTACAACATTTGTGTTATACTTTTCTTCTTCTAAACGAAGACGACTAATCTTGACGATTATTCAAGTTATATATATATATATATATATATATATATATATATATATATGACAAACAATTGTTCACAAACAGAAAAACGGACAGTTGTAATAAAACACACAAATATAATATCCACTTATGACAATAAAAATATCGTATCAAAAGGGAAATATTAGATACAGAAACTGAATAATAATCATTGGTTTTTACGAAAAGGAAGTATATTACTACTGTGGGAATGAGTAAATACTGACGGGAGTGGTCGCAGTAGGTTCCCTGGACCGAAGACACACTACTTCCTTATTCAATCTTCATTTTCCGAGAAAATATGGTAGCTTTTGGAGTGTGGCCTTAGCAGAATATTGTAAACGCATTCCTCTGAGATAAGAAATTAAATTTCGTCGGTCCCTCCAGACCCAGCGCGACTAAGGGAGGGTTAAAAAACCGATAGTTTTAGTCAGTTAAGCTGTACAAAGTTAATCTTTATCAGTTCAGGCGTATTATTCATGATTCAGTAGACGTTGTTGTGTCCGTAGGTCTGTTGCTTGCGTATGAAGGTAATAACGTTGGATCATAAGCAATTGTGTGCTTCAATGAGGATCTAACTTGTACGCTTCTGCAGGGCAGTGTTTTTACTCATTATGTGTATGTTTTATTTACGGCTTTCTTTTAACGGAATACAAGAACTATGTTTGGAATTCTCCTCCTGTTTTCAAGTTCATGTGAATTCAGTTTACGGCAAATGTAAATATGTTGAGAAACAGTGAAAGTGTTTTGTAGTTGTTAAATGCAGTGAAAGTGAACGAGTAAAGTGATATAACTCGTTTATGAGGAATAAGAAATTTTAGTGCGTGCCATTTGCGTTTAATGTTAACTTGCGATACATGACTCATTTTTATTATATCAATTTATTTTTCATTGTATATGCCGCCAAATCCAGGTTTAATTGCCGCAATAAATATATCATGGCTCATATGTATTTTGCTACCTTGCTCGTATATTAGGTAATGGTTTTATGAATCGAGTTCGTAAGAGAACATTCGTTCCTACCGTGGACGTTATAAGCCACAGTGGGCCGTGATAATGAATGCAATAAAATGCTTCTGGCCGCAATCAAATTAAGGACGTGGTTTGATGTAAACGTGCATCAAGTATGGCGGTGATGGGTCTCTGCCCAGAGGTAAAATAGCAGCCCGGCCCCTACAATAAATTGTTACTGCTTTCTCCTGAAAGTAACACGCGAGCAAACTGTATGGAAAATTAATTCGTATTCAGTAAATATTATTTCCATAACACTCTCCATTGGATTCGGCAGTCACGCCATTTTCAACGTTTTAATCAATTTAGATAGAAGTTACAATGTAGTAGATCCGTATTATTTACAGTTTGTTAATTCTTTTTTTTTACCTACAAAGCCTGTTTCATCTCATGCTTATTTAGACCATAATTTACCTTCAGATGTACACTCATCGTCAGAAAACCTAAGCGCTGCTTCCTGAATGCAACAAGCAATATACATTTGATCTAGGCGATATTATTTATTAAAATAGATTTTACCTTAATAAGTTGTATTCACTTGCCTCCCTTATTATAATGTTAGAGATATGCTTCATAACTACCAATAAGTCGCTAATTTTAATTTCTAAAATCATGCAGACTACAAAAACAGCGACTTGTGTAAAAATTACAGCTGCTGTCTTCTGGTTGCCTGAAAGTGGAAAATAATTTTTTTTATAGGTTGCATTATTTTGAAAATTAAATTTAATAATTTCCGGGTACTTATGATGCATGTCCTTGAACCTAAAAACGAGGCAATTGACTTGTTGCACCCTTTGGAAACTAATGAGTACAAATTAAACCTGCGATGTCGGAACAGCATATGGTACTCGCAGTCACGCGACATCAGGCTTTCTTTGAGCTGTCTCATCCACGAAAGCACACTTTTATAATCGCCAACAGACGAACAATTTCAATGGGTTTGAAACGGCACGATTACAAAATCACATCCTGCCACATTGCTCTTTATAACACTAAGCCGTTTTATGCGTTGTAAATGCTCCGAACCTCGGACAGATTTTATGTATGCATGTGACAAAAAAATTTCCGTCATATATTAAATTAAATCCCTCCCTTCCTAGAAATTAAACTGAACGCATTTTGTATATACATGAACTCCATTAAAATTCATTTTGTAGCCACTAACTGTAGCAGGTTGCCAATATTTAGTCACCTTTTTCATTTGTCGCAGTAAAGTTGTTATTATTAATATTCTGAGGACGTTGAATGTACTTTGCCATAAACGTGCTGTGATAAATGTGTAATATTAGGAGTTTCAAATATAGTTATTTTTAAAATTGTCTCCTTTGTAATATAAATCCAACTAATAAACCAAAATGACGTTTATAATATATAAATTATGGAACACAATTCTCTTCTGAATACAAACAATTGTAAAAGTATTTATAGTGACTACAAGTTTTCAAAAAACTTCTTTACTTAATAATTTATATTTTTACTCTATTCCCTGTTCAAATTAGAGATTAAAATATTATGAACTTTATTAAAAGAAGTGATTGTGAATAAATAGTGTTAATTTTTTCTTTACGTCTTTTCTTTATTAATAAGATAAATTAAATAAATTACCAACCATTATAACAGATATTTTATTTTTAGATGAAGAAAAATAAAAAAAATGTTATATAAATTTGTGATATTGTTTGTTCTTTACACCATTTATGACAAAATAATATAACCAACCTAATGAAAGTACAAAAATGTAAGGTAACCTCATTGTGTACAATAAAATATTTTAAATTGTACGTTATAATTGTCGTTAATATATTTAATTGATCTTATTAAAAACAACGATATGTATATTATTTTTATCGGAGCGGAATGAAAAGTATTAAAGATATTTGTATTTAAACTAAAATCTTTATCGAATCATGATAGACAATTATTTAAAAGGCAACATAATATTTATGCCACTTCGTGATTTATCAATGATATTATGAAATATCGTCAACTATTTTATTTGCAAATATAAATTAGCCTACAACGTTAAATCATGTAAAACCGAACAATTGAGTTGGTTAAAAAGAATTTGTTTAAAATATCACGATTAACGGTAATTAGGTATTGGCGAACGTATTAATTTTTGTTAAAGAATTAGACTTCAATTTTAAAGTTGTAATTTCAATCCGTCGATTTATGATTTAAATTCAGTACAAACGTGCTTACAGATCAATGAGAATACCAGATCACAGCAGTTGGCGTTTGCTTCAACTTTCCATAGCAATCCACTCATTCTGCCCAATTCTCCATCAATTTCAAACAAATTAACAAGAGAATTACGTGTTAAACGAAGTTCATTGCAGGTTTGATAATCACTGTTTTCCACTTGTGACTCATTTCCTCTCGGTGGAATCCTGTTTAACGCAATTGAAAGAGAAGGCGAACCTAATAAACAATCAAGCCAATTGGATATCACTTTAAAAAGGTCCACGCTAATAGGCAAATCGAATTTACGAGTACGTGCCGACTGGATTTCAGGACGTTCTATAGTAATGGGGTCCCTGATGAGGAATGCGTCGCCTAGAGGGGAAACAGGGCACATAGGGGAGGAGAAGGGAGCACATATTACCCCGTCATACATACGACGTACAGTTTCTCAAGCTCTCCATTATAACTTCCGTATCTTTTAATTAAGGAATATGGATGGATAACTATGGTTTGAGGCTTGAATAAAGCTGTGTGCATTTCTTTGAACTTACGTTTATTTTCACAAGGCATACGAATAATTATGAAAAAAAAATGAAAATATAAAAATATATTTCACAGTTATATTGTTAAAATCACATTTATCTAATAATTTTGAAACTCAAAAGCAAACGTCAATAATTGACTGGTACTCTTGTTTGGTAGGCGTCTTATGAATAATTTATTTTTAGTCCGTTGTAGAATTTTAGTTTAAAATTACGAACGGAAGTTAGCGTTTAAATCGCGTTTAGGTAAGCATCGATTACGTTATATGAGTCGAACTATTTCATAAAATTCATTAGGTTAGTTTTTGTGATTAAATAGTAACAATAAAGACAATCATGTGTTAAATTTGGTAAAATTGATCTAATATAAAATAATTAAAAAAGTCCTTCCGTGGGAGTTGTACATTATTTTAATATAATCCTTGGTTTTGATGGATAATAAATTAATATTTTATTTTGTCTCCTGTTTTCTTATTAACAAGATATATTTAACGACCATTTTCAGATGCTTTATTATATTTTACAAAATATTTTATTAATCAACAACGCACATATTTATAATCTCATCAGGTTGCCTATGAATATATCCTTTATGTTTCGACGGTAATAGAACATATTACAAATTTCTCCTCCATAACATAATACTCGTAGATATGAGTTCTTTTCACTTACACAATTTAGATATTCTACACAATACGATTTTATATAGTTTACTAAATAATAATAAATCACGTAATCGAAAACTATGTAAAAATTACAAGAGGTGAAAGGAAAAAATTCAACATTTCAAATTACAAAGTACAAAAATAAAATATGATTAAATTATTGTTTTTCTTTTTCATATAAGTGGTGTAAAGAATAAAAAAAATTAATTTTTAATATCACAAATTTACAAAAAATTCGGTTTCTAATTTCTTATTGATATTTAATTTCTTTTATATTTTGTAACACATTTTCTTAGTTGTGAAGTTTAAGTAATAAGGGTATGTATAAAGAACGCTGTTGCTTTGAAGTCCGTCGTTTCTTGAGGAAGACGTGGACCTCAAGTCCGGATAAACAAAGGGTAGTTTGTTTCTTAAGAGAGGAGGGTAGCCATGACAAATACGAGCCGTTGCATAATTCATGGCTGGACCCAGCGCGGACTGATCCCAGCAAGAATGCGCCCTATCAAGTAATTCAGACACAATTGCATTATGCACAATATCACGAAAAGAAACAACGTAGAAGATGTGTAGGAGTTGCAAAATGAAACTTTGTTATGAAGAATACTTAATATATGTTAATCGGAATGAAGCTGGAGTAAGTTGCTATGAAATCACAAAACCCTCAAGAGTCAACATCAATGTTGTAACGGTTACTTCCCTTTCTGCTTAAAATTAAAAATTCTCCGGAAATTGGAGCGCATCAGGAAGGCTTATATATATATTGTGGTTTTATGAAATGGATTAAAAACGAATAAAGCATAAGAAAAAAGATATTAACACACATTAATAACTATTAACTATTTAACACAGTAATAAAAGAAAACAAGAATACAGAAATTAATAAAAAATTTAAAATTTGATTTCTATTAAAATGCTCCGGATATTTAAAGGATTTCCTATTCTGCAGGGATTAGTGAGCTGAATTTTCACCCCGTAAATGCTCAATATAAGTCCTACTTCCATGCTAAAATCCAACTGCCTCTCAATGTTCACGAAAAACTCTCTCTCATTGCTATAAAAAAAGCAAAAAAAAACAACTGCCTCCCAGTCTTCCAGTTTCCACCCTCGAAATCTCTCTTTTCTTTTTCATCTTCCCAACTCCCATCTATTTTTTTAGGTAACCACTTCCCTCGAAAAACAGCCGTCCGCTTCATGTTTCCGACAATGCATGAGCCTAATTCGGTAGAACTACACCCGTAAGTACCATTTTTAGGTTGCCGCTCATCGGACCCTGACCCGTCTACCACTCAAACTTTATATTTTAAAATAATTTCAAAATGGCTGCATTACAATGGTAGGAATTAATCCATAGAAAAGGAACCTCGCACATCCTTATCAGATACCTAAAACAATCATTGTTTCTCATTTGGAGACACATCTATATTACACAAAGAAAACAATAGATAAAAATTTAGATTAGTTGAGATTATATTTATAAATATCCTTAGAGAAAAATATGATGAGTATGGACTCAAGGCATAGAGAGCTACCAAATATAATAAACGAATTTATTGAGACTGCAGGATTGATTTTTGGAAATGTGTAACAAGTCTAGAATTATGCATTCTACATCAGACTCTGAAATTTATTTTAATGCGTTCGCTATCGCATTAAATTTATTAATATTCAGTTATTGAAATTGTTAGTAACATTCTGGTTATTCTACCATTAACTTGAGATAATGGCTATTTTTAAGTAATTTGCCCGGTTGAAATATAAAAAATATATAATATTAACATATTACAGTATGCTTACTTAAATTAAGTTACTGCATTTAATTCCATCAATTCATTAACTGAAACCCGGCTTACGTTAGTTCTCTATACAATACTAATTTATAAACACAAGAAAAGTTCAGTCATATAGGCTATGAAACTGAATTAAAGGATCAGGATGCAAAATCTCGACCGGACCGGGAATCGAACCCGGGACCCCGGCTTGGTAATAATTTATTTTTACTGTAGCGACTTCTTGTAAATACTGCCTTTAACATGTCTGGTATTTTGTCATATAATGCAGAATATGATGCATTAAAAATTCCAAAGAATTGGCATTGTCTTCGTAATCGTATTCATAACATGAAGTGTAAATTATAATCTAAAAATTGTTGGTTTCCTTAAGTTGACGAATTAAGGAAAGAATATTTTGTCAGTGGAACAAAAATAAACCATGGGTAAAACACAAACGTCCCTCCTAATAGGATTACCCATCGATTTTCTCCATATCACTCCCTTAGGCTCCCGGCCTATTCGTCTCCCTTGAATTGCAGTCTCAATTTATTGCCTGCCAATAAAATGATGCACTGATATCATTTCCACCCCGCCAACGAGTACTTTCAAATTTCTTAAGACTTATTGCCCGTCTTTATGTAACAAAATATAGCGTTCGATTAAGGGATTGCGTTACAACGGTTTTAAGTTTATAAATACCGTTTTATCATTCATTAATATCGTTATTATTAAATAGAATTATTATAAACATCATATAAATGCATTAAGAATTATTATATAAATCAAAAACGAACTCATAGATGATATCAGACAGTTTTACGTCATCATTTGTAAAAAAGAAATGTTAGAAGTAGCACAGAGAAATAAAAACATCCATTATGTTTATTAAAGCATCCTAGAAAAATCTCTAAAATGACCTGCAAAATCTGTACTGTATATTATGAATTTTATTCACTGATTTTATCTGCAGTGTGTATAGTTTGACAGTGTATTGGCGGTCGTTGACGTGAACATTCTTGAACCAACGTTGGCCGTCGAGTGATATGTAACGAGCGAATTTTGCGTCGTATTGTCGGACGTATTCAGTAATGTTCCCGCAGCTTAAAATCAACGATCTCTACTAATATGGGTGCGTGAGCAAAGTCGGGATACTTATTTCGATAAATGACGTAGATACGAACACACGGCCATGACTTCATCTTCTGGCGAACTTGATTCTAATATTCGTGATAAGACACTAATTAAATCCGAACTGAGGTAGGTGCTTTCTGTTTTAGATTTCTTAGTTACAACTTTTGGTTGACTTCCATTAAAGGAATAATTCCATCAAGATAATTTTTACACCGGGGCGCATGTAATCAAGTCATTTAATGGTTGATCAACGACAAGCTGAGCAGGTTGTTCGTGTCCGGTGCAGTACACCTTTGAGTTGTTTTATGTACATATTAAATCGTTTATTAAAACCTATACTGAAAGGGAAAAAAAACACTTTTAATTATAAATTTCAGAATTAAAATTTAATATACCAGTTGGCAAATTCAATAGATACAAAATTATATATTTACATAGTTTATAGGGTGCCGAGGTTATAAAGAATTCTAGTTTGTCAGAGAGTGAACTCAACGTTGGGTGACGTCATCTCATACTCTTCGATGGGGGAAAATAAAATTAATTTTTACTTTGTTTACTGAGCCACTGAAAGCAATATTTTTACGTTATTTTTCATTTCTCAAACACGGTAGCAGAGCCCCGGCTGCTCGTGTCCATACGCGGAAAATCAAAATTCAACTCAATATCAATTAACTTACCTCAACGTACGTGACACTAAACGTAACAAAAGATACCCACTTTTCTTACGCTATCTCAGTTAAAAAATACACGCAGTAAGGATAAAAAACAACGGTAAGGGACGAACCAAACAAAATATAATAGACCTTATTTATTAACCATGAACGAAATTAAAGAAAACCTTGGCTGCTCTAAAAAATTCCGGAAAAAAATCGAAGTGTCTCAAACGTTTTCTTGTGATACACAGTTTCTGACTTTTTATCTTTATATGCTGCAAACAGAAGCATTAAACGAGTTCACATGTTGGCGAAGAAGACTAAAAAGATGCTGAGTTTTGTGTGATAATTCTCCTTAGTTGAAAATATGGCCGAATATAGACGTATTAATTAAAAAGTATTCTCCTAAACTAACACAACGTTTCTTACACGTATCATGGACCACTTCAGGCGAACCTTATCCTAAGACTACAACGTACAACCTCTTAAAAAAAACCAAAGATGTTATCATAGATGCTGCTATATCCTCACGTATCGCTTATGACGCTAGTGGAACATTTGTTTAATTTAATTTGAAGGATACCAGAAATTAATCTGGCATATTTACATTCAGTATCTATAACCATGGTATTTTCGAAATCAAAAGTGTGATTGTTTATGGCAGAATGGAAGTTTGTAGTTCGTCTTATGTTCCTTAATCTTCGTTTTTAAATCTCTCTTAGTTTGACCAATATACACAGAAGGACAACCATTTAAAGAAATTTTATATACTACGTTATGTTTAATATGTGAATTAATCGGGACTTTGTAATTTTTTATATATTTTATATATAAAGTTCACGTCGACGGTCTTCAATATTATAGTGTAAAAAATTTATAAAAAGGTAAAACTATGAAACTTTTGGAGGTATTTTGAAATAATACCGGTGCTTCTTTAGTCTTTTACTGATGTTGGAATTAATCAAATCTCTGGGGTAGCCACCAAGATTTAAACTACAATTTTTATATTAACACGGTTTGCAGTAATTCGGCTGGTCATTAGTAGTGTTTCGTTAAGTATTAATAATTACAAGTTACGTGTGCCTTGTTATTATTTTAATTTTAAGACTTAGCCAATTCTCCGTGAATATTATGACGTGTTTGCCGAATATAGGACAAACTGATAATGAAATAAAATTATAAATCTATTGTGCCAAGTCTTCGGGCTGAAATGTAATCAAGTTTTAAAGTTTGAGTAATCTTGCAGTATAGAAGTTGTTGAGAAATTTTCCTTTGAAGTGCAGTGCCTGGCTACGCCAAGAAACATGCTAAGCATGAGGTGGAGGGGAATGAAAGTCGTCGCCACGCCACTCCCTCTTTCGGCACGGAGATCACAGATCCCCTAAAGATCTAAGAGGGAAATTATCAAATAACAGGCCAAAGGAACTCCTTCTGTGTGGTGTATTTCTTTTACGGATGGGGTCCGGGTGGCGGGGGCGTCAAGATCTAAAAGCAAACATGCTTATTCGACTCAAACCTTTAACCCGACATATCAAGCGCTGCATTCATACATATTAATAAGGCAGTGTTTTGGGAGACCAGCCCAGCGTAGGACATTGTCTAGCTGGCCTCCCCCGCCCCCGACATCTCTCGTCGGATCTTCCTACACAGACCTGTAATTTAGTCACTTCCACATGGCTCAGTTCCACGCAACAAGGTGCCACACCATAACTACCACCGTGGCTGACGCACGCCTAACTTCATTATAGGCCTCGCGAAAATGTCACAACTGCGACACGGCACTTCATTATAAACGAAATTATTCATTCGAGGAGCGAATTCCTTCGATAACCAATCGTTGTAGCACGAAAATCGAGTCCCTGATGAAGCTGATTGTCCAAGAAAATCCTACATCTGCCCCAAGCGGCTTATTTTTTGATAATCTATTTAGTTTATTTAGGAAGGTTGGATGTGTTCATTTAGCTTTATTTACTTAGAGCTCTCAGAAAGAAATTAGGAATCTCAAAACTTGGACGAGTCCTCGCAGACTGTCGTTTCCAAAAATTCTTTGTCTTTGACCACCTGCCAGCCGCCGACTCCCAGGTACCTCATCATAAACGCTCGGAATTTGAGCATTGCTCTCATTTTACAGAAGTATTACATATATTTATATTCAGATTATAGTGACAAGAAGATAACATTTGAAGAATGATTTACAACTCAATCAACAAGGCTTTCTAAAAACTATTCTATTTGTATGATCCAGCAGCTTAAATTCTGAGCGTTCCTGGAGCATTGAGTGAAAAATTTACACTGTATTTGTATCGGTAACCTGTGTTACTTTTCTGAAGAAGTAACGAGCTGAACTAAGTTTTTCAACAAGATCTACATGGCGAGTCCATCATAATTTTCCGTCCATCCGAAGATCAGGGAAAGACGCAACCGCTGAAAATTTATCTTCATAAATTCTTATGTAAACTGAGACCTGAACTAACACAGTCTACTCCCGTGGAGATTATCCTTGCGACCAGGAAACAAACATTGTGGGGCTAAGAAACGTCTACCACCCCCCCCCAGGGGCGGGTGTGGACAATGGGTGGAAATTATTATATAATATATACAGGAATAAATTTAATTTTAGAATAATCGGATTCACGTTGCTACATATATATAAACATGATTGAAACTCAGGTATATTTAACGGCGATTAACATTAGAAAAATTATTAATAATATATATAAGAAAAGAATTATTTCTTTCAGACAGAATACAAATACGTACAGAAACGTTGTTGTGTTTTTATTTCAATTTTTTTTATATTAAACTTTTTAAAATTATATAAATTTTAATGGCCGTTAAGTACAACAGATTATTAAAAACACAGGTAAAAATAAAATATGATTGAACATAATTAGTCTTTACTTATTTAAAACCTTTGCTTCATCTTTTATATATAATATTTGAATAATACTCGGTAGACTCAAAATCGTCTAGAAGCGAAATAAAGTATTTACTAGAGACTGAGACAGGGCTCCGATCTCGACTCAGATGCTAGATGAAATAATAATTTAAAAATCTTCACATTTCTCTAGAGAGTGCTTTCAAATTTCTAGACTAGAGTGTTTCTAAAAGCTGTATTTGTGATATTCACTGACAGAATCGATATGAGAAGTTCGGCGTAGCCTGAACGCTAATAAATATTTATAAAATGAGAAGTAAAGATTGAGGAATTGATCTTTGTGGAACGCCGTATGTAATAAGTAATCATTCAGGTAAATGGATCTGACCATCCTTAGTATCGATCCGTACTTTGTTTTCTGTTTTAAATACGATCTTAGGAGAAATAAATCGTTTCCCTTTGTACCACAATATCATAAATTTTCCAATAATATTTTACCATTTATTATGTCAAAATAAATATTTCAGTTACCTTCAACTGTTTATCTAAAGATTTTTTTTTATATTTTGAATTAATTCGTACATTGCACTATTAGTAGATTTTCATTTTCTGCGAACGGATGTCAGATAGGATTTCGTACGTCAGCGATGATCCTGTCTCAGCCAGTGGGCGAGCTTTAGCGATTTTCAGAGTATCAGTAAATACGACAGGGACCAGACACATTAAATATTAATTGAAGTGGAAAAGTTACAGCATCTGCACCATTTTTCTTGCAACATAACACATATCTCCTGCTTTGACACAAGTAATCATTTCATTTCTACTTATCGGTTGAAAAAAAAATTAATCTTCAACTCAACAGAGGAAGGGGACAGCCGTTTGACTGGGCTGTCAGTTTCGCATTCATTTTTTTTTCTTGAATGATATTGTCATGGAGTTTAACAAAGCACGTGCTGTGTAGTGTTCTAGTTTGTCTCTTCCCGAGACCGCATCCTTCCTTCCACGCGAGTCTCCAGTTAACTAATTAATTTACGGGACCCAAGAACATTCAGTTGGATGAAACCGCTGGCCCACGAAATGACGTAAGAAGCAGAAGCCACCGAAGTTTCACTTTTCGTCGAGGTACTTACATCATCTCGAGTGTAATAATTCATGGTGAGGGCGAATTTGCGCGACGTGGGTGGGTGAGTGTTTTCACTTGGTCCTGATACGCGATCCCAGCTTCTCATTGTACTCTGCGACAGGTATACAACGGCTGTAATCCAATTATTTCTCTGGCTTCTGCGGCTTTGGGGGTTCACTTCATGCGGGAGGGGTACAGCCGTACAGCACTTCCAAAGAAAATTACTCCACCCTTGGGGGCTTCTAATTACACATTCAAAGACCAACGCAAAATACGCGCCGTGCGCCGTCTCTAATTACGTAATTGTGAGGCGAGAAAGCAACTGTCATCTATCCACTTTAATACCCACTCAACCGCAAAAGCCTACATTTCGGGTTTTCTAACCATTTTAATTCAATGTTAGTAATCTTCGATATCTGGGTTCCGCTGGAGAAGCTTTCAGCCCGAAACATGTTATTAGATTTATCGATGTTCATAGATCATGCATGCCATTTTAAGCCTCGGAAATAATATTCCTTGAATAATATAACTCTGTGAAAATTACGTACAATGTTAATTGCTGGTGGCTGGTGATGTAATTGTAACTGGTATGACAAGTACAAATGATTAGCAAATGCATTAAATGATTAATATAAAATATTTTCAAGTGTTAATAGCACAATGCGCCGAAATATTAAGAATATTTAATGAGAAAATATATAAGGGTGTTTCTGGTTTATAGTTGTATGGATTTTCATCTCAGTTTTTATAGTTATATTTAGTTGTCATTTCGTACAAAAATTTAATATATAATATATTATATTTTTAGGCGTTACAAAGAAAATAAATCCGTAATATCCATGAGAGAACTTAACTGAGTAGGTCTTCACCTGGTTCCGTCCTTTCGTAAATTCTGTCCGTTCATCTATCACTACAATCTTTTTTTTTAACTTTATTTATAGTCGCATGAACTGAACCCGGGACCTCTGTGATGCGAGGCAGAGACGCTGACCACTACACCGCAGCAAGTCGGCGCCAAAATCTCGTTACCTCGTTTCATAGCTTCTGTCACGTTGCCGTGATCCGGCTCCCACCTTCCCTTTCGTACACTTCTTGATACTTCGAAAACAATTTTGACAATAACTCACAAGGTGAGATATATGAAAATTCAGTCTGCATTTGTCGATATAAATATTGACATTTGTCATTCCACAGAATAAAATTCTTAAACATTTAAAAGAACTTAATTGAAAAACAAAATTATAATCACTGTTAAACAACCGTAAAAGGAAACGCGCTTCAACGAAAAAAAAAGGAGTATAGTAAACAGGATTATATTTGAAAAAACTACTCGTATATATTACATTAATTAAATGTCTATTGAATTAAAAAAAAGAGTAAATTTCCTTACAGGAAAGCGAACTGTGGAAATAGTCGTCTAATTTTTAAAATTAATTATTCATACCTTTTTTTTAATATTTATTAAATCATCCAGTTTATCTTTACCGATTATTATGTTAATGCAGAAGTGTGAAGACTCAGAATGATCTAATATTAAGAAGTGCACTTAATGACTAGTTACTAGCGTATGAATACTTATTTACATATTATTCATATTAAGGTAATTTTTTACACATTTTTGAAGCCATGCTTTCTATGGATCCAATAATTGCTTTTTAAGTTGAAGAAGAAAAATTATTCCAATTCCACTTTAAATATGATACGATTTAATATGACACTATTACGTACTGTAATATTTTCTCTTCCAAGGTTGTTGACAAGAAATAACAGTCCAGTATTGATCCAGATACATAACGTTTAATTTTTCAAGATTGATCAAGCTTTTAAGTGTCAAATGATGCTTATCGTTTCTTCCATTAAACTTTACTTGTTAGTTATGAAAGTTTTGAAACATAATTTTTATATTGTACTCATCTTCTACGTCTTAACTACGTTAATTGCCTTCACTGATTTGGAAACAAATATAATAAAATATGTGATCGTTTGTGGCTAAGGTAATATGAATCGATTATTTAAAATTCAGCTTTTTTGTTACAGTGTAACAATGATGTTTAAATTTTCTGTTTTAATTATAGGTGATATGAGTCACCCGCAGAGAATAAATTGTCGGTCGTGAAATCAAAAATAACTCATCTATTTGTAAGCAGCTAAATTTACGGTTTCCGCCTGTGTGTTGTTGCAAGTTATGAAACTGTTAGCACGCTAACGATCAATTAACGTATTTTTAGTGTGTTGCGGTGTTTCTTGCAGAGACAGATAGTAATCCATGTCATGCCTGAATGGCGCTGATGTGAAGGTCAAAGCCGGAATCCGTGCTTTCCCAGGGCTACAAACCAAGATCTTCAAGCGCCACGGAAGATCACTGATAGCACAGTTTCCTCGACACTCCTATTATGTCAGTGCCTAGAGTTTCCGCTACATTAAATCCAGGATCTCAATAGGAAAGACCACCTTCAATAAGTACTAATAGGAACTATTGGCTACTTTGTCGACGAAAGAACAATATTCTTGGATTTCAATTGATTTACAAAACTCAAATCGACAACAGCGCTGTATCTAACGATCATGAACAATCATCATACAGAATGTTGAGTAGCGCTGTTAGTTCACATGGAATGAAACCTCGAAAAAAAAGCGTAATTTTGTTTTCAATAGTTGATGCTGCAAAGTGATATTATAAACATTCGTTAAACGAATGTAATTACAGTAAACAGAAATTAATAATATTTATCACAAATTGTTTCTGGACTCCAGGAACGACGATTTTGTTATCTGGTAAGCTCGGAGATGCGGAAGCTTCGTATCGGCTTAGTGAAGATCACGGATCAGTTCACCGTTTCTTTCACTCGCGGGACTCAGGTTGACTTATTACTATAATTATAAAGGTAGCCAATCATATGTTCTATATATGAGAATGGAATCTTAAAAAAAAATTATTAAAAACATGGTTAAAATCAAAGATTGTCAACATTTTTTTAATCTTCTTAAAAAGAATTTCTTTAGTGTTGTTATTTACATAAAAATGAGTGATAAGTAAATTTGGAATTGTAATTTATAAGAATTCGTAAATAAATAAACTCACATTTTTATATAATTTAACAAATTAATTATTATATTTTACTCTATTCTGTCAAATGCTAGCCACCGTTTTGTGACAAAAAATAATAACTCTGCATCAGTGTTTTTTTTTATAAAAAAATCCTCGGTTTTTGAACAACTAACAAATCAATTTAATATAGTATTATATGAAATTAATTTGGGGCTATGGCCTGTGGAATGTTTTCCGGTGATTGGCGTCTTTAGGAAAATAGGATGAGGCTTCCTCTGTTCCGAAGCTCGTATTCCGTTTGTCTGCTTGCAGCTGTGGGACAAACTGTTGTCCCCGCTTGTTTGGGTTTTACAACGTGTTTCCTTTCATGTAAAAAACAATGATAACTCTGTTTTTTCAGGGTTGCCCCTGGTTTGGTTACTAAAGCAAACCATTATTTTCAGGAGTATTTAAGTTGGTGGGCGTCTACTTCATACTTCCCGTCGTCGATATACCTCTCTGTGATGCTTTCGGTGGACTAGGAACGGCTGTCATTATCAAAATTTTGATGACATACACTCGGTGAATGTTCTCTCTCAGAACGGAAAGTTCACCAGGCCGTGGCACATTAATTTACGATGCCACAGTAATTCACACCAACAATTCCTTACGTCATACCTTCAGAATTTTTTTTTATACAGCCACCGTTTTAAACTCTAGCAAGGAAATCCCTGAGGTTCAGTTTTCTTTCTTTAAAAATTAATAGTTGTTTTACGGGCAGTCTAGTCCGGCGCTTGAGTTCCTCAAGTAGGTTTATGATTCATAACTTTGCAGCTACCTCATTTACGTGGGCCGGATACACGATTCTGTGGCTTCATTCGTATTAATGTCGATATACATTTTACATGATTATGACGCGTATTGCCCTTCAAAGTATTTCTTTGCAAGTCAACACTTAAGTAGGATCACGCGTGAAACTGTAAATATCCCACTACCAAATGTTTTTAAATTTTTCACCTCCTTGGGAAGACTAACGTAGTAGATAACCACGATCCACTAATTGAGAGATTAATTACAAGGAGAACGCGTTGAAAACTAGTGCCAAAAAATTGCATCTTATTAACCCTGCCAAATTATACTTCTTGAATCTATAGATGTCTACTAAACATTATGACGAAAAGAAAACCCGTAATGATTTAAAATTTTATTATGAGAAGCTGAAGGCTATTTGGTTCGAAGAACAGTGACCTTACTCCGGACTTATTCCTGGTGGAGACTCCGAATTGGGAATGAATCAGAAAGCAAGTGGAAGTGTTCAGTTAACATTAATTATCACTGATGAATTAAATTCAAATCAGAGACTTACATAAATTTCTTGCAGAATAAGCTTGTCTCCGTTAAGTTGGAGCACCTGTAGAATAAGAATACATTAAACTGTATGCCACAAAAATAAAACTTGTTGAAGTTGTGACAATTTATTTAATTATAACCACCAAAGTCAAATATGTTAAGAAGATGACATGAATGAAATATGATTTGGATTTTCCTATTTGATTTTTTTCGCTGTTCCTTTGTTCTGAGAATGATAAACAATGGAACACTCCAAGAATATTATATTTGAATTAAAAAGAACATTGTCTTAAATAACAAATGTTGAGGATTACCACAGCGACTGGGCAAAAATAAGCAACATTCCAGGCTTCTTCCCACAAAAATAAAGAGTCAAACACATGCAAGATTTGTTTGATTAAAGAATTTTTTAAATATGGTGGACCAATAAAAATATTTTCAATTTTTTTTTCACAAAAGTTCTAATAATTTTGGCAATATCGTTATTTTACTGAGAAATGCCAAAATGCCACGGAGTGCATTAGAACAAGAATTTGGACTACTAAAGAATATTTACGTATCGGCAGAGAACTCGCTGTATGGCCGTAAAACTGAATCTAATTATTTGCGAGGGTCACAGTACTCAATGTGGTATTACGCATACGTGAAAGATTTGTTAATTGCAGCCCACCGCCACCAATCGAACGTTTATTCAGCACTAATAACCCCCGTCAGAAAAAAAAAATCCTTTCATATTCGTACCAATTTGATGTGTGTCATTCGGACATTCGCAGCACTCATTTCGTGTTTATTCAATTCGTAATCAATTCAATTGCGCAACGTGTGGTTAGAAATCAGAACGCACTTTATTTCGGTATGAGGTCGTACATTACGTTAAAACAAGCACGATGATTTATATCACTCGTTGAAGTTTGGGTACTTTGGTCATATTGTCTCAGATTGAACTGTAAATGTTTGGAATATTTTCGAAGCAAATTATCTGCACAGTGCTCAAATGTTAAATATTTATCTTTGTCTCGTAGACCAGCAGACCTCATCATTGCTGCTTTGATGCGGTCGATCCATGTTTTTGTTCATTGCAGCAATCAATGAACCAAGTGAAAGTGCTCCAAAAGAAATCGAATTAATTTATTACGTGGAATAACGCCGACCTATACCAGAGGATTTTTTTGGGTATTTCATTTCCAGAGAAGAATATAGTCAGTGAAATACGGAGGGTTTATTCGAAACCACGATCTTTCCCCCTTTGATACATTATTATTTTATAGATAATGCAATTATCTGATATTATATTCCTTTTCTACCTCTCTGATTCTTATTCATTTAACATATAATGAAGTAGAAAATTTCTCTAGCAACCTGTTACCACATGAATGTCAGAAAGTTCAAAATTAGACTACTATGTCAAGTTCATTTACTTCAGAGAATTGCAGGAAAAACGTAAAATTGTCTTCTCACTCGTCAATGCTTTGGCCCCTCGGAATAAGTCGATAAATTGTCAAAAATATATCTCAAAATATGTAAAGCTGTTTACAGCTCAGGACTTCGGATTTCCAGTTCTTCGTATCTCGTAACATCTTCTCGGTTAAATCAAGCTAGAAAGTGCTGTCCTGAAAAGTTGAAGTTTTGTTCTTAATAATTTATTCCCTGTAACCACACAACTGTTGATGGCGTGGAAGCTGAGCAACATAATTTGTTTTGGTATAAATACCACAAGATGAAAATTTCAATTGCTTTGAATTACGAATATTTCAATTTATTATTCATATATCCCTATATTTAACATTTTAATGATATTAAAGTTTAAGACATGCATAAATTTAAAATTAATTGTAGCTCGGTTGTAAGAGTATATTGCATGTTTTGATTAAATTTGCTTTTTCCGAGAGAGAAAAAATTTAAGCAGAGTTCAAATACGTTTATATGAGAGAATATTTAAAAATACAATTTGTAGAAAAAAATTTTCTTCCTCTTTTACATACTCATTAAACGACCCTCGAGCCTTCTGCAGCAAGGCTCGACGCGGCTGCGTTTCAGAGCGCAGAAAATTTGTATTGGTCATCATGTTGCGCCCTCGAATTTTAGGTAGAAAATTGAAGGTACGGGGGGGGGGTTACGAGAATTAGGAAGGGGGGGAAGGAATTAATCGCACTGCCGTCCGCCGTGGGCGCTGCATTCGGAGCGTCTGGGGCTCATTGACGATACACAATGGTATTTTAATTAAAACGTACGAAAGCATGTCTAAGCGTAAGATGAGGCTGTGGCCCCCGGGTCTTTGCGGTGGGTCATCGCTGCCCTAACCTTCCCAGAAAATGAGATTACTGCTTAGTATGCGCGGGTAGCAATATCGGCCGCCTGCCGCCCATGGCAAGGTTACACATGTTTAATGGCTGTACAGTCCAACCTTGCTCAAAGAGTGTCCTCAGCCGTCTCACTCTTTAAGCCACAAAAAATATTCAGTGAAGAATTCAACTTGTGCTTTTGACAACAGGCAGTTTCGAATTTTTCTAAGTATTCTATATATTAGACGTAATTGGGTTAGTCTGTATTCAATTCTAACTGAAGGGCGACATTCTAAAGCCATAGTAAGTAATAGTTGATTAAAAATATATTTTGGAGCTTGGGGTCAGATACTTGCTACTCCTGAACTCGGATAAGAATTGCTGTCCTGGGATTTATAGGCAGAGCATATTTGGATCAGAAAGCAGAGCGTATTTCGATGTCGACATCCACCGTAGCTACGATTTCCTAAATTATTCATTGTTGCTCTTTCGACCTGCGATTAATCGCGTGAAGTCTATTCGAAATTGACAATTGACCAGAGGTCCCAGTTCAGTTTTCAGAACCTGGATTACGTGGTAGTTATAATATCCAGGAACCTCCCCGTAACGTTCATTTAGAGTGATTGTGCTTATAAATCTAATTTTCCTGCCTTAATCAATTATTGTATTGAAACATGGGTCAATATTCTCATTTCCCAATAACGTACTAACCAAAATACGTTACAAATTCACCATTGAAAGTTTCCACTACCAGAAAAGTGGTGACGTGTAAGGTTCAGCATTCCACTAAAGCGACAGGAATAACAATCACTTGGTTTTAAAAAATTGTGCCACATTATGTTTGTATGCTGTGTGTTGCTGGGATAGTGAAATATAAAACATGTCCCGGGATTTAATGTTCAGCAGCTATCGAGACTCCCCGGCGGGTTTTTATTGCAAATTACTTCGTTGTTGCCATCCGAAAAGTCTGTAAATTGCGCTTCTTTATGCGAGCAACTCTTCTAAACCAAAGTCACTTAAAAATGCCGCCAGAGACTCTATATCCGATGTAATGCGCTGAATTTTACGAGAATGCTGTGGAATATGCCTGTAATTTTATTGCACGTGGGAGTTGGCCGCTACCTGCCTGCGTGGGACCAGACTGTATGCGAAGCGTTAATTATCAATCTTTACCTTGAAAATTAGTAATCAGAACCAATTTAAATAGCTATGAGCTTACCTGTCTTTCTAATTATATTCCGTAAAGGAAAAATAAAACAGATCAGGTCCATCCATCCATGCTTAAACTCCGGAGCGCGCAGCAGGTAAACTTAATACTTATACAGAGTGTTAATTGACCGAAAATATTTATACGGAGCCCGATATGTCACTATATTGAATTTTGGATGACTAAAAAATACACGTACTAATGATGCGCTTCATTGGTAGATCACCTGTTCGGTTTCTCACGGCACCTCAAGCAAAATATACCCAGTTGTGCGTAATATGTTAATACACACTATTTTAAGACTAATTAATTTTTAATATGATTACTGAAGATGGTTATGAACATTGCTACTTTCTCATCTGAAATTGACTTATTGCCAAAAAAAACTTAAGTTTTGTATTCTGTTCTTTCTAGCAATTCGGTTTTAAGTCATTCAATCTAATCCCGAAAACAATTAATGCATTTTACTTAGAGGTCTAACAATTTTTAAAGAAAAAATTGTGCTTACATGCTCTGTTTCAGGATACCGGATTAGTACACAATCAAGAAGAATTTTTTATTTATTTTTAAGGCTAATATGTAAAGAAACCACCTAAATAAATTGTAAAACTCTCACTTTGTTTACCCATGTTTCAATATGTTAGGGTTCTTAACGTGTGTGAAATTACCTTATAAGTATTAAATGTAAACACAGGATCCACAATGTTTGAGACAAGGCGTTAACGGGCAGGTATGGACGCGTCGCCAGCTGGTCGTGAGAGCCGACTGCAGAACCCTGTCCCGCCTAGAGGAGAAGTTAATTTACCAAAAAGTATTCGGTTGGAAATAGATCACGTGTTTCCCGAAGATGCTCCAGAGAGAGCAAGAAATGAGGGGTTAGAAGTAACGACAGAAGACAGTTTATATTTGAACTTAAATAGTGAAATGGGCAGTTTGATTTTGGAGTGTGAGGTAAGTTTGAAAATCTAAGTTTGTATATATATTGAAAAGTAAAGGTTAAAGGAGAGACAATTGAATTCGTTTTTGGAGAGAAAAGTGTGAGTTTGAAATTGGATCCTCTCAATCAAGAAGAGCTATCAGTGGATGATAAATGAGTCTGTTACAATTTTTGGTATTTAATTGAGCCAATTATAATAGAGAAATAGACCCGATGCGTGAATTCTGCAATGTTCATGAATATTAAAATACTTGCATCAGTAAATTAATATTAATAACTATTTTGTATGTGACTTCAAATATGGGTTTAAATTTTAACATATATAATAATTTATAACTACAAAAGTTAATTGTTTAAATGTCTATTATAGCTTAACAGTTAATTGGTTATGACACATAATTTCGTAATAATTACCACGTCAGCATTGATCCAAATGTAATTCGATGGCCTGGAAAATCATTGATTTTAGAATTCTCTTTTGTCGTCATGATCTGGCTTTCCCCAAATCATTTAATAACATGTTTGGGTGAAGTCGTAACACAAGAGTTGAGGTTCCATGAAACTGGCCGATGACATCCAATGATACTGCTCAAGTGAATCAGCGTCCATTAGCGTGTCTTTTCAAATCCAAAATGTGACATGGAAGTTAATAGGGTGTCACTCGGCTCGATCGATTAACGTCCTCCGTGGACTAAACAAATCACGTAAAAAAAACAGAAATTGATGGAAACATAATAGCTGTAATGATGACGTGGTGTAGGTAGAGTTTGCAGTTTTTCCCAATTGTTCCACAAATAGATGTTACATCACATGTCCTTGATTGACCTCTGGGATAGCTTATCCCGCAATACTGAAAAATCAAAAACAGATCCCGATATAGTTTTCACCATGCCCAATTGTGACTTTTCCGCCGCCGTTGCCCACTAAATTAATCTAGTGGTTTAGATATGAGACAGCTACCGTTGCGAATTGACTTTTGTGTGCGACGGTAACTATATGGACACCTTTCGTTTAATCAGACCTATTTTCCCCGTTCCACAGGTCACGCCAAACACCTGCCAATCGATAGAAACGTGATGCGTCCTTTGCTAATTAGCCTATCACGAATTCGAGCGAATGCATGCACTTCTCACGGATTCACTGAGGCATAAAAACGTTAAAAGCTCTACAAACATGTAATGCATTTTCGGTATCAACATGTTGATGCTCAGCGTCATCAATTCATCCAGTCCGTCAGCAATACTTGCAATGAAGCAGATATTGTAACTGAAAATCAAATTTAAATTAAGCTGCGGTCCAAAATAAATAAAAACAAAATTAACTTTACAACATTTTTGTTGTTATAAATTTATAACTGACTATTTCATCATTTTTACGATTCTGTTTTTGTCTTATTGGATTGAAGCAGTTTTTCCTTTTTTATAGAAGCAAGTGAACGTTTTATTTCTGAGTTTTCTACGTATATCTTCGACTTTATTTCTAAAGAGACCAATGCATTGCTTCACTTCAAATATTGAAAATATTTTTTAATTTATTACTACAATCCGCATTTAACAAACGTGCCTCGCTTCCAAATTTGAAATTGTCTCTGTTGTTTTAGAAACTTTGGTCAGTTCAATACCGCTGAGGTTGGGATCTCACATAATCCGCCGCCTTTGTCTGAAGGCACGGTTTCTCCTCGACAACCCATCACCTCGGTGCCAAATTTTATGGCTGTAATTTCCAGCAAGCCACAGCTCGACTCTGGGTGCACAGGCTTTTTTATCTAAAAATTAAAGATTAATTTCAGGAGTGTTCTGCGCTACACAACCAACAATAAATACGGAACTAACTGGAGTAATACATTCTACGCGGAACATTTGTTATTGGTCCAAACAGGTCAAACTATTTAGCAATTACAAATAAAGGCTCAAAAACCCATCAAATTATGACTGACCATTTTCTATTATCTTGTGTGATGTGTGTGTCACAGGGAATGTGTTTTAATTTTAATTTGTTACTAAGTCACTGACGATACACGTATCTACACTCACGGTTGCTACGTAACTAATTATTTTGAGAAAATAATTACGAACCGTTCTCGCTATAAATGGGAAGCAAAAATATTATTATTGAAATGCTTTTCGTGATTTGGTCACCGCCCATGAAGGAGGCAATAGCAGATACCGGTAATTGCTTTCGAACATCTCTTAGTCAAATCTGGACTAATATCTCTCCGTAACACGTTCTGTGGACGTCGTGCGGGAGCTTTATTTAAAGCCTCGTAAAAACAGAAACAATAATATAACTGCTTCATAATCTTCTCGTTAATAACTGGAAGCTTGCGCTTCTCGAGAGTTGTAATTATATTTCGATGCTCGTACTACGTTTCTGATGCGAGTGGTTTGATAAACTCGCTATATTAGAAAATATATCCGGCATATAAATTGACATTTAGCTGATTTTTATTTCACCGAAAAACTTTCTTCTTTTATATGAGAAGACTTACCGCGCGGTTAACACGCTCCTAGCTTACTGCATGTAAGTGATGCGTGTCACAGGAACTCATTATTCTGTCGATTTCAGACCCATAAAATCCAACACAAACGAAATCTCCGTCAAACAAAGCCTTACACTCTGGAAATAGGGTACATTGGGGCTGAAAATTGTATAGTCTCCAAAGACATTAAAGAAGTGACGTGGGGTGGTTTATAATGTTTGAACCCTATGTGATGAAAATTGATTTTCCCACAACGAAACTTTTGGAAACGATACCAAATTCAAACCATTATATTTTATCTCGTATATTTGTTTCTTTCTCTTTGGCGCTACAGTCAGTTCAGAGCTTTGGCCTACCGAGCCAACTGCCAGACTCATCTTTCATGACACTTTCCGTTTTTTTTTGGAGTGGTCAGTCTTGACCTGACCATGAAGCGCGCACACACCATATGTCGTTACAGGTACAATAAAAATAATTGAAATGTGGAAATCATCAAGAAACTATTATCAAACGATTATTAAACGATATTAAACAAGATATACAATTCTGAATCTAGACGAATCCGGACTTATTTGAGTTACTAAAAAAAATTGGTCACTATAGCATTACCAGAAATGGTGGGCTGTTAAACTCTAGTACAATTGTACGCAAAATCTTCATGAATGTGAGTCATATAAAGTGGTTAGAGGTTAGTATACTTTTGTGGATCTGCACAACACGAAGAATTAAACGAGATATGGTCTTAAAGATTAGAAAAACATATTTTAAGCAATGATTTCGTGAAAGACACAATGGGAAATGAAACAGTGGATGATAGACAAAGAGACATCAGATCTTTAACTCACGATTTCAAAAGTAAACACGACGATGAAATGTACTTCGACATTATGAATAGCTGAAATAAAATGTAGAAAAATCTGCCAGAAATGTACTAAATGTGAAAAAAGGCTACTGGTGTCCTCATAACTGTGTTTAAATAACTAATAACGGTATACAATTATGAACATGCAAAATGTATTTTTTTTAATTATCATAAAACAACAAGTGTTGCGTCACTGAGGCAGTACGTAAATAAAATAATTATAGTTACTTATTTTCGTTTTCCAGAGTAAATTCCGCGTTGCGTGAACTGTCCTGCGAGGCGGTCAACGTTGAATTGCGAACAGTTTGGTGCGGTGTGTATTTCTCATCGTATTCCACTCCACTTTGACAAGCTCCCTGTGAAACGTGTCCTGGGGGCTCACAACATCCACGCCAACTTCGTTGAACAAACATTTAAATGTCATCACACTACTATCTACGGTTTCTCTTCAATTATACGTACTATTCGTTTCTGGTTGGGTAGTTTTAAAGCGCGCTGTACAATTCGTCTTCGCGTAAGCAATAAAAGTATATTTTGGACCGAAATTAATTCTCATTCATTTCAGATATCATTAAGAATAACGTCCATTTGAAATTTAAATAGACAGGGAACGTTATTAAGCTACACAGCTTATTAAAATTTCGGAACACATCCAGATAGCCAAACTTTCATAATAGCAATTTAGTGCAATATACTTGAAATAATAGAAATTAATTCTCATTCATTTCAGATATCATTAAGAATAACGTCCATTTGAAATTTAAATAGACAGGGAACGTTATGAAGCTACACAGCTTATTAAAATTTCGGAACACATCCAGATAGCCAAACTTTCATAATAGCAATTTAGTGCAATATACTTGAAATAATAGAAATTAATTTTCATAAATGTAATATACACACACTGACGGTTGATGATTGGTGCTTTTAAAGCTCATTTCACCCCTCGCACGATCTCTTGTAATTTTAAATGAACTAATACATGAATTTAAGTTTCCTATGTAACAGTTATATATAGGTGTTCATGTACTCTCGCTCCTAAAAGTAGTTATCACGGTAACTGCTCTCCACTCCAGCGTTACTTTCAAAGACAAGATTCAGCATGGAAAGGGATAAGTTCAATTTGTACACAAACTCGTCGCACTTGTAAAACGATACCGTAAAACATGTATTACGTTTCGTAACGGACGAGTAGCATGACTAAAACAATGAACCTATAGAACAAATGCTTGCACTAGTCAGAGGATTCGACCAAACCTTTAATACCTGGACGGTCAGACCACATATAAAAGGCCGCTGCTCGCATAAATTTAGAACTAGTTAGAATTTCGTGGACTCCCACCAACAATGAAGAGACAATATGACCAGATTCATACAAACAAATCTTAGATTATGCTAAAAGCAAAAGCTTCTGTAACGGAATATCTCTGAAGAAGTTTTAAAAGCCAGTCATCAAACTATTGATTAGTTGATAAGAAAATCTCAGGAAAATTATTCCTATGTGATACCCGATTTTTCATCTGTCACAAGTCAACTAGATCGTAAGGAAGGTCATTATCCGTTACTCCCTGGACCAGAAATGGCAGCTTGTAAAATTGGTTTTCAGCAAAATATTCAGTTGAAAAACGCCCGGAACGAGGCTGAATACTTTAATTAAAAGTGTGAGTACATAAATAGCCAAAAACCATTAATATTCTGAAATGCCAGAGTGTTGTACTATTAGTTTAATTTGGTGGGTTGGATATGTGAAATAGTTATTGTTCAATATTTGGCTTCATATTATATCAGCTGAGTAAAATAACGCGTATTTCGCGTCGCTCGTTTCAAATGACTGGTGAGATGAAATTATGAAAATCTGCCGCCGACCTGTCACAATAGACTCGGATGCAAATGACGGACTCACACCTCGGTCTGGGTAGAAGCAATTGCAGAAAGTACGCCCCACTAAGTTTGATTATGTAGATTCGGGCCTGGCTGTAAGTGCACCCCTCAGGAGAGAGCTTCGCTATTTATAAGGGGCATACGTATAAACCCCGTCCCACATCACTTTCCAAACTTCGTAATTAGAAACTCAATTACTTGGCTTTCGAGGCACGCAACTGTAACGGGCGCCAAGCTATCATCATGAGGCCCGACATTGCTCATCAACAAGAAATATATGCGTTCGCTAAGAAACCCTGCAATTGCTTTTATCGTGTTTGGAGAAAAACGTGGGAGCTATAAAAATAACTTTCAGGGGTATTTAACAAATTTGCAGAGAACTGGAATCAGAATCACAAGATTGGGTCACTTGACCAATAAGAATTAAGAAAGGATAGCGATTCAAGAATTTACGGGATCCGGGAAAAATAATGTACTATTAATTTCCAGAACTGATTCAGGGCTTTGATTTCCGTTGTTTTATATCGATATAAATCATCTTTACAGGAAATGTCGACGCCTATAAGGTTTTGTAATTGACTAATTTTATGTCGAAGGAGGTAGAAATATTCAATCATGGTACCCGGTTGATTTTTCGTCGAATAAATATTTTTCGGGGTCAGAGGGATTCATAATATTTTTCATACGTTCTCTGCGTATAATTTCAACCTCTTTTGGTCTTTGGAGGGGAGAACCCTTAAGGATGGGGGTGGGGAGGCATTACATAAAAATAACGCAAAAACAACCGAGAAAACAACAACAATTCGTGTCAAATCCCGGGTTAAGGATGTCACTGAGTTTAATTACAACAACCTGGGAAACGCGAGAGGGGATGAACGGAAGAAGCGGGGGTTGTAATTTTCAAACAATGTAACCAGACAATTTTTGCGTCAAATTTTCAAACTTGTTAAAACGGCCAATATATTCGTCGAATAAAACTTTTTCGGGGTCAATGAGTTCAACCACTTTCGGCTCGGGAGGTGTGCACATTTAGGGATAGGGGTCGAGGTGCGTTACACAAAAATAACGCAAAATCAACCAAGGTTGGGCAACGCCGAGCACCCATATAGTAAATTATATAATACCGTTCAGTGACTCAAAGTTACAGAATTGGCAGAACGGTGACGTCATCAAAACTATTATAGTGAACGTCAGTAACGATGATTCCCTTAGTTGATCTATTTTTTAATAATATTTTCTCAGGATTTCACTGTTATATGAAAAATATTAATATTTTAATTGAAACTCAGTCAGATGGTTATTGAGATGGTCCGATCATTCACGTTTTGAAAAATATTTTGTATCATAACTACAAAGAAAATTCTGACAGTTTCAAACTTACAACTTTTTCATCTAGTAACAACACGCATGAGCAAAACTACTGGTCAAAACCAAATAATAATAATTAATAATAATTAAACCATATTTTGTTTCGTGTTAAAAATTAAAAGAATTAGATGCGATAAGACTTTGGCAAACGTAATAATTACAAGCGTATACGTTACAATTTTTTGGGGTTTAATATGTCAGAAATACTGAACGCCTTATCAGAATTCTGCTGACCACGTACGCCATGCTGTCCCCCGCACGCACGTCATCGACACGAAATTTTGATTAAAAAATAAACTCAAAACAACAAACTCCGCAACTAAATTGCAGCGTATTTCCTTTGTCCACCAAAAAAAGCAGTTTGTTTGTAAATACAGTTCCATGTTCGTTTTAAATACGGAAACAATGTACACAATGTAGAAAAACATACCTTTATGCAAAACAGTGGCGGAGAGGTTACCACCGCGTAGTTTTGTAATTAATCATTTCTACATTTGCTGATGAGAATCCCATGAGTGACTATTTCTCCATAGCTCACTTAATTTATTGCGAGAAAACACGCAAACACAAAACTGTAAAAACAATTAATTTTAAATTTTCTGTTTTGATTGGTTTCATACGTCAGTCCATATAAATTTAAATAACAAATTATTTATTATTATTAAGCATCCTTTCGAACAAATCTGATTTGGATACATAATGCACGTTTTTAGAATATATTGGTTCCCCAGTGATCATATAGCTGACTTAATTTTCTAGGTTTCATTAATTCAACGGAACTGTAACCTTTAAAAAGTTATTTATACGTATAAATTAACACTCACGTTTTGATTTAAAACATAATAACTAAATTTAATAATAACAGGCAGTCGTATTGGAACCATAAGACGTAACATAAACAAGCTCAAACAAAAACTAAGATTTTTTTTTCGGCAGCAAAGCGTCTTCTATTACTGTTAATAGTCGTTCAAGGTTATCAGATGTTAAATTTAATGAAAATTCGTGACCTAAAATATGAAGTTAAAAATGCATAATTTTTAGAAGAGAATGAGGAAACGTTTCCCCTAAAAAGAGACGTAATAACATTACCCCAAAATCAGTATGGTACTTGATTGTAATTTTACAAATTACCACATTGCTTCATCATTATAAGCTTAGCAGTAAGAAACATAAAATAATTGTATGGGACAAAAAAAGGAAAAAATACAGGATATAATCGCCCATATTTTTTTAAGGAAAATATGATTCTACGCCTTGATTTATACACAGATATTGTCAGGAATAATGTTTAATTTAAATTGGATTTGCTTATTTAATAAAAACGATAAAGGACTGTATGTATTATATTATTTACATTATAAATGATTAAACCCTTTTTTAATCAGAGCCACATATAAAATTTTTATTTCAATGTAAATTACATGTCAAGATTTTAAAATAGTCCGTCAGGAGCTCTCGGTTATTCTAATCATATTAATCTGTAAAATTATTAAGTATATCATTGGAATTAATTTACGTGTATATTAATGTACAATAGGATGTCATTTAAAACCATGTCAGAAAATGTTGGCCGTATTTTAATTAAATAATCAGGTATGTAAAATATAATTAAATCTCTGTGACATAATATAGGTATAAACATAATTTAATTCCAATTATGTGCTTAATAATTTTACACGTGTTACAAACTGATATTGTTAGAATAAACGAATGCTCCTTGATGGGCTACTTTAAAATCCTGACATTTTAATGTAATTTACATTGAAATAATAATTTCATATGTGACTGTAATTAAAAATGGTTTAATCATTTATTAAGTTGATTAGCATTTATATAATAAAATATGGATATAGTGAATACTTGTAAATGGTTCATTAGGTAACCATGAAGTCAAATTGATTAACTGGCAAATTTAAATTTAACACCTCCTTTACAATTAATTCAGTTGACGTTAAACGTTATCAAAATTTAATTATTATTAGTTTTCAATTAATATTTATTTATATTCGGTCTAAAAACGAACTTAAGGGGAACGTTATTCTTTGCATTGATTTTTACAGAGGTATTGTCATGAATGATGTATAATTTACATTGGCTTAGCATTTATATATAAAAATTTGAAAATAGTGAATACTCGCAAATGGTTCATTAGGTAACCATGAAGTTAAATTGATTAAGTGGCAAATTTAATTTAACACCTCCTTTACAATTAATTTAGTTGTCGTTAAACCTTATCAAAATTTAGTTATTGTTATTTTACAATTTTTATTTATTTATATTGTCTAAAAACGAACTTATTGTCTGATGTAGATATGTTGTTCAATAATTGGCTTTAGCAATAATATAGAAAACATTCTGTGCCCTGAAAATCTGCTTCTCGTAGCGGTGTTTATAAACTGCCAGGGATATGGCTGTTAAATGGAGTGCACATCCTTAAGAGCACCGAGTCGGCAAACTCGGCGCTTGTCCAGCTTTCAAATTGGATCAAAACTGCCGGGAGTTATATACTTCGTTTCAAGTTTCCACCGCAGAAAGTCTATTACTGTAAGCACTAATCATTAGAAGCTATCAGTCGATAAGCATTGAACATTTGAGAAATCAAACTGGGTGCTAACTAGTTCAAATTGATTCATGATGAAAATTTTCACATTCTTCAACATATCTAAGGAATATTGTCAGATTTGATTAAATGCTCCGAATAGGAAATCATTTTTCATTTAGATATCTAATTATAACAAAGCCACATAATATAATATCTCAAATAGGAGGACAAACATGAACTTGAGAAATTGTTTATTAAAAAAAATAAAAATACTATAATATTTAATTGTTGAATTAAGTTTGACAGTTAAATTTAAAAAATATAATGTTACAAATGAATTCAAGACCCTGGAGTAATCTATCTATATATATAAAAATGAATTGCTGTTCGTTAGTCTCACTAAAACTCGAGAACGGCTGAACGGATTTATCTTATCTTAGTCTTGAAATGTTCGTGGAGGTCTAGGGAAGGTTTAAAAGGCGAGAAATAATAGAATAATTTCCGGGAAAACCCTAAAAACAGCCCTTTTCTATTTCCCATACAAACGTTTTCTAAATAAAATACAAATCTACATCAGTCGTGCAATTTTCACCAAATTTCGTACACGTGGTCTTTGCGACCAGGAAACAAACACTGTTGGGGTGAGACGCGTCTTCCACCCCCAGAAGCGGGGGTGGAAATATTTAAACATACTAAAACAGCCGATATTTGAGTCGGATAAATATTTTTAGGGGTCAAAGATATTGATAGTGTTTCTACCAATGTTATCTGAATACAATTTTCATCCCCTACGCCCTGTGAAAAGGATACCTTTCGGGTTTGGGGTGGAGATGCTTTACAGTAAAATAACGCGAATACAACCGAGATTGGAGTCATATCAAAGGTTATGGAAGTCACTGTGTTTAGTTACGACATTCAAATTGGCATTTACCCCTCAGATGCAGGGGTAGCGGGGTGAAAATTTTGGAACATGCAAACACGGCAGATATTTGCGTTGAAGAAATATTTTTCAGAGTTAATTATAATGATTAGGGTTCGAGTAGCGCTACATAAAATTTGCGCAAAAGCAGCCGAAATTGGAGTCATATCGGGGGTTATAGATAAATGACATCTCGGGCAACGCCGGGCACCCAGCTAGTCATTGATATATTTGATCTGTTAACAGTCTTTGTTATTTCGATGTATACCAAACACCTCCGTGGGCAAGAAAGAATGTGTGGGTTTCGTTACTGGACACCACGTTAGAAAAACCTCGGTGGGTTCATCTTACGTTGCTAACGTTGTCGAAACTCTGTTTGAACCGGTTTTGGAGGGGCCCCTTTACAGATCACGTGGTCTGATCTAAAGTTTTGATTTGTTCCCCGCCTTCCAATGTGGTTCTTCACTTGGGAGGGGATTTTCTTCTCCAACTTAGTCTTTCTACAACAATCTTGGAGTGAGGGAGGCTCCTGGGTACTTTATACTCAGTCTTCTTATTTTTATATTAAACTTTACCTTTTACTTCATAGCGCTATCTGTTTTGTGTTCATGTCACTTGAAGGTACATAGCTACCAAGAACCCCACGTTATCGACTTTCCTATTTTCCTATCCTAAAAGTCTTCCTTTCGACACTGAAGAAGATACGACTCTGGATTTTCCTCCGACCTGATCCTCCTCAGCCTGTTCATTTCCGTGACTTTGCTAGAACTAAAATTCCTTTAAAATTCATCTTATTTGGATCTCTTAGTTTTAGCAGACACTCATTATTACAGATAGGTCGTTTTATTACTGAATTATTACTACTCTGAAAAATGAAGACGTTCAGAATACACGAAATGGTTAAACTCTTATAGTTTAAATTTCGTTTGTTTATATTAAAGTACTTTTTGTTCTCTACATTTTGTAATTCTGCTTTGTAATATTAATGAGCTTTAAAAAAGTAAATCCTAAAAGGAGTCCATTATAATTTTGTTAGTATTTTTAATAAAATCCCTCACTAATTACAAACATGAAGTTACTTTATTTGTCTATGAAATAATTCACTGAAGCCTTCTGTAGTAGTATTAAACATATATATGTATTTTTTAAAACCTATTTTTGGTGAATTGTAAAATATTACAATACTAATAAATTTCTGTACTATAAATTTTTATCGTGTAAAATTATAGTTTGTCATTCATTCTTCGGAATATGAACTTGTTACAAAATTATTAAGTTGCAAGTTTCGATTAATTTCATGTTAACAGTCTCAGTGGCACTAGTCAGCAATTTTGTCCGTTATACTTTACTGTTGAAGTGACAATAATTAAAATTATATTTTAATTACGTAAAACTGTAGATTCATACACACGTGCTATTTTTCTCTCAAGGGTCTGGATACTTGTCTCTGTTAAACGTTGCGCAATGCTTTGCTGATGATAAATGATTTCTGGGAATAGAAGGGTCAACAGGGCGTTTCGATGGAGTTGGATGTGTATGAATGAGAGGTTTCCAACTTTCTTAGTTATTCTGTTTGAAGCCGGGGGCGTGGGAACTGATCGCCAGGCACCTGCTGGTCGACTTAGGAACCAACCAAGTGAAGCAGGGGACTCACTAAAGAATTACATTGTATTCTACTTCTCTCAGAAACTTCGATTCCCTGGCTGGAAAACTTGTCTTTCACAAATAAAATTGAACATTTTAAAAACGTATAAAAAGAGCGTAGCGACGAATGCAAAAATTTTAAACTGTCAAGACAAAATAGAAGCCGATAGTAGCGCTGTCATTAGATCCAACATCGTGACAAATTATTTTTTTATTTTGACGAAATTAAACGAACAACATATATGCTGTTTCTTAAATTTAGGATATATATGTATATATGCTTAAAAATATAAATAACCTTTTATATTCTCATATTTTTAGAAGACTTACATAGATTCCAATTAATTATTTACTATAAAGTTTGTTAAAGTAAAAAAAAAATATTTTATTTAATAATTTAACTATTAAATGTAAAAATGGAATTGAGTTTATTAACCATACTAAAAATTTATAATAGGCTCCTTTCTGGTACGGCACAGTATTTTTACAATGCAGTATTACAAATTGTAGAGATCATTCAAGTACTTTCATATAAACAAAGTGTTAACTATATGTATACATTATTGTTAATAATCAATTAAAAATAAATAATCTTCCACTCGCACACGTAAAACGCATTTAAATATGTAACAGACGCAAACTAAAATAAATACATAATATTTTCATGACATTGTCATTCGTCTAAATTTTATAACTTGGTTTTCTATGACAGTAAGATTTCGGAAATCAGTTTCAAATTACAAGACAACCAGGGCTTTATTTATCCCGGTTGGAAACTGGAGTATTACATTTCATTAAATAAATCATTTAAGCCTTAATATTTCATATATTAATCAAAATCTGGGCTGTTTTCAATACCGTTTAATTGAAACAGCGAGTAAAAACACTTTACATGGTTATTCATCAATTAAAATCGCTATAATAAAATATACTCGAATAAAAAATTACCCACAAAATATTTTAAGAGAGAATTTGTTTTTATACCTCGTAAATAAATTTTTCATGGATATTTAACAGACAGGTGTATATGCAAAATATAAAACAGAACCTTATGTTTCCCGACAAAATGATTAATTTATAACCAAGAAAACGCTGTTACGTAAAAATATAAGAAGAGTAGCTTTCGTCATTAGCATCCGGAAGTTTTTGTTATAAATTAATTATTTTTTTGGCGAGATATTAAAAGTTTTTTATGTACATTTTTCAATACAGACTTTCATACTGTTTTCACTCTAACAGCGGAAGAATAAATAATTTTAAAATATTTGAAGTCCACTACGATAATATCGTTAATAACATTTTTTTCTATTTTTACCGTTACGTTCTAAACAACAAATAATATATTTCCTTATTTGTTACGAAATTTGGTCCAAACCATATGTAATCAAATTATTTTTCCTTATTAAATTATATTGTCCATGTTTTTTTATTATTTTTTGATAATCTTTCGTGTTTAATTCCAAATTTTTAAACACAGACAAAAACATAAAATTTTTTTTGGGGTATTTCATAAGTGAAATCTTGTGAAATAAAAGTTAGCATTAGTTAACAACGCCAAACAGTGACGAAAATTCCGTCGTTCAGATCTGATATATTTTGGGGTAAAATATATTTTTTTTCCTAATTCCAGAAGCAGGTTTTGTATTTTATTCTAACAAAGTATGAAGGTCCGATTGCTGAACATCAAACAGAAAAAAACACTATGTGTTACGATATGACACATTAAAAATAACGCATTTTGTCTATCTCGCTAAACCTCAATGTGTTTGATTTCTGGTGAGTGAACAATAAATTTATGAATCGGACATTTAGTGGAATATTGGGCTACATTTCGGGATTCAGTGATAGAAATAAAGGTATTGGTAGGTCTCTCTCTGCGTAAAAGGACTGGTTAAATGTTGAGGAAAACGTTCGATTGGAGGGCAGCGACCTGGTTAACTTTGAAGCGCAATGACGACTATGAAGGCTATTCACTGCGGCCCTCCACTTTTGCCTTCAATTTCAAGCGTTTAATTTCTGTCACAGTTAATGTATTTCCTGTACGCAATGCTAAATTGGTGTCGTTTAATTTAATTATCCGTTTGGCTTCATTTTAAAGCCTGGGTGTCGGAATTGAAATATTTTCCTATCCGGATCATTGGATTAGATTTAATATATATATATATATATATATATATAATTTCTGATTGTCACCTTAATTTTTATCTAGAATTAAGAATCTTCTCAAAGGTTTTTTAATTCTCAGAGAAATGGCAAGAAGGTAATTTAAACCGATTTTAATTGGATATGGCAACAACTGGACTCTTTCAACTATAATAAGAAACATCCTTCTACAAAAAAGCTATTTTAACGATTCAATTTGATATACAGAACGTAGTTGTGAGATTTTAATACAAATGAAAGTATGAAGTAGTGACTATAATATGACATATTGAGGAAAGAAGAACGGAAAGTCACAAAGTTAAAATTGGAAGTTTTGGAAATATTATTGCGAGGCTGCATAATTTTCACTGTACCTTTGCTTGAATAATTTCGTAAGCATGAAGTAATTTGATTCTGTAAGGAAAAGCCAATTTCAATGCGACCTTGATTATACGGAATGAACAAAAATTCAAGGCAATTACGTTAATTACAGTTAATTATTATAAGCTAAGTTAGCTCGAGGATAGCATGCAATAAAGAAATTGCATTGTAGAGTAATTACCCGTTGCTTAATTTTCTATTGAGTGACAATTACGTTGAGAGCTTTGTGGATATACTAATTCCCGTGCAGGAATATCCTGGTAGATAACAGAGTCCACGTTTATATTGTTTATCTTTCCAGCGGCGCCAGAGTGGGCGTGGTAGTGTTATTTGTATAAAACCGGCGAAAAAACTTCGACTTTGCAAGCTCCCGAGACCTTTGTTTATATAAAAATGAGGCATGACTTCATGTATTATACATAACACAATCTTATCTAAAAAAATCCCGCTGGTAGACCACCACCGTAACAAATCACATCGAATAAAGAGATCTTTGTGGAAGCTGTTTGCGGCAAAAGAGAACTGTGTTCAAAATTAGGATTTAAAGAATAAGAAGTATACAGACCCGCAAATCACTAATATTTTTAAACTAATTTTTAATACAAACTCTTATGCGTCCAGTAAAATGTAGTACAACCAGTGCTGCAGATCTTTTTAGATGTTAGACAATATTATATGACAAATAAATAGTCTAAATTATGAAGCTTTAACAGCTCCAAAAAGTCAAATTATCACAGTTTTCGATGCAGACATTTAATTATTTTGTAACACTATAATTTATTATTAGAAATTTACCTTGCTAGTCACATTATTTTCTGCGCACGATTCTGAAACAAATTATAAATATTTAATGACAATTACACTTTTTATAATTCTAAAAAAATATTTATTAATCAATAAATCATTAAATATATCTGATTGTTGAAAAGAGACATAAGTAAAACTATTTCTGAAACAAACTACTTTTCAGGCCAGTACAATATTAATTCCTTCTTTAACTTTTTTAAAATTAACCTTTAATTAATATAATGTTATATGCATGTATTTATAGTTGAAATAATGTCCCTAAACCTAGCTTATAAATTAAAATAATTACATTAATTTACTTTATTTTCCTTTGTTGTAACTTCCCTTATTTAATTTGTAATTAAATTGTAATTTCATGCATCTACCACCGGGCAAACAGCCCATTTGTAGATTACATAAATACATACATTTGTCATAACTCAAACCTCACAAGCCGTGCAAGGTTTTAAAAAATAACTTTATATTTATTTGCTATACATTTTAAATAGGCATGAAGCTAAAATAGATGCACGAATTGAGTGCTCGTAAAGTTTCAATCAGCCTCATTCGGGTATTTCCAAGGTTGTACGAGTCGTCTGAAATATATCTGGTAAATGGGATAAATCAAATGCCATGCGATTGTGGAAAATCATACATCGGGAAGACTGGCCGATATGTGAAATCCCGAGTTAAAGAACATGAACGGTATAACTGATTACGGTAGTATAATTTGTCCGCTGTCAACGAACACGTCATGGGCATGGGATCAAACCATATTGTACTAACTAGGTGAAATTCCTTCTGGGCACTAAATATTCGGAAGGCAATTAAAACTGGAAAGAGGCTAATATTAACAGACACACAGGATGCGTGCGACCTATGAACCCTGTGGTTTTCCTACATCGGTAGCGGGGGGGAGTCAAACAGGAAAAACACAAAACACAGCAGCACAATACACGGTGACCTTCGACGCCTAGCTGCCTATATAGCCAGATAGACGAGCAAAACTCATCAGTCTTGGTCTAATCTGGAAAGTACAATAAAAATACAAAGCACAACAGAACATTCACAGACAGTTAAGAATGAAGTTTCATCGGCCACGATAACAATTAATTGCTTTAAATTTAGTCTCGTTTATACAATTTAAATTTAGTCTCGTTTATACAAGTACTGAAATATTTTTTATTTTTCGTTCAACAAATCATGGCAGCGTAAATTAAATTTTTCAGGGTGATGCCATAATTTTTTATCTGATGAGTTTCCAAGATTTAAAATATTCAATATAATTCCCCCACAATTAACTGATAATTAAACCAATAAATGTATGGTTACAAAGACATCCTGCAACACAATCAGCGCTCGAATTTTAACAGTGGACCAACAACCCTACTCTTCCACATTTATTTTGTACGGCTACATTAGTGCCGTGAGCTGAAGTGACGAAAAGAGAGAAAAGAATTCCAGTTGTTTTGAGGGTATTGTGTCCCACCATAGCTTAGAGGAGATTTCCCCTTCACAACGTCAAGTGCATTCAACACTTACTGAATAAGGCTTAAATCAGGGGAGAGTGCTGGACTTTCAAACTGATGATATCCACAAAATCGTCTATTCTGGTGAGCCTCGCCCACGACGACCCTTTTTTCTCACTCAGGGGAAACAACAAAGAACAGATATTATTTGCAAAATATTATATTTAATAAATGTAACTAATCGTTTGTTAATCAATGTGTTGTTTAAAGATTGAACCGGAATAGACGCTGTACTTTATTTCCGTATACAACACTTTGTGATTAAAATATGTAAAATGTCAAATTATTCCGTGTCATTAAGAAGAAATAATTTCGTCATAAAAATCAGATAAAGTTATTAGTAATATGTTGACATTAAACCACGAATATATTGATTCTATTGAGTTTCGGATACAATAAAATCCTCAATCTGTCTTCTTTAATGATACTCGACGTAATGTGTGTAAATTATAAATAATTCAATATTAATTTTTGTGCTAGTTTGAACAAAAATTTCTAGTTTTCAAGTTATTAAGCAGCTTAATTAATTTAACATTGTGATTTAATTTTAGTATCAAATATTGAACTCTATATTAACGATATTATAATTAAAATACGAAAACTAAATTAATTCTGTTAACAAGTAAATTAATAATGAACATTGAATATTAAGTACAATAACATCATTCTGAAACGGCAGCCAACACATTCATTTACGAAATTTTATATATTTTTTTTAGATATAGTTTAAATTAATTCAACTTTGATCCTGGTTTATTAAAATACTAAATATAATATCATACGCAAATATTTTATAAATCACGTGTATAAAGACTGTTCATATAGAAGCGTGCGAGATATGAGCGTTAATTTTTCCCGGGTAGCTGCAAGGGTGGTCTTAGCTCGGGGACCCTTCTTAAAGCTCGGAGATTATCACGGCAGGCCGTGTGTCTGGCAACAATGGGCATTGTTAGAGGGTGTTAGACTTGTGGAGGAAGGGGATGTGATTGACAGCTGCATCCCCCAGCACCCGCATTGGCAACTGTTAATGACACTCCCCAACACGTCCACCGTCCAGTGTCGCGACGGGCGCAAATTAAGATTCATGCGGGCCAAAAATATCACTATTCCGGTCTATTACAAACAGTCTTCCTAGCTAATTGAATAAAATTAAGATGTTTATCTGGCATCCCGAGGTCGTTTCCAGTAGCGAATTTTCAATAAATTGCTCATTAATTTCTCGGTCGTGTTTAATATGTTTTATTTAAGAATCTCACGGGCGTTCGCAAGTATTTTCAATATTTCCTCAGAAAGCAGGAACAAGGGCACATTTATAATATACGTACATACATATATATATATATATATATATATATGGGCTACTATTACTGTTTGAGGCCCGATAAGCGAACCTGAAGGTATCAAGAATGTCATGAAAGCCGTGGCATTCATGTATAAAAATTAATTAAAATTTAAATTGTAATAATATTCTGTATTTAGAATTGAATTCTTGAGTTATGTTTTCATGTATTAAATCCGTCTATAGATCATAGTTACCGTTTAAAGAATTGTTTTAAACGAATTTTAAATATTTGTTTACCACATTAATTGACGAAGTAACTTGGGATTTTCTAAAAAAGTAATTGTAAGTTCATTTAGATTCTTGCATACATTTTATTATCGAAGTCCCACGATGCGGTGCCAATTAATGTAATAAACTGAATACTACAATATATATATATATATATATATATATATATATATATATATATAATGATTAAGGACTCTCCTTCGAATGTGGCAGTATTTCCTACTTCACTCTTAATTATGATTTTTCAATCTATTTCTGATTAAGAAAAAAATAATTCCTGAAGTCTTTTCGTTGTCCCTTTGGCTACATTTTGCTAATTGAAAAAAAATTGTTTTGTACTAAGCTAAACCTGGCGAATAAAACAACCCATTTGTCCCTTTAAATATTTAATAATTATTACTGTATATTTACTGGAGTTGTTTCTTAATTTACAACATAGCTCATTTGTAATATTCATATACTTTCAAATCAGGATTTATTCTTAAATAAAAATAAAATTTTAATATCTCATCAATCAAAAGTCCGGTTCCTATTTTGATCAACTCATTACAGTTCACTCATGCCAAAGTCAGTTGGTCTGTTAAACCAAACTAATATAATTATTTGTGTGACTATGTTTCGTCTTGTATCGGTGACGCACAACTCGTGGTTAGTTTCGTAGAGGGGTTGGGTTGCAAAACTTCCTTTCGGAGTTCTACATCGAAGTAACCAGTACTGTATATATATCTATAACTTTCAGTCTACAAGACGCAGTCTCTCTCTTTCTGCTTCTCCGTAGCTTCAGCATCCCGATTTAAGATCACGGGAACACAGAAAATACTCCTCTCTCTCTCTTCCTATTGGTTTTTAACCAATATAATTTCAAAATTCTTGTCGAAAATGGTTCTCATGGCGTCCTGCAAGGACGTCACGCCGACATACGCATTTGAAAGATTGTCACGTTGTACGTCACATTAGAACTCTTGGCACCATGTCTCCAGACTCTCATCAGACAAAGGAGAATCTATATAATCGAGGAAAACAAGGTCATAAACGTTCGCCACATTGAAATTTTCTGTCTGGGGGCGTATGTAATATAGTTTTGTGGAAATTATGTAGTAACGGACTCAGTACGGTGCTTATTGAAAAGCCTCTGGGTCACTTTATGAAATTACGGTTTCTTCGGCTTTTCCGTCACCTGGAATAAAATTATAGAGGCCCTAGTTGAGAATTCCCAAATATTTAGAAATTCTGTCGCTGTTACTATACAATTCATTATTGAGTGGAGAGGCAGTTAAAAAACGGCGTTCTATAAAATGTACTCTGACCTTTTACAAAAATGAGAGAGCACGTCGTTATTGAGATTGACTGGAATTCCTCGCCACGGGAAATTACGTTCGAATCTGACACACTACGAGTTGTAGTAATTATAGTACCGATTTCCTGCCAATGCATAAAGTTTGTGATTGCCAGCACTACTGGAAACACATTAAAGACATACTAAATTAAAGAACAGGGTGATTCATTAGCAGAACGTTATCGGAGTGTTAACGGAGGGGAGCCTAACGAGATGATTGCATCCATTGTTTCCCTATAGTAATTAAAGATATTGATGTGATAGCACGGGTCTCTCGAGAGCCGTTTTATCAGAATCTGCATGACTCAAAGGAGATGTTCTCATTCCTCATAGAATAGTGGGCCTTTTTGATTATTAAAGCATTTGTGCATTTTTTCAGTTGCTAATATTTTTAGACGACAGAGGAAAGGGACTCTGTAATTAGTTAAAGAGAAATTTAAGAGTACTCGCCAGGGGATAATCATGCATGGCAATAATTAGGATGTTTGCCCTGTAGAGTCAAGCCTTGTCCTATCTCTTCAAGGTGCTTCCTGTAGCTCCAATCTCCATAGAAGCTTTGCAGCTCTAGTAAAGCTCAAGCTCTAGCTCTAGAGAGCAAACGGCTTGTGCTTTAATCATTAATACATTTAAATTTAAACCTGTTTAAACCTCATTAAACGATGCTGCGCAATAACCTTTACAATTATTTTAATTTGATTCATAGATATATGATTGGTCTCGACGAATTTTAATGCGTCATAAATTGTACAGCATGACATTCTTCGATCATGAGCAATAACGCGTTTTTATTCAGTTCTGCTGTTATTTCTAATATTAAGTCAGTCTAAAAATTGCTTGTATTTTCACCGCTGGAATGTTTAATTTCACATCCGCACGTCAGTGACTCTATTTAATCCAATCTCTCAAGCGACCCAGAATAAATATTATTATCATATCATGCGTCTAGAATGCTTGAATTATTTCACAATTTTTTTTAAATGCAAAATTTACCTTTACTTGATATTAAATTGTGTAAAAAAAATCAACTATTGCTTTCCTTCTTCTTGATCCTAATATTTTCGCACACTTAAGAGGTTAGTATAAAATGTTATAAGGAGAAATATTGTGAAATATTAATTATTTTTTATTTCCGCGTCCTTATCTAACTTTGGAGAAATGTTAAGTGAATTATGAATACAAAGTTGGGAAAATCAGCCACCTTATCATGTTGACGGTCAGCCGAACCATCGAACGTAAACTGCAACTTAATTCTTCGAAGCCAGAAGTAGTATTGTCATATTAAACGGGCAGCTGGAGCCTTAAAGGCGACTCAGAACCGCTGCTTCACTAATTGTCCATTATGAGATAGTATCTCGTGGTGAGATCGGGCGGAGCTGGGGAGAGGTTGAGTTATAATACGGGTCGCACGCTCAATCAATAGAGCAGATGAGAGGAAAACACAACCACGTAATGAAACATTTTCCTCTCGACAAACGTAATGAAAAAAAAATCATTTAAGTTGTCTACTCCGTATGTAAAATATAATTTTTGTACCAGCATGAACACATTCTTAAATACATGTCCGGGAGTTATTCTGGAAAAACCGGTAATTTCCAATTACGATGTTTTATTTACGCTGATGGAAAACAAATGTGAACAATAATGTGCTACCGATGTTCTATAGTATTTTTCAGTTGATAATTATGACAGGAATTCTATCCTTTGACTGTTGTCTCCCGGTTCGAAGAAATTTATTTCAATTTGACTTTCTGCAAAGCACAATGCATTTTTCTGCCACACTTCCGAAATTACAAAATGATTGTACGAAATATGAACAGGATTTTATTATGCTAAATTTTTCTTCCTTCTTTTGCACTTTCTTCACAATCATCTTTATTTACTGTCTCTTATTATTACTACCCTTTAAAGTCTTTATATTCCCCACATTTTTCCATCTCCATACCTTCCCTTCCTCAAAGAAATTATCAACGAGACGGAAAATAAATCAATAAAGTGTTAGATTTTCTTGATAGTAAAATTTTAATTTTTAAAACTAAATTCAAAATCACTGTTTTAACATTTGTTGCAGAACAGTATTCTAGAGTGCACACATCGGTTTAAATTCACAGAGAAGACACCGTCAAAATTCGGTGACAAAATTAAACTCCGCCCAAATTATTCATTTCGAAAGTCACGTTGGTGCATTTTATTTAAATATTTACGTTTAAATAAATACGCG
The DNA here is from genome assembly GCA_037074705.1 of Zhengitettix transpicula. Taxonomy (NCBI): domain Eukaryota; kingdom Metazoa; phylum Arthropoda; class Insecta; order Orthoptera; family Tetrigidae; genus Zhengitettix; species Zhengitettix transpicula. Next base: position 58,163,678 of record CM073595.1, on the reverse strand, counting down.
TTACACTGCAAACGCAGTATTTTACGTTATTCTGTTTAGTAAGCAAGTCCGGTATGTTGACAAACGCTGAAATTAAAATTTCCTCTGGTGGAGCACAGGTGCCTCTGAAGTGAATAAATCACCAGCTCTAAGACTGACGACGCAAGGAGAGAAATACGCACTAGCGCTTAATGAAAATAGCCCACATGACCGTCCTTATTCTGGCTGTAAATGAATCACTGGCTGCCGAAGGGGGAAGAGGGGTGAACTTTGTTTTTAATATACCGAAACGAGAGGGCAACCACAAAAACAAACAGCTCAAAATCAGAATTGAAGGGATCGTGATTTACCGCGTGCGATTGCGTCTGTTCGCTGTTCGTGGCCGCAAATTTTTTGTATCGCATTTTAGTACACGTTTATCTACAAATGTAAATATTAAAAATTTTCTGTGTGTGTTCAAAATTCCAATACCTATATCTCCAAAAGAATAGGTTTATTCTACATTAAATGGCGTAGTTACGAGATCTCTCACTCAATTCGTCTGGAGATGAAACTGATTAAAATAAAATGAGCCGTATTTAAGAGTAACTGGATTCATTAAAAATTATACTGGCTTTGACTTTTGATTTGAGTGACCCATTAAATTTTATGTATTTAATTTTTTACGACGATTGTTACAGATTTTCAGTTCAGTATAAATATTCCGAATAGTATATAAAAAAATTTCCCATTAATATTTTGATTCTTTATGTACCAAATGATTTAACATGTAAACAAAAAATTGTAAACTTATTACTATCAAATGCGGAATTTCCTCAGTTATCAGAAAAAATACATCTTAAATAAATACGTCGGTCAAATTTACGTAATGTTGGCTCATAAATGGCAAATAAAAATTATTTCCGACTTCATCATATTGTCATATAACTTCACTAACTTTCTTTATTATTTCGGTTACCACACACCTGTGAGAAATTTTCTTTCAGGACGGACTAGAGAGGATGTGTGGGTTTCAACTGGCGACGCTACACCCGCAGAAAATTGGTGGTTTAGGGTTACGTTGCTGCCTCGGTCGAAACCCTATTTGAACCGGTGTTAGAAGGGCCCTTACACAGATCACGTGGTCTTATCTGAAGCTTGGATTCGTTACCCGCCTTCCGCAAGTGGGTTTTCACTTGAGAGGAGGATTTTCTCTCCAACTTTCAGTATTTAGTCGTGCTACAACGACATCGGAGTGGGGGAGACTCCTGGTTACTTATTTTTTTATTAAACTTTATCTCTAACTCCCATAACGCTTTCTGTTTTATGTTCATATTTGTGGAAGGTACATGGATTCCAAGAACTCCACGTTAACGATTTTCCTATCCTGAAGTCTTCCTTTCGACACTAAAGAAGTTACAGCGCCGGATTTTCCTCCGACCTGATCCTCCTCAGCCTGTTTATTTCCGCGACTTAGCGAGAACTAAAATTCCTTTATATTCATCTTATTTATATATTATTACAATATATTTTCGGTCATTAATTGTTTCCAAAATGTAGCTATTTATAGTACTCAGATATCAAATATATACGCGAGGTTTTTCTATCGACTATCTCCCGACCCCTTTGAGTTTTCCGTGGCAATCATTGGTAATTGTTACATTTAACTACTTTACCTATTTATGCAATAAAGCCATTAGTATGAAGTAATCTGAGATACAACCTGTAAAAATAAATTCTACCCGTCAAAAAACTTTGATAAAGTAAAACTTATTGTCAACAGTAAGAATAAATAGTTGTTTCACTTTTACTTTTGTAAAATGTTTCCGAAAATTCAATAAATAAAAATGCCAATTCTACGGCGAAATGATACTGTATTTTATCAGGAGGATTCGTTGTATGGAAGTAACATTTCTCCATTCATATCTCAGAGTAAAGGGTGGAATTTCAGTCTCTCGGTGCAGTTATGGTGTCTGATTCAATTACTTTAAGTAACAATTAATTGAGTACCTTCGCCTCCGGCGCCAAGAGGCAGACCGAGTTGGAGGAGAATTTCTTTTTGTGTGTGTCATTCGCCAATCGCCCCAGGATCCAATCCCATCTTTGGTCTGAAAGATGAAAGCCATTCTGAGTGCGAGCATAACATGTCGCCTCCCACAAAGAGACTGTCAATCTCTCTCCTTTGTGTGTTGTTCGTAGAAAAAGCACCTTTTTTCTCAAAAGCGATGAAATCACGAATAAATTGTAGCTATGAACTTAAACCGCTAAATTCACACATTGCTTGTACCGTTATACGTATGTATTACGACTAGTATATTACTTTAAAAACTACAAAACTACTCGTTTCCACAAAAAATAAAGCCAATTTATATAAGGAAGAATATTTTATAAACAGTTTGCTCACTGAAAACTATCACTGTGACCTCGCAAATGTTACATATCTCAATACATAACAGTGGATCTGGAATTTAATTATAATATCGTCGTTTAAAAATGTAACAAAGTTATTACGAATAATGTGTTAAATTGTAAACATAGTAAAATTATTTAAAGCACCATATGATTTTTTGAACGGCTTGTTAAAAGTAACACTTAAGACCGAAAACTGTAGTCATTTAAAATTTTAAGTCATCATATCAACACACTTAAAGCAATGAATTTTAAGAACAGTTAAAATAAGGAATTTACTATCGATTTCACTCTGCGAAAGGTTCTAGTTTTGCATGTTTATCTTTTCATTTACATTGATCATAGGTTTAAGGGACACTGAGATATTTTATTATTTAATTTTTCGTGGCAAAGGTTGTGGTTTTAAAAATTTTATTTTAATAATTATATTTAATCGTGACAATACTCAGTACTCAAACATCTCAATACTACTGAAATTAATATCGAAAAATTAAACGCTTAAAAATAATTATATTTAATGTATTTGACATAGTTAATAATTGAATAATTCCGTATTATTTAAAGCTCCTTTGTACACGAGGTTTTTAAGGTGCCCGTGGGTGATTATAAGAAAAATTCTAACACGTAAATTATAGATGGCGCATGAAGTCGTCAAGGCTGAGGATACCGACTTGAGCCATGTGACGGCTCGCGATGTGGAGCACAGAACCTGGGCAGGTGCTCGTGGGGTAGATACGAACCGTTGATGATGTGATTGGTGGTAGAGCTGTAGTAAGCGTGGTTCCCTCTGTTGTCGCGTGTATAGCATCTGCATTGATTCCTAAAATTATCTGATCATTATTCGCTTTCTCCACGATGATTTAGAAAACCACACAGTAGCCTCTACCCGACACCGCATTATTTAAAATACATTTTCTAGATTATAGGTAGTCTTGCTTCCAGCACAGTTACTACAAATAACTCGGTTAATATGTCAGAAACGTTAATGGAAATGCTGAGACTGAATATTATTCATGACAATAATTTTTTTTAGTTAACTAATACATTAATTAACATTGAGTGAAATAATAATATTTTGTGTTTCGAATGCAGTCAAAATGTGTACTTAACACATTTTTTTTGGTGTTCTGATTATTATAATTCCTTTGCCGTATTGGACCTATACTCGTTCGGTCTTTTAAGAACGCCATTGAACTCAACGTGTCGCCAAACTATATAAGATCTATAAAATTATCAAAATTAATAATTAACGTAGAAAATCCAAAGGGTAATCTTTAAATGACCCCAAACTCCCCAATGACGAGAAATCTGGAAACGATCATATACTAGAGATTGAAGATATCGTTCAAATGGAAAATAATTTAATTAGGTCGTGTAACGCACCTTTTATTTAGTATCTTTAAGGATGTGAGTGTTCTATTTTCATCGTTTGATATCCGTAAAAAAAATTCGTATATTCGTTCTACTACCGAAGGGAAACTCAAATCAATTTGGTTGAAAGCCAACTTTTAACAATCAGTTCGTCTCCTAAAGCCTATCGTCGTCCAACATTCAAATTATTAATAGTTTCTGTGTATGAAGTCACGTATTGGATAATATTTAGTGTTTTCGTAATGCAAGACGGTGTTTTGCTTAGCAGGTGTAGTGTTCATCGTCTTCAGCCACGTCAGTGTTTAATTACAAGGCATGGTGTGGGGTTTGCTGACGGATCCATGATGCGCGAGCTTCCCTGGGGCACAGGCTCTAAGACAAAGGTGAACTTCACTCCACCAAACTAATCAACTAACATCTACATTAAAGCGTCAAACGTCTTTATCAGCACGTGCTATTTGTGCCAATGTAACCAGCGCGATCAAATCTGTTTTAAAGTCAACGTCATCCATCATTCGGTACTATCTTCACACTCCTGGACCTAGGGTTTGGTAGAATCGAAATGACAGTTAAAATCATGTTTTGATGGAGTTGAAATGTATGAGGATAGAAAATAGTAATACAAATGTTGTGTGACCACACCAATAAAATTGTTGAAGTTATTTACTATACTACTAATACTGATGCGACAGTCATGAAGTTGATGGTGCATAAATTTTAAAAATGTAACGAGAAATTATATATATTATTTTAAGTATATAAAGTCTATGATACTGTCTTTCTTCTGAGTGTCTAATTTACATGCATAAATGGAAATTTATTTAATTTTGAACACATTTTCTGAGATATCTGGCACAGTATTTCCTAGACTAAGTATTATTTTTCAATTACGAAAATACGATTTATGATTAGCTGTATATATATTGTAATGCCAATTAATTAAGACATTAATTGTGAATTTGAAAATCTAAATTGTTAGAGAAATCCTTTGTAGCGGCGGTCCAGAACATAGCGACAATGTAGCCAAGCACTGTTCCTTTGTCGGAAGGTCCGTCAAAATGGCGTATGCGCGCTCAAATTTCGAGACGAGAGTAGAGTTTGCATTAAGATATTGAGGAGTACAGTTCTCAGGGAGATTTGTTCAGAGACGGTTAACGGAAAGACCTCGTCGAGGTATAACAGTTTTTGAAGCAGAAATCAACAGGGTTGGCAATTAGCAGGACAAAGTAAAACATTCATAAAAGTCTAACGTCGAAACCTGCACACAAAAGCAGTTTTTGTGTCCATAGCCGGCCAGATATAGCAAAAGTTTCGGTTTAAGTCCGGAACAATAAAGACTACCCAATTGACAAATAGCATAAAGCACCTAAATTGTGTTTAATTACAAGGCATGGTGTGGGAAGGAGGATCATCCGAGTTCCTGACGACATATAAAAATATTGATTTAAAATCAGTGTAGAATCTGTGAATAGAAGCAGTGTAAAACCCGACAATAGTGTTTACAAAAATTAAAGGTACGCTGGAATGCTGGGCAGACGTGAGTAACAAATTACGAAACAATAAATTATGTAAACGTAATTGAAAGATAGCCGTCAGATTTCGTTCTCTTCTTTTGATTAAAATTGTTAATAAGAGTCAATCTTTTTTTACTTTTAATTTCGTTCACAATTAAATTTCGTTCTAATTTAATTGAAGAGTAAATTTCTTTTCTTTTTAATTGTAATTTGTTGTTGATAAGATTATAAATATTATTGATTGGTCCATTATGAAACCCAGTAAAGAACCTGAGAAATATAATTATAAATTATGTAACTGTTTGTTTTATTGCCATAATAAAACTCTTTTGTTTGTAAAGTTTATTATTCTTTCATTTAATTAACGACCTCTTATTTGTTTATTACAATATATATATATATATATATATATATATATATATATATATATTAAAAATTTATAATTGTATATACGTTCTGTGCGCGTAAAGTTAAGAGCGAGCAGCCAGCATAATAACGGAGAAAATCGGAAACTCAAAAGGGTAACGTTTTAAGAGTCACAACCAGTACATCACCCGAGATAGGAATATGCAAGGATGTCAACAAATGAAACTCCATATTAATGTCTGTAATTGTTTGGTAGCATTTTAGATGCGGGTAAACCCAGAGTGTCAAAATAATAGATCCTGTTGTGGTTCACCTGAGGATGTTATATTTGAAACTGATTAAGCCTAAATGTTTTAAATAATATTTTTTAAAGTTTGTAAAATGTCTGAAATGGGTCGTTAAAATATCTTAACAAATGTATTTAGTTTTTTGTGGTAATAATATAATTTAAATGATTGGACAACCATTGCGGCGGGGTGCGTTACAAAATAATACAGAAAATTATCTATTACTTGGAGACGGAGATTTGACGCAAATATAATGCTATAATCAGGTAGAAATACGGACAGATACCCACTTGGATAAGAGAAAGTAATCAGAAAATCAGATAGATGATACTTGAGGTGGTAAATACATAGTCAACACCAAATTCCGAATTCAGCCAAATGTAGTATGTTTCTTCCCGAAGGTTATGTTCATGAGGCAGACAGGTGAAGACCAACGACGAAGACATTAATCATGCCAAAAATTACTATAAACTAGAACTTCAATTATATTTTTAGATTATTGTTAGATTACAGTTTAAACAAATATTTCGACAAATGGCATACAAATATTCATTTATGTATCACAATCCCTTACATTACTGACCTATAATCATGAGAGGGATTGAGTCAAATACAATTATATTTTTAATAAAAAAATAAATCTTCTTTAAGTTCTACAAATAATTAAATTTTATCGTTTTGTAAATAAAATATAAGAACCTTTAAAATAATACATTTTTATATATTTTACCCCGTAATTATTACATTAATTTATAAAAGAATATTGAAAAATCCCAAGGAGAAACCCAATAGGCTCTTAATTATTTTTACAAACACGTTTGAAGCCTCATTAACGATATTTACGAAGCAATCTTTTTCTTGTTTTTCTAACACTATCCCTTAAGCTGGGAAAATTTTGTGATACTTTTCCACAGTAAATAATGTTTTGAGAGCCGACGAACACGTGATTTTTTTTTTCGGTAATGTTTAAGCCCCTCACTGGCACTTAGATCCCGTAACGCGACGACGTAACTACATTTACTTCCAGCTGGCGGCGTAAGAGACTCAGGCGAAATGCAAGGAAGGAGGTTTTGCGACTCTTGTTTATGGCTCGAATAACGCGGAATCGTCCAATTTAGCGTACATATTTCTTGTTAAGTAGTGGTTCTACGCGAATCCAAATGAGATCGCCTTAAATAGATGACTTGTCCTTGCTAGTCCCACAGCTTCCTCCAATAAAACCGCCAAATATCTCAGGCAAATCTAGGTCGTTCCTATGCTTTGATTCCAGAGGTTTCTTATCAACGAATATGCCACATTATAAAATAAACATTTGTAAACAACGAAGAATATATTATCTGGAGCCCTTACTAATTATTTTACGATCACAATCTAAAGTTACAAAATTATTTAATAAATGTTAAATAGTCCTTCTTCATTTTATAATCAGATTTGAGAAATAAATATATTTTTGGATTGCGGAATGGAAAAAAAATATAGTAACTAGAAGATTTTTCATGAGCGAATGAATGCTCCCTTTATTTACCCAGCCTTTTATATGAGGTTTCTCGCCGTTTTGTTTTGAACTGTCAGTTACCGATCCAGGTTAATGTCACTGTAACACCATAAGGATAGAAAATTGTCTATTGGAGGTGTTGAACGAAAAATTTACAGTGGTGTTTTGATGCAACAGAAACCTGACAATATCTTCGATTGTATTCTTTCAGTCCTACCATATCATTACTTTTTGCAATGAAAAATTGATACATTCAATTCATTGGATAGAAATTACATGAAACGAATTTAGAAAACAACATTCCACAGGAACAGAAGCCAATTAAATCTACGATGTGCCACGAATATAATTTCTTTTGAGAAAACAAGAGATTGTGGAAAGGTGACCAACATTGCTTAAAGCATTAGTGCAGAAAATATCCACGTTAATATTTATGTTATGTGGTAAAATGCACTGACCCTACGCGGGTTGTCAAGTGTTTGGCAATCCATTTGGGGTACAGAAGGTGTCGCCTCATCACTTCATTAGAATATAAAAGTCGAGAATATCTCAAGCTTCTTTTATAACATTTGTTAATAAAATTTCTTTTCTACTGTGGTATTCGAAAGCATTTTCCTTGGTTTCTTTCGTCGTTGCCTTGGTTACATTGGCAACTGTGCGGAAGCACTGTAATGTAGTGTTTATAGGTGAAAAATGAGTAGGCAAGTAAATTCAGACTGAATTAGAATTATTCGTAATACACGTGTATTAAATAAGCACATAATATCCCTATGTAGTTAATTATAATCGTTTCTATATTTTATATTATAACTGCAGTATGTGATAAATTACCAAATAATGATTGGTTTTGTATTAATGTAACCGTAGACTATTTTTTACACACGTGAGAAATTCCTAGGATCAACTAGCCGCCATGCAATAGAGTACGTAATGTGGTAACTAATGGAGAACCTCTTTTGTGTTTCTCTATAGGAATAAATAAAGAGAAACACGGTATCGATGAAGGCCCAGTTTTTGTGTGTTCCTTGGTGGCGGAGGGTTGGCTCGTGTTGCGTTAGGCGTATCAGTGTCACTAATGTCGGCCATAAAATCGATAGAGAGCATTGTTGGAGAATAAGACGCAGAGAATCCCGCAACCATAAGCGATAGGGACGCATGCGTGCCATAGGCCACACCGTGATAAGGCTACCGGATCAATAGCCCCGTCTCCACTTTCTCCGGCACGTATCAACAGTAAACAGTATCATACAAATAGCTCCGCTAATTAATTAACACGTTGAAGTTATCATATGGAGGCTTTCTCGTCGTTGTTTACTCCGGGTTCAGAATAATCTGAGAAGTCGCTAATTCTGACTCGATTTTTGCCTCTGACGCGCAGAGAAGAAACTGGGGTTAATCAATAAAATGAAAATGTTATCCTGGATTGCGGTTGTCCCGCCGAACGCCTGACAAACTCTTATCAACAGGCCCATTAACGGCTCCTTTAATACTGTTAAAAGTCCATATTCTGATTAATAATAATATTTTAAAAAGAGGCATTGTTTTTAAGTTCCGCAGGAAATTCACAAACTTCTTAATTGTGTTGTCATTAAATTAAAACTTCCAAGAGATTAGATGTTTAACATCATATTCATTTGTCACTAGACTTAATACCAAACAACAATTATTACTTTATTGTACGCTCAAAAAAATACCATTTCTTTCGTTAAGTCAAAAAGTGAATTACATCAGCTAAATACTACCAAAAACTGTCCACATTAAAATATATATTTGGAAAGACGGGAAAAAGTATTAAAAATTTGTGATTGACATCTGAATCATTATTAACTGCTTACATTATTAACTTTCAGGAAAATAATATATATGGCGTCCATATTTGTTTATACAATAGCATGCACAAACATTTGTAAGGTGTAATTTTTATTTATTTGAGGAGGTATTATCAGTTCTAAAAATCCGAATCTTATAAGATTGCTTCACAATAAAAAGGACAGTGTCAGATTTTCGGATTCTACAGACATTAATTTAATAACTATACAAAAAAGAAGTTTGTGAACATCATGTGGACTTATTTTTGGTTAGGTAGTGAAGATTGTGATTTCGTTAGTTGTTCAGACCTCTAGAGTGAGTCATCCAGGGAGGCTCACTGGTTTGAGTTTCTGCGTACTAAGGGAAGGCCATGGGTTCGACTCCAGGTGGTCGAAACGAGAATTTTCGCAGATTAAAGAAGAATTACTTTTGTACCTTCGTAAAAGATAATTTTTATATTGCATTTATGTTTTGGTAATTTTGAGTTTATTTTTCAAAAAGGAAATTTTTTTTTTTTTAGAGTAACAGGCTACATGAGGGTAATCCACATGGTGGCAACTCCCCCTTAATAGCATAGGTTTGAAAGGGGGGATTATATACGATACGAAGTATTTACGAGAAAAGTATAAAAACACGTCCGAGTTAACTCATTATTCAGGAAATCTATTGACAGATGTCTTCGTATTACACATTGGTCCTTATTTTCTTCAAGTATTCTTCTTATAACAGAGCCTGCATAGTCTTTTAATAAAGATGAAAATAATTTATTTTTGATTCAGTCTCTTTACCTAATAAAGTTTCCAAATTAGCATATGATTAAAAATTGTTTCTTTATTTCTAAATATAAACTGAATTTTCATAATTATGATGTGATACTTTTAACATTCGAATAATCACTTAAAAGAGGGAATGAGAAAATGCAACAGCCTCTGTTTCCTTTTTTGGTTCTTCTAGTGTATCTAGAATTTGTTCTGCGACATTAAATACGTGTTACTAGATGAGAGAATTAATTCGCAGGTTACATTCTTTGGCTAGGATACACAGAAAATTTAGAAATAAATTTAATTGATTGCATTTCCTAGACCAGTCCAAATAAAAGTGACCGTTGTCGTAATGGAAAAACTACCGATATTTAAATTATAATATGTAAGAGGAAAATACTCATAAATAAATATCCGGATTCTTATGCTCGGAAATTCGGGCATAATTATCGCTGCAGAGAATAAATTGTGAGATGTGTGAAGTTTGTTGAATATGAATGGAGATATTCTTGATTTCTTGGATTCAGACATAAACTGGGAGATCTCATCAGTAACACCTGTTACAAAAAATTAATTCATTATAAATCCAAATAGTAATGTTTCTTCCGAGCAACTTTAGTTTTATTTAGTGTGGATAATTCAATTTTAGTGAATATACAGGGTTAACATTCCCTAAAAGTCGATTTAGTATTCATATGATATTATGTAAGAACGTTACTTTACTTTTTTCCAATAAGTCAACAAGTCAGGATCAACGTCCAGAAGCTGGCTTTCGATTTATTAATATTCCACGAAACCGTTTCGAACCCATTTCTCCGTCACGCTGGATTAACTATTGATCATCGCGAAAACGATTTAAGGAACCAAATGATTATTTACGGTGCTCCAGGTGAATTTGAACAAACATGGCCGCCTTTTACCTTGTGCGTAATTTTCCAATTTCGAGTCTACTGTGGCCTCACGCAACAAGATTGATGATATGGTACTCGCTATTCAAACTTGTTTAAAACACACAACTGTTGACAGGAATGCACTCGCTCGGCACGCACCTTTGCGTTATCGGACTAATAATGCATAAATATCTCGCACGGAGGCATTTCGCAGCCAAGATTAAATATCTAAGGCAAAAAGAACTCTTTACGTCACAGAGAAACTAGAAAGAAATACATTTCCCTTCACAAATATACGATCGGAGACCTCACTATATCAGCCAATCTCGAACATTTTTTTTTTCAGAGGCAGTGTTTATAACTTTCAAGCTGGTATCGATAAATTCACGAATATTGCATACTATATTTGAATATAAAAATAAGTTTTGATGTTTTCTGCCTCATAAAAACATTAGAGGAAATATTTAGTACGCTTCATTGAATAAAGATTGAGATACTTTATTTTCCGACCTCCATAATATGAGATCGTCGGCGGGAGAATTAAGAAACTCAGCGATATAGTTCAACAATTTATTATTCGTGAAAATATCCGACTCCTTTTCCCTTTACCTGGAGGTAACCGTTTCTGATAAAGCAGAGAGTTTCAACTGTGAAAATAAATTAATCTTCTCTATGAAAAAGGTCTTTTATTCTCGCGTAAACAGGGAACCTTAATCCGTCAACGCTTCGCCATCAGACGGCCAATTTATTATTAAATGTTGAGCCCTTCTGAAGTGGAAGAGTTTCGGAGAAGTTGGGACGGAAGTGTTTCTGGCACCTCGTTAAAACTCTGTGCAAGCAGTCGTCATAACTAAGCAGGGAATCCTTGAAAACTTTAACAAAGTTATGTGAATGGAAGTCAAACATGTTCGTTATTTAATCTTGATTAATTTTTTTTAAGTATTTCTTTCATAGCAATAAGTCGGTCATAGAAATTTAATAGCATTTTGTTTCGTTTTATTCTACTTGAAACTTTCAAGTTTAGACGCCATTGAATTGCATTTAAATACTACTAGCTCAGGTACTAACGTGGCGTATTGAACAATAGGTTTCAGCCCACAACTGAATATTCTCGGACGAATGACTTTCTTGTGAGGTCCTTTGAAGTACCGTTGGCGAAGAAATATTGGTGGAAAACATGGAAATTCAAGCGAGCTCAACTCTAAAATTAGACACTCTCTTCTTTACTTTGGATCTTATTGCGAAGGATATTGATTAGAAAACAAGAACCAGTCTCAAAAAAACACCTCCAAAAATTCACACATTAACTCATCCGTTGTTACGCAATAAAGCTAAAACATTCTGTCAGAATATATAAAAAAGTTCTCCAGTATACGAAAGCCTTAAATACTGACTTATAACTCCATTTGTGAATTGAAAATAACTTGTCTGTAACTAATGAGAGTCTATTTCCTCCTATTGCAATGAATCAATGTGGAACAATTTAAGTCGCAATATATAATTAATATATTTACATATTATTAGGTGCTTTGTTATTTTAACGTATCAGACCTTGAGTAGGGACTGCAATATTATTTGTGTGTTTAGTTTCACTGTTAAATAATATTATAATGTGTTATATAAAATTCCTCTTACTCATTACAACAAACACACACGTGAGTAGTTACGACGTCACATGTTCATAGAATATAAGAAATAAATTTTCTCATTCAGCAATTTTCTAACTTATAATATTTTGTTTTGTTTTTAACAGTCATATATATTTAACGACCATTAACCGATTATAAACATTTTTTATAATACAAAAATATCATTAATAATAAAATCTTTAAATTACAACAAAACAACTATTTGGAATCGCACCAAACTTGTGATTTGATTATTGCGGTAGTCACGGGTCATCCGCGAGCTACTATTCCTAAGTTGAATTTTATTTCGACGTGAGTCGTCCAGAAGTCCAGCTGTATGTAGTGATATAGTGTTATTACGCATCTTTGCACGGTGCAGTAGACTGTAGGGCAGCATTTTAACTATGTATGTAGTGCAGTGAATCCAACCAGGGTAAGGAAGCCAAAAGCTGGTATAGGCCTCAGGAGTCTTCACAAGTTCGAAACTAAAAGTCTGAGGAAATATTATCTCCACACCTCCTTTGGTGCCATCGGACAATTCATCTTTCTGCACCATAGAGCAGAAGTGTGCAGAGTATAAGGTTTTAATTGCGATCCGTTCTGAAAATCTTCGCAAAAAATATATTGTTCGCAATTGATAGTCATCAGCTGGGTGGTCCACCGAACCAGCGTTGAATTATTTCCGTAAAAAACAGTTTTGGTCGTCTGACCATACACCTATGTAATCGGCTATAAAAATTTTATATCACTATATGAGACTAAGTGGGGTTATTTTTCGTAATACCCATTTTATTATTTTAATACAATGAACTCACACTCCTTTTATTCTTAAATAATAAAAGTATATCGGCCGTTTTATCATGTGTGTCAATTTCCGCCCTAGTCCACCCCCGCTCTTCGGGGTGTTAGTCGTGGTTTACCACTACAGTGTTTGTATCCTGGTCGCAAAAAACATGTGTACGAAATTTGGTGAAATTTGCTCTACGGGTGTAGGTTTGTATGTGGAACATACAAACATACATGCACGCATACAGACAATTTTATTTATTAGAACAAGATAGATTACAAGATATATTCCTCCAAATGTATTGTTTATGGGAATAAGAATCTGAGAGTTGAAATTGTTTTTGTAAGTTGCCGTTAATATATTATTCTGATAGAATTTTAATGTATGACTGTACTTGTTTCTTTACAGAATCTGCTGTATCCAGAAGACAATGTATAAACAATTTTTTGAAATTCACACAAAATCCAGTTAATTTTAGAGCAGTACTAAGTTTAGAGATTAATACTGGCTATAAAGAAGATGATTGAGAATTGTTTCTTTGTTAGCATCCTTATAGTCAATTGCTACTGCATATTTTTCGTTGGAGCCGCAATGACTGAACACGTGTCATTTAAGAAAACTCAATCTGACAATGTGTTACATTTACGTAGACACAATACGTGAAACAGTTTCGTACCTGCAATGGACAGAATAAACTACTTTTGTTTGGTACACTGCTGTGTCGTTGAATGTACACACTGGATACACATATCCTGTATGCCATTGTCTCCAATACTGTTAGCTACCGACAAAGGTACTTCAACCTCCCATACAAATAGTCTCCCTTTCTCCATTGTAACAACGCAAACACCGTCCGGCAAATTAAAGCAAACGATAAATACTTGAAAGACCTTCGCGAAAGAGAAATTACTCATTGTGGGAAACCACGGGAGTTTTGGCAACACAAGTAACGATTTTGTGTAAAAGCTTTCAACTAAATGGTGCAATCAGCGATTTCGATCGCAAGTAAGAGGATGGAAAAGGGCACTATTGGAAAGAAATAGAGTTCAAGCTTTCATGTATTCGAATAGTGAAACACACATTTTAGAAACTATGTCGCGAAATAAATGCAGAAAGATATAGTTTGGAGAAATTGATCATTTGTAGTTATAATGTCCAAATATTGATGTACACAGTTACATTGCTATAATATATATTAGAATGTTATAATGATAAAAAAGTAATACTGGTTATTATATAAAAATCTATTTCAAATTAGCATTGATTTATCGACAATATACTATTGCAGATAAATGACATAAAAGAACATACCCGTAAAAGCAACTTTTAAGTGTAATACTGAAAGAAAAATCGTTATAGAAAGAATAGTGAAAATGTGAATACGAATCAAAACAATTTTATCAACGTTTGTCTGTCTCTAGCAGTAATTCCATCATTGTTACCATCAAGCAATATAATTTTAAACAGCCTGCGCTAACTGGAAATAAATAGGATTTTTAGATAAAATATAATTTCAATTTCCTGTTTGATTAAAAAGGGAAAAAAACCAAACGTTTCGTTCCGAGAATTGATTAAAGTACTATACCACATAAATGTGGTATATCTGGATAGATTATATTACCGTGGACCATTTTTCGTTTATTTTCCCATATAAATAAAAATAACTTGCGTTAACAATAATATAGCAGATTTCGGAAGAAACCTTCGGTAACGTTCGGCAATAATCGGCCAATTTCGTCAATATACGGACAACTTCGGCCAACTTCGTGCGAGTATGCAATTTATAGAGGACAAAATCAAATCTTTTTATATTGTATATCCAGACGTTTTGTAATTTTCACCTATTCTATCAACGATTCCTTAAAATATGCCTTTGTATGTATAATATAAACCAAAAGACAATATGATTCAAAGTAACGGAGAATTATCTTCCTATTTGAATTTGATGAATGTACTTACTTCATATCTTGTCTGTACATTGAAACGATTTCAACTTCAATTCAAACAATTAATTTATTTTAATTCTTTCAAAGCCTTATTTGGACTGTGCCGTTTTCGCACGGGATAGTTTGTTTACAAATACATTCTGATACTATGTTTCTCGATAAACTTTTCAGTTCTATCAGCATTGTTTCATAAAATATGAATGAACCTGTTGCTAGGTGCATTATGAATATAATGCATCTGAACGATTCCTTTGAAAACAAAATCGATCGAAACACAGTACCTGCCGATAAACGCAAGCTGCAAGCCGTACCACTGTGTGCTGAGCATAGAAAGGTTCCTTTGACGTGGAAAGCCGACATGGGTTACAAGGGAGCAAACATTACGTGAGGCATGGCTTATTGACTATGGTAGACACCAGACGCTACGGGCCTCAAACTCAATCCCGATCCGAGGCCGCCAACAATGGACTCACACCTTTGCTTGATTCTTTGAAGTCATTACAGCTACTGTCGTTGTTAAAAAAAACCGCACATTAATTACTAACATACCTACATTTCATTGAATCATTTTCTACAACAGTTCCAATCATTAATCACACGAAGTAAAAGCGCCGAGTATTGCAAGCAGAATGGAAAATGAGATACTTGCAAGGAACAGAATATACAAAGTGAGTGTGCATGGTGGGCCGCAAAATTTGTTAATTAATTATTACTTAATAAATCATCAATAATATGAATTAATTTACTTTACTACACTTGTATCTTAGTTCATGAAAATCAATGTTTAGAAAGTAGACAATCTCCGTTAGAATACTTAATTATAATTACAATATCGCCAATTTTTGCGACCGTGGAAGTTGGAGTATGTCGAAATATTTTTCAGTTAAATTATTTTACCCAAATTTACAAAATATTTTAATCTTTTAATAATATATATCTGATTCCTATACGTTACGTATTTTAGTTTATTATAAATTTTAATGAATAAAGCCTTCTCGGGCTACTAACCAAGTAAACAATTGTACTCGCTGCGTTTCACTGCCATTGTGACCTTATAAGGTAATAAGCTAGGGTAACGATGTCACGTGATGAGGCACGCGCTAGCGCCCAGTAAGTACAAGTCACCTGATGGCGCGCTATGGCAAGGGGGGCGGGGGGGGGGGTAACCTACGCTCGTCTATAAACACAGGCCAGATAACACCGAACTTGCACTATTGCTAGAAGACGATAGCAGTAGACGTAATCGAAACGTCGCGAATACAATTGTTTACTCAGTTAGAAGAACGAGAAGCATTTATTAATTCTCTACACCGAGGAAGACTACATTCCACAGTAAATTTTAATGTTTGTAAGTAACATTATGGCAATTTTTCACTATTTACATATAATATAATTCAGATCGCATTTTGAAACTATGATTATACATAGAAACTTCAAACGTTCTGTAATCGAATTTTGTAATCACCATTAGAGGGTCGACCATAAATTACTTATAGAAAAATTCAGTTAAAGTTTAATTCTTAATTATTGTAACATGAATAGTTTTTACATTAATCATTATTAAACTATGATCAAAGGAAATTAAAGTTAATGAACTAAAGAGGAAGGAAAAAACAGACTCGCTGGTTTACGATTCAACTTCTAAAGCACGTTCTGTCTTTATCTCCCTCTTTTGCCTAATAGCGTCACAATAAATTTCGTAACGCTTAGTATCCAAGTTTAACTTTAAAAAATTGTTTTCCTTTACGATATTGGCTGTGTCGAGTTTAAAATATTTCAATCGAATAACTGTGAAAAGAAAGGAACTTGCATTGAACAGCCTATGTGATTTTGATTCGTAATTTGATTGATTTCCACAATCGTTCCCCACAGGAAATTTCGTTAGGTTCGTGGTATGATGACGTTATTATCTTTTTACGGAGAAAATCGCAAAACTGTGCCTGATCGTGGCCGTTCCACAGCGCCCTGGGTTGTGATATAATAAATTCATGCACAGGAGGTACAGGTATAACGGAAAGATTTTGCACCTCTCAAATATTCATTGTGGTGTGCAAACCTTAAGCTGCTTCAAACTAACCGAAACATTGGTCTTCAATTTTATTTCGGTCATCTGTGATAGGATAGACTTAAATTTCTGTAAGAAAAAAATATATTATTTTACCGTCGTGTTTGTAATTTTAATAATAATTCGACGAGAAATTAACAGAATTTTATTAAAGAAATTTATTAATCCAACGTGGCGCTTTTTAAAGTTTTTTGATTAAGAAGTTTATGAAATATAGTTTTTAATTGGGTGTTAAATATATTATACTCAATACTAATCATTATTAAGAGATTATTATTTATTTAGAGAACTTTCTGTTATATTTAGAATTGATTATATGTTAGGATACTACAGATTGCTTATCAATAGGAAGTTTGATATTAGATATGTGTTCTTTGATACGTGCATTAAGGGAACGTTTTGTTCGCCCTATGTAGCAGGAATTACAATTAGAGCAAGAGATTTTGTAAACAACACAATGTTTGCTGTAGGTGTCAAGTGAGTCCTTGTGGTTTTTAATCAAGTATGAAAGGGTATTAGTGGGTCTGTAAATGATGGATATTTGATATTCTTTAAATATTTGGACAAATTTGTGATGTAGAACGAGAAAAAATTTGGCTTGAGGTGTTTGGGGACGATTGACAGTGAAATATTGAATTTTGTTCAGTCTACTGTTTGTGTGTTTAATAATAACATTTAATCAAATTGTTTCGGACAATATTTAAGTTGTGTTGATGGAACTTGGAGTTAGAAAGTAAAATTGCTCTGTCTACAAATTTGTATACCATAGCTCTGGTTTGGAGGATGATCAGAAAGATAATTGAGAACACGTCTTACCAATTGGTAAGAATGGAAGTATTCTGACATCAAGTAAATTAAGTGAATGGTTAAATTCCAGTTCATGGGTGAATTGTCAGTTGGGATGATAATTATTGAAAGTATTGACTATAAGGTTGATTTGAGAGGTATTAACAGTACAAAAAATGTCATCTACATATCTGATGTAGCAAAGAGGTTGGACAGAAAGTAGAGAGAGACAAAACTTTTGTCTGTCACGACTATCTCAGCAAAAACAGGACTAAGGGGACTTCCCATGGGAGAACCTTTGATTTGATGATAGTGAACCTGATTAATCTTTAAATAAGTAGAACATAAACAGCAGACAGAACAAAATCCAGAATCCTACTGCCAATCGTCACCAAACACCTCAAGCCAAATTTTTTCTCGTACTCCCTTATTACAAGTTTCTACATCACAATATTGTCTAAATACTCAAAGAATATCAAATATCAATCATTTACAGATCCACTAAAACCCTTTCATACTTGATTAAAAATCACAAGGATCCACTTGACACCTACAGCAAACATTGTATTGTTTACAAATTGCTCTAATTGTAATTCCTGATACATAGGGCAAACAAAACGTTCCCTTAATGCACGTATCAAAGAACTTTCGGTTATATTTCTTCTTGGCGTTCCTAACATTTAAATGGCCTCAGATCTACGAATCATTTTAAAAAAAGTGTTGTTATACTGTAAAAATGTGTGCGTTTAGAATCAGGGTCGTGAATTCATGAACTCCAACACTATGAATAACAAAGTCTCGGATATTCTGTAAGAAGCGACACGTGTTGACGTGTTAGATCTATTTCAGGAGACGTAAATGTACCAAGTGTTACATTTTACGGCTTCGGATAATCGTAACGAAGTATGAAAGAGTATCGAGTTGTACGAGTAAAATGACCAGAAAGCAAATCTGATGCTATGAAGCTGTCGCTTATTTATATATACGAGAACCTGTTGCATCTTCGGCACAAATACATTAAGTTTCTCATTTTATTTTTCTACGTTACGTAAAGGCGCCGATGAAAAGTGTATCGTATTGCTGCAGCAGGGGAACGTGTTCTTTTTTTCAGTATGATATAGAAGACTAATATTGAGTAATTAGATGATGGTACGACGCAGTGGAGCGGGAAGAGCAATTCCCAGAGCTATCTGGACCATCTGCGTGTGTCTTCCACGCCGAAATACTCCGTGATTAACGCTCCGGATCCACTACGTTACAAATTGCTGGAATACCACTCGCCCACAAAGATTTTTACGAATTCATGAGATACGTAGAAGCGAAAGGCGCTACTCTTTACACTTCCCTGAGTTAGTGGATGTTTATCATTCCTCGTGCCATAACGGCACCTACTTTTGGCTCCCGCTCCAAAACATTAACTCCATCGTTCTTATAACTTCATTTGAAGTCAGATTTAGCGTTTCAATAACGGAGCCGATATGGGTAATGAAGACTATTGTAATTTAAAGTAAGTAAACATGACCAAAGAGAGAATGCGGCTGAAAAATAAAATATTTATATTAAAATATGACGAGGTTAAAACGTTTCGATATATTATAATTATATGGGAAAACTCCGTCTTGAAAAGCATAAAAATCATCCATCATACATTAAAACTCTGCATCTCAAGGTTCCTCTGAGCCTGAACAGGAGTGACTTTATATAAATGTATAATACTGTAAATTGGTAGAATATTTCTCAACCTCTTCTCTCACTTACACCACCCATTTTTTTCTCGTTTACAAAAGCATTAATTACTAATTTCAGTATTACATTGGGCAAACAAATAGATGAATCAGAGATTTAACTGTCCATCAATAAGCAATCTATAGTCTCCAAATATATGTCCAAATCGAAACAATTCATTTGATTGGCAACGTGCTAAGATTTCAGATGTTGACACCAGTTACATATCATATATAATGGAACATCGTTACATTAATTGTCTACATCCATTTGTCTCTTTCAGCCATCACGTTTCACCGAGACTTATAACGACTCCATATCTGATGTATAGATATAAAGAAACTAAGAATATATTTTATGGGTGGAATGAATGGCTTATACAACTTATTAGTTGCCAATCAATTTCAAAAATTAAATTCCTCTTTTGTAAACGTATGATGGATGTTTAAGACTTTCTCGTTCTCATTTATTACAAATTTTTACAACATAAGTTTGTCCTAATTTTTAAACAATATCAAATATCCATCATTTACAGATCTTCTAATACACTTTTCCGTTTAATAAAAAAATCTCACAAGGATCCACTTGACACCTACAGCAAACAGTGTTTAGTTAACAAATTCTCTTGCATTTATTGTTATGGTGCTTTTGCATTGGGCAAACAAAAAGATCACTTACATTGAACATATGTTCAATATCAAACTTCCTTTATGAAACAATATTGAGTTTCCAACATATCAGTGTTTTGCACAATCAAATTTATGTTTCGGATTGGTAAGATTTAATATGAAACATTTATGATATAGATGCGGATTCTAAATTATAACATCACTGCAATTATCGTACAAACTGTTAGTGCGGAATTTAATAATGGTTATGATCCCTTACTGTTAGGTTAACCCATCTTTGCATTTCTATTGTATTTGCGTTTAAGTTTTTTTTTTAGCTTTTCTTTTAAGTTCCTCACCTGGTTTGTGTGGCTTGTCGTTACACCGGTTCTTACATATTATAATCCCCTGACGAAAGCAACAAGGATTTCAGAAAGTAGTGTGGAATATTTTATCATTTAATTTTGTCCGTTATTTTTCTATTTACACAAAACGTTAGTTTATTTTCCCTGCTTTGATTCCATTATTCTTAAATTTTTCAGCTTATTACGTTACCGGAAATATGGGTTTGTGGTAAGGAAGTAATTCTATTTCAGTGTAAGGGAGGGTCGTGGAAACCTCGCCGACATCGAGAGGGGACGTAAAAATTTCTAGCAGGTAGCTTAGGGATATATAAACGTATTCAGGAAGCGTCTCATTAGGTGGAAGAATGTAATAAAGTCGACCACAAAGAAAGCGAGTTTTCATTCTCTCCGTGTTGAGGTGTAGGGACAAATTGGCTTGGGCTTAGGTTCCATTAGCCGAATGAAGCTGCAAACACAATGCGGAGGGCGCTGTGTTTGACGTACGTACCTGTCACAGCGACTCACTTCTCAGAGGTGTAAATATTTACCAACAATGGCCCATAACGTTCAAAGATGCGTCTACCTATTATGGTCCTCGCATGAAGGAAAAAAAAATTAAAACTCTTGGGGAACATTTTTTCCGAAGTTCCATTCTTCGGAGAAAGCTTGTTGGACAACGTACACAGTCATTTAGAATGAGTACGGATTTATGTACGATAATAAGCAGGCAACTAAACACAAATACCCTTGCAAATTCTGTGGGGTACAGATAGTAAAATAATTCACATTTTGGAAGCATTTTGGACAAAGAATTAATTTCAACAAACTCTTAAATAAAATTTATTTACTGCACTTTACAATTAACATTATTATTCCACACAATATAATATAAAATACAAATTAAAATGAAAAATCGCTTGTAATATTTATGACTTTCCTTACTATACATTAAATTCACTCGCCTCTTTAACTGGGGGTTTGAAAATATATTGAATATAAATGTAGTTTTGTACACTAAATTTAATTTCACAAAACATTAAGAAATAAATATAAATACATTGATTATTAAATATGTTATTTACACAATTTCAATTATTATTTGAATCCCCGAGCGAGATCCTAGAACTAATTATTATCAAGGAATCTATGAAAATTATGGAAATTGGAAAAACATTTATGTACATATAATTTGGATGTTAGTTCTTAAGAAGCTGGATTTCGGCGTTAGGTGTCAAACGTTGTCGTGCAGGTTTGGCTGATCGCTGGGCAGAACCCAGATTTTATATTTATGCTCTTCGACTCAGCCTTAGTTTAAACCTATCTGTCTGGATCTCTCGTTTAAGACTGCTTCTGGACTCCTTCCCCCATAACAGAAAAATTTATCTAATCTCAGTCTCTCTTTGGGAGGGTTCAATGACTTCCAGTTTTTAGTTTCCTTGTCCATAAATGAGGGTTCGATATCACACTTCGGCATGTCATTTCGACAAATTAATTTACTGAAAACGAGGTAAAGCAGAAAAAGTTATCTAGAATAAACTGTTGCATATCCCTGTTATTATTTCATCACACGACCCAAAAGCGATCTCGATACAATATTATTACTATTACTAATGTATAAACAACTTTCCATGTCAATAAACGGACAATACTATTGTTGTATTATTTCGCTACACCTGGCTTTTCTCTGTATTCCTCGTATTTCGGATGAAATGCATTCTTTCCCTTTCTTGGTATTACCGACTGCGTGGTTTGTGACTCCCAGATATTTTGTTTCTTTCGGCATCTTTTGATCTTCACATATGAGTCGACTATAAATTGACATCACTTCAAATGCTGTATTAAAATATTTCAGCTATAAATTAATTTCTGATTTAAATTTTATTTATTTAATAATATATTATCATTTAAAATAATTCTAGTTAAATCATGTGTCTCCTTATAAGTAAGTAAAATATTATAGTTCAGTTAAACATTATTAACCCATGCAACCGTAGGAGTTGCACTCTGCGGCCAAGTTCAGAGTCAATCCTAAATAAATTGTTTTCCTAAACTGAACCTGATCTACACTTATGCGTAGGCGCTCCGCGGCTAACAAAACACGAAGAATAAATTAGATTATAATTTGAACGTCTTGATAAAAGATTGGACCATCAGCCTCCCACATGTGCCAAATAGTGTTCTGTACAAGTATGAGGCTCTGAAAAGAACGTTGTTCGTTATGCATGCATTACATCTGGAGATGATGGCTGTCGGGAGGGTGCGATGGTAATTCTATATGTAACCCATCTCTTAAGCTCCGAATGTTAATTTCCCTAAGGCAAATTCATTACTAGAAAATAGCTAACTCGATTTCGGCATGAATATTTACTACCACGAACGGTTGCTTTGCTTAACGTATACAGGAAATTACTCAACCTACCTACATCAATTATTTATACTTTGACGAATTTGTGATACATGCATACATATATAAGAAGAATTATTTATATTTAATAAAAAGTCAATAAATGATTTTTCATGTAAATATTTCACGTTTCAGAACTTTACTTATGGAACTTCAACAGAAGTTGGAGAGGAAATTTGAATTATTTGTCCTAAAAGACAAGCCAAACTTCTAAATTGTGGAACTGAAGTATGAATAATTTTTGAAAATATAATTAATTTTGAAAATTCTTGATTGTCTGAATTTTCTAAGCATGTTTTTACGTTATATAAATATTTTTATTAATATTGTAATTTAAAATATAATTATTGTATTATTTATGCATTATATGAAGAATAACATTTTCTGACATAGCAATTGACAAATTTATGCTGCGCTTAATTATTAAGTATACATGACATTTTAAACCAGGTAATAGTCGCGTTTTCAGTCCTGCCCAGAAAATATATTTACAATAAATATGAACTGGTAGTATTCAATTTGAAAACACTTCTTTATAATGTTTAAGAAGAAACCATTTTAACAGTGTTTCGTTTTAATGTTATTGCGAACAGTATTAATGTCTGCTAGTTAATATTACCAAGAGAAAATGGCCAATAACAGGCAAATGTTTGAATTGAAACCCCCTACGAAAATATTTTCTTGTTTGTTCTTTACACCACTTATGACAACAATTATGTTACCGTAGAAACATAACGTAATTAACTGTTTAGAAACGTCGTTGTGATAAATAAAACATTGTAAAATGTCTGTTATAATGGTCCTTGATTTATTTAATGACAAATATTTCGAAAAATCCTGTCATTTAAATAATTGACAAATTTTAATGCAGTAACGTTAGCATGGTTTAGAGAGCCTGTTAAAATATTTATTTTATATTATTATAATTATAAGCATGCCTATATAATCGCACAGAGCATCTTGAAGCAGATTGCAGTTTTTCCGCAGTCGCCGTACCTGCAGTCAGCTAATCCGGCAGGAGTTCAAAACCTTGTTTTCTCCCCATAAACATCACTGAATCGGGTAGATATGGTAACCGAGGCGTGTAATTATGTATGACAGACTTGCACAGTTGCAAATATGGAAACGCCACAACAATGAGATGATTATTCCACTAAGGGCGTCTATTCAGAGGTGCTGCTGATCTCGACTTTTTAATCATGGACGATAATGCTTCGCTACAGGGAGCTGCTGTTGTTGATGAACTATTGGAAAACAAGGATATTCGACGGATGGATTAGCCCGCACGTTCCACCGGTCTAAATCCTATACAATCCTGGTTCGACTCATATTCAACTGGAAAATGTACAGCAGGTGGAAACAACAATGAAAGACGACAAGCTATTTTATACCACGACCTAAATATTTCCACGCAATGAACGGAGAGAAGATCCAGTATTGTGTGACTTCATCACAAGTACATTTTCATGCACATTTGTCTTTCCTCTCTCAATACACGATAATGTCTGTTTTGCCTTTACGTATTACCCACTAGGTATAAAAACTCGTGGTATTGCACTTACGCAACTATTTATTATAAGTATAATATAATACTCAGATGTGATGAGTAACGAAAGACTTTGATAAGAAATGTATGTATTAAAGTTTTTTATAAGGAACAAAAATTTCGCATTCATCCGCCAATGCTCATACGTATTGTGTGTTAATAATTTTAAATAAATATGTAAGTGGAAGCGACTGTTCTTGTGCCACTGTACCACTGTCCTTTCTTCCTGGTTATTTGTTTATTAATCAAACAAAGATTTATTATGATTTTAAAATAAAGTACTGAGTTATGAACTCTTACGTAGTTAGACAATACTGAAAATAATTTATTTATTTAATTAATTTATAATAAATTATAACCCAAATTAAGAAAATGAAATTTCCGCCCCAATCTGGTTTTCCTTTGTGGTGTGAAGGCAATACGAGTACTCTGTTTTAATTTAAATTACCTTTGTCATCTACAAACATATGCAGCCATGTATCAAATAACGATATGCCGTTTGGTAATAAGTCACTAACATGTAACGGTTTTGTTATATGCACTGCATATTCGTAAACCGTCGTTCAGGCAACAAAATACGGTTGTAAAAAGCTTAAAATTGGGTGCCTTACCGTCAAAATTGAGTTAAAATATCCATTTAGTAAGGTGGATTTCTTGAAGCAGTTGTCGGATATTCTTTACATAAAACAATTAAAGATGAAATGGAGGACACGACGAGGAATAAGAAAATCTTCCCTGGCGGTGAGACGAGATGAAAAAAGAAAGGCAACAACAAGTTTCTGTATTTGCCAACTCAATAATAGTCGCAATAATTAAGAATGCTATATTTCTTACATACTGTGATACAATGTGGTTTCCGCAGGAAGGGGTAACGTGGGAAATATATAAAATTAGTAGTATGTCTGATTTCAGTAATGTACAAATATTGCGTTGATGTTTTCCATCCGTTGGATGTTTCTTTGTCGTCCTCTGAATCTGATTTTTACAATATTAACTGCCGCCACTACAACCTCAGGCCAGTGAACGACAGCGCTGCGTATTTTGTCACGACCAGTTATTTCTCTACATGTATATTTTATTTTCTACTGCACTGACGTCCTTTCATTGTTCACGTCGACCTTTAGCAAGGTTTCCAAAAGTTATTCTACTCAGTTTTCCGACGTTTCCAAGACTCCTGTTTATAATTCGAAGAGCACCGTGACATTACTGGCAGTCGAGTAATAGAGTTGGGATAATTACCTCCAGGCTTTGAATTGCTGTACCTTTATTTTGAGGGGCGGGGGAGGGGGTTACGAGTTTTCAAGATGTAATTTCACTTAAGATTTGCCTCTGCAATCGCTACGAACTCAAGATGTCGCTATTCATCGAGGTTCTGTGTGTGTGTGTGTCCTGTAACCGAGCAACGGGAAGTCACAAAGCACGAGCATCATAATGGATTTAATGGTTGGCTGTCGTTGCTCAGGGGCCACCTGACTGAGTCTTGGTCTCTAATTGCTCCTGTCGACCTATAGAAGGGAAATGTAGGTTACCTTGGGCGGACACCTCACGAGCGCTGAAATCGAAAGTTATGGCTTGGCGTACTCGGTAAAATAGACCACACAGCTGGTCTGCCAGTTAAGCGTAACCAAAAGATAATTTGTCGGCTAATTTAAATTATACGTTTGTAGAATTTACGTTATGTGGAATTGCAGAGCGTGCAATGTTACCAAATAGTCTGGTAGCTTCGTAACGCACGATAAATTTCTATTCATATACACCGTGACTGATGTACGTATGTTCCCGTTCCGAAGCGGTTTTTAGATACAGATACGCTGAAGAAATTAAATCAACCAATCAATCAGTGAAACTTTCCTCCTCATTTTGACAGCGTGGAGCTTCATGTTTTTGCCATTTTCGGTTAAGGTTCTTATGCCCGCGAGATTCGTCAGGCGCTGCAATTATATTAGTTGAACAGATAACCCAATGTGGAAAGAGCCAACAGCAGTGATCGAGAAAATGGAAGCATAATAAATGGATGTAGCTGACTTGAGGAAAAATCACGAAAGCTTCTTATAGTTTAAAATTATGTGATGACATTTTCTGAGACATTTTCTACTTATATATTAACAAACACAGAGTAAGATAGAAGTTGAACAAAAAAAAACCATAAACGTAGTCCAATAAAAAAACCAAAAATATTATTTCGTGTAAGCCAAAAAACGTACCTCACTCCTGTAACTGCTACATATGAATCCAGAATCAACTCGAATCAAGTTATAAGCTTTTACAATTAAAAACTCATTACTGTTTCACTCATCGTTGTAGTTTTATGCACTGTGAACAGAAAAAATAGTGCTAAATCCGAAACTGTTGAAAGTAAAAATTTCTGTATCAGATTATTTATCTTGATATTTATATAAGTTTTTATTGTCCCTGTGATTAAAATCTGTATTTTAAGTCGTTGCTCAATATATGTTTATTACAGGAAAAAAACTTATTATTTAAAATTTATTATTGTACGTGAAATACATAACCATATCCTGAAAATTTTAGTTATTATTGTTTTGTTCCCCGAACAGAAGTAAAGGAAAATACCATACAATATATACAGTTTTTTAATAAAGTCGCACATCAGAAATATTTCATGGAATTTATGAAGGACCCAAATATATTTTTCAAGTCGCTTTGTCCTACTGTAATGTTGAGGATTCGTTTCCTTTTCGTTTCGGGAATGATTCTGGATTTATTAAAGCTTATTCCGGGAAACTTTAAACCCTCCGAAAACCTGGAAAGTATTGTGGCTTACGAGTTCGTTCAATATTCAGGTGAAACACAGTTACCTGAGAACGTTGTGATTCTCAAGAAATTTCAAACAATTTATCGACAGAAATTGTCATGTTGGTACTCTAAAACTATAGTGAAGAATATTTATGATAATCCTCCAACTAGAATTTTTTCTTCTTAGGATTACATAATCAACTCTAATTAAGTTGTATTAACCTTGTCAATTTTGATTTAAAATAATATGATAGTAGATACGTTCAAAGAAATTATGTAACGTATTTGCATCCTACATTCACTTAAATAACGACCCGAATATTTTTTTTTCTCCGGATATGAAAGTAAGAAAATGTTATGACGACGGTGTAAAAAAAAACCTTTTCTTCATGCAGTCATATGTAAGTTATTTGTTAATAGAATGAAGTGGTGAAAGTTTTCGCGGGAGAAACTGACTGTTATTGATAGAAAGCTATTAAATGGTAGCAAGCCTCGATTAACTTGAGAATGCAAAGAACATTAGAGAGGACACCTGCATGATATGCTACATAAAAACTAAATACCGATCGTGATTCTGTGAGCCATTATAAGCAATATCAATTTAAATTATAATACTAATCATTTTTACTGGTGAAAATATATCAGTGTAACAAAGTAAGTTGTTTATATATATATTTTTTTTGGTGATGATGTCACTCACGTTACCATTGTCCAGTCACGGATATATCTTCTTATGATTCATGACCGTAGTTGCTATTTGTACCTGCACGACTTATCGTAATGGCTCATCGTGAAACGCAAAACGAAACAATGTTCACTTCTGTATTCATTCTGCATACATTTTCGAGCAACGATTTCTTAATTAATATGAGAGTGTCAAAGAACATGATATTTTTAATCTTTTCTGGTAAAAGTGAAATAAATAAAAATGGTTTGGTCTAAAATTCTAGATATATTAATTCATCTATCTGCATTGACACAATTTTCTTTTGGAAACTTTTCTCAATTATTTCCCCAGTAATTTATGTCGAAGCTTATTGTAATAAATACGGATAATAAATATTTTTATGTTTTTCATACCCACAAAAGCATAATTTTTTATAATAACTGTATAAAAATATAATAATACCTAAACAGTTGTTGCACATAACCGGTATATTTTTAATTAACAAATTAATTTTTTTAAAGCAAATAAAGCTCTGTAGTTTAAATTTAAGAACACTCCACAAATTTTACAGAACGACAGAATTTGAAAATAGAAACAACTTTATTCTGAAACATCAATAACTCTTCGACTTAAAACATTAAGTGATTCACTATTAAAACGACCCCTTTGTTACAGAAAATTGACGGGACATTCAGAGTAAGCGAATTGAGTGAATCTCTCTTAAAATTAATGTTTCCAGAGGACCGCTAAAATTCAAATAAAATTCACAGTGCAAAATAGTTCTCCAATTGTGAAAATAGTACAGACTCCAGGAAAATATGTTGCAATAATATTAAAATTAAGGTTGTGAGTAATAAATACTCAAGACTATATTAAGAATATTATTTTCCAATTTTGGGATCTCAGACATTGCTTGAAAAAAATATACAAATCGTTAAACAGGAAGTTTTTTTGTTGTATTTCCACACATTTATGTTGTCAAGAAATGAAGATAAATTGTGAGTCAATTAATTTTGAAGGTCCACGGTATTGCAAAGTAGCAGGTCTGTTTAGCAACGCGGATATTTCCCTCGTGCCAGAGGAATTGTGGAAACAATTGAAGCGCCTCATGTCGACATCCAACAATAACTCAGCACGTAATTAAGACTTTAATAAGAGCTCAGAAACCTTTCGAAACCTATTTTAGCAGTTTCGTAAAGCACTATTTTCCTACGTAGTACGTACTGTTATTAAATAATTTTGTAGCACAAAGTTTTGTTCTTAAAAAATATATATAAAATACGTCGATATAACAAATTAATGGTTTACATCAACTGCATTCGACAACGCTGACTGCAGTTTTTGTCTAGTTTAATTTTAACACGGTTGTAATAAACATATGTGCTGAAAAAATTTTACGTCTCATAGAAAATTAATAATAAGAAAGATACAAAAATTCAGACAAAATAAGTGGTAGTAAAAATACGACACGACGTTTCTGGAAGCCTTGTTCCTTACTTCAGGTGCAGAAAAACGCAAGAGCATAGAGACACACAACTGAGCAGTTGACAAAACTCACAAGCGAAACGTTCAGTTGTGTCTCTCTATGATCTTGCGCTTTTCTGCAGCTGATGAAGGGAACAAGGCACGTTGTGTGGTATTTATATTATCACTTCTTTTCTTTAAATTTGGGTATATTTCTTATTATTAAAGATATGTGCTAGACTAAATTTGGTATGAATAAAAAAATTCCGAATTATGCAAGGAAGAGTTTGACATGAACTACTCTGAAAAGTTTCAACAGTTGAAAGTTATTTGCTGCGTTACAATATGATGAATACAAGTTCATCATTTTGTAACCGCTGTAAATTTTTTTTTAATGGAATGTAATTTAATCTTCAGAGGAGGAAGCAGTTGTTCCTGACGTATCCACGCAAATTAGAGTAACGTTTATTGCATTCAATTGTGGACTACCATAAAGAAAGATCAAGATGAAGGGATGAGGCTCCAGCGATTCATAAGAAATACTTACGGCAAAGAGGACTAGAGGTGGGCACATGTTAATAGCAAATTAGATCGGTTTAAGTCCCGGACCCGCATCCCCCCCCCCCCCCCGCACTGGCCGCCGCATATATCATGACTCTCAAAAGTGATAAATTACAGCCTTTAAGAGGCAGGCCTCCTAACTATCTACATCATCCTTTCACTTTCGATCTGCTAAGTTAAGGACAAATAACATCACGGATTCTCGTGATCCTAGTGGGTAACGTAGGAAATGGACTGGGCGAGGGAGGGGAGAGGAAGGGAACGAGGGAGACAGAGAGAAAGAGTCAGGAAGAAGGAAAGGGAGAGAGAAAGAGCGCGAGGGATCTTAGAGGGGGGAAACTTCGGTGGGAGGGAACAGGATAAGATCGCGGTTCAACAAGATGAATATTCCGGTAAATAAAAACAGACAATGCCTACGACGTGGTAACTATTCAAACTAATGGCTGGCTAAAAATACTTTATCGCAATCCAGATTAAGTAGAGTGCCGGCTCGAAAGAGGCTACAAAGTTTGTCCTCATAAGTATGTAACTTCGTCAGATCTCGCCATTTAACAATTATTTTCGATAAACTTTCTTATGCCATTTAAGAAGTATATTTCTATACACAACGCAGAAGACTCTGTAAAGTATTCTAAGTTGCGAGGAATCTCTGAAACACTGCTTAAAAACAATAACGTTGCCTCAGGAAAAAAAAATCCTCCTTTAAATTATTTGCAACATAAACCATTTGTATCCTTCAGTTCCGTCTTATAAATAAAACGAGACTGTATTAATACGAATATGCACATCTCATAAAAAAAACACTCAAATTTGATATTCGTAGCTTGTGTATTCTGGAAAACAAAATACAACGTTTAAACTTTCCAAAAAGTACTCGTATAAAATTGGTCTGGAAAGGTATACTAAAATAATTTTAATTTCTTTCGATTAAACTTGTTAAATTTGTAACACGATAAAAACAACCCAATTTCAGTCCTACATTGGTTCAATATATTGGTAGGATAATACAAACTAAAAATAATTTGTAATAGGTAAAATTCGTGCTGTTTTTTAAATAATTTCAAAGCATAAAACTGTCAGTTAAGTTTCTAACAGAACAATATTGTGTAAAAAGATCACCAATTTACTTCTTCTTGTCAACCATTCTAATATCCACATTATAAAAGCTTCATTAACACACATTTTCAGCTTGTTCAATGAGTGACAGACTCTTCTAAAAATATGTTAAAAGTTAGGGCCAGGCAATGCATCACGGCTTGGCTGGTGTGCGGGTAGTCGCAATCTCTTTCCCATCCTACATTTCCAATAGAATTATTAAGAACGCTGGACCGTCTTTGTTGACTTGCTAATTATATACGTTCTAGATTTTACAAAATTTTAGTGAAATGAATGCATTGGATACGCTAGGTGTAGTGAGTATTGAGTTTTTGTGCTCGTGAAACGAGTAGAGGTCTTAAAAATAAACATTTCATCTGACTAGTGTTGGATTTATGTAGAGATTAATTCGTCTGATCAATTTAGATAATCCTCTGTAAAAATAAATTAACATTTATGAATGGAGATCGAATCAAGTTCTTATAATTATGGTTTCCGGTTTTAACGAACTCAATAATTTGTCTTGATGGTGTAATATTTTGGGCTGATACGGCCAGTTGGATTGTTTCTGCAAAATTTGTTTACCAAATACGCCGTGAATGTAATTACGTTTTAGTTTATTTGAGCAAGTTTGACCAGGTGAAAGTACCATTTGTTTTGATGGTGAGGGGTGTCTGGTTTTTTTTTCGTATTTAACTCGCAATTGCTTTTCATCGTATCGTTGGCCTGTTTGCCGAAGTACGGGATTAAACTCACAGGATGTCGATCTCTACAGATCTTTACAGAAGATTCGAACAGGGCACAGTTTTGGAAAAAGTAAAATTTTATTTTGGAGAGCATAGCTTCGAATGCGGAGTCGTGGGGCATCTTCATTGTATAATACTCGATTTTCAATCACGGCTTCGCCGGACTCAATGTATGGTAATACGCATTTTTCGTCGCGGAGCACGGGTGATGACGTTTGTTGAACCGAGGTGGTCATATTCTCTCCAGCGGAATGTGCAAATCGCTGCAGACACAACAGTTTACGAGTAAATGTGTCATCGTTAGAACGATTGCCTATTTTCCCTGGATTACGGCTCTCATGATGAGACCACCGCTGAGTTACGATCGTATTAGATGCAGGCCTCATCGAAAGGTTCCCTGATTAATGATGACTATTAGCCTCTGATTGGAAGTTTTGTTGGTGACATCTATATCATCTACTGCAACGTCACGTCTAATGAATATGACTCATAAACAAGGAATTCAATAAGCGGCGCTATTCAAATGCCAGGACCATGATGTTTACTGCGATGCTCAGGTATAAGCAATAGCTTTCACAAACAACATATGACCATATGGCCACCCTTACTATATTTAAAGGCACTCTGGTAAACCTCAAAACATTGAAGTCTCACATAATAAATTTGTTTTCTTATTTGAGGAATTAAACCTGTCGTCTAGGGCCACCTTCCGTTATTTATTTAGAAAGAGGACCAATCAAAAACATCGTTACATGGATAATTAAGAATTTTATATATAAAATAGAACTTTAAATATCAAAAACTATATTATTTACATATACGAAACGTCAAAGAAGAAAATGGGAAAAATAAATATATAATTACGAAAATACTTACGAGAAAAATTAATCAATAAACTGGAGACAATAAGGTGGAAATAAGTAAATGCTCTTCATCAGCTACAAAATTAATAATGATGTAATATAACAATAAGTATAAAATTCACCCTATATACAATATACCTCTATATAGCTAGATCATTGTTTGTATATTGTAGCATATATTTTGGACTAATAGGAAGACTTGATATTTTTTTAAAATTCCTACTAATCTACTTATATAGATTCAGTTTCTGAAAATTTCATATTTACTCAGTCACAATATCACTTGAAATTATAACTAAATTATTTGTATTACGGCTTCCATGATGTCGATTTTTTTTTAACTTCGACGATGTTGTCTGGCATCAACGCAACATAACTCTGGAATATATAAAGATCAGGGGGAAACCTTCATTATATTAAAAAAAACATCGTTTTTATTGATCAAGTAAATGCACGAGGCACCTCTGTTCTCGTGAAAGATTCGACGCCTCAGTGTGCCATTAATCTGGAACATTGGATTAATGATGTAGCATTGAGTGGAGTTTTCAAGCTCGTCAGCTTAATAGTTTTGTTGAAGCTCCTGATGATACGTCTAAAATGAATATCTTAGCAGTATTGGACGCGGGATAAGAGAGCGCCATTACTCATTCTGGCGTCGTAATAGCTTTAAGGTTCCAGTAGTCTTCACTGAGGGAATTTCGCGTTTCCAAACAGCTTGATGGTATTGAATGCCGCCTTAAGCTTCATATTAGAGCGTGATGCAGGAGAAGGAAAACTATTATATCCCTATTGACGGTTTCTTATACGTGACCCACTTATTGTATGCGCTCTGATGGATTTATTTTCAAGATACAATTACGGAAAAATTAATTATGTTGGCATTTCAAATAAAAACATCTCACCTTAATAATTTACAACGCAATTTATTCCGCTTTTTTCACATAATATCCATATTAGCATTTTTTTCCCGATACAAGTATTATTAAAATTCTTTCGATCTGTTACTTATAATTTAATCAGAGTGTTCAGTAACAATAAAAATTTATTTACGGCACAAGTAATAAACTTTTTTAGTTATAAAGGAAATTATAATTCTTGTATTAATTGTCACAGACGTCCTGGAAATTCAAATATGTATGCCGATGTCCAAAGTCTCTATTTTTTTAAAGGATGATTTAAAATTCTTCACGACTATTTACAATAATTTCTTGTTCCTAATAATATTTTCTTCATCTATGATGTTTTGTTCTGTGCTTCATTGTGAGCCAGTGTTCCGTGCGAAATAACAATATTTTATCTGCCGCTGACGCAGGGAGAATGAGTAATGACATCGTTGATTATGACTTCCTATTTGATAGCAAGTAGATAAAAGACATTCTTGGTAACAGTCGAAGAATAAAGGTATTGAAGTAATCGACGAGGTAATATTCAATTCTTAAGAAGTCTTCCTAAAAAAAATTCAACGTCAATAAAACAGTGCTTAGAGTGATTCCAAACATAACTACTGAAGGAACACTTTAGTTGCAAATTTCCTGTTACAATATAACCATTATATGTTGGAGTATAAAATATATAGGTATCTGAGTTAAGTTTCTGTGATAACATATAACGTTTTACGTATAAATAATGCATGTGAACATTTTTCAAAGGCGTGTGCAAAAACGGATAGGAGGCTCTAACGATTTTAGTGGATGGTCTACCGAGGGCTTCCTGCAACCACAGTCTGAAATGGAGTCCTGAAACCGTGAAATTAACTCCACATACGAAAGATACTCACGGCGCAACTATTTATCCCGCATTATGTGCATATTCAACAACAACTACTATTGATTATTTACCAATAAAGGACACGACATTAACGTTTACAAGTATGGACTCATGTCATTTAAAAAATCTACAGGTAACAAAGATCAGATAAAACGAAAATTAAATGAAGGAAAACATCTTAGACAAATTTAACGGAAAGTATTGTTGCTTACTCTCAGAAAGTTTCGCTATTCATAAGTGTAACTTTTCTCCCGATCCCTAGTTATTCTAGGATTCCTGGAGGCACCGATAGTATAGTCCGTCTAACGAAAAATAACATCGCAGATCTCGACTCCCTCCACGATATATGGGAACCCCTCTCTCCCCGTAATAGATTTTACTTTTGCTCTCCACTGACCGTTACTCCTTGTAACAAGGAAGGGTGACAGAAACCCCTCGCGTACCGTGGAGATGAGTTTTGTCGCCGTATTTTTAATATAATTCGCTAACGATTTAAATTTGACTTCTTCTATTGCTATTGTGCATTCCCCAGTCACTAACACAGAAAAAAAAATCATCTCAATAGTTACTAAACAGAGATACCAATCCTCTTTGATGAGAAAATTTCTTCACTTTTTCTGAATGACGTGGCTTAATATTCACTGGTCCCCTCGTTCCGCCAAAAGCAACACATTATTAGGTTTTCCCCTTGATCTCTTTCAAGGAAGCCAGAAAGTTCTTTACTAACTGTCTGGATTCCTTGAATTCCGAAGCCTCTAAGCATTTTTTGTAACTACGTCTCCTATATTATACATAAAATAAAATTTCCGTAAAGCTTGATTTTCATTGAAGTTTTCAAATAACTGTAGTATCACTATAATATTTATATCTGTAACATTATACTCGATATGGTACTACTCTGCGTGTAAATAAAAGAAAGAACATTGCGCCTTCACACGTCAATTCCATCCCCCCCCTTTTTTCCCCCCATCCAATTTCTGATAAAACATCGTAACCCGTATAATTATTTTGAGTTATTTTGTTTGAGGGATGAGATAGTTGTCCCTTTCACTCATAGTAATTGACCCCAATATTTAGACCTAAGTAGAAAGGAAGTGTTAATTATTACTTACAATTGTTGGGAAGGTCGTGTGTGCCTTCGTCCACTCTTAAGCGCAGGGGAGGGCAACGTCTAATTCGTCTCCACACGATGAAAAATAAGTCCCGCGTTAACAGTAACTGAATGAATGTTTAATTTATTTTTGTAGATGCTGTGCCAAAGAACTTCTGCCGCTTCAAAGAACTTATTAAATTGATTATAAAAACGACTGAAGCAGTTTATTGAAGCTGAATACAAACGCGGACTACCAATAATAACGTGGGATTTCATATAAAATTTTATTATCTTGTAAGAAGCATATTTTTTAATACTTTGTTCACTAACTTGTATTCTATAGTGATGCTTTGCAAACTAGCTGAATTACTGTTGATGGAAGAGAAATTCTGTATTGCTAGCGTCTTCCATACGAATAACTAATTTTCGTTATTAAGTATATGTATCACTGGTTGATATAACAACAAACGAATAACAATCGTCTGATCCAGAATCATTCCTTGATGCGCCGAGGTAAGAATTCATTGACGATTTATTTATTCTATGTAAATCAAGAAATTTTATTGTTTATTGGAAGTTGAAATACACCTATTAAGACGGTCACTTGTTTTAATATCAATATATTTGCTTTTATCTAACTTGCCATAATTATCCTTAAAAAATACAACGATAAATTAGCATGACGAATCTCTGTATTATTAATTTTACTTATTTCTTATTGTATGTTTTACATTTTTACGTAGCTAAGAAATTTAAAATAGCACAATACAATAAAGCAATTAAATTGTGTTTCAAGAAATTCGGTTTTGTTCAATATATATTCTGCGGCGTTGTGTATTATATTTCAGAACTGTCATTAATAAAAATTTATATATTAGTATTTTTATTTTCAAACTAAGAAACTTAAGTCATATAAAATTGAACTTTTGTAATTGTTTAATTGTCAGAGCCGTCTGTTTTCAACTTTTTTTATTATTTGAACAGTAAAAAACCTGAAACGTCTTATATTTATTTTATACTGACATTAAATATATTTTCTGAAAACTACAAAGAATTATAATTTAATTATTATCCCTTGTATAAGTTTCCACTGTAAAAAAACACGCCGGATAACTACGCTTCTTCTTTTGTTTTGTGGTGAACGAGAAAAATAAACATACACTCAATTAATAAATAGGCAAGACCGAGAACAACTTTCTTCGTGGAAAATATTCAGGATGTTACAATATTATTAACACATGGTGTTACCGGGACTCAACTCACCATTTTGATAATGAAATCCTATTGACAAACGCTTTGAATTTTGAATGACCTTGGAAGGTACCGACGAACTGATGTCAACCCTCCTGTCTGACACATTCCTCTTCAATGTGATAGCTTTACAATACGACCACTCCAACTATGACGGACCCTTACCATTTTCCTTGCTATTGGGTGAAGACCGTTTGATTTGTTCGTTCCGTCTGGGGACTCCCAAAAGTAAATACCTTAGTAAAGGGATTGGGAAGGAATGTTGACACATTTGATGACAGAATATGTTACATATTTCACGTTCACAATATCGAATATATTTACCGATTTCTATATCCATGTATATGTACTTTGAAATAAATAATTTTCTATTGATAACAATCTATTATTATGTTGCTCGTAAAAGAGTCTCTGAACTCGCCGCACGTTAAAATGGTGTTGCATTAATAGTTCTTCTTCATTACCGCTACCAGAAACTTCCGCATACATATACTTCTATCTTTATGTGTGGGACTGACAGGAGGTTAAGTGTTTAATTAGCTTACCTTCTTATTTTTATGCTATAAGTTTATCTCGTAAACGCAGGTCGTTATACAAACTTAAACTAAGAAAATTTAATGCGACGGTTTCTTTCAAGCAGAACAAATTTTTTAACAATTTATGCGTTTTAAAATACTTAAATTTAAATTTTCTATTTTATTGTTTTTATTTGTATTTCGTTATTTTTTACCACTGATTTTATATTAATCAGTCTATATGCTTGCTTACACGCTTTAAAAAAAAGTAGTAGGTTGCCACAAGACTGAGACACATGGACGGAAGAAAGTTGACAAATATATATAGGCCTACCGTTCCTTTGTTTTAGACGGTGAACAACGAGCAAGCTTGCTTTCGAGCGGTATCTCTACCCACAAGTAGGTCAATCTCAGATCCTCCACACAATTCCCCTACGCATTTATTAAGCCAGGGAGTGAAAGTAAGAGTTAATCTGCTTGAGCAACATCATATATATCAGTCTGCTGTGGGTTAGCCCCACAATCACACACACACACTAAACCCTCAGATTTATGTAGCATTCTTTGGAGCGGCAATTGTCCATCTTTAATGTCACCGCTATTAGAAGGTACCTGCTACTAATCTAAAAATATGGGCTGATTTTTCAACGAAATCTACACTATGTTCAATTGTAATATTGAAAGACTGGTTTTCAGAATTGATAATAAAATTAAAACCCTTATTTCAGTCTCAATTTATTATTTGTCACCAGGAGCTTTCAACCTCCAAGAGACGTATTCATCTGTCTACAAAACCT
Organism: Zhengitettix transpicula; assembly: GCA_037074705.1. Lineage (NCBI taxonomy): Eukaryota > Metazoa > Arthropoda > Insecta > Orthoptera > Tetrigidae > Zhengitettix > Zhengitettix transpicula. The sequence continues at coordinate 58,125,403 of CM073595.1, read as the reverse complement.
ACATGGAATACACGTACTGTCAATTATTTTAAAAATCAACATAAATAATGGTGCAGAAATATATCGGCAACAGTTACACCGCTTAAGCCATCGATCCTTGATAAATTATGTTTACAAGCCAAGTACAATAATTACCTCAAACTTATAAAATTATAAAAAAAAAACTTTAAACAATCCTGTCCCGCCGACCTCCTGTGGTGTAGGGGTCAGCGTGACTGCCTCACATCACAGAGGTCCCGGGTTCGAATGCCGGATGTTTGTGTGGGTGAGAGAAAACTCTGGTCAAATCAGGTCCCCGATGAAGAAAAATGAGTTTTTTTAATTAGTCGCTAATAACCTGAGCTGTTGACGCGACTGAAAATAAATATTTAAAAAATATCTTGTCCAACAAATCTCGTCATACAACTTCGCAAAAACAAAATACAGTCATTTAACTTATTTACAAAAATAATCTACTTAACAGACGACGAAAATAAATTCACAAACCAAATATTTCAATATATCTGCATATACTTTACCTAATTAGCTTCCTTCGATTCTAATATTTACAACTACGTCTCTTTTTAGATTAAGTTAGTATATTCAGACAAAGAGGTATTAATTTTATATCTAGGTTTGTTCATGAATTCTAGTGTTGAAAGTAGTCATAAAGAATCTGATTGGCTAACCAGTAGAACAATGGAATTTTTTTCTTGGCTATGAAATCAATAACATTAATGAGGTTGAACTTACATAATATTTTGTATTTCTGTTTTAAATTTTACTATTCGTCACCTAGTCCTACAATCATAAAAAAACTCAGAATTACGTAGCATTCTCTTGAGCGGCATTACTCCATTTTTAATGTAACCGCGTAAAGATAGTTTAAAAATTGGTCTACGAAATCTTTTAACAGCCTACAACAAGTAATAAAGATTATAAACTTATCAGTCCAGACTTTCACAAGCTTTGAAAATTATTTTCTAGCATGTCTTGTGTTAAAACTTGTTCAAATAACAGACAGTAATTAATTATTTCGTCTGAAGTTACTCGTTTCTCTATTAAAATATTTAACAAATAAGCGCTTACTATCGTCACGAAGCTATTTTTTTAAAAAAATTCTCTTTATATTTTAATCACCTTTAATTTATATTTTCTAATAGTTTCCAAAATATTGTGGGAAAAAATGTATCGCAGGGAAAAACAGCAAAAATTATAAAGAACACCGTACTCATCATCGCTGACCATTACGCGGTAAAGTCAATAATATTAGACTACATTTACAGTTTGTCGTTGAAGTTTATAAATTTCAACTTTAGTATCAGCGGAAACCACAAAGTATTGATGTGGAAAACTATATAGAGAAACCGAATTGGAAGCAGGAGAAAAGGGTCAAAATATTAGTATGAGAATTGAATCCAAAATTAAAAAAAATGAATTAGGAGGAATAATAATCCTGTAGAGTACACCGTAATATGTTTGCAACTTTTCTTACTTCTGCTGCTTAATTTGTTATTTCTTAAATAGTAATCCTCAAAATTTCACGTTTTCAGCCGAACATTGGAAACCCCGATTAATAATATTCCAAAATAGTCACAATAAAGAAAAATAATATTTTCCATGATAGAATTTTAATAAAAATAATCTGAAAAACAACTTTTCAAGAATAAACAGCATTTGTAATCTGATGATAGAACAACCAATAACAGACAACGGAAAAAAGTATTTTGTTAATTAAGTATTAAATTGCGACATGTTTCAGTCCTCACGTGGACCCTCTTTAGACCAAGATAAATATATAATAATAATATATCTATCTAATCTTCTAATAAATAAAGCAGAGTGTTTATTTGTTCGTATATTTGTTTGTATGTTTGTTTGTATATGTTCCTTATACAAATCTACACCGGTGGAGCAAATTTCACCAAATTTCGTACACGTGTTGTTTGCGACCAGGGTGAGACGAGTCTACAGCCCCCAGAAGCGGGGTTGGACAGGAGTGGAACTATTTAAACATGTTAAAACAGCCGATATTTGAGTCGGATAAATATTTTTAGAGGTCAAAGATATTGATAGTGTTCCTACCGATGTTATCTGAATATAATTTTCATCCCCTACACCCTGGCAAAAGAGCACCCTTAGGATTTGGGGTGCTTTACAGGAAAATAACGCGAATACAACCGAGATTGGAGTCAAATCGAAGGTTATGGATGCCACTTAGTTTAGTTATGACATTCAACTTAGCATTTACCCCTCAAATGCAGGGGTATCGGAGTGGAAATTTTGGAACATGCAAACACGGCAGGTATTTGCGTAGAATAAATATTTTTCTGGGTTAATTATATTGATTGTTGAACGGCCGATATTTGCGATAATTATTTCTTGAGGTTAATTAATTTGATAGTTTTTATAACGATGTTGTTTGTGTATAATTTCAACCCCTGTGAGGGGAGCAAGCTTAGGGGTGGGGTGGAGGTACGTTAAATAAAAATAACGCAAAAAAAACGAGATTCGAATCAATTCAGAGACAATGAATGTCGCTGAGTCTAATTGTGACACCCTGGGTAACGCGACGGGTTTTGGAGGTGGTGGTAGAAATTTTAAGACAATGTAATCGGCGGTTTTTTGAGCGGAATAAATACTTTTCGATTATCGCACATTTGTGAGGGTGGTCAGCTTCTAACATGTAAAAACGGCCGATATATTTGGTCAATGACTTCAACCCCCTTCGGCAAGGGAGGTGAGCACATGTAGGGATAGGGTTCGAGGAGCGTTACATATAAATAGCGCAAAATCAACCGAAATTGGAATCATATCGGGGGTTATAGATAAATGACAACTCGGGCAACGCCGGGCACCCAGCTAGTCTTTATAATAAAAAAGTATGTATGTATTTAAGTTAATTTCTGATATAAACGCGAGGACAAAATGCAACAAAAGTTGGTATACATGTTCTTAAAAAGACGAGAAACGGTACTGTAAGGGTGAGAAACTCCTTGCATAAATAGGGAAAAAATTATAATTGAAAAACAAAAGAAATAGTTCCTTTTTCCGGTAATGAAATAAGAGAGAAATATTTTCATTGAATAAATAGTATAATTTTATCCAGAAACTCTCCATGGAATGATAATAAAAAAACAATAGGAAATACTTTTGCGATCCTTGCGGAAAATGTAAGTTAATTTTCGTGCCATATTAGAGACTGTAATATGGCGACCATTTGTTTACATTGCGAATCTAGCTAACAGTTTCATCAATTTAATCTTTCGTAATTTCTGAAGACCGAGGGACAATTATATCCTGCAATACTTAAAAACTATATTTAAGTATTACGAATAGTCGTAAAGAAATTCGGAGGGATGTTTGTTGGGACTGATGCAATAAGATTCAATGTATTTTACAGCTGTTAAATTCATGCAGTATCAGTCGAAAGTGTGTACGGAACTAGGAACAGTTAGATTTAGGTTAAATCACTTCTTGAATAAAGATTAATATAGAATTAAATACTTTTTCTGGTTTATATAAATAAGTACACAGGCAACGCCGGGCACCCAGGTAGTAAATGATTAAAATAAGTCCCCATGAGGACTGTAATATATCGAAATTTAATAAAATACTTTTCTGAAATGTCTGTTATTGGCTGTTTTATCATAAAACTTATCTACACAGGTGTAAAACTTTATGTAATCATTGATTAATAATGTCAAGATTAACCTGCTTTGCCAGGTACGTTGGTAATTGGCACCAAATCGAAGGAGAACAAAATAGGAACGAAGCCGACAGTAAATTATTGCGCAGGCGAGTGAAGCAGATTGAGCACGATTACAGCACTAGGGTTTTTAGTTTATTCCAAATATGCGAGATGGCAGATGGTGGCGTAATCATTTGTTACGACGGAGTCGCGCGGACCGCCACTTCTATTTCACCGACTGCACAGCAGAATTCTTAATTAAATTGCGTCGCTCTTCTAAGAATAAGAAAATTACAAACAACATGTGCGCGCACTCAGAGCCGGGGATTTCCAGAATGTAATTTTACACCACGTCTCCAAAGCTCGGATCATTTGTACCCAACACAATAATAAAAAGTGGAACATTAAAGTGCGTGCAGAACTGTTTATCGATAAACATTATATTGTGGACGTGAATGAGTTCCCAATTTTCTCAGCTTCGGATTTGTTCTCGCTAAGCTCAAATATATCACCAGTTATTCCACCCCATTTCTCATCGTTTAGCCTTACTTAGTTTTAGAATCTTAACATACTGCTAACACATTTGTTTCCATTATTCCCTATATTAGGCTTCTTTCATCCAGTAAATCCGTGACGTCTTCTTAATGTCGCTGTCCCGACTATCAAATGACCGTTTTCTTGGTGGCTTATGACGACGTGGGTAACATTCCAGAAACCTCTTTGTCCACCACATCTTTTTGCCCCGTAATATGCACCCAACCCACTTTTATAACACAGTTCTTCTAAATTCCATTTCCCCTACGTCCGTCAACTCTCACAACACTTTATGTTCCAGGAAACTGACATTGCTTCTTGGCATCCATTTAATTTATTACACCACTATCCCTTGGTAATAAATTTTTATTTCTTGAAAAATGATTAAATATGAGTTTTATTAAATTTATTTCGCACAGAATATACCAAATTTTGAGTAAACAAACCCTGAAGTATAATTTTCTTCTAATTTCAGTATAGAGACATTTTACATAAAATTAGCGTGACCCTATAATTGGAATGTTTGAGGTATTTCATGTGACATAAATAGGGACGCAGAACCCAAATGCCTTAAAGTTGCTTTTAGATGTAAGTTTGGAAAATGTTGTCCAGACATGGAGTTATTGTTGACGGCTCCAACATGTATAAACTTTATGTAGTAAATTTATAAGAGAAAATAATTGTAATTGAATGGTGTAATTGGATATCATAATTGAATGTAGTAGTGTTTCAAGGAGAATCTAATAACTAAAACGTGTTGAGTAAATTATAATAATGAAGAAAAGGAGAGGAGATATTGTTGGCTAGACGTATTGTAGCAGACGGTGGCGAAGACGGTGGATTAAGAGCATTCCGTCGTACTAGTATGAAGAATATGAGGCATTGAGAGAAAGTTAATGCGGAATAGGAGGAAAATAAAAGTGAAGGTGCTTAAGTGTTATTATTGGTGAATTATAAAAGAAGAGTAAAGTGTATATTTAATTAACGCCGACACATAGTCGGAGGGTCCTTACAACTAACGGGAGAAACGACTTCGCGAGAGAACATTAAACATTAAACTTTATACAATTTATATATTAAATCAATGACAAGAACAATATATCATATGTAATAAAACTCAATAATTAATAATTGAAGTCAATTGTAAGAAATTAACATTAATAATCTCGCATCATATCTTTCGGTATAATAATAATAATTTACGGTTTGCAACATGAAATAATCTTCCTTCGAGATCCCTTTAGGGAACGAGTTCATGCTGATTGGTTGTATATGTAAATTTTTCAATTGGTAGTCATTGTTATATAATTAAGAATGTAATTAAATATTGTAAATTGCTAAATATAAATTCTTTTATTTATAAAAACCTACCATGTGATGCAGCCAAATTCCAACTAATGTTTTTAACTTACATAAATACGAGGTAAATAAAGTGATGGAGAGATGCGGCACATTATATAACGATGGTTCATTAAAATTCAATAATACTTATAACACATTATTTTTCTCATTTTTAGGAAATTTTTGGTATAAATTTGGGAATTTTTATTTGAAAATTATATTGCTCATAATTAATTCATGGTTGGAAACATTTATTGTTGAATTGAAAAATGTTGAACATTTACGATTTGATTTAAAAATTGTATCGTTGATAATTAATAGATTCTTTCAAAATTTTGGAAATATTTTTCTTTCTGATATATTTCAATTTTAAATACTGTATATAATCTTACAATCTGAATTATTGTAGTGTTCCCTTCACCTCATTGAATTTTTAAAATGTTTCAGTTATCTGCTTTAATAAGCTAAATAAAATCGTATTGTGTATAATATGTTAAAGCGCACATAAAAATCCTAACAAGTAAAATTCACAATCAGACTGAGAAAACGTTTAAAACATCAAACTAAAACCTTTGATATTATAAATGATTAAACCCTTATTTAATCACAGTCACGTATAAAATTTTTATTTCAATGTAAATAACATTAAAATGTCAGGAATTTAAAATAGTCTGTCATGAGCTTTCGATTATTCTAACCATATTCATCTATAAAATTATTAATTACTGCATTGAAATGAAATTATGTGTATACCTGTATTAATATAATATGTCACAGAGATTTAATTATATTTTACGTACCTGAATATTTAATTAAAATACTTCATTAGATGAACTTTTTCTGACACGGTTTTCTATGACGTCCTACTGTTTATAACAGGGTTACACGTTTAATGGCCTATGACTGACTGACTGGTCGTGTTGTGTCTACCACAACAAATTCAATATCGATATATCAAGGATATCGATTGTTGACAAATAATTGAAAATGCTTCAACTTAATTTCAAATTTATAAAATATTCAAAATCATTGCGTAATGCTTACCAGTATCACCTATTTCATTTCTAGTGTTCATAGAGATATTATTATTGTTGAAAATATTTATTTCTTCCAAATATTTTCGTGTTTGTAAATTAATTTTAAATGTGATAACATCAAAATTGTGCACAGAAGTAATATGTTTCGTTGCTTTGTATTGCTTTGACAGGGCAGTATTTGTTTTAATATTATTTTTATGGTTATATATTTTTGTTTATATATTAGTTGATGTATTTCCAATGTAAATTGATTTGGACCCTTTACTATCTATCTGGTAAACTATATCTTTTTATTATTAATCTGTATTTTATCTTTGCTTTTAGTTAATATGAATTCTATTTTATTTGCATATATATATCTATATATTTAAATTCGTTAATACCATTGTCTTTAAATAATTTTATTATTTTTGGTATCAGTATATCTCTATGATTAATTATTTGGTTGTTTATTTTTAATTTTGATTCAATATTTTTATTAGAAACGTTTTCATTTAGTATTCCGTTTGTTTTTTTTTCTTCATATTTTCCGTTCTTTGGTTTAAAGTATCATGTTTGACGTATCGTTAATTTTTTGGTCATGTTTTCATTATTAAAATAATTTAGCTTTGGTGTTTTATTGATATTTTCAGATATTATTTTAGTTTTGTTCATTATTGCAATCCACAATTTATTGATTAAATTTAGGGAATAGAAATTATTTTTAATATATTAAATATTTTTTCTTTTAATTAATAATATAATACATACAGTCCTATCGGTTTCATTAATCAACTAAACTTTTGTTTCAGTCTGAGAGCGTAAGAGGGTACAATTACGTACAGAAACGATGTTGTGTTTTTAATTAAAAATCAATTATTTAAATTATAAAATATGTTAATGATCCTTTGCAAATATAATACTATTTTAAATAGTATCCACTGTCACACTATTCCTATAAATGAAATGAAACACTGCACTTTTATTAGAAATATTACTTTATTCTTTTGTCACTTTACAACACGTTTGGTTTAACTGGCAAATATTATTAGACCTTGATTTTTGCCTGATTTATTTAAAAATGTAATTTGAATTTCTATGATGTATCTAGATGGGTTTTCCTTTATTCAAAAAGGCCAAAAAAAATTGCCCGTATAACTTATGCATGAAATACTTTGTTTCTTTGCTTTTATTATCTACCATATTCCACTGCGAGATAAGGATGCTTGAAGAACAGATAATAAAGAGAATTTGGTTACTGGTTCTTTCATGCGTTGATTTTCTCAATTATGACACCACTCCTTTTGTTCCGTTCGTGCTCGTAATTTTCAAATACGTTACTAGCAGCAGACTGCTTTTACTGATCGAGTTGATTTGAGCTCGTATTCCTTTTTCATGTCGCTGAGCAGGATCATTAGGAGAGGCGATCTGATGGCCCGTAACCCCCACTCACTTATCTCTATATGCTCCTAATTTCGTGCCTACTAAGCGCATTTACTTTCATAAGTATTCTGCTCTCATGACACATGTCACATGATATTTGAATATGAAAAGACTTGGCATGTGTACCTGATTTATTTACATCCATTTCTCTCTTTATCCCCTGACACTAAGGAGGAAGAGATCCCGGAAACAACAAAACGACAAAAATTTGTCACATGAAGAATTACTTGCAAATAAGCCCTTACGTAATGCCAAAGCGCATAAAACAAAAATATAATAAATATGGGAAAGGATTTGTTCTGGAACATTCTTGTAAAGGTGAGTACCCCCTTTTTGTTTTTAGAATTACCTGATACGAGGCTAATAACAAAAATATTAGACAAAGCAGAATTGTAATATCCCCAAATTTTTAGTACGTAATCCATATATAAAATAATACAAATGTCTGCCACATTCCAATGACATTCATACTTAACCGTCACATCAATTAAGAAGACGCAAATAATGGTAAATGAATGTGGTAAAATTACTAGAAGAAATGTCGTAATGTGTCTGAGATCAAGTATAATTTTTTATTTGCGTTTATGCTCACATCGACAAAATTTACATAAGAAAGAATGGCGTAAAATTGATTTGTTATATTATTTTAAATAACTATTATTTAATATTTTGAAATCTCACTTCTTTTAATATTTAATAATTTTCAATTGGAGAAATAACCCGGTTGCAGTTACATGATAATATTGTCTATTATACATATTACTTATAAACTAATTCAGGTTAACAATAATAATCCATTGACCTTAATAATGTTACCATTGTGAAAAAAATAAACACTACCTGGGATCATCACTCCAAATTGGATTATGATTTGTTTTGTTCAGGGAAAAAACTTCACGTTTTTGCGTTTTTGAAGATTCAACCTAAGTTTATTTTTGCGGAGGTAAATTATTCCAGTTGTTAATCGTCCTATTAAAGATCGAAGATTTCTGTTTCCGACAGCTTATTTTAAGTTAATGGACACAACTAGCGATATACCTGGGTCTTTTGAAGTTGATTCCAAATCCATGGCTCTTGGTCCACATAATAAAAAAATAGAACGTTTTTCTACAGTAAAACAAGCCTGTTACAAAATTCCGCTATAAAGCACGTCCTTATTTATAATTCCGAATTGAAAAACAATTTTTACATTGATTTATAAGAACGTAATGAAATGAAAAATGGTCAGAATTTCTTTGTGTTCTATTTCATAAGTTGTTCAAAAAAACTATTTATTTTATTTTTATATTCAGCTCCCCTCATAATGACTCTTCTCGTTGTAGTCGTAACTTCTCAAGTGGTTTAATTTCTCAGACACGCTATTTTAAATAACTTTATGTTTGTTTGATGTGTCGGCATATAAGCCTATAGGGTAACAAAGATAAATAAGAACAGTATCGCTGTTCATCCCTCACAATTTGAGCTTCACTGGCAGAGGTGTGTTATTTTTCGCAGAGTAATATTCGGTTTATACTGAAATGATTATAAAGCACAGACAAAGATGACCTCACAATGGAAAGGACCACGTTTCTGCAACACCAATCGTCTGACCTCTGAAATGCGAGGTTGTTATTCCACAGCTCGCCGGGAGGTCCGGTGTTTCTACGCCTGTTCATTCTAAAATATTATAAGCGCTTTTAAAATATGCGGGTTGAAGTACTCCCAACATTCTGAGTTTGCAAACTAGAATTACATAGCTGCGAAGAATTTCCCCATTAGTTATAACGATAGATTAAAACCAAGAAAAGACAGTTCAGCTATGAAAATTAATAAACTAAATAATAATCTATAGTATAAAATAGAAATAATTTTATTTAAAAATAATATAAAGTATAAATTCAGTATTTTACCAATTCACTATAATATTAATTAACGTCCAATCCTGTTTGTAACAATTTATTTAGTCTCAGCTCCAGAAGAAATAATAAATAATTTCTTAGTCGAACGCATCTTTGAGCTAACCACATAAAGGTATCCATGGGACAAATATGGCGATCTCAAATCCAATTCATGGTAATTACTACACTTCTCCCTGTGACTTGTTTAGTAAGTCTCAACAAGAAATTGCAACATCTTAACGGTAAAAGGCGGATCCGTCGGATAAAATCTGTTTTACCTGCTCCCTTTCCTATTAAGATTGTCACTTCAATTACATTTCCCTGCATCTTAGTTACAAGCAGTCTTCTGGAAGGTACTGCAGAATTGAACTTGACTAAACCTGACCTTAAATGGCATCCGGACTGTCACAATTAAGCTTAACGACCCATCCTCTCTCCCCCCCCCCCCACCTCACTCCCAAAGAAAACCTTGGAATTGAAACTAACTCAGTCATTTTGAATATTTTATTATTTACCTATTTTATTATTTACCAGTTCCCATCCCATGCTGATACTGGATGAAATAGGACCTTTACGTGGTTCACGAGATATTGTGACGAAGCAATTGTATTTGGCTTTAATATATATAGATATAAACATAAGCCAATTTTAAGTCAGAAAAAATTTTGATTATTATAAAAATAAACAATTTTTTAGTCGTCATCAGGCTCAAGTTTTAAATGTTATTGATAGATAGATAGATGGATGGCCAAAAAAGGCCGAAAGCAGTGACGAAACGTATTTTAATTTTACATTAATATATCCTGTTTTTACTTAAAATTGGCTGATGTTTATTTAATCATTAGTTTTATTAATAGTCAAATATATATTTATAAATAGTATTATTTAATGTATATAATTGACGCGTTTGAGGCATAGGATCCCTGCCTTTACGTGACCTCATAAGTAATTTTATCCGGTTTATAGTATTTCAGTGAATACAGAATCTATAATTTAATAAATACTATACCTGCACTAGTTACAAATGTAGTAATTGTTCGTTTCTTTACAAGCACGCTCAAGTTCCACATATGGTCTTAAATATTGTAAAAATTTATTGAATTGAGGGGTTTATTTGTACAACTTCGAAACACTTTGAGATGAGCTACAGAAGATGCTTGTGGATTAAATGGAAGAATTTTACTTAGTAACGAAAGATAAAGATCGTATTCTTCCCATTTTTTTACAAATCTGTAATGCAGTTCAGCTCAAAAATTCTAGGCAGCGGGCAGCTCGAAATATCTTCGTTCAAACTTTGATATTCCGGCGTCACCAAGTTTCGCAACTAAGCGTACATGCTCTATTAACTATGGAGATGTATATCCGTTCTTATGTAACGAATATGGCAGTCTGATAAATGGAACGAAGTAATAAATGAAATATAATAGCGTCCCGTCAATCCGAGCTGTAAAGCGATCGCGGCTTATCTGGAAGTTTGAACGATGATTCACCGTATTCAGCTATCAGTTATCAGTTCACACATCTCTGGCCGCCTCCTGGCGAAGCAAGTCTCCCTATCCACAGATAAGCAATAACTTTCCAACCTGCCTCTCGTTTATTAAACAGGAACGGAAGATCTCTAATTAGTGGACAATGGCACAGCCATTTCTTTTACCTTTCTTCTTTGGACCATTAGTCTTGCGCTCAGTCTACTGCAAACGTTAAGCGTCTTACTGCAATAATGATACTGAACAACTTGCGAATGCAACAATTACACGTTAATACCGCAAGAGTGGTTTTATTTTGCATATTAAAAATGTATGGTTGTAATTAAGGAAACTGCCTTCGCAGTAATGAAATATTCAAGTTAGATGAATGGCAAATAAAAATAGTAAGGACAAATTCTTACAAAATCTTCTCCAGGTAGTTACACCTTACGAGTTTAATAACTTTTAACTTCACTAAAATCAATGACTGGAACAAGTTATATATATACATATATATATATTGTACGAATTTTTTTTTACCTATGAGAGGAATATTAAGACCTCATCAGAATCCTTCATTAATTGCTCAAGAATGTTATTATTCCAAAATCAGCAATTTATTAATTTAAAAAACCTAAAATCTTGTTGTTTACATCTCATACGAGAGGTAATTTGTTATTATTTTCCATTTTCCATTAAGTGTGCTGCATTTCCAGTGATTTTAAAATTTAAACAATTTATTGATTATTATTATTTTTTTATTTTTACGAGCTAATATTCGTGACATTACTGTCTCAAACAACCTCACATGTCTTTGAAATATATTTTGAGAGCTGAACCTTGCAGGTCTATGTTTAAGGGACGCGAACTCACGAGCCTATGCTCTGAATTGATGATCTTTAATCCCTGAAGAGGAACAGCGTTGTTATTACGCAAGGGGAGTAACGTCGAAAAGAAAGATGTACGAGAATGAGTATTCTCCAGAGCAGAGTAAAATTTGTTTGGGCTCTCGTTCTTCATGAAACAAAGTCAGTTGTATTTGGAAGAAGTTATTCTCTGAGCACCGCTGTCCATCTTAATTATATACGACGATAAGAAACAGGACTTCAAGGGTGTAGAATGAGACATGATTTGTACATAAATGTTAAGAATAAGCTTTTATTATATTTGATAAATTGAATATTAATTGTTGGTATGTTTTACGCTGGCTGAAGGTGTACCAGGTGACTTTTAGCACAATAAAACTGTCGAACAAGCTTCAAGGCTCAAGAAAGATCAGGACGTCCAGCCACATCCACTACTGATGACAACAATGAGAAAGCCAGTGTCCTGATTGGGGAGTGAACATTGATGAAATGAAAAAACCATCTTTTCATTAATCATAGTTCTGAATGTTAAATTATTCATGACAGACACGATCGTGGGAACAGAAGGCAAAGGCTTGCTGTTCCAACAAGGGATTAAATATATTGTGAACGAGTGTGAATATGCTGAAAAATGATGTCATATTAATTGTTCTAATGTTTCTGTGTAAAGTTATTTAATGCATTTATATTTTTAATAACCCCGTGTGAGCTGTGTAACGTGCACAACAGTAATAATTCTGATATAAGCGCATTAAACTTAGTGCCCCATTTCATAATTATTTAAATACGTACTTAAATTGTTTGCAAATTACCCTAACTTTTGATGCGGTTGTGTAATTACGTGTTCTATTTTCTGGTGGATGTAAACCACAGTACATGGCGAATATTCCCCAGTAGAATTAAAAACATTTTAAAGTAACGCGTTACAGTTACGGAGGAGGTCATGTAACGAGGTTTGCTTGAGCGTGGGTGGAGGATGTGTAACGTTCTCCCGGTAGCGAGGAATGCGAGGTCTTGCAGTGGCAGCGGAATCGAATCTTAATACGCGTATATAATAATTGGTTGCGCCAGGGAGATAGGTATCACGGAGCGTGGCCATGGCGGGGATTAAGTTTAATTACTGCAGTGGTGGTAGCCTGCTGAGAGGAGTAACTAAACAACAACGGCTAGTGCCCATTCATTTGGATACAAGACACCAACGCTCTGAAACTAGGGATATTACTTTTACCCAATTAAATTATATACAATTGGTGATGCGTAAGAGTCCTTAGTGAGCTCTCTCATTCATCAATAAAAAGAATTACTTTGTCGTGTGACACAAAAGTCGACTTTTACTGTATTATTGCCATAAATCGATTCTGTATATTTAATTTTAAAAAAATACTAAACTTCGGTGTGTTCTGCTCTTCCATTGTCATTTAATATATATATATATATATATATATATATATACATATATATATATATATATATATATATATATATATATATATATATATAAGGTGAATATCAGTTTTTAAAATTTATGACTATAAATAAAAGCGTTGTTGAAATTCATGAAAAAGTAGTTTTCATTTATATTCGTTTTAAATTTATCCGAGCGTTAGTACTACTGTTGTCCGACCAAAGAAATTCTGATCATCTCCCTCCACTTATACAAGACCACGCCATGCTGAAATGAACTCAGTATTAGTATTATCTCAATCCTCTTGAAATCTCTCTTCGGAAATTGAACAGGGTCTGAAATTTTACGTTGAATTCGGGCGTGTGTACAATCATACAGACGAGTGATGGAACTGAGGATAAATAAAATTAGCCTCGTAAATATCGTGAGGGTTTAGGATCAAGGAAGTATTTGAAGAGTGAAGGTAATCAAATAAGTGGAGCTTCAGAAAAAAACTATCATGCACAGTGCTCAATCTCGAAAAAATGTAGATCTTTTCTTGATAAGAAACGTAAAATAGAAATTTCCGTTGGCCAAATAAATCACAGATCAAATTTTAATCCCACTTAAATTTCATAAAGCTTAATATTATATTTATTTATAATTATAGATGAGTTATTAGTGACTATTGTCCGTAAGCCGAAGAAATATTAAACAGTAACTTGTTTTAAAAGTTTTGTAGAGGATCAGTTAAACTTTACGTTCTTTGTGTCACGAATATGGTTGAATCAAATTGGTTTTAAAATCTATGTTTGAGCGTTTATGACGAACATCAAAAATTGAATTGTGTTAATTGTAAGAAAATATATTATGCGATTTTTTTTTCTTTGCCTTCTTTTTAAAATAGAAATTGTTATGCTGATGCCAAATAATTTGTATAGACGTTATGTAACGTGTCCACTGGTTCTTTCAAAAATGTCAATTTTTTGAGGAATGATGTACATAGCTCGTTCCCAAATTCAAAATGTGTACCTGGTAATGTAAATATTGAAAGAAAGTTTACTGATAAATTCTAATGGTAGATTATTTTTTAAGACATTAAATAAAGATAGGAGTGAACGAATTTATTCTATTATATTTTTTAATTTACAGAAAAAACACCGAACTATTCCAAAGCTCTTAACACTTTATGTAAGGACAACAAGAATTATTCAATCTGTAGCTTACGTAATTGTTTCAAAATAATTACAGCATTCTATAATAAATTACAAATATTCTTCGGGAAATATCAAACTTTGAAAGAAATAAAATAACTGTATTTTTATTTACGTTTGAGAGCAATGCATTCCAAAAAAATTTAAGCATGTGGTATTGAAATATATGTTTAATTTTTACTACAGAGAAAACAATTATTCCTGTAATTTGACATTAACAGAAATTTAAAACACCGTCGTTAATAATAAAATATATAGTCGACAATTAATCGTCCTTCCAAATTTTGTTTGGATATATTGAATAGCTTGGAAATAAGTAATTGGACCAGACTTCCTTTAGCGGAAGAAGTAAGAAGAAATATTACTCTTAAATATGGTACAGATGTGTCATCTCTGTGTCACGCGCTCTACAATTTCGGTTACTAATACTTTAACGACCGCTATTGCCATAATCAGAGTAAAATATGTGACAATTGCGACCTGTGGGCTAGCAGAAGCAACCTGCCGCTCCGAACCTGACTTGATCTCAAGGCCGCTCTCAATCGTTTTGTTTGCCGTTGTCGCTAATTTGCATATTCCGAGATTATAATAACAGAACACGTGTCACGTTATTAAGACGATTGTAAACTCTTGGGCAGTGTTTGGGACATACGGCCTGCCTATCAATTATTTGATCGTATCAGCAGTCGGACCACCTAGCACGAGTCTTTGTCACTGGGACGCCATATGTTGCTTCAGCGCAACTCCTATAACCTATAATTTTGCATCTGAAGTTTTCCATAGCATATACATAGATGCACGCTGTACTATTGAAACAGTAATTATTTTAAAAACGAATGAGACGTTAGTTTTATAACAACAGCGGTGTGAATTGGATCGTGTTAGCCCAGGGACCTAAGGCATCTTTCTCCGTTTCTCTCTCTCTCTCTCTCTCTCTCTCTCTACCACCTTCTATTTGCATTCTTGTGTTTCGCTTATACAGTATCTGACGTGAAATAATGACCATAAGCTTCGGAACAGTAACATTGCCAGATGCATGCCAACAGATCTGTAACACCATATCAGATCTTAAAACCTCTGAATTTATAACAACCGGGAAATAAAAAAATTAATTATCAAATACCCGCATCTATACAGTTTAATACGGCTAAGTGAATAATTCACTGAGAAGCTCCTTTCATAATATTGCTACTTTGAAAATTTTATTTTTTAAAAAATAATAATTTTCTAACTACAATGACTATTACATTATTAACGACGGTGTTTTAAATTTCTGTTAATGTCAAATTACAGGAATAATTGTTTGCTCTGCAGTAAAAATTAAACATATATTTCACTATCATATGCTTAAACGTAAATAAAAATACAGTTATTTTATTTCTTTCAAAATTTGATATTTCCCGAAGAATATTTGCAATTGATTATATAGTGCCGTAATTATTTTGAAACAATTACGTAAGCTACAGATTAATTAATTCCTGTTAAGTGTTAAGAGCTTTGGAACAGTCCGGTGTTTTTTTTGTAACTTAAAAAATAATAGAATAAACTCGTTCACTCCTATCGTTATTTAGTTTCTTTAAAAATATAATCTACCATTAGAATTTATCAGCAAACTTTCTTTCAATACTTACATTACCAATTACACATTTTGAATTCGGGAACGAGCTATGTACACCATTCCTGAAAATATTGACGTTTTTGAAAGAACCAGTGGACACGTTACATAACGTCTTTACAAATTATTTGGCATCAGCATAACAATTCCTATATTAAAAAGAAGGCAAATCAAATAATTTCACATAATTTGATGTGTTATATATTTTTAAATTCTCGCAATTAATTAAAACCTGGCGAGCTGCTAACGTAAGAACGAAATGTCGCGTTTTTCAAAACGGTTGTATAATGAATTTGTCATTTGTTTATTAAACTTTTTGTTCCGACTCATTTGGCCGTTATAATTTTTATTATAATTTCCATTTACGTAAATAATAAAGACAAAATAATCAGTATAAAGGTAGCCATTCGTCCACACTCGTGGAGTAAAAATAATGGAATCTTCCATAACAGTGCAACATTTTGTTACACAAATTAATAATACATAAATTAATTCGTCTCATACGATTTTTTTAAATATTTTTTCAAATTATATAACTAATATGGAAGTTAACAAAGAAGATAGTTCACCTTTCTATCTTAATTTATTTTAAATCTACATCTGACTTTTTTTTCAAATGGATCAATTTTATTAAGCATTATTGACCGTGACAGTTGATACTCTAAAGTTTATTAACTATTAGCGTGCTTGTGACAGATGTCAATTTTAATTGCGAACATAGGAATAACCTTGGACCTTTGACCATTAGGATCACGGACTGTTGTAGTCACCACACAGAAAAATCACTTTCGCCTCCAAGGCGACAAAAGGAAACTCAAAAATAGAATCAAATTTTATCGTGATGCGCTGTAATTAATTACTCCAACAGCCTGAATTTCAAGGGTTGAATAATTTGCGTTACGGTTTTAGTTATCATGATGATACTTTTTGGATGTTGCAAATTATCAGCTGTACAGTACATACGTTTAACATAAATAATAATACTATGTATGACTGTTTGATAATTTATTTGTAATTTAGGTCAAAGTACTACCAATAACGTGTCAGTCGTTTTAAGAGTGTTGCCAATCTCTAAAGTAGATTTTTGTTACTCCATATTATTATTCTATGACAACTTAAAATTAAATTTATTCATAAAATTAATATTATTCAAAACGACCAAAATTACTTCGTTCACATTTTAATTTAATTTTGCATTTCAGTTGTTACTTCAATCTACTAACTGTTTATCTGCCTGGCGCAATAATTTCTACAACTGAATGGACAACAAACTTTGTAGCGTCCACAATATTCGTACACTTCTATTTACTCTTAGTCAACAACGATTCAATTAATCTTCCCATAATGTAATCTATGGGCAATCTGTTCCCCTTTTCTTTGGACTATATCGAGGCTGCTGTAATATGGCAACGTGATCGCTCTATCATGTCGGCTTCTATCAGCTTATCGATAGCTTCTGCCACCTGATATCGTAGTTTATAAAAGCGATACGAGCGTTGTTCGAATTGTTTATGAAGCCTCCTGGATTTCGGTTTTAAACTTCCTCGATTTACGAAAATTATTCAGTCCATCTTCTATACTTCATTCGTAACATATGATCGGAATTTCTCTACGAAAACTCCTGTGATGACCATGAAGTTTCTGGTCCAAATTAATTGAAAACCTCATTCTGCCATACTAAATTATTCTTTAAGGTAGAAATGTCAACCAGTCATCTATAACATATATAATGAAAACTCTAAACACGAAAGACTGACGTTTAGAAAATATTTTTGTTAAATAATACTGATCCAAACTTTCCGTGTGTAGTCAAGAGGATATTAGCATATGCCCCATACTTATAAAATGGCGACTATATTAACATTAAATATTTGTTTTCGAAAACCGCATATATGCCGAGAAAATGGAAACGCTCGATTATTTAACTAAAACTAAGAACAATGTGCAAACAAGGCCAATAAACAAATGTAAAATATAAAATATCTGTATTAAAAGTATACTATTTAATATATAAATAGCCCAGTAACAAACAAAAACAAGTTAAATTTCAGACATAGTTTCGACAATCCTTGTTGCTTTCGTCAGATGAGGAAAAAAAATCAAGTACCGTAAGAACGACAAGACATACACCCTATGTGACGACCTCAAAATCAAAGCTAAAACGAACTTAAACGCAAAGATTAAAATGAGGGATCATAGCCACCGTTGAGTTCCGCAGTATCGGTTTGTACGTTCATTGTAGTGATGTTAGATTTTATATTAATTATATGTTATATAATTCTGGAATAGTGTCTGGGGTCTTAGCATTTTGCCAATGAAATAAATGTTTCGAATCGATTATATGTTAAGAGACTACAGATTGTTTCTCAGTGACATGTTTTTTGATACGGGTATAAGTGTTCTATTTGTTCGCCCAATGTATCAGGCATTGCAATAAGAGCAAGAAATTATGTAAACTATAAATCTTTGCTATAGGTGTCCTTGTGGTTTTTTTTATGAAGTGTAAATGTTGGATATTTTATATTCATTAAAACTTCGGAGGAACTTATGTCGTAAAAATTTGTAATAAGGGAAAACTTTGGATTGTGGTGATTGGGAAGCGAGTAGCAGTAGGGTATTTGATTTTTATCAATATAATAATAAAGTTTAACCTCTTTAGAAAATTAAAATGTTACGGACAATATTTATGTTGTATTGGAGTTAGAAAGAATGGTTTCTAATACAGCACTATTTTTTCTGTTATTTGGCTATTTATTTGTCTAATTATTATTAATTTTTTTGGTTTAAATTTGGAAGTATTTGACAATTTTTTTACTTCCCTATCCGTAGTACAATTTTTATGATTGTTAACAAAATCTATCTTATAATTACTCAATTGAGAACAAAATTAATAATTTTCTATAATCATTGAGTTATTTCACGTAATTTGAAGATCCGACAACTATTTCATGTGATGATAAATTATTTCCTTATGAATCACTCCTGAGAATAATACGCAAGAGTTCGGATTGAAAATTTTATCAGTTATTTTTACGGAAAATGTAAAAGACGTTGTGAAATGTTGAGTTCGTTTTCGAAAGCCGACAATATTATTGGTCTCATTTAGTTGTAATAATATTTAGGACTACTGTAATCATGCTGTCACTTCGTGTAGCTTTACATTGAGATCAATAAGTGAGCAGGGATTAAAGGGCTGTTGCTTTCATTAAGGCACGTAATATCCTGCTAGGATAGCTTTGTTGGGTCTAACTGAGCTCCGTCTTCTACAGGACAATTAGAACTATTGAAATACTAATTAATCTAATTAATTAAACATGAAAATACATACAAAAATACAGTTCTGTTCCATTTTAATTACCTCATTATGCGAATTGATATTCTTGCAGTGTTCCGTTCGTTTATGAAAATTCTAAATACGAATAAAAATATACAAAGATTATCGGTTTTTGTTAACAACCTTTCGTTCCAATTTAACTTCAGCCTCAAATTTAGTCCTTTAGGAATAGTACTACATGTTTTTCCAACTTTCATAAAATATTTTTTGTGTTGTACAGTAGCATTTTTAAACGGTCCTTAAAATTAATTACTTTGTTTCACCAAAGTTTCAATTACTGCGGAAGAAACACGAAATATTTTTGTATTTTTACCACAAAATTCAATCAACGGCGGCAAAAAATATTTTAAACTTCCCGCAAAACACAACACTGCAAGTTTCACAGAAATGAAGACCAAAATTCTATTACAATTAAGGATCTGTCAAATTGTATCTCATTTATGTTGTAGGAACGTTCATAAAAGAAAATAGTAAATTAAAAAAATCCGGAAGAAGTTGTTTTAAAGCCAATTATCAAAAGGTAAGACTACATTTTCTAAGTTTTAAAAACATTCGAACATTTGGATGGAATACTCATGATTTATTATAATTATCATTTTTTACTCGTACAATTTAATTTAATCAAGACATTCATTTTGTGGAATCACGCAGTCGAGCTCCTTCGAACGTTAACAAAGTGTGGTAAAAAATAGTGTTATACTTTTAAAAGATCCTGGTATACATTTATCTTCTTAACTTTGAGTGTGAGGAAGGTACTTGCATATGCTGACCGAGATACAATCCAATTACCTTCTCTGGGAAAAGAATGTTACAAATAAGCTCAAAATTGTGGGAAAAAATTCTGTCTGGGATCTGAGTGAAAATTGGCGAGAATGGGTGTTTCTTTTCTTTTTCCACACAGAGAGAGTATCATGCAGCATGCTCAACATGTCGGAAGTTGTGCTTCATTAACATGCAATTAAGACGAGTAATTTACGTGTACACCTCAACGCATTGTATTGCTGAATAACTCAGGGTTTTTACTCGTAATACGATAGAAATACTAAAGACTTTTATTATGACCACTGAACTACTGAATTTCGTGGCGCATTAAATATTTAGTTTAATACCAGAATTCTTCTGAATATATATAAAATTAATTGTGCTCGACATAATTGTGGAAAACGTTACAAAGGTCAAACTATACGTGCCCTTGAAACTATATTAAAAGATCACAAAACTTTAAACAATACTATTATCACAATATATAAATTAGAACACAACCATGAATTTTTTTTAATAAATTTGAAATTGAACACTGAGCAAAATTTATTAAAAGGAATTCACCAGAAATGTTCAATATTAAAACAACTGAGAATACAAAAAACTGACATAATGATAAACACTGGATTATTAAGTTAAAATTACTTAAGTTAACTTTTGATATGATTATTTTAAAACATTATACATTTTTTGTGTGAATCTGTAATTTAAATAATTTACGATTCGTAATATTTATTAAAAATTACAATTATGTTGAAAACATCTAATTTTATTTTTAATGTAATATTGGTTTACATTTTATTATTTCTTACAACGTTTAAGATTTTTAAAAAAATTGAGGTAAATTTTTAGAAGAAAATAAATTATATAAATTTTTGATTTATAATAATATATTAATTTTTCTTCACTCCATTTATTACAAAAATTTTTGTTACCGTAAAAACATATTATAGACAACCTGATAAAAGTAGAAAATGTACAGAAACGTGGTTGGGTTGAATAAAATATTTTAATTGTCTGTTATAATTGGGTGTTAATTTATTTAATTTAACTAATTATTGGCATGTAAAAATTTGGTAATATAGCGCCGGTTACTTACGTATTAACTTACTGTCACCACGACTAGTTGTATAATGCCTTGTAGTCAACATAGTAAACTAGAATTCGTGCACCAATACCAATTAAGATATCAAGTGTTAATAAATATTATACTTGACAAGATTTTAATTACACTTTTACAACATTTGAACTGTTAAAGGTATTTACAAATACTACTGTACCTGAATATTTATTGTCTCACACTGAACAATTCAATATTGTTTCATACGTAATTCGGAATCGCAGATTGAATCTGGCACAATGTCGAAAGCTATATATAAATAATAGTGGAGTCCGTGTTAAAGATTTTTGATCCTATAAACTACATTAAACAGTCCAATATTGTTCAATGAAAAAAAAAAATAGGTGTTTGTAGGAGTGAATAATCTTAGAGATAGCAGAATGTTTTTATTTACGCACATAAACGGGAATCCACATACTTATAAATTAAATTTACTCAATTTTAGTGTTGACCCTTGTTTAAAAACTGAGAGAGTAAAAGGGATCATCAAAGGTGTCCCTCTCCGTCTCTCCAGAAAGGTTCTGCCTGCGAGAGAACTGCTCTCACAGGCAGAACCTTTCTGGAGAGACTCTCTCAGATTTTGAACAAGGTTCCCACAAGCCCAGGCACCTCGGTCTTGTTTTCAGAAGTGTATTTTCCAGGGTCGCAGACCTTGGGCACACGGTAAGAGTTGTCCCGGATTCCCATTGGAATAGTCGGCCAGCTGCCTCCTAAACTGATCGAGTCACGGAGAAGGAAATGCTGCGTCTCCCGCCATCGGAAGGGCGTGGGGCAAGCACCAACAGCCGGACCTACGTGATGCAGGTTTTCAAGGGATTGTCCTACATCACTTTTAGGTGAATTCCAGGTAGGATCCTTAAACTATAGACCGGGGCCCTAGTTAACCCTTGGCTTGCTTCCGCATCCGTATTTCAAAACCCTTCCTATGTTAAAGGGGAGTTCCCACCACGTGGATTACCCTAATAAAACAATTAGTGTTTCACATACGCTATAACATTTTGAACACCGTCCTGTTTTATATGATTTATATGATTTATATTTGAAGACAGTCTAATTTAACCTCGCCCACTTCTCCAAAACCAATTTCTGTTTCGAGAACAGATGTAATTAGACCATGAAGAGAGAACATGAATAGAATACGCGTTATGGCAATAACCATACCCTGCGTTGCAATCCTAGAATAATTAATATATTCTGGGAAGAGACTGCAAAGGACTTTGAACTCGAGATCAAATTGGCGGCTCGCAATTAATTAACACCGTCGATCTGCTTTTCGATTTTCGTTTTATAATCACCAATTATAAACGCCATTTAGTTGCCAAAGACAACAACGCTAAAGAAATCACGGCAACCTTAACATTCCTCTCTTTTTGTTTGTTTGAAAGCGTGGAATATTGAACACACTGTATCATATCAATCTCTGCGATCCGCCATATCACGCGAACATTCACATTCAAAATAGAGCGACTGAGCTGCCGCGTGACGCATGCACTAGATTTATATTCAACGCGACAATAACAACTAAAAGAATGTCGTCTTTACAGAAAGAGGCAAGAAATGTGAAAAGTTTCTGGCCTTTGAGCATTATCAGAAAGTATTCATATTGACATTCTTGCTATATGTATATTTTCAAATAGGAGGTATTTGCACGTGACATTTGCAAACGTTTCTGACTCTCGACTTTAGTATAATATACATAATACATATATGTGCGTGGGTGAATCTTGTAAGGACGGTACAGAAAATTAATTTTAGTAGACATCTCTCTAATATTGTCATTTACACCTTTATATTATAAAATATAAACTGTCTGTGTTAAAAGTAATAGAGCTTAATTTTGTAATATTTAATTTATGACTCATTTTGATCTATTATTTGACTAATAATTTATCTAGTTTATTCTTTTAAATTACTCTTGGACAATAGATGGTGTTCTCCAATCTGATCGTAATACACTAACCCAATTTTGGTGGTAATTATAGTTTATTTCACTACCTTCTCAATTATTGTTAATCACTAGCACAATATGAGTTGGCAGTTCGGATATTAGGGAACAATACCGGAGTGATTGAGGAGCCACGGCCAATTCCTTCCAGAATACCTCTCACTTCATTAGAGCTATTGATTCCTGAACGTGTGAAAGTACGTCTTCAGTGGCAAGACGCAGGCAATACCACTAAACCTGATTACACTTTAACAAACAATATTGAACCGATTATATTTTATGATAAAATACTAATTTCTCAATTTTGTTTCCAAAACATGATATATTTAATTGTTAAACACTCGACTCATCCTGATCACTCGTGTGACGCACACAAAAATTCCCAAAAATCTCACTTCAGTAACTCGATCGCTGAATTTACGAAAACATTTTAGCAGATTCTTTTAAAGACAGGAATGAGTCTTATGGAGTTGAGCGGTGATAATGAACGCATAGAGGCGGTTTTTCCCTCGAGTGCTAAATTTTTTAACCTTATTATACTTATTAATATATTGTTTCTTAAAAGGACGTTGTCTATAATGAATAAATGAGGGAACTGTCTGCGAACACTGTAAAATTAACGTTCTGTGCTACTTCTCGCAAAATCGTGTTCTGTAGGCAAAAACGTGGTTTGCACAACGTCGATGTCAGAATTCCATGGCCGCCGAGATCCATATTTGCACACTGGAAAATGTGCGGTCAAGGAAACTGTCGTTCATTATAGGAAAAAGCTAAAAATTCGCTAAGATCGATGTTAATATATCCGGGAACACGAAACACCACTTCAAAGTTGATGTTACAAAGTGATTCCTGAGTTGGTAACGCTCGGTGAAAAATAAAGGAAGTGGCGCCCCTTTTTTGGTTAAAAAAAAGTAAGTCATATTTTTGACTGAAATCTGTCGTTATATTTTCAGAGATGAGGAAAATTAGGGGAAACTAAGTAATTCCATACAGTAAAACCATTACTCCTCCTATATTTCGAAAAAATAGAACTTTCTTAATTAACTTGAATTATGTCCTTGTGTTGTTTTGGTCTATAATAATTATGATGTTTCCATACTACATATTTTATTAATATTTCGTAATACTATAGAGTTCTCCTATCAATCGACTTTGTGCAAAATTAATCCCCAGAGTATTATCGACCAACTCATATTAGTAATTACGTCAAAGATTTTCTGCAGCGTTTCGAGAGGAAAGAAAAATATTAACTCATAAAATTCCACTTCACATTTTTGTCTTCTTTAATATTGCAGAATGGGGACGGTATTCGCAGGCGAACGAGGCTCTAAGGCTCCCACGCGATGGACTCCTGCGAGAAAAAATCTAGTATTCGGCTCTTCGTCCCACACAAGTGTTCCACTTCTCGTCCCAACGTAAAAATGTTCGCAGTTAATATTTGTTATTACGCCCACAGAGCTTTAAATAAGCGGCAGTCAACATATTTATGTTTTTCTTCACTAAAACTTGCCAATAGAATACTAGAAACGCGAAAGAAGCTTCCAAAAACGCAAATGTTATTTATACATTATACAAAACAGTCCAGAACCTCATATCGGAATTGATTCACTTAATAATGTAATTGGATCGATAAAGCGCAGCCACAGATTTACGAAGTTGTGATTTTGCACGTAATGGGAAGCGGTAAAGAGGTTTGATTGTTTGTGGGTTATGGCACGGCGGTACATATTCGCCATTATCGCGTCTGATGGAAGTGGAAAATTTTACATGCGTTATTTGCATTTGCGCTTGTCTGGTCTGGTATTAGCGCTGAGTTAGAACATTTTCTTCAAACCCAGTTCAGCCTTATTTCTAATTCAATAAATTAGAGTTGTCCGTTTTTCTTTAATAACTGACGTTGTGGAATGACATATCTCACGTTTGGTTCTAAAATCTCCATTATAGTTTGATTTCCTGTTTATAAAAGCATCATATATATAATTAAGATAAGTTATTATGTGCGATTTAGTTATTAATTTCTTAGACACTGGAATTGACGGCCAATTAAGTCATGACCATCATGTTAACTCATTTTTTGGTAGAGGACGGAAAATAAAATATATGTATCAGAGTCCCCCTACTTGTTGGAATAAATTCAGCCTGTAACTGCTGTTTTTTTTAAAAAAAAATTATATGAAAATAAAATTTGATTGGTTCTAAATTTAATTTATTTATAATTAAGGGTTTACATATATTGAACAGAGTCCGTTTCAATTGCATCAAGGTTATTAAAATTTACTTACTGTTGAGTTTAAATTTTAGATAATTCATTGTAACTGCATTCAATATTCCAATAAATGCCTAATACATTAAAAAGGCAAACCTCAGAGCGATTTTATTGGACTCTGAACATAAGCCGAAAAAGGAGGTCGTATGTGAGGGCTTATACGGCAGAAATCTCAATTATTTACGCCGTAGATAGAAACACACCTGTTCATCTTTTATAGTCGGCTTCCCCAGGCAGGTGGAAGTTTTTGCTAAACATGAAACCTCTGGCTATCTTCCTCCTTTACACTTACTCGACTGCGTAACCGTTTTTAGCATCTAGCCAGCTTCCTCTTCCGTCGGATGGGTCTTTCTATTTCTTCTCCAAGTTGTAGCTATGATCTATCCTGTCCAATAACACATTTCGAATTACTCCGACACTTTCTCCCTCCGCAGACTTTCTTCCTCTCCAATTTGTACATATGAACTGTCCTTTTCTCTCGATTTTATACATCGTTCCCCTACCTGGGGAAACGTACGAGTTATTGACGGCAAAATGGATGGCAAGATTGATGGTACCTTGCATCTGTTTTTTAAGTCTAGTTTCTATTTTTTCGTCGGCGAAATTATTAAGGACTTACTCGATTGTTCCACACTGTGTTTGAAATTCTAGTTGCTCGTAAAGAACCCAGAAGTGTTACAGTTGATGAGATGTGAATATTTATGTTCAATCCAGAACAAAAGCTGAAATGCTTGCATCGGAAAAAAAATTATCCCTGATATACAGGGCTACGTTATAACAGAATTGATACAGAGTGGTCAAACAGTTAATCAACAATGCTATAAATATGTAATTTAAATTTGGTGACATATATTTATAGTTTGTTATCTGCAGCTGCCTACGAGAACTCTACATGTGAAGGAATGAAATACGTTTTTTTTTTAGTTTTTCGAATTTCTTTAGCTGCAGACGCTGCTTGAATGTAATTCAATGTGGCTGTACTTATCGCAATATATTTGGAGGCTTCACCTTGGAACAGAGGAGAGCTGTATCGCAGCCGCTCTAATAAAGAGCGCTCATGCGTAGCGTGTGTTAAATCCTTGCGCAAGCCTTAATGATTGATGAACGTGAACATTCGAATCGTGACTGAGATGACCTAGGACGATGGGGCACAAAATCAGAAACAATGCCTCTATCGAGCAATTCTAATGAGCAGGCTTCATTATTTACGTGAACCCGAGGCTAGATGCATCTCAGCGCTCCAACAGGTGCTCCACAATCGCATTAATCAGAGGATATGCTTTATCCAGCACCTCTTCTCTCTGATTCGGAAGAAAAACGTTCGCGGGCTAAGTTTCAAAGGCAAAGTACGTTAAAGGCAAAGGCATTCGTAATACGCGGAACAAAGAAGAAAATTCTGATAAGGAAAAATTTCTGTACAATGCCATGGCCTTAAGACCAGCAATAATAAAACCTACAGTCTGAACAGTTAAAGAACATGTTTCATTCCCCTCATGAGGAATCATATCCAGAAACCGAGCAGTACATTTTAAATATAATCATAAATAGACAATATCTAATAAAGTAACCACAGAACAGACAGGATTATCGTTAATTTTAAGAATTTTACACACAGTAAGAGCTCTACAGATATGTGGCAGAAACGTGTTCTAATTTTAAGTCAATTTTTGTGTTTATTAGGTATTAACATTTCACAGAAATTTTGTTTTCGAAAATAGTGTAGCGATTCCGATATAGACGAGTGTTAAAAAATAATAAAAAATATTTATTTACTTAAAATTATTTTAAATAACAAAACAAATTAATTTCTACATTTTTTTTATAGAACGTGCGAACCAACGTTTTTAATCCGCAATGTTAATTTTACCTTTAGGCTTAAAAATCGTGTTTTTAGAAAAAAATCATTAAAACATGTCACTCATATTCCTTTCTTTTGATAAGAAATGTAATGACGGAATAAATTTCGGGTTTTAATTCCATAACCTTTGGGGAATATTTTCCGGCTGTTTCAGGAAATTAGCGAGCGGATTCCCCTGCTTTGATATTCCAGCCCCAAAGTTAGTTTTCCTTGTTTCTGCCACAGCTTCTGGGAAAGTGTAATGGGTAAAACTCTGTTTCTCTACGATGCGTAAGAAAAACAATGCTGACATGTCAATACGTCCAAGCGTTCTGAGCCTTTTTCTCTCGCTTATTATACAACGTCACCCCCACCTGGGAGAACGTCGCCCCCTTAACCTACATGGTAAAGATGGTTTTGACCAGCTTGCCGAGAAATCACGAGCTCTGGGTTTCCAGCGGGTCCATTGATTATCAAAGCGAACCAAAATTCTCCCATTTCAGGGGGATTTACGCTGGTAGATAGTTTTTATCTGTTTTTAAGTCTTCATTTTTGCTTTTAGTGTGGAAAAACTATATATTTTTTTAAGAAAATCATTCCAATTTTGCGTAAATAAGATTTTTTTCCCATCTTTAATAGGATAATGCATACTTGTAAGATTCTAATTTATAAAACGAGACAGATGATGTAGAACTTATTTGGTCTTTGTAATGATATTGCTAGAAGTAAGCTGTAGTTCGGGAATGTAACGCAGCAACAGGGTTTATGGAGATATAGATATTCCCAGAGTACCATTTTCACAATCATCAGCAAATAGAGAATCGTCAACTGCCAACGTAAGAACAGGAGATATAATTTTTTTGGCGCTGCGCGGATTTCTTCAATAACAATTGTGACGAGAACATCAAAATTGCATTTCGTTAGTGAAGAGAGATTTAACTGTAAACTTTATGACAGAAAATTTTTCAATCATCCTTCAACGAATTTCAGCATCCCGAGGACTCATGGCGCAGAGTCGTTATAACTTCTGCCATAGTGAAACAACTTCGTATGATATGAGAAATTATAGTCGCTGGATCTTGGCGAGCCCAAGTCGTATCGTGAATACGAGCATAATGTCTTATCCGTGACACAGCTTCCCAGGCGGAAATGGGCCTGAGTCGGCCATCATTGCCCTGGGAATAGAGGAGGAGTTAAGGATGTCTGTTGTGCGGGTGAGGGTGCGGGGGACTTATTTCCAGTGTCTTGGGAGGCACACAGCTGTCCCTTAATCTTCGCCTTGGCTTACACTCCCATGACAGATATCCCTTACATGTGTCCTATCAAGACTCCCAATTAGCTACGGCGGCGAATAAAATCCACAGCCACTGCTGCAACACTTCAACTTCGTTCATTCGCGAATTTAACATGTAGCTTCTGCAGTCGTTTCCTACTGTAGTGACAATGGGTCGAGTACTGATTTAATCAAATGAGTCATAAATTTGGCTAGAGTTGAAAAACAGTGTATCTAGTATATAACTTTGTGAATTGAAATATAAAACCAAACCAGTTTATTCAAATTCATAGAATTTAGGTAATTAAATTAATGAAATTTACCGTACAGAATTTAAGTCTCTTATATAACACGATAGTTTCAGTTAGCAACTACAACTCTGTGTGTAATGTAAATATAGCATAAACCCTTTAACATAGTGTAGCATAGTTACAACATAACATTTAGTATCACCCCAGAAGCGTCTGTTGGTTTCTTGGAGAACTAATTTGTGATGCAGATATGAAAGAACATGTACTTATGAAAGGTGAAATTTTTGGCATTCGTGGACATATTAAAACACGCCTTTCCTAATTTTCTGTGAGTCAACCCCTTAAGCCAGATTTTTCTACCCGACGGTCAACTTCACAATATATATTTTCTGTTTTTTTTTCAAGGAAAAAAATTTAAACGTCTATCTCATTGTAATTGTATTACAATAATAATTATCCAATTACAGTGAATTATTGAGAAATCAGACCTAATTATATTTTTTTTGAATATGTGCAACATCATGAGCCAAATTAAATTTGATCACGTTTGATATTTTTTTGGTTATTTTTTCCGTATTGAATTCACAAAAATACATCGTAAAAAATTTATCTTAAAAAATTATGCAGTAGTAAAGTGTTTAAACAATTTAAGTAAAATAATATATTTTATTCTAACGTCTGGTATTTAATAATCAGATATGTTTAGCGCCTATGAACAGACATTTTAGTAGTTAAAAAATAAATTGTTTTGAAAATATATGACATTGCAGTGTTGATAATTCATTGTTGTTTCTTTACAAAATTATATATTTTTATTTTTGATATATTTTGTTTTGAAATTTTTTATATAAATTTGTAATTTGTTATATTATCCTTCACCTCTTGGAGATTTTACATGATTTAGTTATCTGATTTATTAAGTTAAATAAAAACTTTATTGTATGTAACAAAAAAAGCACATACATAAAAATAAGTTAGGTGTTCCGTTACCGTAGAAACCAAGCAAGTAATATTCAGAAACAGACTGAGGAACCTTTACAACATGAAAACAAACCTTTCTTTCAGCCTGACAGCCAGTAGAGGGAAGAAATGTGTACAAAAACGTTGTGCTGTAAAAAGAAATACGACTTATACATTTTTAGAATTATGTCTTACCACAATTCAGTAATATCGATTTCCTTCACTGACGACGGTAAACAACGTGGCCTATAAAGCAGAAAATATTACGAAATTGTAAAATTTCAAGCGTTGTTCATCAATGAAGAAATTTCCTATTAGCACTTTACAAATTTTTTTCAGCGAGTAAAATCGATAATCACTCTCTCTATTTAAATGTCTGTATGCGTGTGTGTGTCCCCTGTGCACTCCTAAACCATTCATCCGATTGCAATGAAACTTTGGTGAGTTGTTGTACGCAGCCTGGTAAAGGTGTCTGTTGGGTTTTCGAAGCGTTAGGAAACTCGCAAGGGGTGAAATTAAAAATATAATAAAGCGAATGATATCAGCATCACTTAATTAATTTTCGGGGTATATTTGGTTAATAGTTTCTATCCACATGTTTTTAGTGTATAATTTCAACCCCTTAAAGCATCAATAAGGGAGGGGGTGAATAGGGGTTACAAAACCGAGATTGGTGTCAAATCCAGGGTTATAGAATTCAATGAGTTTAATTCTGACATTTACCATACTGGTTAAGATGTAGTTCAGCGTCTAGGAGTGTTTAAATACTGAAATTTGTTTCACTCCCTTACACTATCTTAGATACGTAGACCGATTTCTACCAAACTTTATACACTTATTACTTACGATCCTGGAACAAACACTGAGGGGTTAAGACACACCTGCCGCCTCTAGTTGTGTTGGTGGAATTTAAAACATTCCTAAACGACCATATTAGCGTCAGGGGTCTCTTATTTTGGTAGTGTGATTCTAGAATTTTTATGTGTCTGATTTCAACTCCAAAAAACGTAAGGGAGGGAAGCACTACTACGGTGCGGGTGGTGGTGGAAGTGGTTTACATAAAAAATAATGCAAGAAAGTCCGATATTAATGTGAATGCAGCGGTTATAGGAGTCACTGAGTTTAATTCTCGCATTAATCAGGGAGTTTGATGAAAATTTATGTTCCTCTTCGTGGAGGTGGACGCGGTTGAAAAAAGGTTAACCCGGAGTAGTTTTGACCCTCTTAAGGTACCCGGTAATGTTTTGATTTTCTTAGGGTACCCGCTATATGTTGGTCACTATTTAGTTAACGGTTGTATTTCTTTACTCCTTTAAGGTATCGGGAGTAGTTTTAGACTTTATTAAGTATTTTATACTGTTTTATTTGGTAGTGCGCGTTTTTAGACACTTTTATTTAATGTAGTAGGAGAGTTCCCGAATAACGTCAGTCATCGTCGTTTTTCTTTTTTTTAGTGATAGATTCCGAGTGTTTAGGTCGGGGCGGGGACCGTAAATGAGTAAATGTTCCTAACACTGGCGTTATTGATGCTGGATATATGAAATGTTTACCAATAGGTTAGTGTCGAATTAATTCCTACTCCGGGTTAATTTAAATAAAAAGCCGAGAAACGCTGGGCACTCAGCTAGTATATAATTATAAATCAGCGTGTCTCAAGAAGATTATAATTCCTTGAATGAAATGCTTTGAATGAAGTTGATGTTATAAACATATCAGCCTCACTTATAATGATATTTCATTTCACGAAAAAAAAAATTCTGACGATTCTACATGCATGCAATGAAGTTTTTGTTTCTAGTAAACATTTATGATATTCCTGCATAGACAGTTCATTCTACATGTTACCGGAATCGTGGATTAATTTTATCAACATTTTAACCTAAACAGGTCTTCACCATCTCAGTCGCGTGTCCCACGAGTCAGCTCTACTTAACGGCGGACAATCGAAATCACCCTTAGTAGTTTTAGTCTTAATGATTTACAATTATGTTCGCGGGAAAGATGTTTCGTTACAAATTCAAATTTTTTTATCTTTGATTAGCATCTTAAGGTGCGTTTATAAAGTGTTATGACCTTTCGGCTGTCCGCGAAATGTTCACCTCAAGCCCGGAGCGACATTTCCAGGTTAAAACAAGCTTGCTGTGTTTAACATATGTATACGCACGAATTTGTTGTCATAACCGCAGCTGCTGTAAATTCGAATTCAATGCCAGACAGAATGGGGGCGAGTGTAGGAAAATATCGAAATATTGAGCAAAACCAGAATTTACATAACACTGGATATTCGTTCACTCGAAGCACAAGCTGCTAAATATTCCACTGTATGAATATTAAACGGTTACGTATGACACGTCGGCGTAAGCGTGCCAATATTTCATTGCAAGTTCTCAACAATTGATACTGTGGATTTGTAACCAGCCAAAACCACCGGTGTTTTCCCAGAGGCCCCTCAAAACCATCGAGTAAAAAATGAGCTTGCGTTTGAGTGATTTGTCAAATTTCCTTTCTGCCCACAGGCAGCGGCTTAGAGTCTCGTCCAAGGTTCTTAATAACTTCTCCTTTTCTTTGTTGTTCCATTTTCCCGGCTGTTCTGAAAGTTGAATGATGGCTTGCAACGCGGAATTAGCTTTTCCCCGAATAAATTCTTGGATTCTTGCTGAGTTTCGAATCGAGTATAGTTCACTGAGATACTCGTCTGGAATCCACTGGAATCCAGCGGCTTGCACCTTTCGGAACACATAACTTCGAACTAATTTTACAATCTGTTACTCAGTCAAAGTTCCGTTAATATGAAAAGGAATAAATTTATTATTCCTGGCTTTGAAAAAAAATATTTTTTCTAAAATATCGTCACTTTTATATATTATTTTGCAGCAGTGAAAAGGCTCAACCATATTTACAATTTTGTAATATTTTATCCAGTTTTAAGAATCAGATTTATTTAACATTTTTATAATTTAAAAAAAATCAAACATAAAATCTTCAAAATTAACAATACGTCAACGTTGCTATACGTATTTGTACCATCTTCAGACTATCTGAATGAAAGGTTTGTCATGATTATAAAAGTTTCCTCAGTCTGGCTATGTATATTACTTGTTAGGTTTCTACGGTAACGGAAAATTAAAAACTTAATATATGTGCTTTTACTTATTACATACAATACGATTTTATTTATCTTAATCAGATAACTTAAACATGTTAAACTTGCAACAGGTGAAGGGAACAAGGTTTCAAGTTTATATAAAAAATTTAGAATTTAAAAAACAATTCTAATATTCCGCTTTAATTCCTTTCTACTCTCTCGCTTTACCTTGAACCAACTTATACTACACTTTTCTATCAGTTCTGCATTCTGTTTCTTTTCTACATTATCTCCAATAGGAATTTTCTTATTCTGCGTCTCGATAAAACGCACCCTTTTTATTGTACTTTTCTTAATTAATTTATTCTAATTTTTTTCTCACGTTATTTGTTAAATACTGACCGGAAAATATTTTTAAAAGTGAACGTCATTACAGTGAATTGATACAGTTCGACTCTTCAACCGTGCAACGCATCCTCAGTGCTCGCCGACTGATTTATTATCTGATGAAAATATGATAGACCGTTTTGTTCCAAAATTAGGCCTTCTGTAATTGGCTGATGGGCGAGTAATTCATGTGGATTAAGATTCGACAGCAGTGCCGTCACGTGGAGAGGTATGGAACTTCTTTCAGGTGTTGGTTCCTTTGAGATCCGTTGGTGGCGCCACCTACTCGTCCTGAGAAATGGCTAAGGCGTTAATAAGAAATTACGGTTAAAGTGGTTCTTAATTACCTCACACGTGTACGTGTATTTCTTCATCATGACACACACATTTCTCCGTCAGCAACCCCAATGTGTGCGTCCCGTCGTTGCGAATTTAGAGAATTGGCAAATCAATCACCTGACATAGTTGATTCTAATAATAAGAAATATAACCAAATACAGACATAAGAATATAATAATATAAATACCAGACAACGTTTCTGGAAGCCTTTGAGTTTTGTCAACTGACTCGCACAGTTGTGTGTATCAAGGCTCTTACGTTTTTTATGGACCTGAAGAAAGGAACAAGGCTTTCAGAAACGTTTTAAGGTATTTATATTATGTCTTATTTTCTATTAATAACTTCCTACTAATAAGAGATATCATTTAGCACATATTAAGTACATAGGATAATTTTAAATTTCATTAAAAATTAAATTACTTGAAACTTAAACCATTGCGATTCCAATGAATATTCTCATAGACAATTGCACATTTTTGTTCTCTTTAAATTGCGCCACATCCGACTGTCCTTATTTATGTGTTAGAAAATTTTGTGAAACCAAATGTCCCATTCAGCCCTCAATGTTTGCTATTAATACACGAAAAATCAATATTAATAAATACTTTAAAATGTATTATTTATCGCTTTCAATAAAGTACTGGGAATCATATATAAAATGATTCATAATTTTTAAAAAGAATAATTTGGTTTCAAGTTTTGGACTTAGAACATTTCATCAGATTCTACGAAACTAAAGCTCTAGTAGGAGCTCTCAAATACGAATATAATTTTTACAGTGAAATCAAACAATCATTATCTATATTAATTAATTTAAAAAATTACGTTAAATGAATCGCTTTACGATAGAAATTTAATTTTCCAAATGTTTTTCATGAATAAAGTCTTCTCTGGCTTCTAACCAAGTAAATAAATCTATTCGCGACGTTTCGATGACGTTCACTGCCATCGTCTTCTAGAAATAGTGTTAGTCCGGTGTTATCTTGCCTGTATTTATAGAGGTTGCTTAGGTTATCCCCGCCTTCTTGTCATAGCCCGCCATCAAGTGACTTTTAGCTACTCAGCGCTAGCGTGTGCCTCATCAAGTGACCTCGTCCCTCTTTCTTATTGCCTTATAAGTCCTGACTCGTGATAAGGCGGGATTCCAGGCGTTGCTTACCATAAAGCTTGAGTCTTTGTGTAGTAAATCCTTGCTAGAAGACATGGCAGTGAACGTCATCGAAACGTTTGTATTATTTTGTGGGGTTCGAACAACTCGCATTGATCCAAACATTTTAATTGGTTTCTCTGATAATAAATATAAATTTAATTATAATGGAAAAATTGAGGAATTATTTGGATACATTTGGGTGAAGCGGGTTCTTTAAAACGAGTCCAAGGATTTTTTAATAATGTTAACGTTACCAAGCCAGTTACAGAGTTAACAAATGTTTATAAGCATTTAATAAACATGTAAACATGTTTTAAAAGTCCTGTATTTTAAAACATTCAATAACGATACAAAATGAAAAAGTTCACACATACAGAAGAAATACATTCATTGTAACGTACTTTTATCTGCTAAAATCAAGTAAAAACCTTTTAAACACTCAAATCATAGTGGCTGTATCATCAGCTGTATAAGAATTAAAATTCATCAAGTGGAATGGATGGGATTGCTGTAAACGAGATATCGTACCAGTGCGCTGCAACAAATTTGCTCTGAAGCATCACTCCATATTGTACATCCAGGATATTCGGATAATGAAATCTCCTTCTCGCATTTCATTATGTGAATTAAAAAATTCCATTTCATCTCGTGCACTTTTTGCTTGTCCACAGACTTTTAACTGGTGGCATTGACGAAGCTGTAATTCACTCCCGTTGAAATGGTTTCACCATTTTCCTTTATTCAATATTAATTACCAGACAAAACCTCATTTTTTACGTTGATTTTAAAAAAAGTTTAAACAGAAATTAATTCAGATTTCAGCCGCAAATTTTTGAGGCAACAAATTATCACCTTTTTTTACAAAACTGGTCAAATTAGTAGCAGAAATCAAATTGAAATCTGAAAACATTCCATTATTTCATTTTTGAGCACTGCTCGGGTATTTAAAACCATAAAACATGATACAGGAGGAATTAATTTGAGTTTAACCGGTTTTCAAATTAACGTTGAAATAATTATATTTTAATATCACGGCTTGAAATTCACGCATTAAAATAATCTTACATTTTCTGTAGTGACGATTTGAATTATAATAAAATGTTAATATTGTCAACTGATTTAAGTATTGAAAAAATGGAATTTTTAAGTGAATTTTTTTTTTATGTAACGTAGTGTCCTGTTTCCTTTTCACAAAATCGTTAACTTTAAATGTAACATCACCGAAACGTTTACGTTTAACTGTCGTACGTAAATTGAAAGCTAAATGATCAGGGTTTCTCGAAAAGAATTATGTGTCACCTAAATCAATTATTTACTATTCAGAATTTAAGTATAACAAAACCTAGACTTGTATCTTCCGTGGTTTACAAATTTTATAAAAATTTCATCCGAAGTTCGTAATTTATTGTATAGTAAATCGCAGAAATGGCTATTCGAAAAACTAAATGTATTTAAAAACATTAATAATAAATTATTCATTGTCGTTAAAATATTATGGTTATAAAATTGTATGACCGAGCACATTGAAAGTATTTAACTTGTACACTCGTACGCTGCGCATTATTTCATTTATTTAATAGCTACAGATTCAAATCGATATGATTTGCTCCCGTCATACGTTTTCGGGAATACCTTTAACATCAAACAAATTGCGACTGAAGTAATGAGCTTGTGATATAATTTGTGGTGAGAGGTTTCATTTTGCTTTGAAAGTCCATTGAAATTATATAATTAGAATAATTAATTTGAACAGCGTAGTACAGTCCATATAACAGTATTAAATATTATACTTGACAATGATGGCCATACAACAATAATGTAGCCTGGTTGAATTCCACTGCAATACTCCATGAACAAACGCCGTACAAGTAGCATATTCGTAATACTGTATTTATGCTTCAGAAACAAAAATAAATATTATAGAGAGGTTGAATATGTTGAATAAACGGTTCTGCGGTTTCAACCTGATGGCGTTGCTGGCGCTAGGAGCCGAAACGTTTTGCGTTTGTACCACTGAACTGTTGAATATAAAAATGGGTAATTGCAGGCATCTTCATTTCGTTTCTATTGAATTTACCAAATTTTACTCTGAACAGCAAAATATATTATCAAGGGAAAACTTATTACTGTTTAAAGTTATACTACCCTTCATAAATGTGGGATGATCCTTCAATCCCAATATCGTAACCCTATCTAAGGAAAGATCTATACAAATCCACTTTGCAGAAATAATTTATTCGTTTTATACACTTAAAGTTAGTCCCCATAAACCTGTGAGTTACTGTTTGTATAGAAGTTACAGTGATAGGTATGAAGGACTATTAACACGTTGCATCCCAATTCACTTCGTACAAGCTGTGTTGACATCTAATAGAACTTATTTCAGTCATGGCTTAAATATGCACATTATTCTACCTACACTGTACTTGTTCGTCACTAATGTGAACATATTCTAAAACGACACTGAATAACTCCAAAAGACAAAAAGTTTTCCAGCGTCAACTCTTCCCACTACGAAATAATCGATTGTGAATAAAATACGTCCATCTTTGGACCTACGAACCCTACCGATAATGTACTTTTGTTTTCAATAGCAAATTAAAAAAGTCAATTTCCTTATCTGCTCTAGTAAAATTTTTTTCAGCTTGGTCTCCCTGTTCCGCCTCTGTAACCAGTCAGATGTTCCTTAATTATACCTTAAATCCACGTGAAGAAAGTCGACTACATTTTTCATGTTGTGCTCTGTCAAAGCAATAAATATCATGTAGTTTTATTTGTTAACTGTTCCTGTAATCTTATAGTGTGTTGAAGAGGACAGCATCCAACCTGCAGCTCCTAGAGGTCCGAGCAGATAACTAACGCATCGTGAGTCCACTGAATCTGAATTTATGAGGTATATAAGGCGGACTAGCGTCGTGTCCCCTCAAAACAGACGAGGGGAGAGTATCTGCGAATCGCACGCGTGTGTTGCAGCTGCTGTCTGCGTCTGCTCGACCTCACAACAGCTTCGATCAGCCTGGATGTTCACCCCCGCGTCGTTCGTGCGAATTTCTATCGACAACGCTGTTTTGCTCAAATCGAGCATGAGGCGACTCGTTTCTCGGTGTTACTCTCGTGTATCTCGGCTGCCTGTATTGGCAATGGCGTGTTATAAGACAGGTTACCCTTATAATCGAAATGTTTGTATCAAAGATTTGGTAATGATGAAATACTTGGCAACGCTGCTTTGGTTCAACAACGTATGAAGTCTGGGTTTTGTAGTCATGATCTAATGGATGATGGTCAACGTTGGTGAAGCCAGAGTGACTGCTTACTTTTATAATGTATAGAATGAACTTTTGGAGGATTCATAAATCTGTCGGAAATGAATATCTGATGTGTTCCGATTTTTGTCCCACAGGCTCCACACGTCTGGATGTTGTCTGGTGCAGTTTGTTCTTGAAGCGCCAATGGTGGGAATAGCGCCAGTGGCGTGCATATCGACTTCCGAGGCCTTGCCAAAGGAGACCTATTACTTTGTTTTTCAATTTGTTTGGTGGATTTCTCGTGGGAAAGCCAGTGCTGAGCAAACAATGCCGCGGCCACAACGGCGACTGCTGGACTGGTGTGGAGCAGCAAATTTTTAGTTTTATGGCTCGAAGCTCGTCTCACAAGGGATCCGGCGGACGCAATGTTCTTCCGAGTCGGGCCATTTACGTACAAGCTTGATTCCGAGGAAATTGTACGGGTCCATTGACAGGGTCTTTGGATGATATCTTCCGCTCCAGCTGCATATCGACTGAGCTCGGAGACGACGTAGGCGAACTTTGTCTACTCACGCGTGATTCCCGACACAGAGAATTGAACTTCTGCCTGGGTGAACCATAGAGCCGGTTTATACCCATAATGGCTGCAGTTTGACGCTGTCGACTAAGACTGTCGAATTTGATATTCGGGTAATACGTCGTTAGCGGGTAACTGACTGATGATGCACTAAATTTTTCCTCTCGTCGAGTTTTATTACTTAAACTAAATCTAAAGCGGCCATTAGCAGTAACCACTGTACAGTAATCTAGGTGCTTCAAAGTTCGATAAGACAATATTCATATATTCGCCGGCTTTTGCGCCAAAACTTTGGCTTTTAGGCCACGTTTTATAACTGCGTGTTTGCAAAAGTATATAGATTTTTCATCGGCCACGAAACTTAAAGATATTCCACATGAATTAACCGGCCTTGAAAACAGAAAACACCAGCTTCTGTCCTTTCATATGATATCATAAATATATTTTCACACCATTCACACTAAAATATATCAATAACCACTCAGATTTATTTCCAGATGACTGAACTTTACACTGTTCATTTATTAGACGTAGTTGTGGTTACTACCCTTAATATTTCGTAAGGTACATGTAATGTGAATTGGGTCATTAAATTTTTTTTCCATTTACTTTTGTGATGCGTCTTGGTTGGAGTCAATATTTCGTGTATCTTCTCTCCATAATTTCCTATCTACCTTAACGTGATAAAATCAATAAACATTTTTACGTTAACTGCATTTATTAATTTTGTTTGTTATTTTAATTAACAAAATTTAACTGTATATTATTTTTTACAGGTTGACCTCGCAAAACAGTAAACCCAGATTAATTAACATCCCTGAATATTATGCTTGAGTAGACATTTATGTAAGGGAAAAATTCCGTTGAGAATATTGCTCGCTAGTAATTTGAAGTTTTTTCTTCATTTAAGCTCTATTTTCATAATTCAGAGAACGGGTAATAAACGGCAACATCAGACAAACCGCAACACTTAAGGAACGCGCCTAAGATGTTTATGCATCCGAAATTAATTTCCGAATCGTTGTCCGTGTGGTTGCTTCTGAGCTATTCACTTTCAAGTTTGCCTACGGAGAAATTTCCAGTATCTGAAATTCTCAACTTGTTTGTTGGAGAATTCATATTATTTACAACAATTACGTAGGAGTTGTTCTTGTAATAATTAATTAGCAGTGCCGCTATCTTAATGTTCAGAAACTTGTTTTATTTCGGCGAGTTAATGTTTCTTAATTTAGACAACTATACTCGAGTCACATGGATTATGTGAATCAGAAAAACGGATTAAATTAAAATAATGCAAGTCAGTGTTTCAAATATATATTTTTTCCGGAATAGTTTATAAGTATTTATATATATATATTGAATACGTGGATTTATTAATATCCACGATGATAAAGTTCTCCAAGCAGCAGGATTTTAAGCCAAAACTGTAATCGAAGTTGAGCCTTGTTTCCCACAAGAGTCGCGTATTGATTTGCAGCAGCTTCTGTGGTTCACAGACGGGGATTTTTTAATATTAATGGAAACCTTTCACGGCCGTGACTAACTTGAAACAACCGCATATTTCGATAATGGCAGTATGCAGCTAGTACTTAGTGACTGTTGAAGGAATCATTAATACTATCTGTGATAAATAACTGAATAAATAATTCAGATGCAAACAAATTTGCTACAAGGGCAAAAAAACAATTTATACAAACAACTTAAATTAAATGGCCCATTATTAGTGTTATTTCTTTTTTCTCAAAAATTCACAGACGATATAAAACCGCTAAAACCCAATATATTCCAAGTCAATTCTTCATTTTTACGTAGACACACTCCTCCCAGTCGTTTAAAGGATTCATAGAATTAGGGTCTTAAATTAAGTTTCAATAAAATATATTGCAATGATAGTGAAACTAAAAGTCAAGTAAAAATAAATATAATATATTAATTTTATTAGTGTCTTGTATTCATGATTATTTAGCTCTGCATTTGTCGTATAATTCTCGACCCATTCAGCAGTCTGAGAGGCTTTTCATAGGATCTATGAAATGTCAGTTGTAACAGCAATGTTCACTAAATTCATAATTAAATGTCGGTTACCAAAATATTTGAGTTTTAACTGTTTCAGATGTAATAGTTTTTTGTGTAGGAGCTTAAAATTCTTCAAAATTTTATTATTTCATTAAATTGTTTTACATAAAAATCTCAACAATTCTCGCATGTTTTTGTAATCAACTAAAATACGTAAAGTTGGGCTTTTAATAACTGAGCATGAACAGGGATTTATTAATGGAACATTGATACACTGAATTCAATATAACACACGATTTAATATAATTACAAAACTAACAAAAGCTAATGAATGATAATCATTTATCTCCACTTCAATTAATACGGCTGTATGGTTTTAATTGTGAAATCTCGTAAAGAACTCGAAATTCGTAGTCGTAATTGAAAACAATTATATTTTTATATACCATGTTATATTGTCAAATGTCATCATGTTGGCGCGATACTTTACCAGTGATTCGTTAAATTTCCAGTATTTTTGACCAGTTGGTTTCGTCCCAAGTTAAATCAGGTAAAAAATTCTCACATTAGTCGACTCTTTTCAGTTTTTTTCTTCCTAATATTCCCACCGAAATCTTCTTTCGCAAAATATCGCTAAAAATCCAAAACTCTCTGAATATTTTTAGTTTGCGTTTTTTAAATATCATTTCCCTATATTAGTCTGCCATATTCTGTCCTACTATTGTTTTTCTACCTCCAAATGTATCCACTTTTCTAACATGCTAACTTATCTGTCTATCTTCTGCTTGATACGTGTTTCTTGCTAAACCTGGTTAACTATCCAAACAATAACCATCCTCCTTTCCCTTTAATAATATTTATCCTTATTCTTGAAATAATCTTATTATGTAGATATCCGATCCTTTAATGATATTTGCGTAAGGAGTCTCCCATCGCGAAATTCATCCACGACAAAATTTTGGGGTTCAACGCCAATTGCCAAAGTAATTCTAAATCAATCCTCCAAACAGAGGAAATATTTTGTGGTTCTTCAATTAAAGCATTCATTATACCATTTGACTTATTAGCAGACATTTATTCATTTCATTCTGCAACTGAATAAAAATATTAACGTTATATAATTTATACGTAAACAACTGAAAAATATTGAATTTAGTCTCTTGAATATTAACATTATCGAATGATTTAAAATTTATTTACAAAACAATTCGATTGGCCTAAAATTCATTCTGCCGAAAGTTTTTTCAAGTTGCTCATAGAACGTCTAGCATAATATAAGGTTTTATACTACTCACAATGAAACTAATTGACATCAAAGTCAAATATCAATAGTTGTCTTTATAATAAAACATAGCGTTTGTTTTTTGATTTGTATAAGAAACATATATACATAAAATCATACACCCGTAAAGCAAAATTTCGTACACGTGTTCCATGCGACCAGGAAACAAACACTGTCAGAGAGAGAGACGTCTAACACCCCCAGGAGCGGGGGTGGATATATTCAAAAATGATAAAACGGCCGATACTTAAGTCGGATAAATATTATTAGAGGTCAAATAGATTGATAGCGTTTCTACCAATGTTATCTGTGTATAATTTCAACCCCCTACAGTATGGTAAAGAAGCATCCTAAAGGGTGGGGGTGAAGTGCCAATGCAAGAAAATAACGTAAATACAACCGAAATTGGAGTAAAATCCAGGGTTATGGATGTCGCTGAGATTAATTATGACATTCAACTTGCCGTTTAACTACCCCAAGCGGGAGTGGTCGGGGGTGGAAACTTTCTAACAAGTTAAACGGTCGATATTTGCGTCGAATAAATATTTGTCGGGGTTAATGACATTGATAGTATTTCTCATGATGTTGTTTGTGTATAATTTCAACCCCTTTCAGCATGGGAGGTGAACACATTTAGGAATAGGGACCGGAGTGCGTTAAATAAAAGTAACTCAAAGGCATGCGAGATTGGAGTCAAATCAGAGGTTATGGATATAACAATCCGGGCAACGCCGGACACCCAGCTAGTTATAAATAAATTTGATATTGAATGATTTATCTCTTTATAATGCGATTACTTAAACATAATAAAATAAATTATGTGTAAATGAAAATTAATGCCATGATATATAGATATATACATCAGAAGTAGTAAATAGTTGCCGTGAACTATTAATTTTCAATATTCGTTACTCGGTTGACGACAACCTGAACCTTCCTCTGGATTTTTGCAATCCCTATTGCTGACGAGGAAGCGCTCCCTAATTTTTTTTTGCAAGGGAAGATCGTTTCAGTGGGATTGGAGTGACGTCACTGAGGTTTTTACTTGGTACAGTGAACAGAGGAAAGCCTCCACACGTGTCCACATGCATGATCGACTTTCGCAATTCAGAAATAATTACTGCCGGGCTTTCGGCGTCTCTTTCATGTGTCTCTTTAGATTCCGATCACGTCTGCGGCTGCCACAGACGCCCTGGCCTCCGCCATTGTTTCCATGCAACGAAACACCCACATCTGCGACACAAGGGTACATGCCAAGCAAATGTGTCAAAATATAAGGACTCCAAGAGCCATAAAAGTTCCAGTCTCTCCATAATCACCCACGGTGACATATCACAGCATTTTCTCCTAAAATATTTCCCATAAATTCGTTTAGAATAATGTTCCTATTTCTTGGGCCTTTATCTTCAATAATAATTAAGTTTCCTCAACAATTTATCTGTATAAGTCTAACAGTTGAATCTACTAAAAGTTCCACTACAATATTTGGAAATTTACTGCTTGAGAACCGTTTATTATGATAATTTTCTGTTAACAAATTTTTCATTAGATATCAATTATTATTGAGATTTATGTGAATAATGTATTTTTATTGATATTAATTAACGTTATAAAAACTTTTTTGTATTTGTTGTACAATTGTATTGTAATAAAATCATTAAAAATAAAGGTGAGCATGATTTTTGTTTCATATATAAATTATCACAAACATTAAGGAGGTAGTACCTTTTCCTTAATATTTTATAGCATAAAACGTATCCTTAAACATAATACATTTTCTATATTTAAATTATGGAAATGCTTTTTGTTTTCATGAAGTTTTAATTTATTTTAAAACACAACAAATCAAGCAAGACATTGTTTTCATTTTAAATATTCCTGAAAGTATAATATTGAGAGTAATTCTTTGAAGAGAAATATTATAGATAGAAAATCTCATTTCAGAATGAAAAAATAGCTAAATTTATTTTTTAACTAAATAAATCATAAAATAAGATTTAGTGCTGAATTTACTTCGTTGTGTGCAGGTAAACAGAAATGTAAATTATGTTGCTAAATATAAAATTGTATATTTCGGCCACGGCAGTCAGCAGTGTCTGTCTACCAAAATATATATTGTCTGTTGTATGCCAAATGTTCCTTAAAAATGTTATTCTAATCATTGTAATTGTTTTGTTCTTTTCATAGTTTTAAACCTGAACCTTATGAGGTCGCTAAATAAGCGACGAAACGTTGTTTAATTTTACATTAATAAATTCATTTTTCTGACCTGAAATTGGCTGACGTTAATTTTAATTTGACACGTTTTTTAAATAAATAAACAATTATTCTTGTGGTCAATTTACCGCATTTATTCGTATTATTATTACGTACATATAAATTATAATTTTCTTAGCATTATAAACGATTAGAAATTATCTCTTCCTATGGAGCTATGCATTTTTGAAAATTAATTTGTATTTAATTAGTAACTCTGCGCCTCAGCCAGGACTGTATTGTTTCAGAAATAATTAACTTAGAGGAATTATAAAATAAATACTGCTCTTCGGTTCAAGTACACGTGCCTAGGATCGTAGTCTGATTCCGGTAAATACTCGTAAATCATTGCAATCGAAGAAAATGGGTCACTGCACTTTCAATAAAGCTATGCAAGCGGCAAATTGAAAATAAACACACGCAAAGGGCGGAGTTGTTAGTTTTCAATTCCCAGGCGCAAAACTGCAAT
Organism: Zhengitettix transpicula; assembly: GCA_037074705.1. Taxonomy (NCBI): domain Eukaryota; kingdom Metazoa; phylum Arthropoda; class Insecta; order Orthoptera; family Tetrigidae; genus Zhengitettix; species Zhengitettix transpicula. The sequence continues at coordinate 58,080,423 of CM073595.1, read as the reverse complement.
GTATTATTCCAATATTTACATATGTAACCGGTATTATATATACATTTCTGTGATTACTAAATCTTTGTGTCTGAGCTCCGGGAATAACATGTTCGCATCTTCTAATAATATGTATTACTGCAGTATGTTTGACTTTAGTAAGTTTCAACATATTTGGTTAATCCAAAAACTTTCATATGAACTCAGATCAGTTTGTATAAATCGAACTAAATGATCGTAGTTTGCTACCGATAAAAAAATTATAAATTATATTTCAAATTTCCGTAGTATCCCGCTGTTATTCCTGTTATTATTAAATACGCATAAACATATCTCAGATAGCAAAAAAAATTATTTTCTGGTAGAAGCGAATTTTTTTGATGACAAGTAACAGTTTATTCCGTTCAAAAATAGTTGGGAACGTTATGTAAATAATTTTAAATTTTCTATATTGTTATTTGGATTTGAGCCAGTTTTTGGATGAGTTGATAGAGAAGATACTGTGCCAGCATGTGCCGAAGTAAGTTTCTCCCTCCAGTGTGTATTTCTTAGTTGTTTTCCGAAGAACAATAAGTCAGCGAGGCGGAAGGAAGCTCGGTTGTAAAGGCGAACTGAACTCCCTTCTCCGCAAAGACCCCGGGGGACGACGCGCAGCGCCCAAATTGTATTAATTTCCCTTCATTAATGTAATAAAATTTAAATGTTATTCGCTTGCGATTAAACCACCATTGTATTCCTTACCCCTCCACCAATTTGCTGAGTCAACATTTGCAGTCTTAATCCTAAGAGAACGGCAGTTCTCAGAAGCCTGTTTCCTGCTCTCTGCCAGCCAACAAATTTAATCCTGTCTGTTGCACATCTTAATCCCACATTCATCCGATAAGTTGACAGGAGTGACGTATCGCAGAGGGGGATTCCTCCAATTCTAAAGATGAAACTATTTGCAAAGAGAATCCGTTGTTACCGACTTAACAATCATACCTAAATTACTTTAGGAAACGAGTAGAGTAAAACTCATCTTCAACGAAATCAAAAATATTTGCTATTTAAAAGATAAAAGTCTCGGTTTTTATTATTTTACGCCAAAATTCAGATAGCTTAACCCTTTAATGCATGATTTTTTAAATATTTTTTAAACTAAATTTTTTATTAATTTTTAAACTAAATTTTTTAAGATGTAGTTTTGTGAATACAATACAGAATAAATAACCAAAAAATATCAATCGTGACCAAAGTAAATTTGGCTCGTAATGTTGCAAATCTTCAACATTTGTCAATAATTAGTTAATTATTATTTGAGGATGAAAAAATAAAGAAAGAAAGAAACAGAAAATAAAGATTTTGATGTGGGTAGAAAAATCTGGTGTAAGGGAAAGCTAGGAAAGGCATGTTGAAACGGATACCAAAAATTTCACATTTCCTCAAGTGCATGTTGTTTCATATCTGCATTACAAATTATCTCTCTTAGAAACCAACAGACGCCTCTGGGGTTACACTAAAAGTTCCGTTGCATATACACTAAAGGGTTAAAATACGACCATGTAGAATAAAATGTAAAACGCTCGAATTTGTGATGAGCTTATATTATGATTACGTTAACATAGTTGTCGTTTTCCAACCACCACTATTAACTGTTGACATTCAATTTAGTTCAATCTTTTTTAAAAAAAATTACAATTTATAGTCGCATTAACCATTTCAATCTTCAAGACTCTTGAAGATTAATTTAAGAGGTTTTTTTTACGTATTCTGGGCTCGGGTTTTCCAGTCTCTATACATTTGACAGCACAAACAAATAGATGCTGAATTTTAGTGATCCATCAAAATTCTGATCGTATCTCAATCGAAACTCCGATTACTAGCTATAGTATATACTGGAACATACTGTAAATTCGAATTTCAAGAGAAAAAAACTCGAAAAAACAATTGAATGATACGATTTAAATCAAGATGATTATTTAAACGCCTTCTAGTTCCAGTTCTTCAATCGCGGGAGGTTACTATACTTAACGAACTACGGTAATAATACAACATAAACCATTAAAAAAATTGAATAATTTTTGGGAAACCTTGACCATGAATTGGATGATCCAATTTTAATAAAAATAATATCATCAAAATTATGGAAAATAATTTATTTTTATAAATTCCGTAATTTTTAACAATTCCACCATTCCATTTACAGTTCATTAATAGTAAAATTTTCACCTGATAAAAGTCGCATTTATTAATGTTATTAATAGTTAAAATTGTCTGTATGAAATATTTGGCCGTATTTTCAGTGTCAATGTAATGTTGGCTTTACAATTAATATGAACTTATAAAATGTATCTCCCAATTATTTCGGATTTATTATTCCCTCGTTGATTTTTTTTTTATAATTTATGATACTTATGTATTTATTTAAACTCTTGTACAGTCCGGAGCTTTTGGCCTATAGCTATCAGGATTTCTATGTGAAGATTTTTAAAAGTTAAGTATCAATCATAACGTTATCTTTTAAATATTACTAGTTTTGTGACGTTATGTCATATTAAATATTATTAATATTATTATTAAAAGCACTTTAGATATATATTATCTGCAAATTTTACTAATATCTAGGTATTACTTAACACCGTTTCAACAATGTCCGTTCTTGAGAGTCCACAACTCTTTACTTATAAAAACAACAGTCCAATATGCACTAAAAAGGACGGGGGACAAGACTATGCCAGAATACTAGAGGAAAATGGAACAAGTGTAGAAGAGGAAGGACGAAGGGAATTTTCATAATGAAGTCGACAACTTCATGGAAATATCCTACGCTGGCAATCTGTCACGGAGACAGCAAGTGGTTGTTGCTGGGATAAGAACTCTCTACTCTATCCTCAAGCACTCGTATCTTTTATCTAGGTCACCGCAACCTACATGTGACTTCTGCAAGCCTGCCCCAACGAACGAGCATGTCCTCTACGACTGCACAAAGCACGACAGGATTACAAAAGCAGTATTTGAGAAATACTCAAGAAGGGAGATATGTACCTCAGCAGCGGCAATAAATCACCTGATAAAGTTAAGTAAAGAAACTGGCATTCAAGATGTAATCTAAATAGACAATGAATCTTAGACTAAGAATAATATGTATATGTGATATCAATCAAATGTTAATATTTCATGTAGTAGGTATGGAAAGTTGCCAATGTCTAATATGTCGTTACGACTATAAACAATAAATAAAAAACTCTTCTCTTATTTAATTTGTCTGCAGTCGCCTGATTAAAAACACGCGTTCTAAACGTAACTTTGACCTGTATCTAAATGTTATCTCGAAATAGGTAATTTTTTCTATCCCCGATGCTAGACTAGAGAGAAGACGATAACTAGTTGTGATATGACAATGGATAGACTCTCCAGTATCAGATTGCAATGCGATCCTCGCGTTAAGTGTTACGCTTACATTGTTACCAAGCAATGGAAATTACTACAGACGTTGCAACTATTCATTACATGCTAATTCATGAATAAGTCAGATCCACGTTTCTGGCTACAACAGCGGTGCTTCCCGTTGAATATTGTTCCAGACACGAATATAACGAAATCATACACATCCATTTCACGACGGTACGGGCAAATCCGAATTTCATATTACAAAGTTTTTTTAATGACGTAAACGAAATACAATTAACTTAAAAATTAGTTTAATATTTCCAAGCACCAAAGACAAAAAATTTCATTTATCATCATTTTAACGGATTCCTGAAAGACAAAAATACTTCAATTTACGGGAAATTAATTTTTTTTTATAATTCTGCTTACTAAAATTTGATGTATTGTAAATAAATGTAGTCCTCGGGTGGGTGTAAATTCTTAGACCTCGAATGAATAAATAAATTTATTACTTCAATTACACTCGGAGTTATGTACGATCAAACATACGTAATTTATAATAAGTGTAATTTAAATTTACTTACTAAAAGTAATATTAACCAAATTTTTTTTAAATATTATTTTTTCAGTTGATAAATTGTTAATTTTGCACACCAAGAAATTAAATATAAGGGAAAAAATGTAACTACACTAGATCGATGCAGAAAACTTAAACTGAATTTAAAAATCATTCACACTAATGTAACTTATTACTAATCTACTTTCAGCTTCTACTTTTTTTAAAGTAACTACTCTAAACTTAAAACTTCTGTTAGTACAGGAAAATCTTTTCAATCCCTAATCCTGAAAGTATTTTTACTCCAGATTTTTTTTACTTGAGCTTTTGTTTACTAAATTCATCACACTTAAGGAAGTCCTATATTTTTTTGGAATAAGTTCTTGTGAAGAAGAGAGAATAATTCCACACAGAAAATCATGAGCATCATTATAAACATTACGAGTCAAACGATGCCATTATTTCACTGGTGAAACTGATATTTTATTTTGTGTACCTAATTTATTTTACTTGTTTTAGTATCACTAATTTGCTCGTGGAAGAATATATATTTCATGAGGCTGAATATAAGATCTGGTAAAAAAAAATAGATGGCTAACATTTTGTGTCATTTGGCCGTTGTTCATTTTTTTTTATCTACAGCCTTTTGTAAAATTTTAGTGCGATTCAAAGCGAATGGCGAAATTGGATTTTGGTGGACGTTTGTATCACAGAAATGTACGGGGGAGCGACAGGAATGGAAAATAAGTGACAGGTTCGGAATAAGCCAATACATGAAAATATCTGTGGAACGTGAAATATTCACAAGTAAATAGTCTCAGATGACCGGATGTAGATCATCGTCTGACAACCTACAAAAGTTCATATCAGAAAAAAAAAACGCTATGATAGTGGTATTGTCTTCAATTAGCCTAACAGAGTGAAAGGTGATATAAACAAACGAGGTTTTGATAAATACAACGTTCAAATTCAATTATTTTCCTGGATAAAATAGAAAAAGTGTCGGAAAATAATGGACTATAATTTATTCATCGATGATGACTTGGATTGACTCTTTCCGGTTAGTAAATTGTTATAAATTTTACAATACAGTTTAGAAAAGTAGGTACGTATTTTCAGTTACAGATGAAAGATAATTTGCCCATACAAAATAAATAAAAATTGTACTACCTTTGCCTACTACAATAAAATTTAGTACACTGTAAATTATTTAAACATTATAAACGATTGCATAATTAGACATGAGTCTTTTTCTTTTAAAAATAATACTGGTTTCGCAAAAATAGGTGTAGGTCGTGAGATATAGCAAGTCTTTTCAGATTCTTAGTCCAAAAAGGTGGAGGGGATCATTGTCGTCAGTTGGGAACTTTGCGTTTCGGAGAGTTTGCATCTACGCCGCTCTCAATTTTTTTTTAAAAAAAACATTAATTATATTCTTACGTACGGCATATTCATACAGCATTAATACTCTCTTCATATCCTTTACGGATGCGTTCTTCGGTGTAAAACATATCCAGAACATAGCACAATATATCTCTATTCGTCAAAGTTTTCAGTATATTTTTTACGCTACCAAGGCGCGATAACAAAGGTTCGTGTTAAACTGTGCTCCGCCTTAACCCACTACTATTACAAGGCAGTGGGTCACTGCGCATCTTGGAATGATGACCTATACTTACCCATTCATCCGTTACCAAGCCCATTTTCGGATTGTTTCCCCCATGAGTCACAAGTATTCCTATAATTTTATCTCATCTTCGAACTATATATATTTTATTCTGGTATCAAGTCGGTTGGATATTTATAAATCTTTATTAAACTTGAGCAGTGCTTTCATATTGATTATATCAGATGTTACAACTAATTGGATGTGATTTTATTTTTTGGCCAACAAACCAGTCATACCGGTAGATTCAAACTGGTTTTATTGAACTTAACAGATATAATTATTAAATGTCGATAACCACTAAATGTCAGATTGCTTCTAGGAAAAATATTTTCAAGTAATGGAGTGCTTCAGTCAAAAATTTGAACACACATAAACGGTGATTTTTAGAAAGCCGTTAAAGAGCTCAGCAAAGGGAAGGTAATTACTTGGAAATCATATCAAGTAGTGAGCACTCGCTTCTTAATTGTTGTAATGAAATCCGCTTCGCGGTCGGCTATCAATCACGAACACTCATGTTGAACCCCCAACACTTGACAAGTGTTTAACTCCTGTTGACAGGGAGACTGACCTCTGGATATCCGATACGCACTTTGCTGGGGACGGAATATAATGAATGGGAGTTGTATTGTTCCATTCATGGCGTCCCCTTCGTGCCACAAAAAGGCTAAAAGGGCCGCCCTTCTTTGTAGTAGGTTTGCATAATTAATTACCTGATTCGTTTTCCTTTCATGTACAGTCGTAGACTCAGACAAACCATTTCGTTACGGACAATGAACTTTACCTTCCCACGTTAACTACGCAGCCGGAGACAAAGTTATTTGGAACTATTTAAGAACTATGTTTCCTCCACAACTCATCAACGATCTATCCTGGATCGTAATGAGAGTGTTCTTAAAAATTTATAATCTTCAGAAATAATATTAGTAAAATTGTCTTAATAATTATTCTTTTCGCAACTCTTCTCTTTAGATTTGCATTACACATATATAACTATATTTGTATGAAATATTTTTCACATTCACAACACATCTTGCAAACGTCGAAAGAAAAATTTTCATTTTTCAATTTATATTTCGTGTATTTAATATAACTGTTTGATTTTTAAATGCATAATATAATTAAAAATAATAATAGCATTAAGAATTTTATTGTAGTAGCAACGGTACCTTCGTTAAAGTCATGTTTGCATGTTGTCTAATTTTTGTATAAAAAACTTTTATATTTTCCATAATGTAAAATAAAAATTATTCATATTCAAGGATTATAGATCATTACGAAATGTAAAAGTTTTGCAATTAATATTAACATAGTTGGTTTTTCGAATTATCTGTTTAATACGTGTCAGTTTTTTAATTGTAAAAATAAAACTAACACACTATCTTTACAAATATATATGATGAAAATTTTACTAGTATATCGGTTTATATTTATTTTTACGTATAGATGACGCACTAACATGTAAAGGAATCGTCCTTCGTATTCGGTAATTAACAATGCAAGACTGTTCTTGAACAAAAGTGAGAATGTATTAGTTAAGGAAATAATCCAAATAGAATTCTAATAGTATAATGTTTCCCATAACTAATAGCATTTAGATAAAAATAAATTTAATGATAAAACAAAACTTATTAATATCAAACCTCATATAAATTTAGGACTGACTATTAGTTTTATTGTTGTATCTGCTGCAGAAAAATTTAGAATTTATTTCCGACCACTTCAAAGAATCTCTCTGACCATATTAAATCATAATTTAACCGTGAACTTGATTAACCCTTCTCGGGGCATCTATGATCGAGAAAAGTCGACCTTATCGAAATATCCCGTCGTCGTCATACAATTAGGTTGATCAGCATTGTTCATTGTCTTCTTCGTTGACTACTTTACAAGTTATCCACATCGCTTCTCTGGTCGCTGGATCCTTGTTCGCAAATTTTCCCATTGGTCCATGAAGTCACATGATTGCAAAAAATTATTATATCTGCGACAACCTCAGATTTTCCTGTCAATCACAAATACGTTGAAAGTGTCCGTGACTGTCGACCGTATCCGGAGTTTGCATACCCAGCATCCTGGCATCGACGGCAACATGAATAAACCATCCTCTAAAACCTTGAAAGTATTAATTCATAAAGTAAAACTATTTTTTTCAAAAGACTAATCTACCGCAATTCTCTCTACGTCACTGTAATTTATAGTCCTAGTCTGTACAATCATAAATGGAAACACTTGATTTTTCACCGTAAAACGAACAAAAAGATCCAACATCCGTTTACAAAAGCTGGATATAACATCGGAATTGTAAAACACACTGAAAAAGGCTAAATAAACGATGCAGAAATATCACAGAAAAGTCTCTTTTCAAATGCCGCGTGTGTCATAATTATATCTAGTCAACCGCAATATTATTAAATCTGGCAACGAGGAAGGGAATAGGGTGAAGCGTCTCGCTCCAGTTACCGGCAATCCATTCTCGTGTACTCCACGGTCACAAGTCACAAAATTCACATTTACTTTCTCCACGAAGCGTCCATTTGTAACAGAACGGCGTGTGTGAGGTCATTGAATTACAAAGCAAACACATTCAATAGAGTTTCTGGCTACGCATTAGTGCCGCTCTAGGTTGCATGGCACAAAGAAAAGAACGCTTGGGTGAGGAGAGAGAATATTACGAGACAAACACATTCACGTCGCGTTGTCTCGCGTTCCAATGAGTAAAGTTCTCGGGCCATACGTCGTCTACGGCGCTAACATTTATTCACAAAAATAGAACAATATTCCACATTTAAATTTACCAAAATCATATGCAATATAACAAAAAAACGATGCATAACTTCTCAAAAAAAATTCTTAACTTGAAAAGTAATTCGAAAGCCGTTTCTACCAATCCTTTAAGCAACAAATAATAATCGTAATAACTTGTACGTCTCACCACCAATACGGTTTCGGAAACTGAATTCTTTGATTCCATTTACAAAACTAACATGGGATGAAATGGTGATTTAAATTTCCAAAGGTGGAAGAAGAACTTTTATATAATTCATCAGAACTAATAAAATAGTATCCCTAAATGGTACTTGGCGTCAAATGTCCGATAGACAGACTTTTTTTTTATCATTGGATGCAGATATTCTTTCGTTGTACACCCCTAGCTGAATTATACGGTCTATTTTGTCTTTACAGTAGAATCATACTGATTATTCAATACTAAACTTAGTATGAATAAAGGTCAATTGCGATCAGTTCAATTTCGGAGATGGTCTCAATTAATGCTGATTAATGGCCTGAATCGTCAATTTCTTAAATCCCCATGAATACTTGACAAAAATTATTTCTAAATAATAAAAAAAATTCTATGATTAAATATATATATATTTTTTTAAATGCGCACCAAAATTCTAATGATTTAATGGTTCGAGATTTGACCTGGAATCTATATTTTACTGTGGAAGTACGCGAAGGTAATAATAAAAAATTGATAAACCGAAAATGTTGCAAAATTGATTCTCATCCTTTCACAAAAGATTTCATTGCGTTATAGTTTCATTAGAGTAATTGGTGCATTTACTATTTTTTAACAATCTGAACTAAATTAAAAAATTAATTTATGAAATATTTTCCAATGATGAATTGGTTTTAAAATTGTACCTCCCCAGTTTCATTACTTTTATATGGCCTTATGAATGAACCACCGCAGCACTAGAATATTCGATGAGCATAAGGGGGTCCAAACAATGAATATATTTTAACAATAGTCATCCCCTCGTGAACGGAAGTCACGGAGGAATATGTAAATGGTGGAAAGTCCTTTGATTGACTCTGCTGACTGTTCCTGGAATGCTCGGAATTCGTGCCAATATACTGAGCGGTACCGCACAGCTCCACCTCCATCCGAAACTGTCCTCCACACACTATACCTATAAAACACTCTCGATGCGATATAATATAATCCTTAAGCGTATATTTAAATGGTCGGCGTAAGTTACGTACTGTTCTGAACATGTTTCCTGGTTTTATTTCACCTCAATTCTCAGTAAATTTGAAACACGTACTATTAATTTCGTACGTAAGTGGGTAAGACGAGTTTATTTTTATTAAATATTTTAATTTGTAAGAGAACAAAGTTTATTAACACAGAATGTAAATCCTTAACGCACTTCGTATTTAATTGCATTTAATCTAGTTTCTATCAACCCGCCAAGGGCTGGAATATTTCGATTTGGAGAAACAAGTGGAGTAAGGCCATCTTAGAGGGGCGACGTCCAGTATCGGCGAACTGGGAAACTCACTGTTAACAATATCGGCGCCGATAAAAGGGAAGTGTTCCCCCGAGGTGGCCCTACATTACAAAGCAGATTGCGTATCGCTGCTTTTACTGCTGATGATATTTCACGCCCACCTCTGATACTGTGCATTGTATTAGCCATCGCCAAATACATATCTTGCGCAGATCACGATAGCTAAATCACATTCTATTTAAACAGCGAGTTCCCCAGATATTTTGAGGTTTCCACTTGTTAGGAAGGCAGTCAATTTTACTACCTCAGATTCAATTCCACTGAAAAATAAATTCGACAGACAACGATGGTTACTGCTTAAAATTGTACGATTTCCTGCGGGTAAAAGTATATATTTTACAAAGCGATCTCTTCTTTTATAGTGTAATAAATATCCGAAAGCTTGTATGATTTATTTGCCAATGTTCCTATATTGTGAAGCCTATTAAGATTAATGTGTTTTATTGGAGGGTAAAGTCGTATAAATTGCGACCGTGACTGGAGGAGCGTCACGATAGCTCATTTATTCAATTTAACACCATATAATATACCAAATATATGCACGTAAATTTTAATTGAGACTTAGTCTCTGTCCATTTTAACATTTTAGGCAAAAACGGAACTGTTATTTATAACTGTGTGGGTTTTTACATTTCTATGGTTCTTTAGTTGACGTTAAAGAAACAAATTACTAGAAAAATGCTTTCTAGTTTCAAAAACGAACCAATTATTCCGAACGTGTAGCGTCGTGATATTCAGCAACACCACAAATTTTTACTACAAGTCCAGCCTCCGTATCCCAAAGAAGGTTTTCGTTAAAACGGTGAAATTAAAATTCTACGTTCTAGTTTAAATCTCACGGAAGCTCAAACGTCATAACGTGGAAATTACCTACAAATTCAGGTAATTATTGAGGTAAATAACGTACTAGAAACAGGCATCAACGGAAACACTCAAAATTATAATCATCATACTTGATTTTACTGCTTATATTACACTCAAATTTATATATATATATATAATATCGGGGTTTGAATATGTAACTGATTAATATAGCATGAGTCAAGAAGGAAAGGCGGGTGGCGCAGATTGAGAGAGGGAGACGCCTCGGACGTTGCCACAATGCGCGCGGAATAAACACACAAAACGATCAAACCATGACACTCTAGGCCTTTACTGAAGCTGATTGACTGCGATCGTTGACAGGTATAACCTACGAAGAAGGACACTGAACTGGGCCGTCATCGTAAATGCCGCTGACTATAGTTCCTTCTACAATATTTAATATTCATTGTACTATTAATGTAATATAATGTAATGGAACCAGAAAACCGACGACTGTCAAATATAAATTGCACTATTTTTTCAGACTTAAATTACATATTTCAATCTTTAGATCATAGTTATATTGCTTTCTTCCGCCATGATCTAAATATTGAAAGCTTCTGTTAAATATATGACTCTTTAATAATAATAATAATAATAAATGTGAAAAATCTTTAAATTGATTACACAAATTTATTGAGAGTGAGTACTAACGTACAAACAACAAAAATTGGGAATTATTATATTTATTATTATTGAACCCATTAGTACTCGGTGGGTTCAATCCGATTTATGATCACGTTAAACTAAAAATGCTATACGAAAAGAAATTATTCCAAGCAGAGTTCTACTGACTGTCACATTGTCTACATTGCATCATTGCTTTACTGTATGGAGATGTGTCTATTTTTGTTTGAGCTGTGCATAAGGGCTGCGCTTATCATTTATCGAACTGAATTCAATCACGGATATGAAAGGATCGACGGTTCAGCGAATCAGGTAAAATGAGATAACTGCAAATGGAACTTTTATTGATATGTGCAATAATAATCAATGAGGATCATGTGGAGAGTAGCTGTAAATGTTACACAACTTGCTGATCCACTACATTATTTCTAACAAAATAATGAGACTGGAGAGCAATGAACTTACAGGAAACGGTGATTGAGCATCGCCGAGGCGGAAATCAAGATTTTCTACGGGATTTATTCCACAAACTTAATCATAAACACACAAATAAATGAATTTTTATGCCAACGATTAATTAATTTCTCTACGGAGCTTAATTTGTCAGAAAACGAGATATGGTGATGCTTTTTGTTAATTAAAACACGCTATTAATTTATTTTTAAATGACATAATTTGAGTTTTTATTCTCTGGGCATTTTGGTTCTACTTTATTTTCCGTTCTGTTTTCTACGTCGCTACCAACTGACGTTGAATAATTGATTATTGAGACTTTTCCGTGAAACCGGCAGATTTATTGTTTATAAAAGTATTGTTATGAAATATGTGAACTATAGTAGTGAATAAAACCAATCACCAAATTTTCGAATGCATGGACTTTTATGTTAATATATGCGAAATATGTATGTAAAATAGCAGCCAATCCGTTCGGAAACAAAACTTTATATAATAAAGAAAAACTGTTTATGCAGACAAGGAAAATTGATACTGCTAGAAATTTTAAATAATAATAATAATTGTCACAGTAAACGCCAGTCACTGTCAGATCAATTGGAATAATATTTAGTAAGGTACACTTCTCTTTTCTATTTATCATGTAATTTAGTTTTCAAAATCACATGTAGACTTGACGCCCCGACTAATAATTAACAAATTAATTAAGAATAAAGTTTTTAATTACAGCTTTAATTAGTAATTGCATATGTACCGTAAGTAGCTATTTGCTAATATTGATTTTACATTCTTCCACCATTAGGAGCGTAATTACTTTTGAAAAGCGAGCACATATTAAAATAGGCGGAGTTTGCTGAGCTTTTATTATGCCCCATACGGAGCGGTTATTGAAACTAGGAAATGAAACACCTCATTTATTGTGCAAGGATAGCACGACGTTTGAACTTTTATGCGTCCGCAACACTTCGGTTGTTTTTTCAAAAATCGTTTGTGTTATTGGTTAGATAAAATTGACGGGTGCAATTGTAGTGATAAAGATTACTTGTGCATCGTAAAATTAAATTCGGCATTATGTTGTAGTAAATAACCAGTCACTGGTTATCTAAATAATTTACTTGGAAGTTTTCAACCTACAGTCGGCCATATGCATCTTCCTTGGTTTCATAATATAATAATAGAAAAATTTTAAAAAGCAATTATTCACATACTTTCACATTAAATTACTTTATTTGTGAAATATAAAAATTAATTGTTGGTATGTTTATATATAAAAGCTTGCATGTAAAATAAATTATGTAGAATATAATGGAATTAATTACTATTTTCACTCCGTGCAGTCGATAGAAAAGGAGGGGTGATCACATCTTGTGGAGGGAGATCCGTACGTTTTCTTCCATTTGCTGTGTTATGAGGCACTGTTTACTCTTCCAATTGATTAGAAAACCCACATTTATTCTTCAGCACGTAGTCTAGATTATTTATTATTAGCTTTAGTGGTCACTCGACGGAATAGAACACTGCAGTGCATTAATGTGAAAAGAAGTATTGCTGAATATTAAAATTATAAATATGGAAATAATAATTGTACGCGATATTTGGTATTATCTCCGAATGTCGTATGCCGACTTGATTCACACGCTATCAGCCCCCTTCCCCCAACCGCAAACACGCACAAACTCATCCAGCCACGCCCACATGCATACATGCATATATACACCCGCGAAGTCCACCCACATAGCAAAACCGATCATGCTGTCGCTCTGCTGCTTGTGGTTCAAACTTCCCACACCAATTTGCTGTGTCGCTATGATGTGTCAAATGTCAAAATTAATTTGTTCTACCACTTTTCTGGCAACAGTTCCCATTTTTATTTAACCTAAAACAATTTTATTATCTCAGGTTTCGAAAATTGATTATTTATTTATTTATTTTAAATCAAAACTCACTTAATGTCCAATTACAATTTTCAGAAAAAAAATTATATACAGAACGCTTAATAATCATAAATTTTTAAAATTATGACAACTTATTCATAAATATTTGTATTTAAAAATATTATATTAAGTATATAAAGTATTATATCGATAAATTACGTCAGAATCATTATAGCCAATTATTATTTACCCTTAAACAGCGTTAATAACCTTCAAAATTAAATATGTACGGTTCCAAAAAGGAAATATTAAATCCTATTTTCGTATAAAGTGCTTGAATGGAATTAATTTTTATTTTACCTGCAATGTTTCAACTATAAAATAAAATAGAAATCACATTCTATAACTCTAGTTGATTGATATTAATAACATAATATTTGAGTACTTCGGTATTTGCATTTACTAGCATGTAAAATTAATTAAAAATACTACGTCCTGTGTGCACTGTGAACTTGCTGGGATACATAGGGAGAGTATTTAACAAACCAAATCAACAAACGGGTTAGTTTTCTGGATCACCGGTTCGTGAAATGACGCATTTTGGGTCAGAACGAGGTTCTGTGGGTAAAGGTGAACACAGGCTGAAAGCGTTTCTCTGAGGACCATTGTCATCATTGATAGATTTTCGTAGTCATCGTCTACCAGCCTTGACGGAATGAGTGATTAAAACATTTAATTACCATTTATTAATATTTATTTCTCAATAAATCAATAAGGGAAATATTTGAGGAATTGCTAGAGTGTGTCGAAAATTGAATTACTTACTTTCATGTTATAAATTCCAGGTAATGGAAATTGGGTCAAATTTACTATATGAGTAAAGTATGTAGTAATGGCGTGATGTGTCATTATTGAATAGTATGTCTAATTCTGTCGTGCTTTGGGCAGTCGTAGAGGTCATACTGTAATTTATTGTATAGGGTAGACATTGTACGTATTGGAGCCTTTTAAGCGGTCATGGATATAATTTTTGCGCTATAAAGTAGTCCGTAAACGTTCTTCAAAACACGTAAACTAAAGGTCATTTGTGACATCGGGTTGCTATATTTCATTTAAACGGTTTCTCTGATTTTTTTATAAATACAGAACACTGAAAACGTTTAAAAAAACAAGGACTATTACCCCACGCGTGTTCTGTTAATTTCGACTCGCTGCTTTACAACATTCGCCAGAGAAAAAAATAACAGGAATATTTCCATCAAATAAAATTAAAAACAGCACACCTATATTTTTTTTCGTTTAACATACGTTTCTGCCTTCCTACTATTGTCTTCTAATAACACAATTCGCATTTCTTAATATTTGAAGTGCACTGCGACTCTATCTCAGACTGTATTCCCGCAGTTGTTCACGGTCCTCCAAGAATTTCTTTACTCGATCGCTGATGAAAGCAATTTCAGATGTTCATCATGGCACGAAAAGCGGAGACAGACTCATCGCGGCTTTAGCATAACAATGGCGACCGGAGAAGCCGCTCTTCCGACGAGCCACTTCACCCCGCCGGATATTCTATTGTTTAATTTTGATTATTAGAGAGAAAAATAATTACCGTCTCACCTGTTCTAATATATTCGTAGGAATTCCGGCGATGCTATCGACAGGGCCCTTTGTGCTGCAAATGCGCTTGTGGAAGGAGATATTTATCCCCAGGTGGCTGCGGCTGCATTAGTCATCAAGGTTTGCGAGGAGGGGCAATGTACGGATGCATGTACGCTGCAGATGACTCCGTGATGTACTGTATCGTTGCGATACATCAGCAAGCTGACCGCTGGGCGCATGCATCATTAACCCCTTCGTTTTTCAAACGGAGAGTTATTGAGATTCCTCACCAGCGCAACTCGGAAGTATTGCGGGAAAACGGCTCATAATTTATTTTGGGCGGTAGCTCACAGTTTCCGAAGAGCTTCGGTTCTTTTGCGTGACTTTACGGTAACGTCGAAACGACAAAGAGAGAACACTTTTATTTTATTTATAATTCACTGACGTAAACCTCCACTAATATAACAAAATAATTGTCACATACGTTTTTTTTTTGCATTACTAACCAAAAATATTTTAATTTCATTTTATATCACATTCAATATCAATCGCTAAACGAACAATTAAAACATTTTCCATTACAAGACTACACATTCCATTTGTACGCTAATCATATTTCTAGATGTTCCTCTCCAGGAACTTTAAAATAGTTGGAATTGAAAAATTTTGGCAACGCTGTGCAGTCAGTAGCAGTTATTATTGTCGGGTCCATTACCCAAATCAGTTTAATTAAAGGAGGTTAACTTATGTTATTCTTAAAATTCCATAAAGTAAACCGTTTCAAGAAAATAATATTGAAAAAGTAAATTTAATTATTTTGTAGCAATCTTACTGAATATCTTTATCAGTTTTAAATCGGTGTAATTACTTTTTGAAATTTATAAAATAAGATTTATAGTGTCTCAGATACAATTTACATATCAGTTTACAGGCTGAAAAAGGGCAATACAAGGTAAACTGTGCCAAATATGCAAATACTGATTGGACAAATTCATATTCTGGTACGAATATCAGTGAACGTAAAATGTATTCACTGTTTCATTTAAAATATTTTCGGCCATGGATTTATTTGATCTATTCACATTGTTTATTGTTTTTATAGAAATAATGTCTCCTTATTTTGGTACTCCGGCCCATTCCAAATTAAAAATTGTGAATTTACGTCTGTTTCTGCCTCCTAACTTATGCAATGGGCGAAAATGCGAGTTAGATGTTGCCATTTATGACGCGCCGTCAGGCGACTCAAACAGTTTCCACTATCAATATTTTATTTAACCACGTTGGAAATTCTGACAAGGGATGACCTCGGCTCGCTTTACCATTGCTACGTTGACTATTTCACACATGTCTGACATTAGTTTTCTCCTTGAAGCGTTAATATAACAATTGCAGATACGTCTGTGCAGTTCCTGGAAAATAATTTTCAGCCATTGCATGTTCCATGTGACAAGAACTATAATTTTTTTTGCCGCTGATCAGAATTTAATACTTGGCCTGAATGTAGTTTAACTTTCACGGAAAGAACAATTCTGTTTTAGAATCCGTTTAGCATGTATTCAGGGAAAAGTCACAAAAACATGGTCCCAAGGGCTGTCTTTATACATAATTAAATTATTACACGTTTGGAGATAACCATTAATCGCATTCAACTCAATTTGACATCAAAATGAATGAATATTTAGTATTCATAATTGTTATATCATTACTATCTCTGCTTTATTGTTAATTTATGAAGCTTAATGACAATCTGTAGTTTAAAACAAAAAATTAACTGTGAAGTTTAAATGAATTATTGTTTCGGTCCTTCCATCATGAAAGCTAGTTGAAAGGTTGTGCAGGTTTAAATTTTGGGAGGAAACGTAACATCCCTGCAACTGCAAACTTTTCATTCTGACGAAATGTAAAAGCAATAACTCTTGGAACTTTCCTGGTAACCTACGAAGATTCCGTCGTTCCAAAGCTGCGGATTGGGGGGAAACTTTTCCTCCGGTAACAGGAAATGCCTTCTTCGTGTCTGTCAAGGCTCTGTTCCAAACAATGGGCAGCAAATTAAAACAGAACTACCTTTTAACACTGGAAATGAAGTACGGAATGCACTGGAAATCCTTGAACTAGAGCAAACAAATTTATACTTAAAATACGTTCTGCGAATTTAACCACATATTTAATTACACATGCGATACTTTATTCATTTAGATAACCAAGTGAATTCCTTAATTGAGACTACAGTAGTGATTTGTAGAGGGTATATTAACAGAAATAAGTAAAATGTTACATACACAACGTTTCTAGAAGCCTTGTTCCTTTCTTCAGGTATTTATATTATCACTTCTTTTGTCTGAATTTGGCTGTCATTCCTATTATTAATTTTCAATCGGATGTAAATTTTTTCATTTTAAAATGTTACACGTTTCAGTAATTGACACAAATAATAAGTCTCTCTCTCTGATCAGATATTGACTAATAGATTAATTTGTGATTCACGTCTTAATAAATGGCTAAACGTCGCTTAAGTCTATTAATAATAATATGAAACTTTTTTCTGTCAGTCAATCTGAGAAACTAGCTCACCAAATATAATTCTATTAAATCGTTTATAAATGAACAATATGCGAACAAATTTTCAAAATCTCGTATGGGTGAAGTCAGTGGAAAGGAATCGCCTCAATCCTTGAACAGACTAATTGGAACTTTCCCTAATGTCTACTCAGTTACACAAGAACTATTAGATTATCGACCCATTACTATACTTTAAAATGTCGTTAAACATGAAATAGATCGTCTGAGTGACCGTGACAGAAATTTCTGCCAGAAGTTGTTTCAACGTTCATGTAATTTTGCCTTCTGTTATTCAGGTAGCGAGGTTTCCGTGTTTGTTGTTTAGTGGAAAATTATAAAGTTGTGCCAGCAACGGATGTATATTAACCTTGGTATTATTCCTATTGTCATGGTAAATACCGTAATTATCATCACATTCGAGGGCAGTAACAGAAGAATACCATTGACAGATCTGATCTAGAAATTGTCGAGTGTTGCTATAAATTAGAAAATTAATTTGAAAACTTGTTGGAGAATGAGGCAGGAAGGAAGCGACGGATTCGCTGAATTATAAGTCGTCATCGTGGGCCGAGCCGCAAAAAGCTATCTGCAGGAGGGTGACGGCTGCCTTAATTCGTCTTGTCATTGCTAGTTAGCGTCGCAGGGCGTCACAGGGCGTCGCAGCTGCGCGCCACAAATAACCCGTCCCTCTCCCACGATGCTCCTATCACCGTCATTGCGACTTCCTACATAATTTGTCACTCCTTGTGGAAGGGCGCGTGCCCGTTTAACACTTACAACTATTTCACTTCATCACTAGCCATCAAATCGGTGAAATATTTTCAATTAACTGTCTCTCTTCTTCTAGTGTTTGTCGTCACCTTTTCACGATCTCATTTCTGATTCATTTGACTCGTCGATGTTCAGTAAAGAAACATTTTCGGTTTTGCGGTTAAAGAGCATGCCCACTCTTTATATATTTTGTTTTAATTTTATCATTCTAGGTTTTCCCCTACTCACATATTTTCGTATTTATAATTTTTTACTTGTCGTAATCTACTAAGACGAAAATTTCTGCCTGATTAAAAAAATTTACAACGTTATTATATTATAGGTTGTGACATGCGAAGAAGGGGAAGGGGAGACGATGGAAGGGACTGCTGTCGTCAAGTGGGAACTCTTTCTTGGAGAAACGTTCATTATATTCTTACAAAGCGGATATTCAGACAGCAGCAAGCTCTTATTATCGAACCTATTACTTATAGTCTCTTATCTGATTCGGGTAAGGTATTTGATGTACAACATACCCTGAACTGAACACAAATTTCCATTCATCAATGTTTTCAGAATAGTTTTTACGCTACGAAGTTACCGTAACTAAGATTCGTGTTAAACTGAGCTCCGACCTAACCTCACTACAACTACTGGGCCGTGGACCACTGCGCATCGGATTCAGACACGACTAACCCCTTCTCTCCTACTATAACTGCTTGGAGTTTCTCTAACACAACTGAAAATATAATAGAAATCGCGGGAAGTTATAGAAATACATCTCCATGTAAACTATTAAAAGCTTATAACGATAATTCAATGCAGCAGTGTCATTTTCAATTATTTCAGCGAGTTTAGTTTTACGCGTAACTGCATTGTAAGTTTTTTTATGATTGCGGAGTAAAATTAACAATTTAATCTGGTACGGTTTCTTCATTGCTAAGATAGTACTGCATTTATGTAGTGGGAATAAAGTAGTTTTTATAAGGCCTGTAAAGGATGAGGTTAAAATTTGTGGAGTTTTGGAGAATAGAAGGAAAACTTATGCTTCGGTATCGCGGGCCCCCGTAACAATCCAGAATCATTTTATCGGCTCAAACTAAAACTTTGATCGTGTAGTAAGACAATAGCGGCAATGATTTGAATGGCACTGTTCGGAATGCAACCTCGCGGTCAGACTTCGCTGCGCTCATTTATCTTTTCGAGTTGCGGCGTCTGTTCAAAGCGGGCAAGAAATATGTGTGTGAGAAAAGGACGGAAGAATGTCTTTTTTTGCTGCGTCGTTCCCAATTTGCTGGCACGTAACCGTAGACGGCTATGGCGCTACACGGCTCACACATGCTGCTTGGGTTTCATACAAGGGAGCCATTTGTCAGCCATCTATCAGACTCCGCCTCCCCAAAGCTCAGCTGTGTTTCGAGAATACACACGGCGGGAGGATAAATCAAACATCTCAGCTAAAAAAAGCCAGCGATCTCCGAACGCCAACCTTCCATCTTAATAAAGACATTGTTCGGGAATCAACTAACGAAATGTGAGTCAAAGCAGCTCGATCACAAATACACACTGTGTTGTATTATCTAACATTTGGTCTTAATTCTGGTTCAAGTGTGTTAAGATAAAAAAAACCTTTTAGTAAATTAACTGATCAGATGCATTTCACTTTTGTACGCACGATGACATCAATAATGAATCAAAGAATGTGGCCAACCTGCAGAGAATACATACGCAACATAACAAATCCACATATCGCTGTGGCACTTCTTGATCAATAAGTAATCATTTTGATACAGCTCAATTACGAGGATCAGTCATTTGGTGTGGCTTCAGCGAGTACAAAACAAACATGAAGAGACCTTTTTCTCTGACTACGATTGTTCTGTAAACACGCGTCCGGTTGCTCACCAGTGAATCAGATTAACCTAAAAGGCTAACATTACAGACACTATTCAATGCGTAAAACATGATGAGATTCGCAGGAAGTGGAGCACAGATCCAGAAAGATTTTCTCCGGATTGTCCACAACGAATGTGTCCAATTGACGTGAACTGAAAATACGGTTTTTAATAATGTGATGTTCTCTTATTTGTCGACCTGCTGTGTTTTAGTGGTCAGCATCAGCGCTTCACATCACAGAGGTCCAGGTTTCGAGTCCCGCTATGAGCGTGGATGCTTGAGCTCGTGATGGTAATGAAAACTGGAGTTACGTCTGAAGGAGAATGGCAACGCAGACCACGTGCCACTTTAAATAACCTGGAATGTGACATGGAAGATGAGAGACTGGCAGACCTAGAACCTCAATGGGCTGAAGTGTCAGGAGATAAAAAGAAAATAAAATCGCAGTGGTTCCACCCCACCTTCATTGTCAATAAAACCGGGATGAAGGAGAATTGTCCCTTCTTAATCCAGAATGTGTCATGAAAGATGATAGTTTGGTAGCGCAAAAAATGGAGAAAATAACGAATTTTCTCTTATTTCGGAGCTATTTATCAAGCCTACTTCACATTATAATGTTTAGTGTTTCCACTAATTATTTTCAATGAAACGAATTCACGCTGCACTTATTTCTCGTGGATTTAATTACTGTTAATCAAATTTTCTGAGATCTAATTAAATATAAATAGACCATCTCCTGCAGCTCCTGTTCTTCTGGTTGCACTCCTCACCCCAAATAGTGACAAAAGCTATATCAGATCAATTACTTGCAGTTTACTGCCTTACATTTTTAGGATTTTCTCTAATTAGATTAACTAGTTTCTATTACCCTTCTTTTGCATCCAACTGAAAAAGACTTCTGCGAATCGAATCGATTCAGGCCATCCCATTTACAATGAACAAATCTTCCGGCGTACTAGGAACTAGTTTGTATTCTTTGTTTACTGAATTTTTAGTGGTGCGTACCATCGGCGGAACTTCATTTGTCGACTCAGTAATTCGTAGAAAATTACTAACTTCCCCATCCCCTGTATTTAGACCCCCGCGTTATACAATACACTACATAAAGGTCGGCCAGAAACAATTTTACAAACTGCCGATTGTTTCAGAAAGCTCAAAAATTTATGATTTTGACTTATTATATAATTTTATATCGACACTTACAAAATGATCTCACCTTAAATGGTATTTTATTAACAATCTGACTTTGTAGAGTTACAAGAATATTTTTTTAAAAAAAATTCATGTCAGGGTATTTATGTGGGCTACTGTATCAGAACAGTTTACAGGAAATTAAATTGACTCATAACTATTCTTATGGTAACTGTTTATCCCTAATAAAATGGTTAGGTCAACAAACTCCGCCTTGTAAATTTCCTATTCTGGCTATTTTCAGAAAACTTTCAGTTTGGAATAATAAGCATTCTGTGCCACACCACCTTTCAGTTATTACTTTTCATTCACTATTTGGCGGATTAACGAGCAGACCGAGTTCTGCTGAAGTTAGATAAAACTGCTCGTATTCAATCCGTTCTCTTTACGATTTATACCACGTGTTCCTTTGAACACGTCAATTAGCAACAACGGCTTATAAATAACACTTGAGTTTTAAAAACAACACCTAATATAGAATTAGTTTATAATATACAACAGAAATAAATAATAACATTTACCTTTTGAAAGTGGGAGAGAAATATTCGTGCACGAGCACCATGGCAAGTGACATTAACATTATGTTTATTTTTGCTTTGTGGTTTTCATTATCATATTGCGCAGTTATACGTGTCCTTAAATCAACATTTTTTTTGTCGTCAGCAAACAATTTGCACGGGAAAGCTATTTTCATTTAATTGTAATAATTTAATAACTTTTAACCATTCAATAATACAAATTCTACCTTCGAGGTTCAACTGATTTTCAATGTAAAAATGACGATTGTGTATAATGCGCAAAAAATTACCGTTGTGAATTATTGTTTATAATTATAAGGTTCGAGGTTATATTTTTCGCATAGGTTAATTAAATACAGATAAATTCCGAAACAAGTATTGCTTCACAAATACTAATTCAAATAATCAGGAAATTTGAGCAATGTAAAAACGTCTGACATATATGTGAATTTAAATAAATTGTGGTCATTACATACTGATCATATATATGGGAATCTCAAAGCAACAGATTCCTACAATGTTAGAAGAAATAATTAGGAATTTATTTCAACGTCCAGGTAAAGTTTATATTTTATAAGAATGATATACAAAAGTA
The DNA here is from genome assembly GCA_037074705.1 of Zhengitettix transpicula. NCBI lineage: Eukaryota > Metazoa > Arthropoda > Insecta > Orthoptera > Tetrigidae > Zhengitettix > Zhengitettix transpicula. Next base: position 58,057,626 of record CM073595.1, on the reverse strand, counting down.
ATTTGCGACGCCTGAAGTTCTGGACTATAAAATGTGTGTGTTATTTATTGGAATCTCCTCTGAAGAACCTAATTTTATGATTTTTCAATTATTGAAAGGAGAGTCACAATATTTGCAAGTCAGGGATTCCGTCACGTAAAATAGAAAAAGGAATCAATATAAGTGATGAATTAAGAGTGGAGGAATTAGTAAGACAAGTTAAACCATACATTTTAGCAAAGATGACCATAGTCTCAAAATGGATAAAATAATATAGGAATAGTGTTAGGAACGAAAATAATTAAAGTACGTAAAATTAGTTCAGTTATGTTACTATTAATATTATAAGATTACGTCATAAAGTGGGTATTTCTGCTGTTATAGGAAGGAATGAAGGAATATTTCATAAGGAAGTCGACAACTTCTAGGAAATAAACTACGCTGGTAATCTATCTGTTTTCCAGGTCACCGAAACGTACACGTGAGTTATGCAAGGCTGTTCTGACGGTCCGGCATGTCCTCTACGACTGACCAAAGCACGACAGGATTAAAATTCCACAATTGATAAATACACAGGAAGGGAGATATGCAACTTATCAGCGGCAATAAATATACTATTAAAGTTCAGTAATGCAACTGGCATTCAAAATGTAATATATTTAAACGATTAATCTTTGGTTAAGAATAATATGTGTATATAATACGAATATAATGTAATAATTTCATTTAGTAGTTATGGAAAGTCGCCAATTACTAATACGTTGACGCAACTGTAAACAATAAATAATTAAATTAAAAAATTCCCAAGTAAATTTAATTAGGTTATTGTTACAGTTATTAATTCATACATAAATTATATATTACGATATCAAAGGACTACCGCTATATCAAGCACCGGCTTGAGTTCAATAATATGATTATTATTCTTCAGATAAAAACAATATGTTATATATTTAACAATAACTGAAGAGTTATCTTTAAAGTATGTAAAGTAATAAACATTTCAAATAATCGTCGGCATTGGGTTGAAAGTACGATTTAAAAATGAAGGCCGCAAGTTCAGAGGTTATCTAGCGAGTGAGTTGTATGTTTTTCTCGGGACGATGAGAAAATGTATAGACGAATATGTGACGAATTTTTTTAACATTTAAACGTATTTTAATCGATACCACAACGTATTAAGAAAAATCGAAACATAATTCCTTTTATATATATAATTACATTGTAATACTCAATATTAGTTTACCACTACATTAGAAAAGAAGCGGTCTCAGGACGGATGTTTTTATTATGAATATTATAAGTTGTAGAATTCTAAATTAAACGCAATTAAGTAAACAACCACGCTCGCAAGGATATGAAAGGAAATCATGTATTCATCCTCGTATAACATTTTTACACACACAAAAAAATACCTTGGCCGAGAACGAGTCAATTCTTTTGAAGCGGAGGAATTTCGCGATGTAGCGACAAGAAAAAGATGTCTGTGAAGATTTTCCTTATGTTATGCGCATATTCGGGATTGCCATTCTTGCGTTGCTTTCACGAGAGCAAGCCAGCGGAAGCGGAATTTTCTGCTGGAATATCCGTTTATAAACGCGTATGTATACGGATTGAAACTGCCCTGTTCTGGACAAGGAATCTCAAATCGAGAGGTCAATACATGCTCCTAAATTCCGCTTCATTCATCTGGTTAAAACGAACCTTAAGAACTGTGAAAAGAATACGGGTGACTGCATCCTAAATTAAGCGATTTATTATTATCGACTGATCAGTTTGTTTCAAATCTACTTGGAAAACAAAATAACCTAAGGTCATTCTTGTATTAATTAAATCATAATTGCAATTACATTTCGGATCGATTATCATTTTAAAAAACAAATCACTTTGAGTTTCAATACTAATACACAAACGTTCCACAGCATCTACATATTTATAGGAGCATCCTATTTACGATAATTTAATCGGAGTGCATGGGTGTATTACATAATATTCCAGTGCGATCTACCTAATAATTAATTTGCTTTTCACAGAAAGCGTAATTACAAAAAAAATGTAAATGAAGTTATGGAAGTTTATTTTTACAGAGCGACGATATAGACCTTCGTTTCCCGTGTAGTACATATGCAGCCGAGAGCTACGTAGATAACACTGGCTACGCGTTGAATACTAGCGTAGCAACGTAAGTAATATTTATGTAAATTTTTTAATTTAGTTTATTTAGAAATTATATAAATTCCAACGATATTCACTTATCTATTATCACGGTTATCCATAGTTGCGATACTACAAATAATTTATTTTCAATTTAGTTATTCGCGCTTTCTTAAAGATTATCAGGTTTTGGTATTTGCAATTATGGCAACATCAACCAGTAATTCAGTCAGTTGTTTGAACGTTCAACGAGGCATATTGAGGCTGATGTCAATCTTGTTACTGGTATGGCGGGTAAAAATTGTTTATATATAATGATGTAAATAACTTATTTTCAGTTCATAATGGCACAATGTGCGGAAAGCTCAAGAATATATAATGAAAAAATGTTATTTGCATAGAAATTATTTCTTACCAATAAGGGTATAAGAGCCAAAAATTAAGTACCATACGTGCAATAAATATAATGAAGCGTATCTTCACTCTTAGTTATATTGTACTAATAAAAGCTTGTGTTATAGATTATCACACCATAGTTTCAAGTAGAAATTTCATTTATGACGGCTCCTATTTCCTAATTTTATTAATAAAATCTATCAATCATGATAGTCAAAGAAAACGAGACATTGTGGTTTTGAATCACGAGAACACTAAGTATGGGAAAGCAATAAAAAAGAATGAAGTGTCTCGTATAATATTTAAAATAGTCAACTATCGAAAGTGAATTTCCCCCAGTCACGTTTCATTAGACCATACTGTAAAGTTTTGTGTCATTTACAGTACTAGTAATATGTTTGAGACTGGTTCTGGTTTATATTTGTATGCTTCGTTTCCTCAGTCTTTACAGTTATATTTAATAAATATAATATATGACAGTTTTATGACGCTTGTAATGTAGAAAATAAATACCTGATGATGGTAAGTTTTGAAGAATGAAAGATGACGCGTTTACTGAAAGACGCGTTATTCAGGCGGCCTTGTCTAGGCGTCTATAACACGAGGCCAATAAAAATCCGCCAAAGACAAATGGACGAACGGCTTCAATGAAAAATACAAGTGTGTAATGTCAATCTTGGAAAGTTAAATTGCTCACCGAGTAAATCCCTGGTTCACTCCTCAAATTAATTCCAGATTAATTTCTATTATTTGGATAAAAAAGGCTTTTGTATCCACAACCGAGCTGCGGTTTGCTGGAAATAACGGCCATAAAATTTGACGCCGAGGTTACGGAGTGTCGAGGGGAAACCGTGCTTTCATACAAAGGCGGTGTATTATGGGAGAACCCCGACCAAAATCCCTGAACGTCAACCCTTCCAAAAAAGAGATTGAGCCCGGGAAAGTGTAAAATCGGCGCAGGTTGGCTGAAATCAAAGACGAGAAGACCTTTCCACCCTCTGGTGGGAAACGAAGAGAGTCAAGATGGAAGGTGGACAAGCGAGGAAATAGGACAGTTCCTATCTATAACCCGGAAAACGAAATCTGGGAAGGGAGAAATTGTACGAGTAAAATTAGTTCGTGTGTACAACTTGGAGAAAGAAGAAATCCCTCCCGACGGAAGAAGAATCTGTCTAGAGATGCAGACGAGGAAGTGTAATGTAGGATGCTGCCAGAAATTCCTGTGAAGATTTTCCGTTTAACCTGGGGAAGCCGACTACTAAGTTCTGTGTCTCTCTGCGACGTAAATAATTGAGATTTTTGCCACACGTATATGTCCTTACATACGACCTCTTTACTTGGTTTATGTTAAGAGTCTATTAAAATCGTCATGTGGTTTGCCTGTTTAACGTATTTTAAATTTATTGGAATATTGAATGTACGCTCGTAGTTGAAATAAATCATCTAAACTTTAAACTGAAGAGCTAATAAATTTTAATTTATCATCCTTCAACTAAAAAGACCCCGTTAAATTTGTGTAAGCCCTTAATTATAAATAAATTAAATTTAAAGTCAATCAAAATGTAATTTTATTTTTCATATCAAATTAACCCCCACGTAATTGCGGTCCTTTGAAATAAGCATTTTCATATCTTTTGCAGTTGTGTAGATATTAATAGAGAAAAATAAACTAGATTCAATTATTTATCTCATACATGCACTTATCAGTCATATTGATCAAATGTTAAGCGTAATTGGAAAGACCCTACACAATCTTGTCTTATAAAAAAAATTAATCTGTGTGTTTGTATGTTCCGCAATTAAAATTTTAACGCGACGAGTAATTTCAACCAAATTTTGTACACCCGTTTCTTTGGGTCCGGAAACACAATGTTGAGGTAAGACACATCTACCGTTCCTAGGGGGCGGGGGTGTAATTTGGAAGATATGAAAACGGTCAATAAATAATTTTCGAGGCGCTGACATGAATAGAGCTTCCTGCAGAGTTCTAAGTGTAAAATTAACGGCATGGGATGGAAACAGTAAAAGGGAAAGGGTGGAAGGCCAATACATAAAAATAAATGTGAAAACAACCGAGACCGTATAATTACGATTACATTTCTCTATGCGTTCACGTATTTATTCATTACTAATTAAGAAATGTGTTTCATGTGATACGTTATTGCAAACGTTATTTGCACAAATAGTGTTTTATCTGCAAAATCAACCGTAAGAGCGAGTTGCTTGTTTTAGCAACCTCATTCAAATAATGAAACCTTCCGGTAAAATACAATCTATAGGAGGTTTCGTAAACATTACTCAACAGGAAATATCAGTAGAAGGGAGAGCAAACAAGGATGTATTTGTTTTTCGTTGAAGTGGTAAAGATCTGAAGGATAACTATGGCGACGCTCTTCAATGCAAATCAGACGTAGCACCCCCGCTGTCTGAATCGTAGCGGAGTTTGACATTCGGAGCTAGCAGCAATTCCCATGGGGAGCGTTTAGGAGGAGGCTTCCCCAATTAGCAATAGTAGACGTCCCTCCTGAAACCTCGACCGCGGACTCCCACGGGAATGCGTCATTGTCCAAACAGTCTCCTCCGCTTCGAAAACTTCACGCCGTGTCCGACAACCTGAATCCTTCCCTTGGACCATCAGCACGTTCTCTACCTTCGTGAGATAATCTAGAAACACAAATTTTCGAACAAAAAAGACAACCTCACCTTTTAGTGAACCGAGGTATCGATCAGACACTTTCTATATCCATGAATGTTTCTTCCCTAAAAAATAAAATAATCTATTATGATACATTTCCTACTCTTGAAATGTTTTGGAAGGAACGGCGAAGAGGAAAACTTTACAAAAAGAATTTGAATGATGGCAGCACGACTGTATAGCGATTTGTTTTTGTTTTTAAAGTATTAATTGACCGGAGAAATATTAATTATTAAAAGTAGAAGCTTGCTGAAAGTAGCCCGTACGGTTTTACTTTTTTTTTTGGAAGTCCACAGCTTTTTTAGAGCGAAGGATAAATGGACCCATAAAAGACGGGAACTGACAGTGCAATAGATTACTTTCTATGTATGCCAGAAAAAAAAGGGGGCGGGAAGTATTTAGTAAAGCTATCTTTGAGTGTGAAGCAGAAATCGTCGCCAATAACACGTCAGAGAATAACCAGAACACTGAAGACACCAACCATAACCAGAAATAATCTCGCCAGGACAACTTTACGCGAGTAACGTCTTCCCAGTGACTTCATACTTATTTTTCTTTCGTAATTTAATTTTTCCGTTTCAGGAATCTATAAATTACCCTGAGATGCAATTTTCAAGATTTTTTAAATATTAAATTCTTTTAATTCCGCAAAGTCTTGTATTATTGAATACACTTTCTTAAATCGCAATAATTTTTTCATACCTATCTGATATTAGAAATAAAATTACATGTAGATTTAATTACATTTTAATTTAATTGTAATTAGTTTAAGTTATATAATTTTCAAATCATCAGATTGAATTTTGAATTTAAAAATTAAAATAAATATTTAAAAAGTACCAAATCATTGATCTACATCCTGTTAGTCAAAAAAAACGTCCAACAAGCGGTTATTAATAATTTTATACTTTAGTAATAAATTTAAGTGGTTCTAAGTGTCTGTCTTCATTACAGGTTATGGGAATAATAAGTAATTAAACAGGAATAACATAATGTTAGAGAATCGAACAAAAGGGTGAATTTATACAATGAATACATCCAGTGGAAAATAAATGTACTTTGGTAATTTATGAAATAATTTTTAGCGTTGTGAAATTTCATTAACGGGTTTGAACAATAATTCTGGAAATTATTTTTAATACTTAATCGCGAGATGATAGTTGTGTTTCGAAATACATACTTATTTTGTAAATGGCTCGGATGTGTGTGTGTATATCGAATATAGTGAAAGAAACATTTTTGGAAACAGCGAGATAACGTATTTGATAAAAGAATGGATCAAATTGGAAAGATTGACTGGCATGCGTCAGCACTCACGCCCCTCCAGAGATTCACATGCAGACAACCGATAACTGTGATTCACATAAGACGAGATAGTCACCCTACGAAATTGCTACAGCGATTGGATCTGAGTCATACTCAAATCGCGAACGGGGCCTGACAAGTCAGAATGATTCAGTCAAATCAGTATGGCGAGTATTATGCTGATTGAGATCTGTCTTAGGATCTCCACTGCGTTGCGAAAAGCCAAGTAGAGCTCAGAAAGACACGCGGATTTCTTTGGTAAAACGTTTTAGTGCACTCGAGCAACTGGAATTTTCGAGACTGAGCCTAAAGTCAGACTGTCACTCATTCTTCAATTCTTACCCTCCTTCTCTCGTCGTTGGAATTCTCACTCCCTCTCTCACCTTCAAGCAGGCAATGGAAACCTGCCATATTCTTATAATCTATCATTAATATGATTTTATAATAATTATTTTATGATTCATCACGTGGCGGTTTTTTTTAATCGTCACTCTAATATATTTGTATTGCAGAAATGCAATTACGTTTCTTTCCTGGCGCAAAGACAGTGCAGCCATTTGTACGACGGGCTTACAAAATTTTAAATAATGCCCCTAAGTGGTTTTACCTCGTCTTGTATATTAAACAACGTCTCTGATCGTGTTCTGGTTGCTCTCGTACAAGTACAGGACTTGTGTGAACCTTATCACGTCGACTAAGCGGGTGACGTTAACCACCCGATGACGACTTTTTAATGCTAATTGACCACAGCGAAGTCACAACTCAATACACCGAAGCAGCGTGCTCATTCTTCGAAAATATTGCCGAACCATGTTGATCCTTCGCTTTGCTTTCTTGTTCCGCTGTGGAATGAGAATTGTTATCAGATGGCCCGAGGCCTCATTTGCTTGTACCCTCATTTCCCATGTGAGTTCTGAGCTGCGGAGTTCTAATATCACTCGGGCGCAGACATTCAGAATATAGCGCACTGTAAATGTGGTGAGCCTCGTTCCAGAGTTCTCTAACTCCCAACAAGCACTTAGTGAAAACTCAAAAATTGCTACAGCTTCATCCCGTTAGTTACAGCCGACATGAACCGAAATTACGTAAATTGGTTAAATTTATGGTCAGTAACACTGAAACTACAACGGCAAATAATATGCCAATAAATAATAACTCGGCATTGAATTTCAATATTTGTCAAATATATACACAGATTACAGAGAAATTCTTCTCAAACTTTATGAGTATTGTATGGATGTCGTGTATGAAAATAAAATTATTATTTTACGTGCCCAAGACACAGAATCGAGAAATTTTACTTCTATAACTAAATTAACTTTGATTTTGTTCGATTTTCACGAGAAATTAATCCGAGAAATTCCGTTGAAACCTTTTTAATACAGAGCAGTAAAATACGTTTTAGGAATATCAAACTGAAATTCGCCATATTGATAATAAGTGACGATCTAACAAAAATCTGATTTTGACTTCTTGGGGAGGAATTTTTTTCGCTTTTAAAAAAAAACGGTGTAACGATTTTTCTCTCGCAAACTGAATAATTTTGAGGTTATCTCAAATTGCCATTTGAAAATGTTAAAACTTGAAATGGAGTCTGCCAAATTTTCTTCGCCATTTACGTGGCCCGTTAATGAGGAAAAAATAGTTTTTGAAGTTATTTTGCAAATAGAGCTAATAAACAGTCATACATTTAATCCAAAACGAGTCAGTCGCCAAAGGTAAAAAAACCTAATATCTATCTGATACAACACAGAACTAAAGTCCTCTAAATATTATTGGATTTAAAACTCAAGAAGGTAAATTATGTTTCATGGTCCCATTTATATCAAACAGCCATCGATGAGAAGTTAGGAATGTAATTTTTTTGCTTAAAGAGTGTAGATGTAGAGATAATTAAAAACAACATATACGTGCCTCAAAACAGTTTTAATTATTTCGACAATTGTCATTTTCAATTTTTTTTTCTAAAAAGATAACAGAAAAATGCTACAATTTTTTTTTTACAGATTGAAGATGATAACTGTCAAAAGCTCGTGTTTTTGAGGCTGGCGAGTGTTTGTTTTTAATTATCTATAGTAAAAATTAATACAACAGCCTAATTGCATGCAAAATAATGCAATATTTTTCAAAGGTAGTTATTTCTCTGCATGTCTCCTATCCTGATTCTTAAATTTTTACCCACGAATAGCTTGAGATACTTTTGAAATATATTAGTTAATAAGGGTATCAGGTAGCGTAAAAATACTAAATTACATAGAAAATAAATTTGATTTTATTTGAACGTAAAAACGGTAGTTAAGCTATCAGAATAAAAGTGGAAACGTTTATTTGTCAATAAACTTTGAGTAGCGTTGCATTAAAATATAATGGAACCCGCCACCGTAATGTTTAGTTTTTTTCATCCCATAGTGTTCGAAATTACATCATCGACGGTCCTGTGGTCAGATAACGATCATGATGTGGTCTTTACTGGAGGTATCGCCCGTTATGCTCTTGCCGAAACTGTGCCTTGACCATTGAGTCAGTTACAAGTTTGATCATTAGTGAGGTCCAAATTACTACGAGGACCAGGAGCCCATTAGGGTAGCGTCATACTGATCACATCTCACTTTAGACGCGATCCATAGCACATATTCGCGGTTCATGTCCATACTTTTATCGTAAGATACAAGCTATGAATAAATATAATTTTGAACGCTGCAGCTGTTATCGTTTCCCTCTATTGTATTTTAACGTCTGGGAACAACAGGCCAATCAAATTTCGTAATTGATTCTGTGTCTCGGTGTATATATTTGCAAACAATACCGATGCTTACCTAAGCTGCTTAATAAGACATTCTCACATCAACGTAATATATTTCGAGTGATTTTAGAACAAAATCCTGTGTTTCTACTGTAACATGTAATGATAATAAATGGAGCAGGCTTATTTTTCATATTACAAAAATTAATGAGGTGACGATAAAAAATATTTCGCTTATATATTAAGAGCATAATTTGTAAGAATTGTAAAAAATAATATCCAACATGACATTAAGACATGTGTCATAGGCGTCATTCTGCAGACCGGTTACCAGTATCGAAATAATAAACGTAATAAGAAAGCTAAAATGTACCCAATCTGCGGATATATATGGCATCTCAAGCAAAGTCGTGAACTACTGTGCCGAAGTCATAGCTACTCCCCTTCAAATCATATTCAACGCGTGTCTTTCTACCGGCATTTTTCCCGACTCTCTTAAAGCTGCTAAAGTTATTCCGATCTTCAAAAAGGGTTCGCCCACCGACGCATCAAATTACAGACCAATTTCTCTACTTCCGATATTTTCAAAAATACTAGAAAAAATTTTACACAAAAAGTTACTTGAATTCTTGACGAAGTATAAAGTAATTACTCCTGCTCAACACGGCTTCCTCAAACAAAAATCCACGAGCACCGCTATGTACGAGTTTATTCAGAGTATACAAAATTCCCTTGATGAAAAACTGAAGGTAGCCGGAATTTTTGCTGATCTCTCGAAGGCATTTGATCTTGTAGACCACAGCATACTCCTCCAAAAATTAAAATATTATGGGATCAGAGGCAACGCTTTGGCACTCTTTGAATCTTATCTCAACAATCGGAAACAGAAGGTAGCCTTAAAAAACAAAGCTGGTGAGGTGCACTTGTCAGAATGGGAGGGCATTTCTTGTGGCGTGCCTCAGGGCTCAATATTAGGTCCCCTGCTTTTTCTTTTGTATATTAACGATCTTCCAGAATATATGGACCCTATAAACTCTGTCTTATACGCAGATGACACTAATTTGTTAATTACGGACATTGATTTAAATAATCTCAATGCGAAGATTGAGACTGCATCTAGAGACCTAAATACTTGGTTCGCCGCCAATAAATTAACACTCAATGTACAGAAAACTAAGTTAGTTCGTTTTACAACAGAAACCAACAACATCGTAACGGATAAGTTCTCTGATCATGCGACTTTCCTCGGCTTGCAAGTCGACATGAAATTAAAATGGAACTTGCACATTGATCGCCTCGTGCGCAAACTTAGTTCTGTTTGTTACTCATTGAGACTATTGACGCAACAAGTTGATACCAAAACTGCTTCACTAGTCTACTTTGCCTACTTTCATTCACATATGTGTTACGGTATTGCCAACTGGGGCAATTGTTCTCGTAGTGTGGATGTCTTCAAACTGCAAAAACGAGCCATTAGAATTATATCAGATTCAGATGCTAGAGAAAGCTGCAGGCCGCTGTTCAAAAGACTCCATATTCTGACTCTACCTAGCGCTTACATATTAGAAATACTAAAATTTGTTAAACGCAACATGAACCTTTTTGCAAGTAACGGGGACAATCATGGCTATGACACAAGAAACCGTTCAGTTCTTAGGTCTGACAAGCACAGCCACAGTCTCTATGAGTCTAGCGTTCATTATTCCGGTATCGCACTATTTAACAGCCTTCCTGATCATGTAAAGAACATCAACAACTACAACTTATTCGTAAAGGAGTGTAAAACTTACCTTGTCAATGGAACTTATTACTCCGTACACGAATTTTTGAATCGGTCTGACATTCGTTGAACTGCCTTGCCTACAAAATTGCCGAATATGCTATAAATATGTAAATAGTTTGTCCAGTTTTCCCCTTTTGGTTCTGTTTTCCTGCCTCTGCTTTCTGTTTTAGTAAATATCTATGACGACATCCCTCCGTACCTAGCGACAGGAGATTAATACCAGGAAGTGATTTGTGTCGTGTGCGTGTTTCCTAAAAATAGTGTGTATGATTGTAGTGACTAGACTAATATAAACAGATATGAATTTTTGTGTGTGTTTTTGTGTATTATAAGTTTATATGCAATTTATCTACTGTACATTTGTGACGAATCCTATTTCCTCTTTAGAGGGCTAATGGTGAATAAATCTATCTATCTATCTATCTATCTATCTATCGACGACGCAAATCCGCTACCCGGGCCATTGAAAGATTTCTGCCTGCCACCGGTAATTAATTAAGTTTTTTTTAAGATACGGAGACCGAGTATTTAATAAATAGTAAGTTGTTAATAAAATATTTTCATGAATTTAATTACAAAGTTTTATGAGCGTGGACTGAGTTCCTAAACGTATTACGACATTATTAGCTTTAGTATACTTAAATTATTCTAGAGCCATTGTAAAAAAAAGGCTAACTGAGATATATTAACAATAACTATTTCCTACTGTCCTCTGATTATTTCAAAATATAAAGTACGTTACGTTAAAGCACATATTAACTGAAATGAGTAAGATGTATTCCTAGAGAATTTACTGAGAAGAACAATAAACAACGCGGTATTACTTACATACTAAGCTGCTTAAAATTGAAACTTTATTTTGAAGTGCACATGAAAAAGTTCTTGTTTACTGTTTTGTCTACAAAAATGTTTCCAGAAATTATTTCAAGCTTAACTTGAGCAACGTTCTGAGTGTAGGCTTTGGTTTCCCCGTCCTCTTCTGTCAGATTATCGACCGTTGTAGCAGTTTTAGAAAAGAATTTCAAACAAATAACAGCTCGCCATTTCATTAAATAGACTTAACTGTACATACCTTTAAGGAAAGGGACTCTTGAGTCCAGAGGGGGAGGAAAGCGACGATAATGAGCTCAAGCTTCCCTCTCGTTCCATCTCAATTCTTCCCAGACGAAAATGTTTAATAAAAATGAAAGAACAGAAGAATGAGAAAAGATGGTAAATTACAGTTTCTGTATTTAAAGTCAAATATACTTCCCTTTACTTTAATTTCTCCCTCCTTAAATGAGCCAATACGAACAACTGAAACCACGATAAACTCCGAGAGAAATAATGAAAACGTACTTGAGTTTTTCCAAAAATAAATTAAAATATCTACTGTAAAAGAAATTCATGACGTGATCAAACAATTTAGAGCCTCGGGTTTTGCTGTATTTTAATTTTAATCGCATACAAGCTTCACATTTTATTACAGACGATTATGAAAAAAAAAATGGATGCTCTGCAATTCAATGGGCCAAAATACGGTTAAAATATTTCTGTCCACACTAAATTACATACATTAATACATTTCCCTCCAGAGATTCTATTTTATTACACTTCCAGACGCAACAGTACTCTCAGATGTTACACTACTACGTGCGCAAACGACCGATAGTAACCAAATGACACAAATAATTAATTTTTAAAAGTTATTTCACATTTAAGTTTGATATGATTTTTTAACTGTTGCAGATTTCTACAACATTGGACTTCTCTTTTTTTTGATACTATGCTGAAGCGTCCGCCTGCCTATTTCCAAAATTATTTAACTATATCGTCTTGTAAAAATAATTTGTCATAACTTTTCAGGTGAAGGGAGCTTTTATATTGTAGTAATATTTTCTAATTTACTCCTAATTGATGCAGGACTGAAAGGTTAATTTATTCTCATTGAACAGTGATCCATAAAAATTACCAACTCTCCAGATGCAGTATTTTATTTCTCTTAATTAAATTGACGTAATTCACGTCACGCTAGGAGGCTATTGGAAATTTGTTAATGTCTGATAAATGAATATTAATTGAAAGCACTCGAAAGTGTGGTCACTGACGCGAATGTGAGAGTAATATAGCTTCCAATACGTCCGTTAAACTGAAGTAATGAATCTGGATGTGAGGAGCGCGGTCAGTGCTTGAAAGCGGCGCCCTCCCTTTTGGAGGTAATTGTGTCCTCGTCCCCATCCTGTGATTCTTTTCCCCGTAATTAGGTGTCCCCTGCGACGTGCGCCACAATCTTTCTCGTTATCGGCCCCTTTAGCCAGTGATGGCCGTTCTGGCAATTAGGCATCCTCGTTGTGCTGCAGATAGTGACCCTCCTCCCTCTTTCCTCATCACATCCGCCTCTGCATATTTGCTATTAGGGAAAGCAGCCCTAATCACAGAGACAGCACTCGCCCGTAACCATCACAAGTAAATAAAAATAATTGCGCGCTCTTAAGTACCGAATTTCCAGAGAGACGTTAATAATTTCAAAGCAGCAACACGGAGGAATATTTAAAACACTGTCTGTCAGGGAATTATTCAGAAGACAGGAAAGTTTATATCGATAATTTTGTCTGTAAGTCACGGAGAATTATTGTTCATAAATTGAACGAAACGTTGATGATTACTGAAAGCCGATGTTGACAATAAATATAACGCGCTTCTTGTCACGTTATTTATACCTTCGGGAAGACATAATTTTGAAAATTTCAGAGAAGCCATTGTATTGACTTGGGCATTTGAATTGGAATAATTGTATACTTTTGTAACGACAAAATCTTTAATTGCGGGACTCGAACAGACGAAGCATGGAGACAAAGGCGCACGTGCGTAAAGATTATCAGCAGTAAGCAGAAAGTGCCTAAAACAAACGTTAGCAAGATCAAGGCAATATTACACATGCAGATCTCAGGAGGAAGCACACCAGGATTCAGCTACAGTACTAAACAATTTTTTTTTTTGCAAATTCATACAGAGACGAAGCACTTATTCTGTTACACGGAAAATTCTGAATTTAAACTTTTATATTTCTCTATTGATTTACTTCCAACGTTAAAATTTCCCTGCATCAGTTCCTTCACCTTTCAGCTTCATTTTGTTCCATTATTGATTAAACTTCAGATCAGATTTCCTCCGCAATGGTGCGCAGGATTTTGTTCATTTTTATATAACCACTAATACTGCAGCAGTGATGAACATTGCTCATATAAACTGGAATATTAAGAACAGTGGAGCAATTTCGATATTCCCCTTGATAGTTAAATCTCTCCATTGGATCCCTACAGATGGCATCCGATAATTGTTTTATTTCTAACTGGTCCATTCATGAGGAAGCCATTGTCCAATCAACAGTTGGTCGTCAGCCATAACATAGTCTAAAGTGCTGTTTGCATATTTTATCATAATTTTATACAGCTTTTAATAACTCTATTGTATTATTTTTATTAAAACAATTGATGACCTTATACAGACACTTTTTATTCTTTATTTATATTGTAACGACGTTTCGATACCTGTTTGTATTTTCCTAAATAGGAGGTATATACAAATTATTAGATTTATAGTATAATTATACGCAGTACACAACGGCAAACTAAAGCAGGCCTAAACAAAAAAACATTACCAAATTAATATAATAAACTAGCATAACTTTTTATTTGTTTTTTTTGTTTACTTTAGTTTGCCAGCGTTTACTTTGTATAATTATTCTATAAATATGTTAATATTTCCTCTTTCGGAAAATACCTGAAGAAGATACAAATAGGTATCGAAACGTCGTTACAATATAAATAGAAAATAAACAGTGTCTGTAAGTTCATCAATTGTTTTATTAATTCAAAAACAGACGTTAAATTAAAACTTTGTATTATTTTTATATATTTTGAGAAAATAAAGTGTATTATAATTGACAGTTCACTGCTGGTCTCCTGTTCATTCACAGAATATTATGTATATTTTTACTATTTTAATAAATGTTTTCCAAATGATGCCAACATTTTGTGCATAAGAAAATACCTAATTATTAGCAAAAAACGTGGCATTGGAGGCGAAGAAAATAATTCTGTAGAAGAAAATCTCTAAAATTATCTCCATTATTCTGATTACACGCTAACGTACGGTTATAAGCTTGGAATTATCACAACAATTAATTTAATTTTTATAGTCATGTTTACTTTTGTAGTAGGAAATAGTGTTCGGTAACCATAATTGTATATCACTCTTTGAGAATATTACTCTCTTGCCGTATTTTCGGAATGGCCTTTGGTAAAGTCCAATTACTGTAACACTGGAACAAGGAACGCTTCCTCAATTTCCTTTGTTGCATTTATTTATTTTCCGTGCTCTGTGTTTCGGGCAGAGAAGATAGCTGGTGGGATAATTTCCTTATTGTGTGGGGGTGTTCGCTTGTATCGCCTCTCCCACCTCCAGGCAATATCCTCTGCTTCTCTCGTCTTATCACTTGGACATAATACGGGCTTTAGGCGACATACAGTCTGTAAACAACGATAATAGGTCCTGTCGGAATTGATTCCCTCTCCTTTTGCATGCGGTACCCAGATCTTCGAGCTTCCTGTTCGTAATGGGATCATAGGTCACTCGCGCACTTAATTACAATTTCCGGCCACATGGCACGAAAGATAGGCCTCTCTACGTCATATATTTTTTTTTCCCCCGGCGGTCATAAAATTCTCTGGGCGTGATAAGGCAATTAATCACAAGACAAACAGCTCCACTTGTGATTTCTGTCAGAAACGCGCGGACCGTGTCTCTGACTTGCGAAGGAAATCAACGACACTGCACCTCTTACTCACACATTTCAGCCATGTTCGTTTTTTTTTGTTTTAATAAGATCACGTCCCGTGTATTAAATGCGACGCACAATACTTCGTTCAAAATCATTCTACCCGATCGAGAGATACCTCAAGGTGTACCAAAATGTTCAATTCTTCGCTGATTCATTCACCTCGCATACTAGATTTTAAATACTCTCGATATAATAAAGATTAACAAACTTAATAGTTGGTTCATTGATAATGATACTAAAAGTAGACTGTACAACATTGCATAATTAAACAATTCCCGATACCTCACAAATATCAGTTTACTCGCGAGTAAATTTTATTGTACGTTGTTCAGTAATATTGAAAAACGATAACTGGTTTCTAATACGACTACAATTAATATTGGTCCATAACTAGATAATTTTTTCATATTCAAATGCTTTGAATTTGTAAAACATTTCACCATACAGTTAATACTTACTACTATGAACTCGTGATACATAAATAACTTTAACTCCTTTTTAATGAGATATTAATAACGACCGTCTACAGATATTTTCTATAATTAATAAATATATCATGAAATAAATCTTTAACATTAGAAATCTAACGAGTAATATTCATAGTCAGACTAAAGAAACATTTATGAAGAAAAACCCAGTCTTCACAGAAGAAATTTCTGCTAAAAATTTTTTTATGATTAATAAAAAAATTGTTGAATTATACTAAAATTTACGTAACAGAATTTTTCTATAATTTCTGTTTCGTCTCTTTTCCATGTGGACCACAAACGAGAAGAAACATCCCCGACATATAAGGCACCCATTTAGAAAACCTGTACTGCATTTTTTTTTGCAAACTAATGGATTCTGAGTTGCACGATACGTTTCCTTCTTTTTTGATGTAGTTATTTAAAGTTCATGTACGTTATTTTCTGGAGAATTTTATGATTATTTATATCGCCTTGAGAAAATTTATCTGAATTTCAGAATTGAAATGTATAAATAATATTGCAAAAGTCGCATCCTTCAAAGATATGTGGAAGTTTTGCATCCACGTGTAGAGGATATTTTTTCTCTCCAACTGGAACACAATCATAGACTACAAAGCTTTCTAGAAGAAAAGTTTTATTGTCAGCCCACCTGATTTGCAATTCACATTATTTCTTCGAACAGCAGTTGGTATCAAATGTCAAACAAACAGTGTCTGCGCCATTCTATTCTTGGAGTTATTGTACACGACCGAGATAATAACAATACTGGAATATTTCTTCAAACATAGTTTCTATAAAGGCGTTTGATCTGTATAATTCTTGTTTAAGAAAAGTAGGTGAACGACTTGGAAAATAATTGAGAAATTTGATAATGAGCTAGGCATCCGGGAAAAACATTTTAATTTCAAATATCTGAGGTTTATTTCAGCGCTTCAAAAATTTTTACCACAGTTTCAAAGCTTATTTTCCTCTCCTTATTTTTTCCCTTCTGAATCACTACGATTTCCTGTGGAATTTATATTAAATTAGTTAAACTGATGATCAAAGAGGAATTAGTTTTCTTAAATCCAATTTTTAGTATAATAACTGATACCTTATAAGTAAAAATTTCAGAAAAATATTAACGGAAATTTTTTGTATAAAAAAATTCAAAGGAAAATATATATTATTCGTAGCCTATGTTAAATAACATTAAATCGTTCCTTTTCGAAGGAATGATATTATTCACCAATTATTTTAAGTTATATTAGTTGCTTACAAATTTTTTATTATTTTCTCCTTATTACGTAATAAAATATTAGAGTCAATTACTGAAATATTAGTAATAAATGTATTATAAGGTAATTACATACAAAAAATTAATTTAAATGTGTATAAAGTAACCGACTTCCTTTTGCTATTCCAATTAGTGTAAAAAGTATTTACAAATAATCTTGGATACGAGAGTTGCTGTCTTGACTGAAATCGCATTGCGAATGTTTCATATCTCTGCGGAAAGCGCATTACGGGGTTGTGCCAATGACCATAACGAGCAACGTAACTACTATCTATTTAGTGAAGCTCACGCCATGTTTTGTTAAGCAACTGATTAACGGCTACGCACTGCAGAGGTACTTAGTCTCGGATCTGGCGTTTATGTTGTCATTCCAGGATATTTAGGTTTTTAAAGCGGACAAATTGCCGCTGGTCGTAAGTGAATTTTACAGTTCACTATAATCAAACTAGACACTACATTATAGCTTTAAACGTTAAAAAAAATAATTAATTACGCTTTTGGCCAGGATTATCCTTTGAAACAACTATTAATAACATTTCAACGCTCACTTCATTGTAATATTTTTAGGTACTTCTGTTGAATGAATTATGTAGGTGTACAACCCCCTATAAATTACATACAACTGCTAGATATTATATTTTTACCCATCTATTTTTATCAACAAAATAGAAAACCTGAGATAATTTCTCTCGGAGCTTGGTGGGGAAAAATTCGTTTAAAATACAGTAAATTACATACTGTAATTACCTCCAGATATTTTTTTTTACCAACATCTATTTCCTTACACTCCCAGACGTAACAGTACTCTGAGATGCTTTACTCGCAGATATTACACTACAACATGCACAAACGACCAAAAGTAAGAAAATGACACAAATAATGACTTCTTTAAAGAAATTTCACATTTAAGTTTGATACAATATTTAACTGTTGCACTTCTTTTTTTTTCTGCTACTGTGCTGAAGCGTCCGTCTGCACAGTTCCAAAATTTATTATAATTATATCGTCTTGTAAAAATAATTTGTCAGAACTTTTTAGATGAAGGGAAAGAGATGACCTTTTATATTGTAGTAATATTTTCTCGTTCACTCCTAAATATGCACTAATTGTTGCAGGACTGAAAGGTGAATTTATTCTCATATACGAAATAAATTCTCTTTCGTATGTGTTTTTTTATTTTATATTTATAAATTCATATGTTTCACAAAATTAAACACGGTGCAAGAATTAGAAAATTTTTTATTAAAAATTATAATTTTAACTGAATTTGAAATCAGCGACAATTCTTGCCATTTTACTAATATTAAGTTCTGTGGCAGCAATGCGGAATAACAAGAATTTTTCTCAGGGTTCTTATACGCGTTACAGAAGCGCGAGAGTTTTGTGACGACGTAGATCAAATCAAAGATAAGTATAAGAATGGGAAACTTTCAGACCTCAAGTCACACACATAGGTTAACAAATATTGTTCTCGAACAGTTTGCGATAATTTTCGTCGACTCTTGCATCTGTTATTGGCGTCGAAGTTATCAGTTTCACAGTTCCATGCTGCCAGCTTGATAACTGAAATCAATACTGGCCTCTCTCTGATATATATAGTGTAATGACCACCAAAGTATCTAATGAAAGGATTTTCTAAATTCTTCAATATTTGTATTATCAGCGTAATATTGTGTCCAGGGTGTTGTAAGAAGCAGTGCGAAAGAATGTGGAGTTTTTAGAGAGTATTTTTGATGCACCCGTGTAATATTTAAAGCTTTGACGAAATGTTCAGTCTCCGATGGGCGATGATCTAAACTTGAAAGTTGGTATAATTTGTGAAATGAAAGATTTGGCGTGATAAAACTGCTCCGATGTCTGGTGTGTAAAAAAAATACTGTGGAAACTTAGTATAATATTCCTGACCGTCAGATTTCTTATGTCAGTTTCATAGTTTTATATTCAAGTAAATTCATTTCAATATTTTGTAATATTCTATAAATTTTTTTATTTCATTTCGCGTTACTATTATGGTTTGACGCCCAATAAGCGACCCTGGAGGCATCAAGAATCTCATTAAGGCCGAGGCACTCATGAATATAAATAGTAAATAAAAATCAATTAAATTTAAATTGTAATAAATTTTCTGTATTTAAAATTGAAATGCGAGTAAACTTTTCATTTATTAAATCTGTCTATAGGTCATAGTTAACTTTTTTATGAATTGTTTACAGTAATTTCGATAGATAAAAGTAAAATGGTTTGATTTGTTACCATAAAAAAATAAATGAAAATTCCGGTGTACAACAATTTCTTTCTGGCCGGTTACTTTCAGCAAAGTCTTCAATAAACAAGCATTCGCTTACTTGTCTCACTGTATTTGAATTACTGATGTTATTCACGACATAGGTAATATACAAGCGACTCTTTTGTCGGTAAGAAGGCTCAATCAATATGTCCCTAACGTTTTAGCACGGTCTCCGCCTCGCTTATTTGGATTATCGAACGGGAAATATCTGATGGCTTTCTATGCCTTGTTTGTCTAGTTAAAACCACGCGTACTACTATATATATATATATATATATAAAATATTTTGTAGTTTGGAATTTTTAATTACAAATTGTTGTATTTTATTAAATATGTACTAATAATTTATCTGACTTGCCATATTTCCGCAATAGTAGAGCAACGTTACCAAAAAATAAAATCACATCATTTTTAATCATTCAGCGGTACTAACGACTTTTTTAAACATTACGAAATAGATACTCTGACTCATTTAAATTATTTTACATAACTGCAATATGATTTTTTACTTAAAGTGTTTAATATTTTCTACGTCATCTTTTTTACCGATAAAAATGGCAATTTTACTTCCAAATATTTTTAAAAATGTTCCCCGTAGTCCTTAATTTTTGCATCCCATTTTTAAATCCAATGGCAGTGCTGAATGTATTTATTCAGTTCTGTGGATATGATTTTTAAATCACCTATATTGTAATAAGTCTCTGTGAGGAGGTTTAGATGTGGGCTGAGACCGTTTGTTTTCCTCCTGACACTTAAAATCCGTACTACCAGCATTTGGGGGGGGGGGGGATGGAGGAAAGTTTTAGACGGGGCAGCTTCCGTGACGAAGTCGCCGTCATAAGCAATTTCCTTAGGAAAAGCTTCCGCAACTTCCAAAACAATAACAACTGCTCCGGAGATGTTTAGACAATGACAGAAGTCGCGTTAGGGCTCTGGATATTTATGTGCCTGTTGGGTCGGCAAATTGAATCAATTTCCACCCCCCTCTCAGGCTATACATAAATGTATGTTAACGGTGATTGCGTTTATGCCATGAATTCGACCGAGGACCCCTTCCGTTCTTAATCTCGCTATCCGATATAAGTTCGTACAATTGCTGCAACTATTTCAGACAATAATCTAAGTCCTGGGGTAAACATTCAATATCAGTCAGTGGCACTTTGCAATTATGTAAATGAACTCCTCCCTCACAATGTGTAATACGGAGCCATGTTCACGTAACTCGTATCCTCGGCGCTGTGAGTATTTTGTTGAGCAGAATCAGGGTCAGCAGAATACACTCAATAAACATATAAATCATTTGCAAATCATTCCAGAGCGCAAAACAGATCAAATTCGTAGATTCAGTTAATTACAGAAATAAGTTGACACTTCGATTTAATACTACAACATTTAAAAATCTGATTTTAATATCGGAAACAGTGCGTGACGCCTTTGTATCACACTTATCGATTAAAAGTATCCCACGAGCATACTGTAATTTTAGGATTGTAATGGGAGAATACATCATACATAATTTTTTGTTAATTATTTACTTATTTCAGAGGCATTGTAAGGTTTCTCTGACGGCATTTATTACATTGCATTTATGCGAAAGATAATATACTGTAATAAACACAATTTAAATTACTTGTAATTCACGAGTATAATATTCGAAGCCCCACATTGGACGCCGAATAATGTGGTAAACACTTAATTAAGAGTAATATATCTCGAGGTCGCCTATGGGCCTCCAATGAAATATAGGAATTTACAAAATGGAAACAGAAAACTTCTTATAACAGAAATCTAACGATTATTTATTATCCACAACTAAAACTAAACAAATACCTTGGATAGTCAAAAGTCGTTCCCAAGTTAACCAACACACCTCAACGTATGCTCGTTACTTCTGCTCAGAACAAACTTCTGAGATCTGCAAAGTTTATTGAATCAATCCGAATGAATCGGCTAGACGGAGGTCAAAATATAGTTGAACTCGCTTAATTTTAGTGAACCAATCTCACAACCCTAAATTAAACACCCTTCTCCACTTTGCTACAGCAAGCTGTATTGCCCAGTGCCACCATAGGAGGTGTGGAGATAGGATTTGTTGGCAGAGCTATCATAGATAGACGGCATTACACAGGATTACCATCTCCCGTGGCCTGTTACCAACCTTTGACAAGTAATCTGAACCTCGAGTGAGATTAGTTATACTAAATACGCATGCAAACACAACGTCCTTCAAGAAATACAAGTTGGATCCACTATAAAGCAGAAAATTGCTTAGGATCAGAATAATTTCACACTCTGATAAAAACAACGACCAAAAACCAACGACGCACCCGGACAGAAGTTCGACTCCAGTCCACTCTAGCCGGGACCCGTCACCCGACCGAACTTTCCCAGAGGCAACGTAAACAAAAGCCAACAGCCACTCTACTAAGACTGTCCCACTGCCCTCGGGCTAGTCTACTCTTCTACTGATCGTAGCGCTGGTACTGATTGACCTGTGTTTACTTCACAATTCTTTTATACCTTTCCCTCGAGACGCATTTTGGCCCAGGGTTAAATGTTCGTAAACATTGGGCGTAACGGAAATACATCGCCTGTATTGCCGAACTGAGGACAGAACGTCTTAAATAAAATAGATTCCTTAGTAATCTCTACAATATATAAAATCACATTGATATAATTGTGACAAAAAAAAACTACCAACAGTTTGATTGAAAATCGCGAGCAGATACTCAGGTCTATTTTATTGTTTCTACCGTTTTCTTCTCTTTTATTCGATTTTATAATTTTTAAATCACTATGCGTGTGAAAAAAAAAATTGTAAAGTATGTTGGAGAAACAACATCGAGAGTTTCTCGTTCAATGTGGTAATGCCTAGTTGAATAAAATAAATTCTTGTTTGATTTTTTCATGGATCGACTCTCAGAAGGTAGAACATATCATAAGACATGTATTTTTGTTCTCCATCAATTTATTAATTATTTTTCACGTCCTCTTAGTTTCCGTAACAATATTCAGACAACAAAGACCTGTACAATTCGCTCATGACCTTGTTGTTTATGCAACTATAAATTGAATTAAATTTTAAAAACACCTTATAAAATTAATGCATTGATTTTTACTGTTGACTTATTTTTAATTATTTTCGATTCTCCAGTTGAAACGTAAAATGCTATTTTTATAATTCTCGAAGCGTGATTGGAAAATTTCTTGGTTAAGAGTTTCTGCTCATCACAAATGAAGCATTATTAGTTGATATGTAAACTAATGGACTATAATATTTTCTTGTCGCTCATTTGCAAGGTGCATGGAGTGTCAGGGTTCGCCGCTAGGCGGCAGCACTGCCCACGTACCTCTCCGTCGCGGTGCCTGGAACTTTCAGGTGGGCCAAAGGTTTTAAAATCATAAGCAAACCTGTCGTCTCTAATACGAAAGAACTAATCTAGTCTTATTATGGAAATTGGTTTAATCTTGGGCTACTGTATGACCTTTGCGTGTTCGCTCTTGTAGGTGTAATTGAAACAGTCCTCGCCCCCCAGCGTGATTTATGATCGTCGTCCTCGTTACCACGCTGAGAAGCCATGTTCGAGTCCCGACGTTATTTATGTGATTTCCCGGCCTGAAACAATGTACAGTGCACGAATTCCCCAATTCCGACGGTTCAATTTAAGCAGACAAACCTCTGATTTTGCTCCAGCTGTTTATCCATTACATTCAAGACTAAAAAAGTTTGAGCAATGCCTACGAGCTTCATCTCATATGAGACTCGTCCACCGTTGAATATGTTTTCTGAATTATTATCAATATTCTTATCATTTAATGAAAACAGTTCAATATCATGGTTAAAAGAAAGATGATTCGAATTTCCTATTATCCGGATTTTATAAGACTTGTTTAGGAGAATTATGGAATCAGCGACTGCATCAGTAACTCATTTAGAGATCTACTGGCTCAATTGAACCTATAAGTTGCATACACGTATATTATATTCGAGTTATGTATTCCTTGGAGTCTAAAAACGTAAAAGTTTTATTGACAAAGACTGTTCACAGATTAATATTCAGGGAAAAAAACCACACACCGTCTTGTGTATTGATAAAAACAATTTTAATCGGTTGAATATTTCGGCCTATGCGCTAATTTTCCACCTCAATTGAAGATTTTAGTCTTACGACGTGTCATATGGATATTTTTAAAACGAGTTAAATTAACACTAAAATCTCAAAATGAGGTTGAAAATCATCATATGGGTCGAGAGCATCCGCCTATTATTTTTGAAAGTTTGAAAGTTTTATTTACTTTCCAAAAAAAATTGTGGATCTCTATTTATTTCATTGCCTCTGTCAATTCATGAAATTCGTTTCAATTAGTCGTAAAATCTTCCACAAATTTTCTTCTGCAGATAATCGCAGCTCTCACAACATCAACAGTATATAAACAAAATTATTATAGACTCATTTTAGAATCCATTCAATCAATATGATAGATACCCAAAAATACTCAGTCATGTGAAGATAATGAAAAAAATATGTATTGTTTTTTAATTTGCAACTATTTCACTGCGTTGACCATCCAAAATATTTTTCAGGTGATATAAGGATTAAAAACACGTTGTACTCATCATTTGAATTACAATACTATGACATGTGACATTTCATGACATGTGATCTTCTACAACAAAACCGTTATAAGTAACGGTTAACGTTCTACAGACATTCTACTTCGAATATATAAAGAAAAGCTGCAAAATTAATTGTAGATTCTTCGTCAGAAAACTGAGTGCCCCTTCCCCGCTGCAACACGCAAAACACGAACCGATGCCAGTCAATACCAAATAAACCCTGGATAAATATTATTTCAGCTACGCTACATAATTAACGTATTTGGACGACAATAAATCAGTTTTATAAATAAGGGTTATTAAAGATGTCCTAATTGGATAACTTACGGTGAAATAATAAGTCCTGTATTCTTTTCAGATTTTCCTTCATAAATATCTTTTTCCATATTTTTTTGAAAATAATTTGTGTTATAATTACCGTTCTGCTTAAATTGTTAAATTTATTTATCTCATTACTATATGGAAAAACTGTACGAGTCAGCCGGCGAATCCTCCTATATTTTATAAATGAACAAACGAAGAACATATCCGTGACCAATTTCTGTGTTTAACAATAAACATATATATGAATTAAATTTTAAATAATTAATTTTTATTTTCAGAAACTCCCAACGCGTTGACCGTATTTGTATAAATTTGCTAAAATTAAACTTGCTCAATTTTTAATCGCGGAACGCTTTTTCAGTATTTCTGAAACTGTAAATTTTGCAACGCTTTTCGATACCTGATAAGAATTTTAAACTTTATCTGCAGAGAGCAGTATTGTTGAAGTGGTCCTGCTGAATGCCGTGTTTGTGGTTGGCCTTTCCGCTCATAAATCTGAGAGATGGAATGAACATCACCGATGATCTACGTGGCATCACTGGAGGGAGTGAGTGTAATGTATGGACTGAAATTTATAATAGTTACAAAGCGTATACTGCCCAA
Organism: Zhengitettix transpicula; assembly: GCA_037074705.1. Taxonomy (NCBI): domain Eukaryota; kingdom Metazoa; phylum Arthropoda; class Insecta; order Orthoptera; family Tetrigidae; genus Zhengitettix; species Zhengitettix transpicula. Next base: position 58,032,171 of record CM073595.1, on the reverse strand, counting down.
TGATTTTCCTTTAACGACACAAATATATTCGTCCTTTTAGCTCAGTAACTCAAATACATCAAACAATGAATTTTTAAATCGTTACCCACAACTCATGAATCAGAAAGTCAAGTTCTGAGACCGCCACATTTCTAAATGTATTTAATTCAAATAAATAGAATAGAATAAATTCATTCTCTACAAATCCTCATGAAAAACAAGGATGTGAACAGAGTAATACATTTTACATTGTTTTCAGCCTATATCAATTTAATTGATAATTTAATTTACATAACTACCATTTATAATAATAGAATATCCTGTTTTTTTCTGTATCGATTGATCATAATTAAATTTTTTCATTATAAAACCAATATAAATTTTATTTTCACTCTCAAATATTTCAATACCGAAACTATTTACACCAAAGTACCAAGATTCGAAGTTTATTAACACACACAATTATTAAAAAAAAAATTATATTCCTTTTTGTGAACCGACAGGTCCAATTATGTCAATCAATATACAATTTTGTTTTAAGATTTGAATGAATAATTTTATCTCTCATACCCTTTCCAGGTAGGTATTAATGAAGCATCATATAAGACCGTGGTAATTTTTAGCGAACGTCAGTTGACAAACCCATACTACAGTTATAAAAATTCAAAGTTCATATTCTGCTTAGAATTAATTAAGAAGAAAATTGAAAAAACGACCAAATTTATGATTAAATTATATATATTATTCCTATATTATGTAATTTTGTGTTTGATATATTTCAATCAATTTTTTACTTCTGGAAACTGCATAAAAATAATTATATCAAAATTGATTTGATCAGTTTTTTTAAATATTTGAATGACTGAACTAGAAATAATGTATTAATTTACCATATTTGATCATATTTTAATTGTGTAACGAGCTGATAATAGACAATGCTTACTGAGGTCGATAGTGAATATTGACTCTTTGCCACCAGGAACGTTTCGCTGCTTACTGTCGGATTTTTGCGGCTGTGTGCTAATTGTACTGTCTGGATGGTCGTGGGAGACACGGAACGTGTCCAAACACGCAGCGTTCCGCATGTATGCATATAATTTAAGTTCCATACTAATATTTTGCGCTGTTCCGCACACAGCTGTGGACGCATCGCACGTTCAATTAGTGCACACTCCGCGTTATATTAGTAACTAGTGCAACGATGCAAGTGGGAGTTGCATTAACTGTGCGGAACCTCTACTATTACGAACTTTACCAGGTGAAAATATAAAGGTCTGGGGCAACGGCGCCACGAGTTTAACATTTACTTGTTTTGTGCTTTCATACGTGAACGTCAGCTGGAAGGCGAAGTTTTGTAATATGTATACCACACGAGAAAAAAATATATATTCCCCAGTTTTTGAGTGACAGCACAAGGCAAAGGTGGCAGAGGTACATACTGAAGTGTGCTTTTCTAACTGCCACTCGTTCGGAAGTCTTGCATCAATATGTATGACTTGAGCAACCTCAGAACGTTCCGCATTATGCTGAAAGTCGTGCTCGAATATTCCTAGTTCAAGTGTAAATTAACAGTGAAAATATTGAAATATTTCCAAAATACTCTAGTTGTGACTTTAAACACTTACTTCATAGCAGCTTACACTGGTGAGACCACTTTTTTTAGTGGTCTTCTTCTTATCAGATGACCAGAATTTATGTGATAAAATGCATAAAATTATACGTCGTGGTTACTTCGCTGAATATTTGGAAAAATCAGGCATTACTTTAAAACTATTGGACACTTACTAATATATATATACTCGACCTTCCAAATGGATTAAATTATTTAAGCATCGACCAATTGAATTTAACAGGGAAACTGAGTTTGATGAAGGACGACTTTGAAGATGATGATCAACGGATTGTGGCTGCTCTGAATTCAGAAAAACAGTATCTGGACCAGATCTGTATGTTTCTGATTTTGTTGACTCATCTCGGTCGGTCACAGTTCGACATCAGAGACACTCTCAAGCCTGTCGCTGAAGATCTAAGAAAGATTATTATTTTTCTTAACGACTGCGTTGGAACGACCGCTGACTAATTATTTTACTTGAACATATTCGTTTCTACGATTTATTATATCGATGCGATTGGAATACTGGTAAATCCTCGTGGTTCAAAATTAGTTTCGTGGAATGTTACGCAAAATGGGTGGTTGTTTTTGTGAACGATTCAATCGGAACACTTCATCGAGCTCAGAGTTCTACGATGAGGAAGATTCGGAGCAACGGCCATCTGGACTTTTATAGAACAAGGAGTCGATTCTTTTACTAAAGCTTCAAACAATCCTGAAAGACAACTTCTTAGAGGGGCTTAAATGTTGTAGACAAAATTCAGTTGAATAAAATTATTTTGGATACGCCGAAATGGCGTACACATTCCTCAAAGTTCTGAAAGTAATGCAGATAGGTGACTCATTCTTTGACGGAGAATCTTCCGATATTGTTGAAGAACTGATGGCAATTGATTTAGCCGCGGATTTCGCGACAAGATAAATTTGCAGAAGATTCTCAGATTGGTGGTGCAACTTTGGAATTCCTGATGGTTGGATGCTTTTAGTCCATTTATTAGTTTCTTACAAATATTGTTCTTGTGAACGAAAATTCTAATTTATTATTATATTAAATATTCTGGTATCTACGTAATCGGACCGTTTTGTGTTATTTAACGAAATTAAGACGAAGCGTAAAATAATGCAGCTGCTAGATGCCACGAAAAATGAACAGTTTTCGTCATATTCTTTAAATTTCAGTTAAAGTGCTTACATATTTTTTTGCAATAATTTTGTTACTTTGGGAAAGAATTTAATGACACTGTGTTATTAGAAATGTTTTAAAAACAAGCACTTTATTTTGGGCTTTTTAGAAGATCAGAGAACAGTTTATTGAATCCCGTTGAATCGTGATCGAATTTCTCGTTATTTATAAATGTGACGGATCCTATTCCCGGGAACACCGACGCGTCCTGTGACGTCACATGGAAATCACAGATACTTTTCCTCTGTCACAAAGTGCATGCATTGATAGTGGTATGCATATGGCTTAAATCGAGTCAAGCATCCTTACAAAAGGAATCCATAAATATGATACTTCACAAATGTAACCCAGCGCATTGACTGATTTCTTCATACAAACCTTTTAATGGCTTTAGCGAAGCTTCCGCGCGTAATTCAAAACAGCGCTCGAAGTACAACCCATTCAAAAAGTGAAAGCACCTCATCTCTCCCAGCTCTCTCACCATAATATCACTCACAAACGCAAAAAGAATAATAGTATTATGAGACTGCTGCATTCGAGAAGATCAAGTGTAATTTAGATCTTTTGACTTTGTGGGAATTTTTTCTTAGTTCAGAGAGAGAATGAATTTTGCAAATGGTCAATTACTGTAATTACCTTTATAAATCCGAAAAAGTGTACGAAATTTTAAACTGTGAAGCTATTAGATGAAGAAACATTTATGGATATATTTACCCGTTGTTAATAGAATACTTCGTAGGAAAATTATTAGTGTTTATTCTGTGGTTGTTATTTTCTAGTTTTTCTGTTGTTTTTTCTCCCGGGACATTTATTTATTGATGGAATTTATAATAAATAATTTTTATAATATTTACAAAAATTATAATAATTTTTATAAATTCAGCACCAACTCAGATATGCATTCGTTTATCACAATAAATAAAAATATTTTCCATAAGAGTTGAAATATTTCTCAGTGAAATGTACAGGAATATTAAATTATAATTTTGGTTCAATAATATTTTACAACGCAAGGTCTACACGTGATAAATGGTGTATCAATTAATACATACAAAAATTGTGTTTTGCAGTTCTTATTTATAATTTCATAATGCTGTATTTTTTAAAATACAAATTATTTCTTAGAAACACTGTCAAAATTGAACCATGTTGGATAAAGGGACGATATTAAATTTTGCAGGGTAATAATCTCACTTCCACGAAGCATCCGTGGATTCCAGGTTCCTAATGAGACACGTGACGTGAACACATTCTGACTGCTCAAGTGACAAAAAAAATGAATTGCAGGAGTAGAAAAGAGTGTCTTTATTGCTTCTCATATATCGAGAAGAGATCCGTTGACGTGGGTGATTGATTGTACACACAGCAGGAACTGTACCCTTCATATTGCCAACCCTAGCGCAATCGTGGGGGTACAGTTTTCCCCTACTGATTTAGAAAATGGAACCATGCTCCCTAACGCTGGAGATAGTAAACGATATCTGTAGTCTTGAGTTATAACAAACTACACGAGAATGCTTGAGAGGAGTTACTTTGGCTAATAGAAATCCCTGTTTTCATGCGTTATCTCTGACAAACCTGGAGTTGAACCAGTCAACGCTCTGGTGAGAGTAAATGCCTTCTTCCCAGTCTGTTTCATTTATATAATTCCACTGATAACTGGTCAGGCCAGTTTTAGAATACGGGGTAACGTGTTGAATAAAATAGAAAAAAAAAGATGTATTTGGGGCGGATTCACGAACAATCTTCATAAAAATTTAGAACCACTTAGTAATAAAAGAAAAAATGAGAGTTTTTCGTGCAATATAAGAAGCTTATAAAGGTGAACCGACCTGGAAAAAAAGAAAAAGGACAACGCATTCACGTTGGAAAATACGTATTCATCTAGAATTGAATGACTGGAATTTGCCTTCAGAAATACTGACGAATGGAAAAAAATTAATTTAGAGATAAGCTACAAAAACTACAGAAACATCTTGCTATTTTATATAATTTATTCTCATTAATTTTATTATTTTTTTCTGATTAGCGTAAATAAACCAACGTAACTAAAATCAGTGAAGTGAATTATAATAGTGTTAATAATATACTTACAATTTGTGCATATAGCAGCCACCAGGAAAATCCCCAATAGTAGCTAAATTAATTAATACAAATATTTATTAAAACATCTTTTGAGTTTTAACGCGAATTCTGAGCTACGTGATTTTAATTGTATCAAAAAAAATATAATAGTTCATAATTCTTAATTATAAAAATTCTGTATGCTAAGATACGAGTAATTCGTAGAACGTTGAAAATTTCATTCTCGTCTCTCACAGAATTGTATAAAATTCCATAAATAAATTAATAACTGCGTATAAAAAGGAATATCGTTGTTAATTTTATGTTAGAACAACACAGCTTCCATTTATTTTGTATTTACGATTTGAAGCCCATAAATCCAAGTTTAAATTAATTTCCATGTCAGAAGCCTCTCGATTTTACGTCATAAACTGACAGCCAATAACAATGAAGAAATTATTAAACAACATAAATGCTCTAAGTATTATAAATTCGTTATATAAATATGATATCTGTATGCATTTTTTACTAAATTAGTGTTTTGCTCCTCATTTGCATCATCTATGGATTGTTGACTTGTCCTATGGTAACAGTAATTATTATGTGAAAACAGTAAGAATGTATCTATATCATAAATTTAGGTACATGTTAAGATCGTTATTTTAAATATTTACTAGAATTTTTGTCTTATATACAAGCATCCAAAACATTTAACACGAATTGCGAATAATAAAAGTAGTTTCACGATTCTGTTTACTTAATTTCATGCTTTGGAGAGCAAAACTTAAACAAAAAGATAGGCTCCGGGGTTCCGGTTACATTTTAAACTATAAAAACTGACGATATCATAAACTCATAATAAAACCAGGCCGAAATATGAAGTTTTCTGTATGTAATTAATCTTTGGGAGTGAAAGAGACAAACTTATAATATCTGATGTGTTATACTTTACTTTTCTTAAAAAAATGAATTTAAAGTGATCAATGTAATGGCAATTTAGTTAAAATACAGTACCGTGAAATTAAGTAAAATTACTTCCGGTTGAAGTACTTGTAATGTGTAATACGAGTCATAAAACCTCATTGATCGCTTTCTGACGTAAGGTCATCTTCCTTTTATGCGCCCGAGAGGAAATTTTACGGTCGCGATCACAAACTACGCTCATAGACTAACATAGGTGTCACCAGGATCGTTATCGACACTTGATATACTCGCTGAGGATATTGCTAGTTTCAAGTTAAACAGATACTTTGGATTTTATAGGCAACCATGGCGCGATCTCGTGTTTCCTTATAACACTACCGGGCAGGTGACCTCGGGTCCGTGCTGACATCTACCACAGCTTCTCCCAACTATTCTAAGAACTTTCAAGAAACTATATAGTTCATTCTGTCATTTTAATATTCTAGAACTGGATCACAATATGGAAAAAATTTAACACACATTTAAAGTAGACTCTCAACGCTGCCAAGATAAATTCGTCATCTATAAAATTAAATATAGTCATATTCCATAGATGCTTCAGTGGAACTTAAATCTAATACTATAAATTAATTTATTGTCGTTAAAAATAGTTTCAACGATTTTCTCGCTAAATGACGTTTCTTTGAGCGATTAAAATAGTTCAATTCAAATTTTAAAAGAAAATTTCGTCATTTTTATTATGTTTATTAACAATACATGTAAATGACTTTAATAACACACATTTCTCTTTTCAGTCAGGTAAAAGTATACTATTACGCAACCAGAGACTAAAAATTGGTATGCATGCCTGGTTCTTTATGTTCAATACAGCAATTATTTTTTTTGTAAAGCCAATCTGAAATCCCCTTTTCAATATTAATTTACATGATTCTTCCAACTTAATTTATAATCCACAGAAAGCCCGATTTAAAAATATTATTTACTATTGTTTCATAGATTTCTTGGTTGAAATTTCTGGTATGATTATTAATTTATCAATTAACGTAAAATTAACATCAAATCCAATTTTTAAAAATTATTTTAAGTTACACTAACGGTTCAATTACATTTAAAAAAACACACATAAAATATAATATATTTTCATGTTAAATAGAAACATAAAATTTCAAATGCCTACATTTATTAAAATTTATATATCAGATATCTTTGATTAATATTTTATTTTTCTACGATTCCTTGGATTTCTTTTTCTACCAAAAATAATTTTCTCTGCTGTTAGTACATTTTTTTAAAAAAATATTGTGATTTCTTTAGTTGTTCGCAAAGAAAATTAAATTTATCGCAACAGAATAAATAGACGCATTAATGGATGTATGAAGAGTTTCCTTAACTAGAATTATAAAACTCAAACAACAAAAAAAATTTTGTTCCATTTTCTTCGTGAAGACCAGTATCATATTTCCATGGTGTTATTCAAATAGTTTCAAATGTGTTTCGTAACATGTTAACAAACCCATCAATCTTTTGCTTATATCTATTGAAACGAGATTATACTAATTTCAGAAAATTGCATTAATATTGAGCTATGAACATTTTTAGTGTCACGTTGTGGTCTAGGAGCGAATAAAATGAGTATTTTGGTAACTGGAGCTCATAAAAGCAGAGAGCGAGTCACGTTTTTTTATATTTTATTTGTGCTACAGATGAAAAAAATCAACTACACAAGCAACACAGTTACAACCACAGAATTGATCATTAATATGAGGACAGTGCAAATATCGAAATCATGTTGATTATGTAGTCGCTACTAAATAGAGTAATTTACATATATGTATCACAAAATACAGAGCAATAAACGTGCAAAAAATCTCTTCTATTCTTCTTTATTTAATGCAATATCAATTAATTATAATGGTTTGTTAAACATTTAAAAAACACAATAAATCTGCGGCTACTTTCATTGATGCAACTAATGAAAGAGAAATTTTAAATTAATTTTTTAAAATATTTTTACTATTAAAAATATTTTAAAATTTAAACAGAATTTACTTTCTCGAGGAATGACATACTCACGTTGTGAAATACTTAAATCTTTAATATTTCAAAGGTTGGTAGGTAAATCAGTCATGGCTTGAAACCCTAACCACGATTCTATTACAAAGGAAATTGACTTATCCTGGTGAAATTCACCCAAACGAAAACTTTTTAGAAATGTGTACCAGTTAAATAAAATAAGTCTTGGGTCATTGTAAATTATTCCTTTTGTATTTTATCACCCATGTTTTTTACCAGTCTCAGTTTAATATGAAAACTAACTAATAATTTTCTGAAATATTTAATTTTGAAAATCTAGAGCTTTCGGTAATATTGCCATATTCATTTTTACGGGAATATTATATTTTTTTTTCAAAGAAAAACATTCTCTGTGATCTGATAAAAAAAATACAAGTGGGTTAAATTACAAGGAAGTCATTAAATCAGTCATAGTAATTTAAATACTCGAAGAAAGGACAAATTATTCTTTTGATCAACTTAGTTTTACTTCCATTGCGAATAGTATTTATGAATATAAAACACGACACGCTGTAATTAATTTTAGAAATAATTTCTTAGTTTTAGGATGAAAGAGTGATTTTATCTATATTATAGTAACTTTGTGTAAAGATATCTACCATAGAAACACCACGTTTTCTAGGACATTGGACATTAGAAGGAGAAAAATAAGACTAACTTGTAGCATACATTTCAGTTTGAAAATTGGGCCATTTAGGAATTTATTAAAATTGGATGCTAATTTGGAATTGAAATAAAAGCTCATTGTAGCTTTCACTTGATTTCGGAATGAATTCCAAAGAGGTCACATATCTGGAGGACAGTGAATAATCTAACGATTAAAGAGAGGTCGTCTAATAAAATAAGGTCTAATGAAGAATAACCGTGAATTTATTTACAGGGCTTTGGCTGCAAGTGTCGTCAGTAACGTGACTTTGAGAAACGTTCGGTATTCAAATTTTTTAATTACTGGGACACTTGAAAACCTCGTCAAATCGTTTGCGGCAGCTGACGTCGGAGACCAGAAGCTTGAGAAATAAGTCACAACTTCCTTCGTCCGCCGTCGCGTAACGTCGTGTGTTCAGCGTTAACTAATGGACGTACTTGGTTCTACACAACAGCTGAAATGAGTCAGGGCTTGGAGTCTGCTCAATTTTATTCTCAGAATGTGGGTGGGGAAATGCAGGCAGGGGTTGTGTGTTGTGCGGTCCCCTCCGCACATGCAGCTGCAAGGGTTGACAACCCTAAATTAGACTGCTGTCTTTCTACAAGTGCTGCGATTTCAGTATTATCAACAAGGGCACAGCCGAACCAGGAAACCCTTACATTGAAATGATTACACATTTCATTTGCCTTACTTGAAGTATAGCAGTTATTAGTAACGGAAGAAGAAACATACAAATTACGGCAAAATATTGCAAAACCTTGTATTGTTTGAGATTAGCGATCTAACGACTTCAAAATTATACGTCTATTATTTGATTTTTAATATTTCATTGTTGATAGTTCATTGTTTCTTCCCTACAACATTCACGACAGAAAAATACTGTTGTTTGTCTTCTGATAATACAATATTACAAATTACAAATTTATTTTTAAATAATAAATAAAGTATGTTCCCTCATCTCGTAGAATTTTTAAATAATTTTTTGTCAACCTTTTAAATTATTTTTGTCACATCAACAACTTAGTCTTGTCATCTTGATAGCCAGTTTACAGCATCAAAACCAACCGTTCTTTCAGTCAGACGGCCTGAAGAGGTTACTAAATGTGTACAGAACACTGTTGTGTTGTTAATTAACGATTTTATAATTAAAAAAAAAATTATTATAAAAATACTAATGGTTTGTTAATAATAAATATATATGATTTATAAAACAGACGTAATATTATTTATTTATTTAATTATCAACCCTAACACTGAATCTATCAACACATACCAGGAATAAAAGATTTTCTTCAAGAAATAGATTCCGCATTACCGATAGGTTTTTTTAAAAAATATTGGACGAAATTCAAATTTTAAAACCAACCTCAATCCCCTGATTTATTTTTTTAAAAAATACTGTATATTTTTATTTTTCGATGCCTTTTGTAAATGAAAAATTCAAGTACCTTGTTACAGTCTCACGTTTCGTGCCCGCACTGACCAAATTCGTATCTCTTACATAGAGAATTTATTTTTGTAATTAAAGTGGAAAGTCGTCGTGTATGAGATAAAAAGTAATGGTCACAGAACTGAACCCTGTGGAACAGCACCGGTTATTGATTTTATTTTGCAATGAGATTCACGATAAATGTCAGTCAATTATCGAAATCTCCGCTTTTTATATAAGAAATTCAAACTCGTTAATTCAAATTAACTCGTTGAATAAAATCCGACATTAATTAATAAAACATTTATGATACAGCAAATACAAAGTTGATGAATTTTACCACTTCTAATCAACTTACTTCTTTATAGTATTAGATTTTGAGATTTTAAAGTGCAATAATATTGTGACAAAAGTAAATTGTCAGCAAGTGTCTAATTAAATTAATTTAATATATGGTTTATTGCTGAAAAAATTGGTAATTTCTGCATTTTATGTTTACTACATGGTACATACCTTCATTAATTAAATGTATTAATGTAATTTAATTAATATGTTTTTAGTTATTAGTAACGTCATTCCGTATCCTTACGGCATGTATTATCTGTAGTTCTGGACGAAGAATGCCAATGTTCCAAAAAATGCAACATCCATGAACACAAATGCTGAAACGACTTTAAAATTAAAAACTCGCAAGAAATTTAACACTGTAAGGATGAATTATTATTTGTCACACAAGAATATTGATTTCCCTTATGTAGTTATTTTTATATTTGAATACGTGAAAAAACCAGAAATGACCAAATTTAACACACGGACCAGGAACAAAGCTAGTGTAATATTAGTTTTATACCTCCAAGAAATAGTTCAATCTCTAAATTGCTGCTTAAAAAATTAAACTAATTTTTTTAATACTTTCAAATTTAAGATAGATAGATAGATAGATAAAATAGCATATAGCTCGGGAAATACATATAATTTTGAGACAATAATAGAAAATAAATCTAATCTATTTGAGTGCAGTAAAAATAAACATAATTTTTTTGTATTTAATTTCAAGGTAATTTTATAAAGACATTTTCTTGAAAATAATATAAAACCTTTTATTGTTACATCAGTATTTATGCGCAGCAAGCACCAGAATACGCTCCATACTTAAACCACTCACATGTAATAATTTCAACCGCCACAGCAATTATGTATTTGTTTATTGCGTAGTTAATTATATGTTAAGCTTCATACAAGCATTTTAAAACTAGTATTTACAGGGAAACTAATTACTAAAACAAATAGTTAATTCTACGAATTCAATTAGGTTTTTCTACTCGTGGAATGAGGACGTCAATTAGTACCATATAACCTAAATATTACCATAAAATTACTCGGAATTAGGAAGCAATTCCTATAACAATTTTACGAATACATACTGGTAGGTCTCTTATTAAAAGTAAATGTATAAATGTGACTAATTTAAACTGAGTAATAATCTATAAGTAATATTTTATTTCAACGTCTGTTTTTAATAATAAGATATTTCTAAGGACCCATTAACAGATTTGTAATTTCAAGAAAATTATTAATGATTTTTTTATTTAAAACCGCTACGTTTCGGTACTTATTTGTTCCCTCATCAGTCTGTGGTCCAACTGATTTAATTATTAATGTATTTAATAGCCAGACTGACGAAAAAAGTGTTTTTTCTCGTTAAATATATATTATTAACTAATTATAAATTAAAAACAATTAATTATTAATATTACTATTAAAAAAGGGAATACACAATTTTTAATAAAATAATATCAAGAAATTATTAAAGCTCTATTTTTTTGTATGATTGTTACCCTTTAAAGCTGGTTCTTTTATAGTTTCGTAATAATATTATAGGTTTTGACTTCAAAGAGACGTGTCAAAAGAACATCTTCAAACCTACAATAAAGTTTTATAACCCGATACATGAAGTGAGTTCAAACGTTGAAAGGTATCGGCTTCAGAGGGAGGTGGGCGGGGGGGGGGGGTTGTTCGGTTTAATATGTAACCAATCCACATGATACGGAAAAATGAATTTAACAAAACGGCAGTCTACGATAGTAATCTAAATTCAGTAAATGTTTGGTTTTCCCGCGTATATTTATTATAAGGTCTAAAATAATTTTTAAGATATATTACTCTCGTTAGAGGCAATCGGCCATGTAGCACTCCCACTGTCAAAGCTCACGCGATCGAGTGTAAACACACAGCCCCCTTTAATCACTATAACTAGCTGATTATCATTTCGTTAAAAACTTCAATGACAAATAGCTGTTAACGTGCCGCAATGCCATAATCACTCACTTTAGGTTGCATGTCCCGAGTTTTACTTCCGCACGCTACTATCGATTCGTCATTTTCCAAGGCCTGGGACACACTAGTTAAGGACTGTACGAGTAGCTGGCTGATGTGGCTCAACTCAAATTTATTTCCCTCAAAGCACTGTCGTAACACAATCCCCTTCAGGATATTTTGTATACCTACCGGAGCGTAATTTGAGATAGCTGAAAATCAGCACCTAATTATAATATTAGGGATCTACCACCTTAATTATACCGTAATAATACATAATTATTGCAATTACTAACTTAAATCCATAGAATTTCTGAACAACACTAATTCATTTTTGAGCTATTACTCAGCAGACGTTGTCGGTACAAAACCCTTCCAAAAAAAATACATTAAATACTTATAAAAAATTAGAAATAAAATGCACAATTTTTTAACCTACGTGGTCAGAATTTATAAATCGCTTTACTTGCCTCGTGGAACTGTAGTATTGTTGCAATATAAAATGGATATTTAATATACTGTTAAGTCCACCAGATGCATGCACATCGTTTCGTCCCAACTTTGGGACTTTATCAGAGATAATGAGAAAAATAGTGAACTAATTTTATAAATGCATTGAATATAAATATTTATTTTTGATGTCATTGAAGTTAAAGTAGTATTATTTGTATTATAATAAGTGTAAGAAATCTAAAAAAATGTATTCATCAGGATCCAAAATTTTTTAAAACAATTTGGAAATTGCATCGACAAATCCTATTTGCAAGGTAAAATCAAATTGTCAGATAAATATAATTTGTAGTACTATTGCACTGTAAATCCGCGTTACTCTAATTTAAAACTAATTATTCATTAATAACAATGTTTTCTCCCTTGGCCTACGAAATTTTATTATGAGTTAGTTTTTCCATTGGAGTGCGAGAAAATGATTTTTATTTAGACTTCATTTTGATTCGCATGAACATTTCCTCTGTAACTTTTATTTAACAATTTGTTGTTAAATGTCTTTGTAATTTATTACTGAAATGTATTTTATAATGTTCGTTTGTTACGTTGGCGATTGTATGATTCCATCGAGTCATTTATCTTCCTTGATAAATTTCTATTTATATATAGTATTTTTCTGCAGTCTTTCATAAAGTGTTTCTTTAAATATATTGTTTATAGTCACATCAGCATAATAGTCATTGGCGCCTTTACATACCTACTACCTGAAATTATTACATATGATTGATATCACATATACATATTATTCATTTCCCAACTTATTTGAAACCATACTTTCTTATGAGCGTTGCTGTCACAGGATACGTATTAGGGTGCGTCGAGTTAATGTTAATTAGATCGAGCGTTGCCTTTCTGAATATTTTGTTGTTAATCTTTTCGTGGTACAAAAATATGTGCGGCATTCCTTACACAGCCTAGAGTCATGTTTATTGCACAAGTAGTTCTCCCGACAAATGAAGCGGCGACAACAAATGAAACGTTGAAGCGCATTACACAAAGTCCTTTAGCTGCAAACTAGGATGAGCTTAGACGTTTCTCTTCCCGGAAGAGCTACTTGTGTGGTTAAAACTTGAAGAGGCCTGCAAGAGCAGTTGTGAAGTTTTTAATTCAGGGAAGAAATGTTTTATTTTTTTCAAGGCGCACGCTTCCGTGTCAATTGTGAGAGCGAGTCTCCGTGATGTCGTTGATAACGCAGACTCAAGGAAGATGAAGTCCTGAAAGAGTTGCAATCTCAACCCTCTATCTCAGAGCAGTCTCTCTCCATTCCCCTAACAACAAGAAAAACTCACCTGACATCAGCAAGGTGCAAAATAATTCATTATTTGGGCTTCTTGCTTTAATAAACAAAATAGAGTTCTCCAGAAAATAATTATGCATAACCGTAAGTGACCAAAGGTACAGGATCTTTCAATTATGTCTTAATAACTTACAAAGGTTGTAAATAACCTTATAATAATCACTGGTAATCTAAATAATTTATTTTAGATGAATTTGGCTTACAGTTTGCCATTTCCATCCATTCCCTGGTTACAAACAATAAAAGAATTTTAAGAAACAATTATTTTACATTAATACATGAATATACATATATATATATATATATACGTACCTAATATTTAATAGAAGATTCTCATGCGTCTCCATTAAAGGATAAAAAAATCGACTCAACTACTCTACTTCTAAAACTACACATTTATTTATATTCCCTCATTTCTTTTTTCGACCACAAGGAACATTCCGCAAAGAATCGACAAGCGTGATGAAGTGTTTTAATTTTTAGTGGTTCAAAAACGATAAGTGGACAAACAAATCAATGTATATTTTTAAAAGTAGAATATTTACGTTTCTGAAAAAAAATCCTTCAATGCAGACGCGTGAGAATCTCCAATTAAATGTTGATATTTTATATTTATACGTATCTAAGTTCGTTGTTTAAAATTAAAATATTTTAATGTAAATAAATGTTTCTTTAATTATTCTTTTATTATTTTCTAAATAATGATGAATATTACCGCCTGCAGGCCGAAGTCTTCCATGTAAAAGAAATTATTTAGAATATCAGTGACTGTTATAAGGTTATTTACTACAATATCCATCCACCAACGGTCAGATCAACCTAATAAACTTGTAAGTGTTTATATAATCTACTAGCAGGAAGCATATTTAAAATCCAGATTTTTTTTTTCTCTTCAGCAAGACAAGGATATTTTTCAGACGTTACCTATCCCTATGGCAATGACGGTTTTAATTAACACATGATATTTTTCTCTGTGGTTCCAGTTTCTTATTGGGTTCTAAGCAATTTATCAATGGAAGTAAGTTAAAGTGCGGTGCTTAAAATTATTCCTTCATATTCTCTGAAGGAATGGGATGAAATGAGACTTAAACTGAATTAAAACTATGGGATCACGTTCAAAATATACGAAACAATAAATAACATATGTCAGTAAATTATACATTTAACTGAATCACTTCGGAGCAAAATTTACAATAAAATGATAGGATCACTAAAGGGATTTAAATATTTCAAATTACAGAGAATAAAAATGAATTGCTTGTGACACTAAGCTAAATAAATTGTAATTTTCTTCGCAGTGTCAGGGCCTGTGAGGGAAGAGATCACTTTCACAGATGATTAGTTTATATTTTCAGGAATTTTCGTTAGGATATTTTTAGTAAGTTCATTTTATACATACTTTAAAAAATATTATTTTTTCTGAAGTTCAGTTTTAATTGCAGTTATGAAATTACTTGTTCATTCACTGTGCGCTGGTTGGTTGAGTTTCTTAACAAGGAAAATAATTCCAAGGCTGCACTTGACTCCAGTGTTTTTTAAAAAATATTTTAAATTGACTCCGTGAATTTGTTTCTTATGCAGACCTACACTAATCCTAGATTCGCTACCCACTACGTCATCGATCAGGGGGATGATCACCGAGCTGCAGCTTTGCAGCTGTCGTCATTCCCTCATGAAGTTGGAATGATAGCCTATACCTGGTCGAGTACCCCGCGGGAAGTCTTGGAGATTCCTTCAAGCGATCCGAAGAACTTACCAGGCCTAATTTGCCCGAGGCTAGTAAGAGCCAACAAAAACTGTAGCGACTTTGAAAGGGAACAGGAAACCGCGATTGTGAATAGGGGGAGGCGGATTTCCCTCTTGAATCTTATCGGACATCTCATCCGCTGCAATTGGAGCCCACGGTTACGTCTCATTGCGGACTGTTTATTCAATGTAATGAAAGCGAATAGTAATCTGCCATCGGCCCCCTCCCCCCACCCCGACTTTCAGGCATTCCGTATCTCCCTCTGCATCTCTAAAAATGTATATCCTCTCCTACTTGAATTGTTTTGTCCTCGACGAAAAAGGTTGGTATTGGGATCCCGAGTTCTGAGTGTCCTTTTGCCAAACAGCAGCTGGAAACGCCGACAGGTTCAAATTCCGAATCCTGCCTAAGTCAACCGATCGAATCTTGTACTAAATAAACAAAAAAACAATTCGTTATTCATATAAAAATGTAAATAAAATTATAAAGTGAAATAATAGAATTCTAGGGATCTTATAGAAGCCAAGGTACACGATTGTAGAATATTCCCTTAATTGTAAATCGAGAATAACGCCGTTTGATTGACAGAATTTTATAATCAATACTATTTTACATTTATATCATCATATTAAATCATAATTTCTCAGTGAAGTGTTGTGTAGGGAAACAACTTAATCCTTTTAAACTACATGAATTAATTACACAGTAATCCTACATTTGCCGATAAAATTTAATCCGATTTGTCTTGTATCCCATTTGTACTAAATAAAACCTCTCTAGCCATACCGCATAATGAAAATTTAAAATATTACCAAATCCAAATCAATTCAATAACTGTCAACAGGTGACTGGTTGAAGAATCTCCCTCATACGATGAAAATTCATTTAAGTACCTGTTTCTTCTACGATTTAATAACTAAAATAAAGTGAAAAATTCAAAGAGTTTGAAAGATCGTAGATCCGTAATCGCTGGTCCTTTTTTCAACCAGATTTGGTATACAAGTGCATATTGACCTTATAAATTACCTTAAATGGCGGAAAGTAACGGAAAACATCGCCAGTAATATTTCCCCAGGAACTGATAATTAATAATAAGAAAACTGTGTTATTGAATTAATCGCAATATTTATATATATTATTATATACTGCTTATAAATAATTCCTCAAGTTTTGAATTGACATAGACATACAGCTTAAACTATAGGCGTGACTGTGAATTGACGTTTTTTAATACATTTATTATACACATCACTTCAGAAGATTACATGGTGATAGTATAGAGTTGTGGAAAGTTTTACTTTTCCCTGAAGATCGAGAAGAAATAAAATTAAACACTAGAAATAAAATTAACAGCCTGTATTTAAAATATAATTCATTTAACGAAGCAACGTGTTTCGGTCCTGATGTAGATCCCCGTCACAGTTGAAACAAATAAATAATAAATTATATTTTAAGTACTGTCTGTTTTCTATGTAATGAAATTTTGTGCTGTCTTCAAAAAATGTGTGCGAACTGAATGAATTCTTTATGGAGACCCGGCCCTTGTTACAGGACTGAAACGCTGGCACAAATCGCGTCCTCTGAGGCGAAGTCTGGAAGCAATTGAGTATGTAACCACGGACAAAACATGGAACGTTTAGCTTGGGGGATTCGTGGCAGGTGACAAGCCAGGTAGAACGGCTATTCACGCACAAAGATAACTTTGTTTTATTTCAGCCGTTCCGACTAGCCTCGGGTAACATGACCAGAGGCTGTAACTGTATTGCTCCTCCTATTGTACATCCGAAGAAAGCTTTGTAGCTGCGGCCTGTGACACGTATGTACGCCTGTCTACACCTGCCAGGGATTTTTCCGTCAGCTCTAATAAAAATTGTGGCAGAAAACTCCCCAATGGCCCACAGCTTCCCAAGAATTCTGTGTGTATATTTCTATAAACAGTTATAGTTTTTTTAATTATATTTTTTGGCAATGAAATATAACACTCATAAAGCGCTAGATGAACATCAGAAATTCTTCAAGTTGAAATAACAATAGCTCATCAAGGTAAATATCCTATATTTATTTATAAATAACCATCAAACTTGATTGTCGAGTGGTTAATCAGTCATAAAAAAATTATGCAGCGACATTCAATACCCTTTCTGAAATTAATCCATTATAATGATATTTTTAATTTAATAAATTTCCCTTATTTAATTAAAACTTAATATTAAGAAAGATTGCGAAATACAAGCAAAATAAGTGTTTTTTTTTTTATTTTAATCACTAAATATCATTCCGCTTCTTTTAGAATGTGGCTGCATCTCTGTTACGCCTAAATGTTTTGAAATTCTATTGCAGGCAAGCTGATTTATTCCCTCTTTTTTTCATATTTTCTATTAATAGATAAAAAAAAGTCCCTAATAATTTCATTTCCGCTACCCCACAATGGAGAAATTTTTTTTTTTACGATATGGTCGCTCTGGAAAGTATGGTAATTATTAGAGTTTTCCTCACTAAATTGTCTTTCGAAGAAGATCGAATCGTTCCCTTTTGATTCTCTCTCATTAAACAGACAATGAAACTCTCTAAATGTCTCAAATAAATATCAGAATACCAGATCGTCGAAAATTTTTCGCGATTTCCGCCGCCGACCAGGCACACGAAGCCGCTTGTTCCAGTTCATTAGAGTGACATGTATTATCAGTCATCAGCATTCACCACACATCAAAACTGTATTCAGGAATGAATCTGTATGAACGGCGTGTCGATACTGGCCTGTAGATATTACGCAAGTGCGGAGAAGGTAATTCATTAGCAAAGTTTTGTTCTGGCTGTCCACATGTCATCCCCTGCCACTGCTATATTTCAAACACGAATTTCACGCTTCAAGAATTACGTTCGTCAGCTATCGAAGGGGATACTTTGTTAAGTACTAAATGTTTAACGAGATACGGGGTTTGCGCCTCTTTTTATTATTAAAACGCAGAGGAGAATCAATTTATCACTAACAGAGTGATGCTGATTGATCACTGGCTTAAATGAAATATAAGATACAGAAAAACATTATTAACGTAAGATAAATTGTTAATGTTCAGAAAATATTTATAGTGATTCAAAACAATTATAACAATCTTCTTTCGGGAATTTTTGAAAGGCTTCCCATTCAAAAACATAAATTTCTGGCCAATTTAAAGAAACAGAGGGTGTGAGGGAATACTGCTTCCCAAAAAAAATCAAAAAAAAAATAAAGCTAGTAAATTAATTAAAAAGTAAAGTGAAGTTCTATGTTAAATATTTCCTTAATTTAAAATGTGTTACAGTGTTCGAGTAATTTATTATTGAATAAAATGTCAGTTTCATTCATATATTCCAGTTGATTAAATTATATTTTAGACATAAAATGCAAACACCCCTCCACCCCCACTCGGAGGGGTGTCAAGAGTGTTTTACCCTTGTTCGCAAATCGTACGTAACATATGTACAAAGTTTGGTAGAAATTATTCCACGCATTTAAATTTGTATCCAGAATTTACATACACGCAAACACATATCTAATTTTATTTATTATAAATTTCTATTATTTTTAGTTTCCTACAAATGCACTATGATATTTTCCCTTGACATATATTGATTAACCATGAATATATAGATGATTTACGAAGTGGAACTAGTTAATGTATCATTAAAATGTATATTTTGTTAAATTTTCCTAATTAAAGCTTAATAAAAATACCTCATTTCCATTCAAATACTTTGCATTGAGCGGAATGATTAAAAACGAATTTTGATGTGTTTAACGTAATGAATTTTTTTAAATTAATTTGTTAAAATAAAATATCAATCTAAGAATGTTGATAAAATTAATATTTGTACGCCATGAGCAATTTCTGTGTTTCTTCAACTGAGACAGTACATATTTGTTCTCATGGCATTCATCTACGACAATCGTCTTAAAATTGATTCTTGATTCCACCAACTTTTACTCGTGTTGGAGGCGGTCGGTTATTTTGAAATGTTGCAGTTTAGGATCCAGCATCAGTTTTGCTAGTCCAGCATGGCAATCTACAACTAAGCAAGGAGAGTGCGTCAAACGCAGCTAATGTTGCGTCCCTGTAGCAAATGGGGCTTGGCGGAGAGATTAGCTCCATTCACCCTATCAATCTCCTGCCCCAGCATCCCTGCTAAATTTATCCATAGTCTGGAAATCAGCATAACTTACGTGATCACATGTTGTTTGATTTATACGTGGTCGCCTGGAATTGTCTTCAAGTTAAGATAAACCGTTTCTTGTCCATACTAACTCCAGAAGAAAGAGGGATAAGGCATAACCTGATATTTAAATAATTTCGAAAATTTTATTTTTTTAAGTTATTTAATTTCCAAAATTATTTGTGTACTGTCCAAAAATTAAACTGAATTCACCGCGAATTTTTTTAAGCTACTTAAATGCCAAAATTTCAGCTTGGAAATGGCAAATTCATTAATTGTTAATTCAGAATACTAACCCAAAATATTACCAATAAATATTCTAAAACTTTTCTTTGTTTGCGCACTAAATATTTTAAATATTAAACAACTGCATGGATATGACTCCATAAATCTGAACTTATAACTATTATATCGCATGTTTAATGCGTAACTATAGTGCGATTAAAATTGGTCGCAAATGGACTTTGTATAAAGCTCACCGAAAATAATAGAATACATTACGATTGTTCGGCAACACTGTTTGTCCCACTCGTGATTTTAACTGTTCTTGTGGGAAATGACGCCTACGTGGTCGTGGCTTCTTTATATATTATAGGTCACTACCATCCGACTAGATGCATCATTTTCGTTGATACTAGGATTTCTGATGCATTTAAGGGTATTGAGGTGCTGCATGCGTGTGACAATTGTCACTCCAACGTCACGGTTGTGGTTACTCGTGCCCCTGAAAGAATCGCACCAGTGTCAAGATTTCGACGCGACGCCACAGTTCCGCCCCATCCAGTCCATTTAGTGTCAAAGGCTCCGGATGATTTCACGCATCCTGTGCACAGTGAGGGGGAGCACAGTCTGTGACAAAACCCATTTGTCCTAAACACTGTTGGGGAAAGTCTTCATTAATTTTCTGGTAATATAACTGGTTAATACGAACAATAACGATGTTGGATCAGAATTCGTCAGACAATGGGCAAATCTTATGCGGCCATGAATCACAAGCATGAGTTACGAAACTACAAACAAACGTATCCATTGTAGTGTACAACAATATCTGTGAGCATGGTAATATCTGCGAGGGAGTATGGAATGTCGGAGTGAATTGTTATGTCTGCCAGTGTAATAAAATAGATGTAAAAAAATATAATATCTAGTAGTGAGTTGGAATTATTGTACGTAATCAAAACAAAAAATATATAAAAACATTACACAACGCATGTTCTGCAATATATGCAGTTTAAGAAACATTCGTTCGCAAGCTATGACGAGGTGGATTCTAGTTTTATAATCTGGTTTTCATTATATTTAAAACTATATACAGAAATGTGCATTGGCGTAAAATACTCGTGCCCTCTTCCTAGGTGTAAATGGCACGGAAACTAAGATTATTTGTAACATTCTGTTCTTGTCTGGTCCCCCAAGTGCGTCTCTCACCATTGTCCCAAACTTTGGGAAAAGAACACTTTGTAATGATGGTGTCACCTATGTCTTTGTATGTTTGCATTTTTATTCTAATTTTAATTAATCCATCTGGTACAAGTTCCAAGGGAAATCAAATGAGACCTTAAAAACTTTGTTTATAGGCCGTGTGAGAATGTGTATTAAATGACAACCTAAGAAGTAGGACGACAGTTATGGACTTTCTGGAACGGATACGACCTTGGAAATGGCAGTAGGCAGTATACATTCCGGACAGAGATCAAGGGTCATGTACACCAACGAGGTCATAAGAAACCAAACTCACTTTCATAGGTGGGACAAGTAAACTAAAAGGACAGCAGAGATGAAATCAGATAAATCATTCCATGGTACATAACAGTAAAATTGTGAAGATGTGATACTGTACGTGAATATATTTTGAAATTCCTGCTCTATCTCTCTGTCTACATATAATTATATATATATATATATTTAAATATATACATAATTATTTATTAATAGCTGGTAAAAAATTTTAGAGCTATTATATATAAATATATACATAACTATTAATTATTAATAACTGATAAAAATATTAAGAGCTTATATATATATATATATATATATATATATTGATGGAAATGTGGTTATTTAACTTGTATTTTTTTCATTCGAAATATATAAACGTCACTGAAAGTCCCAATTGATTTGAAATACCGTAGGCTTTCACAGTGTATTCATTTAATAAAAGATTCTCGGTTTATCAACCTGGTTAAGTTTATATTAAAACACTAACGTTTCTGTGAAATTCATCTCCGTCAACGTCAGGTGACTGGTGCTCCGATTAAATTTTGATCAATTTATGTCGGTTACGCCTGTCAGTGTAGTCCAATCAGGAAGCCGAAGTACATCTAATTCTGACAATTTCGTATTGATTTGATAAATTTTGAAGTTTTTAATTTTTTTAAAAATTGTTTAAATAAATAATTGACCCGGTTGATAAACCGACAATCTTCTATTAAACTGATATTTTTCATTAGTCAAGAACTTTTATATATAACATTTCCGAAATTATCTTTAACATAAATTAATAGCGATCGCAATTCCAATCACACATTTTCAATTTGAATTTCAGGGCTTTTTATAGTTTCTACGAACTGTAGTGATTCCAGTTCAGTATGACATTTTGAAACTTTCTAGTGAATTTGTTTTATAATTTTATGTTGATATTGAAGCTTTTTACAGTACCTTATCATATGAGCGTTATTTAAGAGCATATTTTATCTGATATTGTGGAGCTACAACTGAATCCTATTCAACCGCAGCTATAAATATACATTAGGCTCTTTGGAGACCGTGAGCCATAATTTTGCAATAAAACATATCGATTCATAATAGTAGTGATAAACTTTTAAATCGAATCTGCTATCAATTTATATTGGTTGCATTTGTTTTTTATAAGTAATGGCACACGGAACCCGTGAGGTTTTAACATATTTATGTACCTTAATTTATGAGTTTCAATAGATTGATCCTGGTTGACCGTATTCCGGGGATTTAGTTTAAATTGCTTCGAAATATAGAAAGCATGTTTTTGTACGTATGTATTTAATAAACTACAATTGAGATAATAGCCCGGTGGTCTATTACACACGTTACTTATAATCTAACGTAGGCTAACATTAATAATGCCGACCTCCTGTGATGTAGGGTCAGCTCGGATTCGAATCCCGGCGAGGGCATTGATGTTTGTGTGCGTGAGAGAAACTCGTCAAATCAGTCCCCGGACGAGGAAAAATGAGTTCCCATACGCTAATAACCATAGCTGTTGATGCGACTGTAAATAAATAAAATAATAAAAATAATAATACATTGTCCTTAGTAGTATTTGTATGCTGAAAAAAGAAAGAGTACCTGGCATAATCAAGGTTTAAGACTACACTTCACTTTAAATTGTATTATAAATTGATTCGTTTCTTAATATTTACTCTATTATTTATTTTTTAGGTTGACTTTCCCCAAATACTCCCACTGGTAAGTTATTCCCGTTGTCGATGGTTCCATTCAGGAATGAAAATTTTCCAACATCTGTTTATTTTAAATTGATGGTGCCACTTACTGACATAACTGGGTTTTTGGATTCTGGAACTGATTCCAATCCATGACTATGACTCCACATAAGCTTTGAATTTTCCCCTTTCTTCGCCCCCATGATTTCTATAAATGTTAAAATATTTCCGTTTAGTGTATAGAAAATTTGTTGTTCCGTTCCGAATCGTCTTTTGTAAGGTGAAAGTTCTTTGAAACGCAGCTACCATTAATAATATTCTTACGTCAATTACTCATTTTGAGATAATGTTGATTTCTGTCGTCGGACGTGTCTCGGGGTCTATTTATGGACCTTGATAAATTTAGAGCGCTGGCGGTGTACTTTCCAAGTGCATGTTTAGATTAAATCTATTGTTTGCGCGTAGCCACGCAACGCAACGCGACGACTATGGATCGCGGGACAGCTTCCGCGAAGTATGCGGTTCCGCAACACGAACGTACAGTCTTCAGAGGGAACGCTACTTATGATGCCCTCGAAACAGCTTTGAGATTCAAATATTTCGCTGCATACATTTAAACATTAACCAGAGACCTTTTCAATGCAGAATTGCACATGCGGCTCCTTTACTGAAAGGTGACGTCACCGTCCTGTGTGTTCTACGAGTTATAGAAAATGTCAGAAAGATACTAAAAAAAAGGAAACTAGTTTTGAGGGAGGGTTTTTTTTTTTTGGAAATGCAGGACAGCGTGTTAAGGAGTTCGTGCAGTTAAGTCTGGGGACTGGCGCCTCGACCCGCGAATGCGCTCGAGAACTGCACTATTTGTGCAAGCTAATGGCTCCGAGCTCCTGTCGCAGGCAAACACCAAACTGTTTGGTCCGCAAACACTGCAAAAATGTATATCCTCTCTCCTATCCGCGTTGCCTTCCCCTCGTTCCACGAACCCCAACCAGACCGACGCACATCTCTCGTCGTGGCTTTTGAACAAACAGCTATCAACTGTCACTTCTCATGGTACTGCTTCATTATTTAGAGTGAGGCAAATTGTTGCAAACTCCGTTACGATCCGTCTATGTGACAATTGTTTTCGTTTCGTCAACTAAATTCTATCCCCCCCCCCCTCCCGCCTCACTATCCGTCCCCTCTCTCCTTCGTAACGAGCAAAAACCGGAGAGAAATAATTACTCAGCAGTTTATTCCGGTGTACCGCATACGACACAAAACAAAAACTCCTCAATCTTCGTCGTTTCTTGTGAGCAAGGATATTAATTCGTCACGACACTCGCGGCTGTCTTCTCCTTATTACGTGGACTAGTGACTTTCAAGATGTAACAGCGATATTATAATTTACATTAATATTCACGTCACTCAGGGGAATGGATCTCTTGCACAACAGTTGAAAAAAAAATCACACCTGCATTGTGAGCCAAATTATTGTCTACAGGCGATTACACGACAACAATTTCAGGCGTTCATCTATTCGATAACACTCATGTGTGGTCTTCATTTGGTAACGTGATTAATTCACATATGACAACTACGTGAAAGATTTTGGAATCTCCAATAATATACACAATTTGTAAAATACGCTTTTTACAATTATTTACGAAAAAGGTTCACAACAACAAATAAATATTAAATTTTCAAATAAGGCGTTTAATTTAAATACTAGAATGTAATTTTCATTTTTATACAAATTTATATGAAATATATTGAATAATTTTTCTATTTGTTTTACCTTACAGTTGATGTTGACAATGGATAATTAAAACGAAACTTTATCAAAATAAAATATACAATTTAATAAATAAAATTGCATGTTCGGCATATAAATCTACACCCGTGGATAAAATTACACCAAATTTCTTGCAGGCGCTCTTTGCGACCTGACACGTCTACCACCCGAAGTACAAGTGGACGGGGATGGAACTATTCAAACATTCTAAAACGGACGATATTTAAGTCGGATAAATATTTTTCTGGGTGAAAGATATTGATAGTGTTTCAACCGATGTTATCTGTGTATAATTTTAACCCCTTGTAACATGGGAAAGAAGCACCCTTGGGGGTGGGGGTAGAGGGACGTTATAAGAAAATAACGCGAATAAGACCGTGATTGGAGTCAAATTCAGGGTTATGGATGCCGCCGAGTTTAATTATGACATTCAACCCCCAGTGTAGGGGGTGGAAGTTTTCAAACATGCTCAAACGGCCGATATTTGCGTCGAATAAATATTTTAATTTAAGTTTTTAAGGAAGTTGATATTATTTCTACCAGTGTTGTTTGTATATAATTTCGACACTTTTCAGCATACGGGGAGAGCACCCTTAGAGGTGGGTTTGGTACATAGAAATAAGGCAAAAATAACCGAGAATGGAGTCCTATCCGGAGTTAAGGATATCGCTGAGATAAATATGCCAACTCGGGCAACGCTGGGCATCTAGCTAGTATATAATAAATCATTGCCAATATTATTTCCCCGTAATTTTAAAAATAAACTCAGACATTATTCTGAATCCTTGCATATATAATATTACTGTTATGATTACTGTATCTTCTCTAACAAATCCTGCAACTGATATCATTAAAGCGACGGGAAGTCATTATAATACTATACTTATATAAAACGAAAGTTTAATGATAATGAAGGTAACTTTAATATTACGTGTACTTATTTTGTAGAAATATTCCTTTATAATCCTTGTCATACCGCCTGAAAATGTACTCTAAGCATTAAACGGATTTACTTACAATTTAGTCGTTTCTACACTACGTGATGCATTAAGCTTTAATTAAATCAGTTTCAAAATTTCGAGAACATTATGTTCAAGCGCACTTTGATGCTATTAATAACTACTGTTAGAGACTTTTCTTTCACTTTGCGAACGCTTAATAACTTTTTAAGAAAAATAATTTAAAAATGGACTTTTTGTTTCTTCCGAGATTTCCATAAACGGCGAAAGTATTTAATTTATCCCACGGAAAAGTGAAAATTTGTTGGAAAAGAACTAAGAAAATGTAGGAAAGCAATGTATTCAAATATATGTTTAATAATAGATGTGTTAAGAATATTGTGGTGTTAAAAATTAGTCAAAGGTAAAGTGTGATTAGTGAAAACTATTTTTCCAAAGGAAAAATTTTCTGTTGTTTAAGAAGGTAAAAATTACTTTTTCAATATTGTGGTGCAAAATTATGAGAGTGAAGTTTTTGTTGATTTATATTAATTACGTGTTAAATAGTTTCATGGCAGAATCGTCATCTGTATTTTTAGATACCAATCAATCGCAAATTGGAGACTAATTAAAATTTCTGTAAAGCTGACACTAGGTTGTGATTCATGTGGCATATTTCGATTATCTCGGTCAGTGTTTGTGGAAGTATCGGATAGCAACTGCCAACATCTCCTTCTCACTTCCTATTTATGTAAGTTTGCAAACTTTGCCCAGCTAAGATTACATAACTAAGACTGCTGGCCTCGGGCTAATTACTACCGCACTGGATACTTTAATGTCTGAAGATCTCACGTTGATATTCCCAGGTGGGGCCTAGTATATACCTAAAGTTGTGACAATGGCGCTGTTTTGAGGAGATATGGTGCTTCTAACGGTGCAGTTACGTCTGCCCTAATAAACCTCACAACGCCTATAACATCAGCCATCTGAATAATGGTTCAACCCCGAAATTGTGCAATATTTACTAGTCTCTAAATACGATAATACGCATTACATTATCTGCACATTCAAAATATAAGTTTTTTATAAATACATCGGCTCGAAACATGGGCGTCTGCAGTAATGTACTGACGGCATACAGAAAAAGCTGAACATATAAATGATTCAATTCCTTTAATTTAATTTGGTTTAGCTTCTGATTGAAATTTTTATTCGGGTAATGATAATTGAAACGCCAATATTGGATTCGAATTAAGTTAACTTTCTCGATATCTTGCAAATTTATAAAAATATTATTATAATAATAAGTTACGTTACCAAGTCAAGGATTATTCTGAATAAAAATTTTTCAATTTACGGAAAAACAGTATATTGGTGAGCATGTTATTCTGAATTTCAATTAAATTATTTTTAATTTGTAAGACCATTTCAAGAGAAAATTATAATTATACAAGAAAATTAATTAAACAATAATCAACGTTTCCTTACTCTCATCAGATATATTTTAAAATCAAATGAAAAGTTGTTTTTCCTTTTATACAATTTTTTTTATAATAAGGAAAAATGTTATATAAACTTGTAATCCCAAATATTATATTGGTTGTTCTTACTAAACCTATGAAAAAAATACTGTTGTTTTTCTTTCTTATGTTTTTAAATTTTTGTAAAAATTTGAAATTTAAATTTGAAATTTTAATATTTTAATTAAATTTTGAATTTAAAAAGCTATATGTCGCCGTAACCCCTTAAGAGTTTTTACAGTTTCGGTTACCTGATTATACTAAATAAAATCGTGTTGTGTATAATAAGTAAATCGTATAATATGTAAGAGAACTTATATAAAACTCATTAAAGTGCAAATATTTACGGAAACGTCGTTTATTACTGATTAATAAAATATATTTTTAATTGAATACCGTCTGTTAAAATAATCGCTTCTAAATTTCTATCAAATAATACTGTTTGTACCAAAGAAATTTTTGTCGATGTTGATATTTAATAAAACATTTATAGGACTCAAATCTCTAAAAATGAGAACTTTGGAAAATACTCTAGATGTGTCGCGTTGTCAAAAAAATTAAACGCCCCTTCCTGAACGCAACAAGCAATACACATTTAGTTCATACATATTTAATCATCTTTTATTTACTATGAGAGAAATACCGTCTCCCATTACACGATGTATACAGAATAATCTTCTTTAAGCATAATTTTCCTATTGTAACAATAATTTCTCACCCTCGTTATAATTTTTTTATATATGCATAATAAATAACTGTAAAATGATAATTAAATTTCCAAAATAATTTTGTAATATTACTGGACGTTATTACGGAGAAATATTTTGGATACTATTGTTTCGAGTCGAACACCAAATTCAGTGTATATTTTAAAAAAATTAATACTTAAATACGTTTTAAATACTGCACGATATAAGTTTATGTAACTAATATTCGGAAAACGCCTTTTTTTAGATTGATTTTCCAAAATATCTTGAATCAATATTGCTCTAATGAATTTATTTAAATGTAATTTAATCATTATTCGCAATACGAATTAAATTACTTTTATTTAATTGCCACTGAATAATTGAATGAAAAACTGGGATTTATTTATTCATAACGGTGAAGTTGAATAGAATTCTGAGTTGTTTGTACCTTTTTCTTGTCCCGTCTGAGGAGGGCCTTGACAGAAATAGACCAATTACAAGGGCCACTCATCTTCCCCTGCAGCCGGCCGGCTTTATTTAATTTCATGCGTTGTGGAGCCGCTAACGGGCTCATATTTAGATCAGGCCTCTCCCAACCAACTAATTACGTACATCCCGAAACTAGATTAGTACTTCGCCAACGTCCAGGAGATCATTTTCTCGTCATTCCTTGACATTTCCCACGTCCTGTACACATTTTATCACTCTTAGATTACGATTCAATTTAATAATTATAAGAGACTAATATAATCATTAAACCAATGTTGATAGTTTTCCTTTCCTTTACTCCGATTTCGTCATGGACAAATGACTTGTTTTCCAGTTTTACACTAAATAAATTTTTATCTAATTATAAATGAAGTGAACATATAATTATGTAGGTAATTTGCATAGTTTTCTGAACGACGACTTGTTTTATAACTTTCTTAAGTATTGTTACATTTACACTTGATTTTTTAAGTTTTTTTTTCTAAAAAGACGTATTGAATGTTATTAAAATCTCTTAATACTAGTTTTCAAGACCAACCATTTCTATCACAAATATTTTCTAGTTCC
Source organism: Zhengitettix transpicula (assembly GCA_037074705.1). Lineage (NCBI taxonomy): Eukaryota > Metazoa > Arthropoda > Insecta > Orthoptera > Tetrigidae > Zhengitettix > Zhengitettix transpicula. The sequence goes on along the minus strand of CM073595.1, from coordinate 58,002,804 downwards.
TATACTAATAATAGAAAAATTTAAATTCAATACGCTTAAATTTCTCAATATAATAAATTTTATATATATATTTTTTAATCTATGATAACATTTGAAATTGTTAGATTTTCAAATTTATGTAATATTTTTTCCTGGTTCATGCATTTATTTTTTCCAGTTGTCTATCATACATTAATTATTTTCTAATTTACTAAATTTACATTTTAATATATATATATATAATTATGTTTCTATTTTCTTATAATTATTTTTTACTTTTAATTTATCCTCATATCTGTATTTCCATCCTTGTGTATTTATCATTTCTGTAGTTCAATATTTAAAAATATAGTCTTTCTGAATGAAACAGGCAATAAACCTATTCTTCGGAGGCTATATCCGTTTTTTAAAAAAATATTACCATATATATCATTATGTTAATGCAATATAAATTAAAGTGTTCGAAACACATAAGTGCTCCGGTTTGATTATGAAACAGAATAAAGTTACTCGTTCTTTATTACTTATTTCACCCCTGGAAAGACAATATTTTGTTTTAATTTCTTGGCTTTTCTTGGTTACGAGGGTTTTGGCTGCATCACATTCACTTTCAATTCCTTGAAATATTAAATGAGCCGTGTAATTTTAATGAACAAAGCAAAAACATTTAAAATTTATTTTCATAAATGTTTAGGTCAATGTTGAATTCTGGGTAACTTGTAAGTAAAGTCAAACGTGTGATATTTATTTGATATAACCAATTTTCTTCATTACTCCTTAAATAAATATATTTCTTGTATGTAAGTCGGTAGTTTTCTTAAATAAAAATTCAGCATCAACATTTACTTTCACCGTGCCTCAATTGATATTTAATTTGGGGTTGAGTTGCGTTTCACTGGAATAAAGTAACCAAATTCTGGGAAATTTGTCGTCGGATAAAAAATAGATATTTAACTTAAACAGTAATCATAAAATACGGTCGGTCTTATACATTAAAACGAAAGAATACTTTTATAGAATATACTAGGAAATATTTACACTACTCAATTCATTTAAAACTATAAAAACATGTAATTAAGCTTATTCTTCCACTTCTCCTGACTTCCCTAACAAGTCAAAGACTCGAGAATGGATTCATTACTGTTCGGTCATTCGTAATTTATGCCCTAAGGTTTTCTGTGAATTTTTTTTGAAGTATTACTTAATTTCCTTTTGAAACTTTTTCGTGCTCTGGGAAATAGTCACCTGCACATTTTCAGGTAAACGTTTTGAAAATGTATAGTTTTGAGGTGATAAACAGCTATTTTCGTTTATCCCGGCCTGTTCCACGCTTCTAAATTCATTATTTAATTTTTCTTGCCGTTCAAATTGTCTCTTGGTCTTGTCTTAGTAATCCAACTTGTTGCCTTATAATTGTCCCAGCTAGTGATGTATATCGAGTTGTCTAAGTTACTTAGGGCACGAATTGATCCTTGTTCCTCCTCTTCCGGCGCACAGTTGAACCTCCGCAGTTGCATAACTCCGCGTTAACCGTCTTGTATCAACGTGCAGTAATCGTAAAAGCTCCACGGAGGTGTTAGGTCCGTGATGTATTTGTGTTCTCGGCGGGGTCGAGCACCTAATCTGAGACGCGCCATGACAGCCTAATTGCTTCCAGATGTCGACTCAGCAGGGCTTGGAAATCCCATGACAGAGTGTGATGACACGTGTTTCTCCGCATGTGTGGAGGGCCGTCCTGTATCAACAGCTTCTTCCGGCTGCTGAAGGGCCCAAGCTGCCAACTAACAAATGTGTTCGTGTAGTCTCTAAAGACCGCTCCACCTCGTCTACGAAACCCTTCAACAGCGCCAACTAATCCCTAGATCCCAAACACTATATTCTACATGTAATTGTCATACTCCATAAACAATTCGTAGTGATAAAGATACCAAAGGACTCAGATAACATTTTTGGACTGATGCCAGCGACAGATAATATATTCTGTATGTAAAGTGATTATTTTTGCAGCCTTCGTGAAAATAAAAGACACACGAATAAGTCTTATTTCTTCTGAAAATTAAAACACGTCAAGATAAAAATGAGATGTAATACTCTATAATACTTTATTACTTATTAAAAAGTAATCTATATAATAAAAAATTATGTATATTTGTATGTATGTATTTACGTTAATTTCTATAGAAATTTAAGGGCGTGGTCAGATTGCAAAAAATATTGGTTCACATATTCTTCAAATCACGAGAAACAGTACTGTGGGGGTGAGTAATCTCTAGGATAAAGGTGGAAAGAACTATAATAAAAAATGTGATCATTTTGTGTTAAATTACTGCACGCCAAGAGGGCGTGACGTCACAGCACACGCGATGGAAAGACGTTACTATGCAACGGTACTGCGCAACAAAAAAATAGTTACTTATTTTTTTAATGAAGTAAAGCATAAATATTTTCATTGAATCAAGCAATACTCTATCGAATGATAATAAATAACAAAACAAAATACTTTACGATCCTTGCGGAAAATGTAAGTTAATTTTCGTGCTATAATAAGTAATATTGTAATGATTCTAATTCTTAGATTTTTGTGCAATTTATGAATATTTTCATCGCTTAAAGTTTTGTCTTTGTTTTGAATACTATAAAAACGAACACCTTAATAGTAAAATACTATTAGTAGTCCGACAATTCATCAGTGAATATGTTTTCTATATTTTTAAATCTTTAAAAAATTTTCAATAACGCAAGTGTGGTTGTCTCTTTGACTCTCTTGAAAATATTGAATAACTTCGCAAAACTGATTGAAGATATGCCTCGTATTTCTACCTTTCTTCGTATCAGGAAAATTTCATATAGACAACGTAAAAGCTTTTTGAAGTAATTACTATGATTATTTCAATTAAAATGATTCCTCTGTTATCTTCAATAGACCGAAAATGATTTTTTTGGTTAAGAAATACTGTAACAGGAATCTAGTAATCTCTATATGTAATATAGACGGTTAAGTACAACTTACGTAATAAATATTTTAATTTAATTAAAAGATTGAAAATTAATAAAAATTCACTCACATGTCCTTTATGACACCCCAACTCTCACTTAAAAGACTCGTATAGAAGACGATTACTTGTACTTAATTTTAATTTAAGGTAATATTGCAATGAGTTTGTATATGCGCTATTTATCATGAGCTGGTGACGAATAAAAATATTATAAATTTGCATATTATCTGGCGGAATATTTATTATTTATTATATTATCCGTCTTGAATGGCGAAGAGAAGCCCAGAGGCATTTGAAGGATTTCCACTGAAATCTGGTAAATTTAATGAAATATAAATAAAGAAGTAAAATTTATTCTTTTTTTCTATATTTTTATTTATTGTATTATTATTTATTTTATATCACACGAATTAGATTTATCACTTAAATAATTTTTAAAAAAAATTTCAAATCAAAGGAGAAAACAGAGCGTTTATAAAAAGTTGCTCGTGCCACTATTGATTATGTTTAAATGATTTTGGGTGTCCACTAATATCGACATTTACTAAATTTATTTTTGACGCTCAGGAATTATTCTTTTCTTAAAATTTGACAATTTCATACAGCTATTATTAACAACTATAGGTATGTCTGTTCACTTGAACAAATAACACACTTACCCGCTGACGGTTTTGAATTGTTTCTATGAACTTTGTCTTATTATTTTTATTATATTTGTTGTTACTGCCGACAGACTAAGATATCACAGAAAAAGACGGATGACCGGTTAGCACATATGGCATTTTTAATTTGCATGTTCTGCGCAGTTGGAGGGGTGAGGATATTCGGTACATTGAGTTTGGAGTCAGTGGTGGTGGAGCCGCGTGATGGGCAAATTACATTGGGCGAATTACAGGAGTTGGCCCGAGGCAGTAGACACGAGGTGGTCATGCGTGCGTTCCTCTAAATGATTGCTCGCAGCTAGCCGGTGCGACACATCTGCCGCATAAAAACATCGCTCGTCACGCGAAAAACTATGAACCGGTACTGGATGTGTACATTCACTTGCGATTTCAACGGAAAAATATAAACGTGTATTGACCAATACTCTGGAAATGCCGTTTGATCCATGGACAAGGAATCTCTATCAGATTATTGAAGAAAAATGCATGAATGCGTTGTTACTGAACGATTAAACAAAAGAAAATAAATAAGTTTGCTTAAGACTGAACTCGTGAAGCGAAAACGTTTGTTACGATCGTGAATATTTTCTTAGTTCTTTGCCAACAAATTTTCACTTTCAACGGTTATGGAAATTTCGGAAGGAACAAAAATTGAATTTTAAAATTATTTTTATTATCAAAGTTTACTTGATCAGAATGTTCACGAAATTTGAAACTAATTTAATTAAAGTTTAATGCATCACGTAATATAAAAACGACGCAAACTGAAAAAAATTAAATCACGAAGTGAATTAAATGTTGAATAACATTTTTGCCTTGGTTGATTCCGCTTGTATAATCCTGTGTCTGTAAGACATTACGCCATTAGTGAGAAATTGTGGATTCAGGTTGGCGCTCGGGTAAGTTCGAAGGCATCTTTGTTTTGTACACTTAAATGCAAGCGTGTGTAATAGATGTATTTAACGATCAATAACTTTTCTTATAATTAAAAAAATCTTTTCTGACTGTATTTATTAAACATTATTTTATTTTTACGTCTGTGATAGTTAATATAGTACTAATTCATCGAATTGACTCTGCTCCTTCATAGACTGGATTGCCGTTCGTTTTTCCCCTTTGCGGAGTAGTGGTTTCACCGTGCGATCAGTATATCTATTATAATTCTGTTCTGGGAGCTGAAACTATGGAGGACTACAGCAGAGTGTAAGCGCAACTCAGAGACGTTCTATCACACTTTTAGACTGGCGCTCACATACCTACATTGATGAATTTTAAACTGTAGTAATAGATAATCGTGTTTGAGTATTTCTTCATGATGTTTTTTCCTATATTAACCGCTAGATTATCGGGTAGTTTACAACTTTCTACTGCTACATATAACCTGAGTATGTTAATGTATTATAGCGCAGAAGAACACCCCCAAATTAATCCAGATTAATTTTTAATATTTGATTAAAAACTCCAGTGTACCACGAAATCGAGATGAGCTTTCTGCAATATGGCCATAAAATTTGGCGCCGAGATGACGGGGTGTCGAGGAGAAACCGTGCCTTCAGACAAAGGCTGCGGATTATGGGAGAACCCTGCCTCAGGGGTATTGACCTGACTGAAATCCCCGAAGGTCAACCCTTCCAAAAGGTGAGAGTAAGCCCGCGTAAGTCTAAAATTTTTTAAACTCAAGAGTGAGTAAATTTTAATAGCCTCGATGCAATTGGAAAGCACTGTTAAAATTGTGTAAACCGTTATTTATAAATAAATTACATTTAAATTCAATCAAATTGTAAGTTTTTCATATAAAATTAACCACCACCCCCCCCCCCCGAATTATATTACAGTATACAGTTGCTTTTCAAAGAAATTATCTTTCTTGTAATATGAGTTAATACTCTATTAATGGACTTTTTTTCTGTATTGTTTATTATAATACATACAAACAAATCCATTATTTTTCATTATTCGAATTAAGCAAATATTTTCATTTATTCGCTAAGTAAACATGATAACGGTTATGTTTACAGCGCTCATGTTCAGGTTACAAATGTACGACTAATGGAAGTAGAAGCAGTTTTTTGATAGGTTTAAAATTTGTGCTTTATCTGTTGTGAGCGGAGACAGGTGTACTCTCTCAGGATTCGCTGGCTGGGAATTGGTTGCGAGATGTCTCCCCTTGCTCCTTAAGTGTGTTTGCTAACCCACGAGAGCAGCTAAAAGAGCTGTAGACAGACCTTTCTGTTGACAATATCCAGTTTGAAGAAGTTTTCTTTGTTGACACAAGAAAATGTACATTTCCGTGCCTGTTAATTGATTAAATATACATTTCTTACGATTGGAGTGCTACTCCTTTAACCTTTAAGTCGTACAATATACTTTCTTACTTAACAAAAGGCACTCCAAACGTTTCACATTTATTACCAGCTATATTTACTTGATGAAAAACAGTCGGGAATTGTGTCAACATTTCAGTAATGTCAAAAAGTAGTTTTATAGCGTTTACTTCCTTTAAGTAGTAATAAAAATATTTTATCGTTGCTAAGAGTGATAATGTTAACACAATTTCTCTTATGAGGTAAGTTCATGGTTAACTTCGACGGGACTAAATATCCATGAAAATCAAATATTTTTGGTAATGCTTGACTTCCGTCTGGCATCATGATTATTTTTCTTTTTCTTGAGCATTATTTAGTTTAATACGAGTTTTTGTGTCAAAAACAGACTGAACTAGCTGGTAATTAATTTCATAGGCATAAAATCTGAAAATAAAGTATTAAAAGTTTAGTTTTAAATTAAATATCGGTAAACGAAATAATACCCCTCTACAGTAACTTCATTTATAACTTTTATTTACACAAAGTTCGTAATCGTGTAAATAAAACAACTTCTGGCTGGGTGTTGGATTATTAACTTTTAACGTATATTTATGGTCAGGAAATATTAGTTCTAGGGAATAAATATAACCACAAGTAATAAATGTTACTTAAACATTTATGCAGCCCGCTGTACAAGGTGATAACAAATAAATATACATTTCTGAATTTTTTTTTTCAGATGGATTAATAACAATTGTAGACGTCAAATTAAATAAATTAAATATAACTTATAAATTGTAAAATAACTTTCTTTTAAAAATTTGTTTTAATACAATGCACATATATTATAGAGAAACAAAATCATGGAAAACTGAACACGAATGGAGCAGCATCCAATTGATATGATTATGTTTCTTAAGTCACGTATTTTACTTGTCTACCTGAAGAAGACAATATCAGTCGTTGAGGATAATAATTACCTAAACGAAGTAATTTTCAGCGTGTCTCCGGAGAAACGCTTGTTTCATTGCAAGTGAATATTTCCACTTCTCGGATCATACCGTTTCTAACTTTCTCCTGGAACTTTCCGAAAAGATTTCAGGTAATGCTTGTGATGGTATTATTACTTCTGCATACTTTCGCTTTGCTGTGGAGACCCAAAGCTTGCAGTGTCCTCAGTATGGACGTCCTCACAACTACGTTCCTCCAGGAATAAAGGAACGGGTTTATTAAGTAGTTGAGGTTGGCGAAGGTGTAGGTGAGGTGGTAGGCCAGCTCAACGGAAGGGGACGAGTGGCCGGTGACTTTGATGAGGTACAACAGCGTGTAAGGGGTCCAGCAGACGAGGTACACGCCGGTCACCAGGACCACGATCCTGGCGGACTTGCTGCTGATGCCAGTCACGCTATCTCTGGACCCACAGATCGCGCCTCCAGATTCCGTACTGCGACGTCTCGCATTCACAGCCATCGCTTCCCTAAAAATGAAGGGCCATCATTCATGGTAACTTAATTTAGAAATAAATATACTATAAAATAGCCTTCACTTTCATTTCAGCTTAGATTTGCCAGTCATGAACATTAAAACAAAGCTTTTTTTCGGTCCTCAGTAAGCCACACGATTGGCAGGTTCGAAAATGGAAGGACCAATCGCGATATGGTGAACCCGCGTGACCAGTGTGCCGTTTCCCATTCATCACACTTACTTGAAAAACTAAACCTGAGAATATCAAAATTTTCAAAGTCAGGCTGTGGCTATTCCAAAACTAAGGACGTTGAGATCACTGTTTCTGTTTATTTTCCGTGTTCTGTTCAGATTGGTGAAGCGAAATGACGTCTCTCTATCTTTTTGGAGCGAATAAAATTGTGTATATTTCAACGTAATTGAAATTTCAAGTTTCATCATTACTGATAAAAAGGACAGTATTTCCTCTTGGCCCAACGGCCAACTGATTTTCGTCTCCCTTTTCACCAGGAACGTTTCCTTGTTGGCAACTACATGATGATGCTGTTACCACTCAAAAAATGCGGAGATTCAAAATTAGTTTCCTCGTTATGGTAGACACTGCTTATTGAAACGTAGTTCAAGGCTTGTACTGCAGATGAAAGTAAAATGTTTTGTCTAATTTCACACAGTGCCACCAATTGTCCAACAGAATCTAATTATTGGGATGCTCAATTTACTTCCATGTCTGATATAACTGCCTACTTGCTTGTTTACATTAAAATAATACAGAAGGAAGTTTTACTTGGGTTTGCATGCCACATGCAGTCACCAACTTTCTCAGTCCCTCCTTTGCTTCAAATAATCCAAAAATTTAAAGCGCCACTTTCATAACGCTTTCAATTGCAAATAAAGCAGTGAAATACAGAGGGATTAATAGATAATAAATTGTGTGGACTATTCAATTATTTAGTAACTACGAATGTAAATCTTTACCATTGGCCAAATTTCGAAACCAGACTCTTTGATAATTACAACGGGGGAAAAAGTTCAACAAATGGAAGAAAGAGAACCTTTTAACTCAAGCCACTTATAATAATTTGAAGATGAGGCACAAGTACCTGTGTATGCGATAGTGAACGGACGCCACGACAGTTATAATTCCGCCGTGGGTTATGAAGCCTAAGCCTGTGATGTAGGCCACGGGAACTATCTCTTCCAAAGTACAGGCAACTCCTGGTCTCCAGTTGTTCCAGAAGAACAAAGTCGAATTCGTGAGAAAAGAACATATCCACACGCCAGATATTAATATTGAAGTTCGTCTGAAAAGGAATAAAACTTAACTTTAACAATACTATAGAAGTCTGTACAAATGAAATATAAGTTACAGACTCTCAAAAAAAAATACATGGCAATAATTGAACACAATATTTGTTCAGTAAGTTATTAGTGGAGAATGTACGTTAATGAATTATTCATACTTTTATGTAGATTAAAATTAGGCTTAATAAATTTTGCAATGCTGAATAAAAAAAATAATTTTCCCTCACATAACCAAAGTGATTTCATTTGCTATAGCTTCTGCACACCAAGCTTGTGGATTTTAATAGGCCTCAGATGTCAATTTTTCTACCATCTCTTACATCATCTGTTATAACAGACTTTATTTACTTTTAAATACTGCAAAAGCGAATTTACTGAGGCTTACATGTAGGGACAACATGGAGCTACCAGTTTTATCAATTCCTCGTTACCTTCAAATAATTCTTAATTGTATGATATTCTTCCATATAAATTTGGAACACCATTTTCTGCTGTTTCTCTTATTTATTGAAAAACCACACGTCAACTCTTATTGTGACATTTCTATTCCAATCACTTTGGATGAAACGTGAAATTAACGTAAATATCTGACACAATTAATTGAATTCTTAATAATCACTGGCTGTAGAAGTTTCTCGGCCAAAAATAATATTGTGATATGACATAATGGCGTCTTCACGGAGAATTACTTGACTTATAACAACCCTATCTATAAAAACTTCATCAGTTAATTATTAAACCTTAGAATTTCCCAAAGCTATAAAAAATAGAAATCATCGTTAGTCTCAACATCACATGTATTTATTTTTCGAAGACACTGCAAACTAAATATTTTATTTTTACATTTCCAATATTGTTTTTTCTCTCTAATTATCTTCGATCAACCCCTTTTCGTAGCCTAAGTTGTTTCTTATCGCTCTTAAAATCTGCCTAATCATTTTTGCATCAGGTGGACTTCCTTACAGTAATAGCCGTCATATTAATCTGTGTTAACTTCTCTTACTTAATTAAGCGTAATGGACTAAAGCATATTCATCTCACATCGCTGGCCTTCGGTAGCTTGTCACCGTCATGGTACCACACCTCGCGGTAATTAAGCCCAAGAGACTGTATAGGATTGAACAGCATCTTAAGACTGCGTGTTCGTCTTTTTATTACTCTATAAATGAAATCGTAAGCACGCGGCCTCTTCTGCATTTATAGTTTTATAACACGGTCACTGGTTTTAACTGCAGAAAGCGTTTGTCAGATGGGAATGTGTGAAATGTAAAAGTTTTATCCTCAAAGTCTATATCAACATCAAAATACGACTGAGAATCAGAAATTATATAAAATTACGTAATATAAGTTTGTATATATCGAAATATGGGGACGGATTTTTTATTTAGACGGTGGACAACTGAATTAAAAGTTTCCCCGTTCAGTGGAGATGGGTGTAGCCTGGCCTTGTAGACGGAGGCGATTCATTTTTGCATTTCTTTTTTCTGTTAGTTACACTAAAAAAATTCAACGATATAAAAATTTTGATACTCTGAAGTAATTTCTTCTTCCACGTGTCTTCAATTTTATTGCGTGAATGTTCACGTATTTAATTCATTTCATATCTTATCTACCTCAATTGTCACAATATCTTCTGGGATTTCTTATACTTCTTCCTCAATCATTGTAAGCTTTGAGGATAAAATACAATATTCATTACATCTCATGACTCTCAATATTCGAACCCTCCTCGTCTCTTATTCTGCGTCCGGAGCAACGAAATTATTACCTCATACAACAATAGTTGATGAATTGCTCATTCACGCGACTCGTGTTCGTTACGATATAAAGATATTACTCATTTCACGACAAATTTATCGACAAAAAAAACACGTTTAAACTTCAATATGCAAAAGATTTCCTCTTGGATTTTTACTTCCTTGCTCTCGGCACTTACATCATTCATTGTGATGCTGATTAATCGCGTCCTTTAACCTGATAATTATACCTTGAGTCCGAATTACAAGGAAGACTCCAAGAGTATAAATCATGAAATAGCAGTCACAATGCCAATAAGGAAAATTATATACGAATCTTCATTTTTCAATTGAATTTGAAAAAAAGAATACCAAACGTTTCTTTAATAAACATATGTGTAGTAGCAGTGTGGGGATTTAAACTAAATCTTTAGTGTAATTAGTATTATTTAGATATCCAAAAGAAAATAAACTTTTGGATTTTTAACACATGTCAAATATTTTGTATAATTTTTCTCAACCCTCACCGTCAAAACAATGCAATTCCTACAAATATTGCCAATGTTACTCTCTATTTTTACATTACTTCGGTCCCCTATATTAGAAGACTATTTTTATCTGTAAAGATTCTTACTCTTTTTCTGAAATTCCCTTCTCATGGTAAACTCTTGTCTGAGGGCTATGCAGCCAAACATTATTATATTTAATGATCATCAAACTTCTAATACCATTGCTAATAGATAATGAAGATGAAGACTTAAAATTTCAATCAATTGTTGCCAAAAAAAATTTATTCGGAGCTGTTATTAGTATCCTAAGAATCATCACACATTTATCACCAACGTCAATGTTTGAGTTTAAGAAATAATCCTTAGATAAATAGAACTTAAACTTTCTCCCTTCCGTGTAGTCAGCGTAGCATTGTAAAATATTGCCAATTTATGGGCCTGTTTATTTGTTTTCTGGTTATATACAAGGGATTTTTTTCAAAACACTAAAACTTTCATCCCAGAGGAAAATCCAAGCACGTGCAACGAAAATCCTCAATTATCACTTGCTCAGCTGATACTTGGCATGCTAGATGCCACGACATCAGTCAAGGACGATGTTATTCTGTTATATGGCCATTCATGATTCGTTGCTACGCTTCTTTCAAACGTCATGGCAGTTGAGGGATGCAATTGGTGTTCAAAATTTTCACCTTCGAAACGGCGACGTATTAATCTATCAATTTAAAGTGATTATTCCAGTATTTTAAAATTTTTGAACTTATCAATTACACATTTCTATATATATATATATATATATTGATATATAATTCAGATCAATGGAAGTAGTATTTCATCATGACATGTAAATGTCTTATAGAGTGAGTTGACCGAGAATATAATTGGAAAAATGAGCTTAGACTCAATTTTGTACCTTGATTTCACCATAATAACAGATCAACGTCCACACATGTCGAGTCCATGTTTTTTTAATTATTGTATTATTCGCGTTCAGTTTAAATAAATATAAATTACGGGAAAACCTGTGATTAAAGGTTAAAACCTTAGAACCCTGGATTCAAAGCGTAATCTGTGTGAATGTGGGTTTGAATAAAAATTTACCGCGAGTTCATGAGATCCCTGTAGCGCAGAGCATGCACGACGGCGACGTAGCGATCGGCGGCGATGGCGGCCAGGCTGTAGGCCGAGGCCATGTGCGCGCTGCTGGTGGCTGCGAAGCGAAGCACACAGGGCGTCCTCCGAGAACCCAAGCCTGTCTGCACGGAGCACAGGTAGTGGAAAGCCAGGTAGTACAGCGTCGCGGCGCCCACAAAGGCGTCGGCGGCGGCCAGGCTCGCTGCGAAGCGCGCGGCGACGGCGGCCACGGGCGTCGCCGTCCCGGCCACGCGGCGTCGCTGCGTCGCGATGCAGCTCACGATGAACACGTTGCCCAGAACCATGCACAGCAGCATGGCGGCGTCCACCGCGGCCTGCGCGCCCAGCAACGGCACGCCACCCACGAGCTCGGATACGCCCTGGTCCAGGCACATCTACACACACATCTCTATTAACTATTTAAATCTGCGTGAGATTGTTTAAGATAAAAGGTTAATGCTATCTATAAAAAAAAATTGTTTCATAGATGCTTGACACCAATCTGGTGTCTTCAGATTTGACGTAATTTTTCCACAGCTTGTCAACGTGAAAGTTTCAGAATCATCACATGGATTTGATGAGCGATGGTATCAAGATTCGACCCCAGGTCATTTGGTCCTGCACTTCGAAACGTTAACAATTTGGTGATTCAGATTCTTACTGAGTGATATATATCATTATTACAACTTGTTCGTTAAAAGTCCTCGGAATATGAAAACGTGTCGAATGTATCGAAAATTATATATACTGTTGGTGGCATTAGGGTTCCGAAAACTGTATAAAGTCTTCATGCACCATATTCCAAACAAGGAGAAACTAAATCACGGATTGTGGTTCAGTGGCGGCAAATGTGTGAAGAATTTGGGAATATTATCCTCCAACCATAAGGTGCACTCAACGCCAGAAAGCCAAAAGTGGATTTTTATTAAGTTCTCTTGTACATTTAAAAAATAATGATACAGACTCATCCGATGTCAAACATTGGCCACAAATCTGAGGTATTTGTTGCTCAGTTCAGCCACAGAAAGCCAGATGGGTAAATCTAATCAAAATATACTTTACATTCAGCTATTTCCGGGCATAATTCGTTGGCACCCAGATACATTGACTGGCTAGGACATTCGGATCATAATCATGGAAGCATACTGCCGATATCTATAGCAAAAAATAGTCCGTCTCGTCATCAACGTGGGAAATTGCGGGATCATGGAATTCTAAATCAGTTTGTCTGGACATGGAAGACCTTTCAGGCAAGGCAGATCGCTGCGTCTTGTAAGCATATGCGTGACAACGCTAATCTCCCAGACCTTCAGGAAACTCTTCTGGGAAATTTGCGCATTGTCGTTTCATAACGAATAGCGAAGAGCAATGCTACAAAAATTTCGTATTGCTCAGAGGGGGTCTTAAAATTTTATCGAGATCAGAACAATCTTGTAATTTAATAGTATCTGTGATTGTTTTAATGCGTTGGTTTTATACAATAACTCAAAGCGGTATTATTAATTATTTGTTATTTTATTGTAATACACATTCATTTGATATATTACTCGGCAGCATAGTCAGTGAAAATATAAACAGGAATAGGGTGGCCAAGAAAAGGAACTATTGTCCTCCTCCACTTATACAAGACCACACCCTACATGATTTCCTAGAATATCGTATTATTAATTAATTATTCTATTTTGTTTATCATTTAATTCAAAAGACTTATAAATAATTTATCTTAAGTCTCATTTCATGTCTGTATTTCACCACTCTCTCACACACGCCTCCTCTCTCGACCGCGACCTCCATATAGATTTATTTCGCAACTCTACGATGTTCTACAAATCACGTCCTCCTTAAATTAACAAGTGTTGCACTGTAATGTGTAGCCACCTTCTGAAAGGGCCATCAAAATATTCCACCCAGGTTCTATCAATGCGCAATTGATTTTGCAGATAATGCCCTCGAAAAGAGACGTCTGTCGACCGGCAGTTCGAAATGAATGCAACGTGAGTAGAAATATGAGCTGCACTCCACAAAATCCGTTACATTCGAAACTTTGTTAAACATTTTCTGTCACTACGAATATTGCAAAAAAGTTGTGGATCGCATTCAGTCCAGTAACACGTTTTTCATTCACATTAATTAAATTTAATAATTACAGAGTGACTGTATTAATTATTTTTAACTCACCTTTGCAGAGGCAGGTTCCAGCACAGTGGCATCCATTCTGTATTAATTCTAGAACTGGATTTCCACCTGCAACAAAATGTACGTTAATACATTCAAAATGCAACCAATTAAATGTCTCAAAGTTACATGTCACTATTTCAGACATTAATTGAAATTATATCTATATAAATATTTTATCATTGAAAATCTGCATTCCTACAGTTTGATGCAATATTTATGTAATTGTTTTACATTTTACCTTCGTAAGTGAAAATCGAGTTGTTAATTGAAAATTCTAATTAATTGTGACTAACTTTATGATGGACCTAAACATATATTTTTTGGATATAGAACATCTGCAATTTAAAGGAAAAACAGTGCGAATTTTAATTTCCAAAATTATTAGGTGACATTTTTTCATGCAGGAGAACACGAATCCTGAACTACTATGATAGAAATTAGCTTCTACGTGCTGGAAAAAATGAAAATTTGAAGAGCATTTGCGCAAATACGGTGACATGGAAATCAAGAGGATATATTATGATATAAAGGCTTCATCGGTGAACGCTTGCTTATTTTCCAGGAATAATTAGAAATAAAATCATTTAATATCAGATGGTAGCCACGATAGAATAGGAAATGAATGGGGTTGTCTGAGAACACATTGACAAATCAAATAATCACGACAGAGACTGAATAATGGTTACCGAGTCCGTCTGGAATAAGTGGCACGTTATGTTAGAAAATAAAAATAAAACTTTTTTTCTTTCTTCAATCACACGCCAAGAAATGTCCAGACCTCCACCAGAGTACAAATAAATCTTTGCATTCCGGTTGTTTGCATATTCTTTATTATTCATCGCCATCCAAAACTCAGACACTGTATGGGACGGTAAGGCAATTTTTGCTGTTGGTATGATTTAAACTTAATGAAAGGTTTCGCTCGTTAATGACAAGAGACTTATCCTTCCACCACAGTTCATGGCCGTGAATTTGGAGTCGAAATAAATTGCTATTGTTCTCGGAGGCTACCTTCGAATTTCGTGCACGAGGTATGAATTATTCACGTTGAATAAGTTAATTTACAAATTATTTTCATCGGGTTTATTATGGATATTAAGTTCTAACAGAAAATGTTCACGATATAGTGTTCTTCATCTGGATTCATACCTTTTCAACTTATTTATCCGAAACTGACCATCCACTGAAGATCAACTTCCCCGTGCTCATTGCGCTATTGAGGCAATATTTGCCATCTGCATACAGAGTGTCACGGTTTTGGGAGAAACAGCGAGCAAAGAAAGCAAGGACGTTAGGAGAAAGTTGGTAACTGCTAAAGAGACTGCATATTTTAACCTTGAAAATTACGACCAATAATTAATATTAAGTGTGCCCGGTTCATAACGGCGATTAAGGGTCCAGTTAAAGCCATCGATGGTCACCAGTAGAAACGCAATGAAATAAAAAGGCTGTCACATGTGTTCCTTGATGCTGAGCGCATAGTTTGTATATTTTTGGTCTTTTGTCGTAAACTTTGGCAAGTGATTTTAAAATGATTCTCGTTGTATAACAAACACTGGAGAGATTGTAGAGATCAATCGTTTAAAAATAGTTCAACCTGACTTCATCTCTGAAGAATCGCTCAATTTGTATGAAACGACAAGACGCTCCACAACCATTATTTTATTTTCGATGTATCTGTGTGAAAAAAAACATATTCTTGCAATTTTTTTAATCTGCTGATGAAATTTATCTCTCCAGGTCCTTACAGGAATTTCTCTTGTATTTAGATGTTCATGAAACGTGAAAGGTTTTCATTTGAATTCGTGCAACAATCACAAATGGTGAAGTCAACGCCTTCCTTTCATATCCACGGATTGGCATTAATTTTTATTTCGACGGTTTCTACGAGGACAGGTAACATCTACTCCATTAGTCCGTTCAGCTTCTATTTAATCTGTCCTTTGTCTAGGTCGTTGGCGTTTCCCTACTAACCCTGAGATTTAACACTTAAATGGAAATGTGAATGAAGGGAACAGTCCAGGGACAGATCTCGTTCATCAACGCCCGTGTTGCTTCAGAGTTGGCCGGATGGTACGAATAAAATTACAAAAAAAAATCCTAATTTATTCTTCTCCGTCAATATGGTAAATTAGAAGATTCTCTGACCGTATGTTATTGATAGATTAGGGACATTCCTTTGGCAAAATACTTTATAACTTAGCTTCTTCTTCATATTCTGTGATCGTTTTAGTGATTTTGTTTTTCTACTCGATTCGAAGTATGGTTTTCTTTCCACAGACCAGGGATCATTGAAAATCTCTAATTTTACAACTAGTGTACACTGGAAAATCATTGAAGTATTCCTGGAATATTAATGGAAATTGCTATTCATCTGAGAAAACCTTCTGATTCCTGTAGTCGATGAGAAATATTGAAAAATATTTCTGTAAATAGGTGCTTCATAACCTGCACCTTGATGTCTTGGAGGTGGAATGATCCGGAGCAACCCTCCTCACACTCGCCCATTATCTACTAGATCTTAGTTTCCTTGACAGGCGCTAATGGCTTCGCTGCCGACAAACGAACCTCGGTTAATAGATCAGGAATCCAGTTGCTGCCACGAGACAATCATAATTATCTGTAATGTCGTAACTTACAGTAGACAAACACTCTTCGGTGACGACGAGATTATTGCTGACAGCTGGTTCAATCAAGGAAATCTATAATTATTATAAACCTCAAACCTTTCACAGGAATACGATAAGCACAGACCTAATTTATTCTCGGTATAAAAAAAAATGGTCAAATTGCCATTATTAAGGTTTTTATGTCTTTTGTTGAAGTAATGTTGGTTTGAGAGTGTCGTAAATAGGATTCTCTTTACTTATATCTTCTTTTCTCCATTTGAATCTATTTTAGAATGAAATCTGGTTTTAGTTATGACAAATTATACATCAAAATATTCTCATAATTTAAGTCTGTAGATTATTATTGAATAAAAAATTGAAGTTTATAAATAATTATACAAAATATATATTCTAGGACTTATCCGTTCAACAACACTAATTTTCTAATAACTGTAAAAAATTCTTGGTAATTTAATTTCTTAAATACTGTAAAATAATATATTTTATATATAAACGTATTTTATATTATAATACCTGCAGATGTTTCAAATACCTTAACTAAACATACTGCGTTTAATTTAATTAATTAATTATATAAAGTGTGCAATGTTCATCAAATGCAATTTCAATTTTCTTACTATCATTTATAACCATACATTCAGAAGTTTCATTTCCATAAAACCCAAATCTTATGTATTTATTAAAGAGTTGCTAGTTTAATTCTGTAACCATTTTCTCACAATAAATTCATAATATAATTAAGAATACTGTACTTCAGTAAACAGATTTTTTTCTGAATGTTGTTAAATAGGTTATCTAAGAATATAAAAATATTTTTATGTCATTAATTGTTTACGGTGGGTTGTTCTGAACACAGCATTCACATAGCTGTTCTATGCTCTGAATATTTTAAAAATTCCCCTCATTCCAAGAGGATGATTACAAATATTGCAAGTATGCTAAGTACATTTTTGTTTTCATACTCCTTGTCGCTCAATTGTTAATCATTTTTTATATTTAGGATTTATGGAATTTAAAAAAAAATTATTCGGAAAAATAGGGGAATTTCCGAATGAGGAATTGAAAATATGTGTAATGATTTAGCCATTAAATTATAGAATTCAGTTCTTTATGAATTTGAAGATTAGCTTTCAAATACTGTCTTCCTCAAACGCTGATCAAAAAACAAAAATAAATATGTAGCGCTTAGACTTTATATAAGCCACGCTATTAACATTTATTTTGAATGTTTACAGGAAAGGCAGTTTGAAATGGCGTGGAAGCGGATTGTGTTCGCTATCGGAAGTCCCAAGCGAAATTCACATATCGATCAGTGATTACTCAAGCGAAAGCTTCCCGCACCATATTCTCACACGATTCCAAGAATTGACTCCCTCTGCCATGAAATTGCCGGTGGCCACACAGTCATTACCACAGAAATTCCACGTCTCGAAGAATGACGGGTTACGGAATTGCACAATCGTAATCTTAATTTCGGGGGCCATTACTTCAACACAGAAACGCGCACGGTTCTATTCTATATCCAGTTGAATCTGTTGTAACTACAATTTGGGGAAAGTATAATTTCTTCAACTTCAAGCAGAATGTTGGATAATAGAAAATAATATGATGGTATTAGATTCGTATTACTTTTCAAGAGATATAATTGAAAAATTTTACAGTCAGGTCATCAATTTTTAAAAAATTATAAAAAAAATAAACTTCTAAAAGTTCCGTATTTAAGTAAAAAATTGTGTGTAATTACATAATTTAAATGACTTTTTAAACGAGTCTGACAGGAAGCACCTTGATAACGTTCATCTGTGGTGTGCTTTAAAGTAAATAAGAATACGATTCAATATTCCATCCTGAGGACGGATCCAGTGGAGCGTGGAAAAGTTTAATCATTTGAAAATTCTCTTAATACGACAATAGCTTTCGGAAATGTAATGCTCTATAATCACAGTTCAGTGTTAAGGGACGAATACAGTTGAAATATTCCCAAGGCGACCGTTTCTCTGTGCAAAAAATATTTTATCGATCCATTAATATTGAACGCAATGAAAAACAATTGTTTATAGACTCATAATGAGTCAAAATTCTTCAACGGTATTGGGATACGAACTTAATTAGTAACACTTTTTATTAATTAAATAAATAATTCTGAAAAAATTATTGTTTTTGTTAGCAAAAATAGTTTATGACTGATAGTGTCGTCTGTGAATGCACTGATCGATTTTGATACTTCGGTCGTACAGAAATGTTAATATATTAGAACTGTTTCAGTTTCTTCTATTTTTATTTTTAAAAACCCAGCATAAATTAAGATGTTTTGTGATGTAAAACGTATCAATATTCTAAAATTGGTATTTTTGAGCAGCCCACCAATGGACTAGTCCAAAGATCTTTGGAACACAAATAATTCCAGTCTAGAACCAATGTGTTTGAAATTGGATATTCGTTGGCACTGCCTCTATCTGATAAGTGATCGTAGAAGCAGAGCTTAGAATGTATGTGTGTGTGTGTGACGTCCTACCGTGGTCCAGAGCGCTGTCTGCTCCATGGTCCCTGATGGTCAGACTGGCGAAGTGCCGCAGGTGCAGGACCAGGAGTGGGGGTCCAAGGCCAGTCATCTCACACGATCCAAGAGCAACATGAGATATGGGCAAAATATTGCGACCTAGCCACACTCCTATGCCGAGACCCCTACATTCCACGCGCTCGAGAGCCGCTCTCGGGTCCCCACCACCTGCAATCAGAAATAACGTTGCGAATCAGACGGGGTGAATAGAGAAGATCTGTTTCTTCACTGACACAGGGGCTTCATGCAAACAGAGGAAAACGTGTTGTGGCATCACTGGTTGACCGAACCGCTCTCATTGGGTTATACAAACGTACGAGCGATTACAAAATCATCAAAAAGCACCATTTATTTTCTCATGTTTTAAGACATTTATGGAATCAAAATTCTCAACAAATACAAACTTTACACTCGAAAAACAATATAAATCTGTATTTATGTATATGTAAATGGAACTATATTCAAATATAAGTCCAAAAGTAAATTAATTCAATTATTTTAAATTTTACCAGAAAAAAATACAAAATTTATATAATTTTTCATAATAGTCACCCTCATTTTCAATACGCTCAGTCCATTGTTCTAGAAGCTTTCAGTTACTCTGAGAAAAAATGATTTTGGTTGAGCAACAATCCCATCACCTGTTGATCACATGGTTCATTCACAATCAGATTATGGACTTGCACGATGTTGTCAGTCGTACTGTATGTGTCTTGACAACCTGTTCTTTGGTCATCTGTTTCGATTGTTCGACCGCTATATTTTGCTTCTATGGATTTCAGATCCTGGTCCACCGAAAGACCACGAAAATCGGATTACGAAACTCTGTTCTTCAGTGGATGGATGGTGGCGAATCTATGTTTAATTTAAAGCATCGCAGAGTGAACTGAAAGCCGAACAGACAAACTAGAGACGATTAAAACAAAAGTTTCTGTACTTACCCAGAAAATAAATTTTGAAATTATTATTTTTTAAATGTTTAGGCTTTTAATCAGAAATATTTCTTTTGTACTCCCTTCTTGGAAAATCTGCATCATAAAAATAACTACAGAATATGACAAAATCAGTTCAACAAATGATTCTCCTGATCTTGTTGACTGTACCGTATAGGATTCAATCCGAGTTATTCCTTAGCTCTCTGTCCTGAATTTTATTTTAAAGATACTACAGGACTTCGGTTGGACGCCTAAGAATAGTTCTTCTATCATTGAAGCGCTGCTGTGAAATATAAATCAGCGGTGACTGTAAATAACACAGCATTCGAAGTCTTTTAAGTATTCTAAGGACGGACTTACTTCGAATAGAAGAATTTTTTTTATTAATTTTCCAGTTGAATTTCAATACCGATGTTCAGGAATAATGTTGTGGAGATCCACGAGACCTATGACGTCAGAACTTGGAGCGCCAAGTATCAAGGAAGAATGACGTATGCTGCGAAACAGGACTTGGCAAACGGAGACTGTGACGCGGGTAAACAAGTCCTTAGCACGTTTCGAACACAGGATTCTGATTCCAGATTCCTGTGGGCAAATTTTAATGTTCGTGTGACAAGTGCTCTTTGATTTGTCATCGTTTACAGTGGAATGACATCGTCAGATTATATTATGTCAAATAAAGTACTGTAAGAAAGCAAAGAATTATTTCTAAATTTAGGTAGATAGATGTTATTATTTATATGTTGAGAAGTGTATACAAAAGTTTCATATTTGTGATTTTCAAATTCACAATTGTATTTATTTTTATTATTTTCAATATTATATTTAATAATTCCATTATATTTATGATTCATTTATATTACCTGCCCTATTTCCTCAAAATAGGAATAATGATGCAAATGAAGTTAAATCAAAGCCTAATTGTTTGACTAAAAAATAAATTAGAATTTATGTTCGGATTATGAAAAAGTTTTTGACTGTAACTGATAAAAGAAAACAATAAAAATAGGTCATACTTCCTAACATATATAACATTCATTTATAAATTTTAATTGAGGCAGCTTATTCTAGTTCATATATTAATTTATTCTTTATCTGGTTTTCAACATGTTTTATTTTTAATCATAGATATATTTTGTCTCTTTATTTATAAAGATGGAATCGACTACATTTTCATTATCCACCACTTCGAAACACTTTTTCCTTTTGTAAATTTTAGCAATAGAACGTTGATATATCTTTCGTAGTTCTCTTGTGAGGAGAATTTTCCTGCTTCTTGTTATTTCCAGATATGTAGTCTTCATTGAAACGTCTTATTAAAGTCCTGCCGATATTAAAATTAATGTTGTTTATAAATATATAGGCTCTATAATCTTCCAGAATTTCTGAATTTCGAAGGCCAATGTAAATTCCAAATATAAGTTGTAAGCAAACTCTAACCCGTCTTGTTAGTGGAGTCACGTGCTAGCATGATTGCTTAACCAAACACATGCAGATGCTTAGTCATACACATATTGACATAGAGACATATTGTTTTGTTTGTGGAGACGTTGCGTGGAAAACATTAATTTATCTTTACTTTCTGATATATTCTCAGCTCCGAGCTTCTGAACAACTAGAACCAACACCACTAAGCAATTAAGGCCATCTGGAAATAAAATCAGTGGCTTTCGAGATTGTTGCATACTTTTTTACCTCTGATAAAAACATCTCGTTTACGTTTCGGAAGGTGATTTTTAATTTGTATGAACAAAACAATTGAATATTTGAACTATTTTTGGACAATTGAAAGGAGCAACACGGGGCCTGACATGATCTGCTTATAGGCAAAACTTTCTGTTAAAGAAATAACTCTACAAATGGCTAGAAGATTGATGTATAAACCTAAAACAAGTTTTGGAGAAGATTTCTTCTTGTGTTAATAATATAAAAAAAATTAGCCTCGGTCCGTTGAAAGGGTCGTAGCATCGTATTGTGGAGGGAGACAATCCATGTCGTTGTTTTGTTGGCCGGAGAGTACTAGAATAAATGTTTTACATTTACTGACTATTCAGGAGGTTAGAAGTAGTATATTTAACCAAATATATGTTTAGTATTCTATTGGAGAGATAAGATGAGACGCTATGGTTCCACGTTAGACAGGGTCATGTTTCCATTAGAATATTGAGTACTATTTTGCTGAAAGTATGCTATTAGCACAAGCTTTTTTTTTAATATTGAATGAATTCTATGAGGTTATGGCTACCCTTAAATAATTGTGTTACTATACGTACTACAATTAAATCTCTCCTCTTTACAAACTCTTATTTTTACTTGTCTTACAACAAACTGAATTGATAAACCTAATATAATTACTAAAGCTCGTTTCTACTCTTTCCTTAATAAAATATGACGAAAAATAAATTTTCATGGCTATAGACTGAGTAAAATTTAGTGCTAAAAATTGTATGTAATGTGCAGTGTATGAAATTTAATGTTATCAATTATAAATTAAAACAAGTGTTCCCAGTGAATTTTCTGTAAATTAGAAAACGTATCACGGTCTTTTCTGAATAAATTATTCCAGAAAGTAAGCAGATTTAGCTGGGTTTGTTGGTCCTGCATACGGCGGGGAAGAACCATCTGATGTTCATGGTCAAATATTCACTATGTTTGATTTTAGGTTTATTTTCCTTCGGTCCTGAGATGAGGAAGCGTGACACATCACATGTAACTGCATTGTTAAATTTATTTTCCTATGCAGACGCTGTAGAGGGACTTGCATGCAGTAATATCAAACGAAACAATTGATATTGTCTTTCCATTCGTTGGTAGGTGCAGTTATCTCGTGAATATTCTTAGCAGCTACTTAAATATGTTCGTTTCTCTTTGTTGTGTATGAATGTGGACAGGAAATGTCGCTCAGGAGGAAGTTTGGGGATCGGGGTCACGGAGTCCGCCTCGCCTCCAAGGGCACGAAGTGACGTCCCTCGCGTCCTCCATAACGACAAGTTCAAGGAACTCTGCTCCTTTGCCCGTATCTCATTCACGTCACTGACGAAAATCTCATACGTGAATGTATCATCTAACTTACTTTGGCCATAACATGCTATAATCTAGTTTTATTTTTTAAAAACAAAACAGAAGCAACGTTAGACGATCGCATAAAAGCCATCACCAGCATTCTTACAGTCTTCATCAACTTTAAATTACGTTATCTTTTTAAAATCAAAATGGAAAAACATCATTTTTAGACGGGCAAAAAATATCTTCCTGTGCACCGCAGGGATGCATTCTTGACCCTCAGTGTTTTCTTTGTCAATTACCCTGTTTTAAATAAACTCAGTCGTAAAATCTGTGTTGCAGGCACACAGCACGAAAGTGAAAGAAATAGAAAAGTCGGAAAAGTCAGCAGTTGTTTAGCGTAAAAAATCTAGTAAAATACTGGTAAGACCTGCATCTAACCATAGATTCTCAAATAACTTATTTCCACTTCAGGTTCAGATTGTCAGTAATCGTCATATTGACTAACTTAAAGGCAAACATCGTACCGATTTAAGACTCCAGACAAATATTAACGTGATTATCACTATTAAAAAAGGGTTAATTATTTTTTTATATTATATGTTACCTTACAACTAGTTTCTAAAGCCTTCAAACTGAAAAAATAATAGAAAGAAAATAATTTAAACGTCTCTATCAAATCATTTATTTTAGAACTTTTAAATTTTTAAACAAATATACTCCATTTATTTATTACGTACAGCGAATTTCACGAGGAGGAAACTACAAATCGCTTTCTACTTCTCCTAAAAGTTCCCTCTTTTGGCCCGCATCAAACTGGTCATTCTCTATATGGCGACAAAAAATATAAATAATTGAAGATATAGTGGAAGACATGTTTTGAGAGTAAATTGTTCCTGAACATATTAGCTCCGAAACTAGTAGATATGTACGTTTTCTTCTATACAGAATATAATAAATATGGTGTCCGCTTTTTTTCATAGAAAAACCTCTTTTATTCTGTAGATTAATTTTTTTTGAAAAAAAAAACAATTACTTGCGAATATTACCTGTAAAATTCAGGAAGTCAAGATTTCTTAGTTTAATTTTTTTTTTAATTTAAATAATCTGACCTTTCTTATTCAAAGACCTGTTCACCTGTTTCGCAACAAGTATTGCAACGTTTGGTATTGTCTGTCGAGTAAGATAATAAATCATCTTCAAGAGTACGACAATCAATACAAACGGTTCGAGGAATAATGTCATCCTCATGACAAGCAGTTTTTCTTCAGTTGAGGTGTTGAAAAAAAAAGTTTTAAATAATGTAACCGGGAATATGTATGAAGATGTTGTGGATTTAAAAGAAATATGAATTGTTTTCAATTAAAGGAATACGACAGTTCGATTTCTCGAAATATTGAGGTAGATTAGTAACAAATTCATATTCTTATCTCTAATTTTTTTTTGCATTCAATGTAAATATTCCTCTACAACAGAAATAACCAATTAAATTAAATATTCGAATACTCCTGACGCTGAGTCCGAAAATATTGATGCGGATTGATGCTGTTATGAATGATATAACAACGACATATTGAATATTAACAGATTATAATAACCAGATTTAAAAGTAATTGTAAATATCTAAGATATATATATAAAAATTTCAGCAGTTTCTCTTTCGATTTCTATTTAATTATTCCTGTATTTCTCTTCAACGGTGGAATTGATAATCCAGTACAAAGCCATTCCCGATTCCCTCTCTCTTTAACTGCATCTCGTTATTATTTCTACCACCCGTTTCATCTTCGTATTCGAGGCTGACTTTAACTTCAATAACCGACATTTTAAGTATGAATTTTATTTGATCTGAATATCAGTGAAAACGTTGACAAATTTAATACAACAATAGAATAAATTTCATCACTAAAGGCTATGAAAGACAGATTTGGATAGAAAAATTTCAACAGGTCGAGAATCGAACCCAAAATAACCACTCAGTAAACCTCTTCGAGTCCCATCACATGGGATCCTTCTCTAACCAAACCTGAAACCTCAGTTCAGATTTGCCACGACAGGGGATGACAGAGACCATTTTCCAGTACTTCTCATGAATAAATTATTACTGAGGTAACTGGTCCATTATGAGTCAGGTTTTGCTTAATTTCCTCTAAATAGGCAGTTAATCACAGTTGAACTAAGTCCAGGACCAAGTGTTACGTAAATAAGGAATATCGAATGCTAATTACAGGTTTCTCCTCATAAAATTTGAAGCAACTGTCCCAACTATTTTGAACATTTATCTAACCGTGACGGATATTTATCATCGTCTTCGACGTTGTATATGTAATTAGAAGTTTCGACTATCCAGCGTTTGTGATGAGCCATAAATAAAATAGGAGGCCTTAGAACTTTGAACGCACTTGTTATCTGTCTTACCTATCTCTCTCCGTCACTGAGAATGGCCAACAGCCAAAGACGTCACTGCTGTTCCAAACAAGAACAAATAAATGATGACCTCGTTTCTGCTCCACCGTGTCGTCGTTCAATCAATGCGAGTGGTTTTGCAAGGAGAAAAGCTTTCTGTCAAGTACGCTCATAGTCAACAATTCAGACGTTACTTTCCCAACTGAAGATGGAACTAACGATTATTAATAAAACCCTCTCCAAGGAACATATCAGCCAAAATGTACAGGTCAACTGGAAAGCGGTGAGAGAGATCCTTTAAGAGAAAGAGGACAAAGTAAACTACAGAACTTTGAAAAATAATTATAAACTATCCATTCGGATAGATTTGTTCGTATCTGTGAACCATTCACCGCACTCTGAGGGAAATAACTATTTTAAAATTATTATTATACATTAGCTGGAATTAGACCGTATTTACAATTTTTTCCTATTTTTCACAATGATGCATTTCTTTAAGAAAATTTCTCATTGTTAAGTAAAATAATTTTATTTATTTCACAACATTATTTATTTCCCATGGCATCAAATCACTGAATGATATTTACCGTTACGCCTGTTACACACTTATAGACAAAGTCGTGCAATTTTGTATCGATACAATGTCTATAGACATAGACAAATTCTTGTACGCTTTCAGAACAAAAAAATAGAACATTTGTCTGATTTATAAAACCATAAGAATAGATTAGCTCAGTTATAAAAAATGTAATTGGCAGAAAGACACAACATAATATCCGATAACTTTTTTTTTCGGTCATATTACTTACATGCTGGCTTTGTAAGTTTATCTACTGCAGTATTAAACTTCATTTTGAAGATTCTATCCGTGCACTATCATTTTACTTTCATGAAATTTTGTTTTCTTTACTCTTCACTGATTGTGAAAAATATTAGCTCTTTAAGTTGACATATATAGACATATATAAAAGAAGTTGAATTCACACAAACATCGCTATAAGAATATAATTTTTTTGTTTTTTGTTTGAAATTGACTAACATCTCTTAGCATTCATTGCTTTGTCTTTCGTTTCGCTTTATTTCCAAATAGAGCTATTATTTTCTCGCGCTGGGAAGTGTGAATCTTTTCCCGGAAATTCTGCAGTCGTTCCTTCCATATCCTACATATTGGATGGCTATTTCTGAAAATGTGTATTAAAAGCCAGAGGTCCATTGGGAAAGTCTCAAGCTATCGGGTCTGATCGGCGATATATCTATCTTATAACGATTTGTGCACAACGTGCTTTGACTGCGAAGCTGAGCTGTTACACGTGTGTTCTACAATCAGTATAAAATAAAATCCGTTACGGGTTGAAGACAAGTTTATAGTAACTATTCGTTTTAGGAAATTACTACTTTTTACAGTACAAGATATAAACACATCGCTACTTGCTTCGAATAATAAGAAATATTTAATAGACATTTATTATAATTGCATTTTTTAATAATGAAGAATTTTAATTTAAATGCCTAAAGATTTTATGATTATTAAAAAAATAAAGTTATAAAAATATTTCTGTTAATGGTCGTATTAAGTATTCAAAGCAGACGAAAAATTAAAACCTTAGTGTTAGAATAAATGGCGCGATAAAGTGAAACCTTAAAAATATATATTTACAGATACCGTGATAATTTGTCTTGAATTTATTAAGAACTAGCAGGATGCCGGCGTTGCTTGGGTTGTCATACATCCATAATCCACCGATTTGACTCCAATCTCGGTTGCTTTTTATCTAACGCACCTCGACCCCTATATGTGCTCACCTTCCATCCCGAAAGGGGATGAAATCATTGACTCCGAAAAAGTTTTATTCGACGAGTATATCGGCCGTTTTAACATATTCGAAAATTACCACCCCTGTCCATCCCCGCTTGGGGGAGTTAAACGGCAAGTTGAATGTCATAATTAAACTCAGTGACAGTGACAACCATAACCTCGGATTCGACTCCAATCTCGATTGTTTTTGCGTTATTGTTGTGTAATGTCACTCAACCCCCACCTACTCTCAAGCCCGATAGGGTTGAAATTATACACAGAGAATATTTAGAGAAATTTTATCAATCTCATTGATCCTGAAATATATTTATTCTACACAAAAGTCCGCCGGTTAACACGGTTGAAATTTTTTAATGCCGCCCACCTTCACCCAAATTTCACATTATTTTTCGAGACGTTACCACTATTATCCTTAGTTCCAATATCTATTGAATCCAATTTATTAATTTTCCGATCAGTTTGTTCTGTACTGCGGGATGTTTGTGGATTTGCAGATTCCTAACCCTTTCCGTACCTTCCTTACCGTTGCATAATAAATACAGAATACTTTTGTCTAGTAGTGCACGATTACAATTTATGATTATTTCTTAAACCCATATTTATACCAAAAACCAAGTTGTTATGTAAGAAAAAGCGTGATTTGTTCCGCCACCGAGGCTTCTGCGGTGAAGGTCGATAATCTCTTATATTGCGGAGCTACTCCGGAATTCGTGGTAGAGTTAAGTACAGAGTAGCAAGCATATGGGATTCACGGCGGCTGTTGGATTTTGCTTTCAGTACTTCATCTTATAAGATGGGTGACTGAAAACTCATATGATAAAGTCACAATTGTGCGTCGCACACAACAGAATCGATATCTCCGTTTCCATTATTTTAATACCAGCAATGATATTTATTACAAACTTTATTATTTTGAATTAGATGAAAGAAACATGTACACGAATTAAATGGTTGTAAAGCATTCCTCAGAAATATGTTACGATTTATTACAAGTAGTTGTATTGACCTGAAAAAATTAAGTATCACACGTTGTCTTAAATAGTTGTAACAATCGTATTCTGTCCATGTAAATGGACCTTTTTCGTAGGTACAATGACTTAAATGAATTAATAAACAAACAAAGAATGATAAAAATGGCTGACACGCGTTTTCGCGATTTCCTGATTTTTTCTGTGGAATACCGGCATTGAAATAAATTATTTAATAATTATATAAATTAAGAAGCACAAAGACGAAGACAACACAAAATAACTCTCAGGTCAGTTTAAAATACTATGTCGCAAGCAATAAATTCAGAACTATTAATCTTGCCTTTTACTTACGAATCGAATCGAAAATTGACCGAAATGGAGAGTATTTTACGGAGTTTGTAAAGCAGTCGTTCCAGTCTTCAAGCTTAAATGATGGATATCGTCTGCAGTTTCCAATTATTGATTTTCATCACTAAAAGTTTGTAAATTTTACAAGAATAAGTTGTTTCCGTTACTGATTATCGAATATCGTCGAGGGAAATTCTCCTTAATTTTAATTCATAACAGTTAAAAATCTAAAAAGAAAATTCAAAAATGGGTTTCTTCAAAAGAATAAAGAAATACACTGTTGTGCTAAATCGACAAGAAGCAAAGAATACGAAATAAGTAAATAATTAAAAAAAAAATCTTATATTAAGTAAAATTTCGAACAGTAAATTCTGACACTTTAATTCGGTTGGGTAGATTAACAAGATCAATAAATTAATTTTCTCGGGAAATTCGATGTTCTCTGGCTCTACTTATTATTTCTCTTTCTATTTGTGTCTGGTCTTTTGTGTTGTAACCACAAGTGAATCATGGTTCTTCTTTCGGCTGGCTCAATTCCAGACGTCTTTATATCCTCTCGTTAATATTCTCCTGAATACCTTATACACCACGGGGAGTTCGTTTATCGACCTAAATTTTTTTTTCAAATCCTCTTCTCTTCCTTTCACGAGAATCAGTGTTACCAGTATTTGGTTCCAAATCATTCTTTTCCAACGTGTGTTATTTTTCCACTACCACTTTCAAGGTTTCATCTCCCTCTAACTTCATTATGTGGATTATCTGCATATTACTTAATACGTAAATAATTTTCCTTACAAACGTTCGTATTAAATGTACTCTGATTCAGCCATTTTCTGTTTTCATAGATGTGTCATAAAGTAAAATGCTCTGAGCAACCTGAAATCTATTGTACCAGCGATCGAATCGTTCGCTTGTTATGGCATAAGGGAGTAGGTAACGACTCTGGCATTGAATTATGCTAGCAAAGAGTACGACGAAATTCACTTACGTAACAGTTAAACTAACGGGCGTTATATTATAAATGGAAAGCTTCAACGACTCCATTATTGTCACTTCAGATTGTAATATTAAGCAATAAAAGTTTTATAGTCGAGTTTTTCAATTATCCTTATATGATTTGTTTTCTTTGCCTTACATAACAGATGCTGTCGTTTCCTCATGGAATAATTGAAGGTGAACAGTTAGAAAGATAATTCAACCGGAAAAATATATTCATTCATGAATTCAACTTGTTTATTTTGTACTTCATTGATGAATTTTTGTGTATTTAAAATACATAATTTATCGTAGTAGTTTCAACACCAGTTTAGTGACTATTATCCTTTTGTAACGCGTGATTTATACGTGATCACTTTATTTAATTTCAATAGTTTAATGCTATTTGAGTAAAATAGCAGAGAATAGATTAGTCTTCAGTCATGAAAAAAAAAGTTGAAAAAGAGGCCGCAGATTAATGATATATATAATACTAGCTGTGTGCCCGGCGTTGCCAGTGTACTTATTTATATAAACCCGAATAAGTATATAATTCTATATTAATCTTTAGTCAAGAAGTGATTTAACCTAAATCTAACTGTTCCTAGTTCCGTACATACTTTCCACCGATAGTGCATTAATTTAAAGGCTATAATATACATTGAATTTTATTACATCAATCCCAACAAACATACTTACGAATTTCTTTACGAATAGAATACTTAAATATAGTCCTTGAGTATTGCAGGATATAATTGTCCTTCAGTTTCAGACATTACGAAAGTTTAAATTGATGAAATAGTTAGCTAGATTCACAATGTAAACAAATAGTCGCCATATTAGAGTCATGTATATGGCACGAAAATTAACTTACATTTTCCGCAAGGATCGTAAAATATTTCGTATTGTTTTCTATTATCATTCGATGGAGTATTACTGGATAAAATTATACTTTTTATTAAATGAAACTATTTCTGCTAGATTTCATTACGTAAATAGGAACTATTTACTCTGTCTCTCTCTCTCTCTCTATCCCGTGACGTCACGGTCTATTGGCGCGCATGTAATTTAACACAAAATGATCACGTTTTTTAATTATAATTCTTTCCACATTTATGACAGGGGTTTCTCAACACAACAGTACCATTTCTCGTGTTTTGAAGAATATGTGTACCAATTTTTGTTGCAATCTGTTCACGCATTAAAATGCATTTGTATGCAGATTAACGTAAATACAAACAAATATACATCATTTTTTATTATACAGATTATATATTACTGGGAAATTTTTACTCAGGATACGACGGAAAATTTAGCCATGATCGTGTACATCAACTAACAGTGCGGATTTTATTTGAAATTTAACTGATATCTTCTACCATATCGCGATGCTAGTTAATTTTACGAGTACAATTTACCATTTTTTTTATATGTGAAATATTTAATTTTGAGAAAAACATTTCTTACCGAATCTGTTGGAGAAACTGATGTCCTGATCATTTCCACAGAATTAACTAGTTCGATTTCAAACTGAAGATTGGTAGGAAATGATGCTGTCCACAATTTTTTTTTTGTTAACGATTTGTTACTTTTCACTACCTCAATCAAATGAAAATCATCGCCGACTCTGTGACTGTGTTCACGTTCGTTTGCGCGGTATTGATGAAAATATGACAAGTTCTTCGGCGAATTTTAATTACAGAATGCCTACTAGTACATACACCTCAGTGTCACAAAGCAACGTGTAGGGAAGGTGGGGGGGGGAGGAGGAGTCGGACATTAAATTACAATGAGGAAGTTGTCGCATGCGTGGGCTTATTCACCCTACGTGTCCACACTCTGCGTAATCACAAGATGTTCCTCCAAGGCATAATATCCATTACAAAGGCTTCACAGAATAAATGACAAATTACTGAATTCAGAACAACAACTTCCCCTCGGCGTGAGTAAATTAGAATTCCTTCTGTGAAACTTGTGTCAATGTCATTTCTTTCACGAATAATCAAATATCAACACAGTCATAGTAAATGATAATAAATTAATTTTGGGGAGGCAGAATTAATTAAAATTAAATTAGTTTACCAAAGAAAAGTATCCAGTGAATAAATCGCGTCCTCATTATAATTTTATGCCGGGCTAAATCAGAAATATTATTGACGGATATTATTTATTATATGAATTGGAGTCTCCTTAAAATGGGACTTCAACGTTTTAAGTCTTTGTGGCATTCCTCTCTAGAAAAATTTAGGGGTTGAATGTTGCATACTTTAATACTCTTGGAATTTACCCCCTTAGTAGCTTCTTCATACAGAACAGCCTGTTCTAGAAGTGAATTCTCGTCCCATTCATAAATACAGTTCATAATAACCGTTTAAAATATTAAAATAATACGTAAATGTGTATAAGCAAAGGTGATGTTATAACAAAACAAAAAAAAATTCTTGTCATCGTTTCTGAGGTTGAGGGAAGCAAACTATTTTTCTAAATAAAATCTGCGAATTTTTTTAACATTTCCTGACACATTTCAAGAACCACCAAACATAAGGAAGACAATGGTTTCCCAATTTAAGCTAATTTCAGAAAATGATTTTCTGTTAAAAAATTCTAATTCTAATTTTTAAGCAAGCTGAAACTCATTTTTCTGTTTTATTGATAAATGTTTAAGTAGGAGCATGACGTCGTTTGGGAAAAAAAAACCTGGAGATCAGTCTCAAAAAGTCCGTGTCTGTAAAATTTTATTTCAATCTCATGAATTTTCTTAAATAATTGTCAACTGATTTGAAGCACACATCCACACAGTAGATTAATGGAAAATAAGGAAAAGGACTGGACTCTGTCCACGTAGAGTGGGTCACGAAATGAAACGGGGGTTGCAAATTATATTTCGTGGCAGGACAACACGGAACGGCCATCAATCTGTGCTGTCGATGTGCATGAATATCTCGACATGCCATTCGAACCTAGTGATTTACAGTTGTGCAGGCCAATCGTTCCTTCAAAAGTCCGCGAGAAAGGCCGCACATCAATCATTAGGATACCGCGCACAATCACAAAACCGCCAATAATTTATTGCTGCGAATAATTTCGAGGGGAATAATTGGAACATATGTGTGTGGTACTTAAGAAAAATGTAGCAGACGGAATCAATTTAAGCTGCAACGATTCCTTCCAATAATAATAATTTGTTACTTCGGAAAACGAAATACATTTTGTTATCTGCATTTCTAAAACAGAAGATATTTCAGTGATGGAAGTGATTGAACGGTTTGAATTTTGAATAAACAATTCCAGGAAATTTTCCTCGTTAAATTCATAACGAAATTAAATATTGATTTCTGCAAATCATGGTGCTTGTTACAGACACTATTTATTTTTAATGACTTCAGTGAATAGTCAATTAATATTAATTGGAAATAGTATTTCAGCATTATTTAAACAATTAGTAATTAGATTCATTTCATAGCCATTAACAGTCCATTATCAGTTTTTATAGTCCGAAATAACCTTCAACACAAAAACGTTTTTGTGCATATTCGTATCCTCTTCAGGCTGTTCAGTCTTTATAAACGTTTCTTCAGTCTGGCTATGATTAATACATATTAGGTTTCTACAGTATCAGAAATTCAACCTAATTGATAATTTTTAAAAAAAATTATTACAGGCATTACGGTTTTATTTAGCTTAATAAAAATTCAAAAATTGTAAGTGATTAATATTTCAAATTACAAAAATAAATAATAAATTAGAATATATCACAAAGGAAAAACAACACTTTATTTACAATTCTTTTTTTTTAGTTTTTGGTATTTCTTCGTAGATGGTAGAATTTTCAAAAATAATCGAAAGACTATTATTTTTTGTTTTAGTAAAGAAATATTTTAAAAGATTGTGTATATAATATTCTTATTCGTATTAATGTTATTTGGCAAATTATTAAATTGATTTATGTTTCATTCCCATAATTTTTTTAATAATACGTATGGGTTGAAAACTATTTTTCAACACTACATATATTTTGAATTTAAATTTATTGAAGTGACATCCTATGCGTAACGGATTTGAAAATAAAATTATTGGCAACATTTAATATTCCTTTTTTTTCAATGTTCAAGTCTAATTAATTACAAAATACAAGATTTTAATTTGTTGTTTTAATCCCTGGCGTTTGTGTGGACTGCATGAATACGCATCTGTAATTGATTCATTTGTCTGCAATAAACCCAAATCTCAGGAAAAAAAACGTGATGATAAACAGATAAAATAACCACTTCACATTTTCAGATTTGTTTTTTATCCGCTTATTTCATTTTTTGTTAAATATTTGAGGGTGGCGCAAACACTGGTTTAATTGCTACATTTTATTTACGTGTTTAATGAGTCACTTAGGCAACTAATGAACTCGTGGGTGTTAGTAAACATTAAATTATTCCAGTAATGTTTAATACGGATATTTATTACGGCAACGCAATACAAATCAAGCGTATTTAGAGTTGTTATAAAAGTTAGACACAGTCATGAAATCAATATGCTAAAATTAATAGGCATATTTATTTATCTTTGTTCAATTCTTGTGAGTGATACTGTAAATATATTACTAATAAATAACAAACTTTGATTTTAAAAGGACAAATCTCATTATAAACTCACGGGTCACGAAATACTATGGTTTCATTAAGCTGCGCCTAAACAAATACTGAAATGTGGAACGTTTGTCGCGTAATTGATCTAATTGAGGCGGAAAAGTTGGCAATTAGTTGAACATTCATACAGCGTAGTCCAATATCCGAACCTCTGCTCCGGTCTTGCTAAATTCCTTATTATGGCGATATTAATTCTGAAATTAAACACTGTGTAATTATGTAGAGCCAATCATGTGATCTCTCATTTTACGTTTCCGCGTTTCGTTTGGTGTACAATGAGATTAGAATTCGTGTTTCCATTCCAGTTAACAAAATTAAATTTACAGCACTTTTTCGTACAGAAAGTCATCGTGCTTTAAATAATATTAAGCATGATCTCTTGACTTTATATATAATAATTCTAGGAACCAGTTATCTTCCTGCTCAACTGGAACGTTTGTGAAAACATTTCCCCAGTAAATATAGCGTTGACCACGTTATATAACTGGATTAACAAAAAACGTTTTACGGATGACGTCTCTTATATAAAAACAAAAACTACTCTCAACTTACCTTTAATTTATTTATTTAATTTATAATTCATTTATATCATTTACTACAGACAGTTGTAGATATTTAAATACTTGTTGACTGTGTAACTATATTTATCATTACACTTTACAAATACAGTAACTTTTCTTTGAACTAAATATGATGTTTTAGTTGTTTAGAGAGATTTTTTTAATATTTTAATACTGGTATAAATAAATTGTTACCGAATTCATAAACAATTAATTTGTTTTATTTTACGCGTCCTTATTTCGTGTACACATGAATCCGTTTAATATGCATTTATGATGAAGCGTCAAATTATGAGAAATAATCTGGATAGGATATTCCTAAAATTATATAGCTATTAATTAAAGCAGTCATGTTTTTAGTAATATTCAATAATAAAATTCTCATCCCCGTCAACCCCCACCCCAAGGGGTGGTATCGTGATCTTCCCCCACAGTGTTTTTGTATGTATGTTCCGCATACAAATCTACATTCGTGGAGCAAATTTGACCAAATTTTGTACACGTCTCCCTTTTGAACCGGAAACAAACAGAACCACTCACATTCTGTACTACATGTGAAATGCGAGTGGCGATTAAAATTATTCTAAAACGTTAGAAATTACTTTAAAAGTATTATTAATCTATTAGTATAGACAGGTTCGCAAATATTCCAGTCATTTTCAATCTATCATCATGGATAGTTTGAATAAAATCATATAAATCCATACAAGTGTTTTTTTGGGGACAATACTTTCCTAAGTATCAATTGATGTTTCTCTTTAAAAATTTAGCAACGTTTCCCGTCTAATTAAAGAAAGGATTAAAATAATTATGAAGTTGAACAGTTACAGTTCCAGAAATGAGGGAGCATTTTTCATGACACGATTCCCCTGCGTTTTCGCGAGCACACAAAATTAAGTGTGTAGTAATGGAAACATAGGGTTCTCTCACGGCGACACGCTGAACAATGTCTTAGGCTCCCCAGCCAGCGGTAATGCATACAAATTGGCTTAAGGTTACTTAAAGTTGGTTGCCTCGCAGTTACACCGCACACGGCCTTCAATAATTGACTACAGCGCCTTTAAGCGCCCAGGGTTGCCCAAACTGGATTATGTGGCCCATATGTGATAAACATAAGCGCTTAATTACAATGTACTCTGGGTGTAGTCAAAACAGTCAGGAATAACCTTACGTCCTGCCTCGATTAGGAGAACTACAGCATCTGAAGGTGCAGGAAAATAAGTGTCTTCTCTTTTCAAAGACGAAACATCTCTCAGGTTGCATGTGTCTAGTAAAGCTCACAGATATTTGGAGCATAGTGGACTATGCCACAGTGGCATTCGGCGCTATCCTTGACAGTGGTGTCGCTTCCAGAGAACATATATTTATAAACGGTACTTAAAAATCCAACAAAGGCCTTGAATTAACCATAAAAATTGTCAGAGCTAATAATCGAGATCCGGGTTCGCGAAATGTATGTTCAACTTAATAAGACACTACCTCCATCACAGAAAAAAAAATTGTAAAAATAAACTTTATACCATCTAACCTTTGGTCACAGAAGGCGTGAAACGCTGTAACATCAATCTCACCTAGTGCTAATTCATCTTCCATTTCAACATTGGCTCCTTTCGGGATCAGGTAGTTTGCCCGATACACACTTTCCCGAAGCACGTTTTCCCGACAACATTATCCCGATTGGCATTTGATCCATCGGAAAATGACATGCCGGGAAAACGTCAACCGGAATAATGTCCTGTCGGGCAACGTCAATCGGGATAATGTTGTCGGGAAAACGTGCTTTTGGCTAGTGTGTGACTAGATTTTGTACTAGACCCGTTCCTTTCAATCAAATGGTGAAACGCCAGAATTAAACCAATCACGATTCTCATCAAATTTCACATACAAAATAATCCATATACTTAGTTACGTGAAATAATTTCGTAAATATTGGTTTTGATCCCCAGCATGCAATTCTGTTTTAATTTTCCAAAGTATATTATAACGGCTAATACATACGTCGCTTACTTTATTTAGGAAAGTCATTTATATGCTAATAAATTATAATAGATTTATTCTCCCTATATTCTAAGTCAAAATCATGAAATTCAAATTTTACATTTTCTTAACATTATAATAATTACCCTCTTATATTATTTTTAAAATGAATATGATTTATTGGAGGATATATAAGTCTCGACTGTGATTGGCGATGCGTCACGATAAAACATTTATTAAAATTTCCGACGAAATATTTTATATAGACATTTCTGTCTATCAGTTCATGACTATAACGTAGGTTCTATAGTGTAAAAGACAATAGACAAAGCCGATACCCAATAAAATATATTCATTCTCTCTTGTTTAACGCTGCGACTAGAACTGTGTTTGTATTTTCAAAAAATTGAACCTTTCATTGGAAGTTGTTCATCTGAAATGTTTAATTAAAAAATTATTACAAAAATTCGTACTTTCTAGTGATGATTCGTCACAAATTATCTGACGACTTAAAGCACCTTTTTATTTTTCACTACGACCACAACAACGGTTAAAAATTAAAAACAATTCTCAATCCTGAGATTTTTCTTTATTCCAACATCCACAATACTCTTTTTTTTGCATAATTTCCTCATAAAAAAAGTTTCAGATATCCGGATAATGTGGTTATAATTATAAAGGAAACGATGTTTGATAACAACATTTAATTTACACTACAAATATATATTTTTTTTCAGATTGAAGCGATTCTTGCAATGCTGAACTTTTGCTTTCCGGATTAGAAGCGTTAGTCCCTGAAGTCATACAGCCGCAAGATACCAACCTAATTGCCCTTACAACTTCCTGCCCTTGAGGTGTCCCGAGCAAAGCCATTAACGGCTGCTTTCATTGCCCGTCTTTGTTACACGAAAACTTCATTTGCATGGAGAGAACATGCAAATGTTATAACTGTCCGCCAAAATATACAATTTATTTTGCCGCATTCACAGAATTCCATCCCATTGCTCCCGTCCCTACACAAAAATTCGCGAGCGCCCACAAACGCGCACACACACACACACACACACACACTGGCATTGGCTTGAAGCACTTAAATTGCTAGGACGGTGAAAATTTGCAAATCGGAAAACGACCGGCTCAAATGATGCAGAACAAGCTAGTTTAATGATAATTCTGTGCTAATAGAGACGGTCTGAAGTATAACTCCCTGCAATAATTTTAGAGAACTAAATTGTGTTCATAGGTAAAGGAAAATAGGCTATAACACAGATAAAACTCTCCTCGTGAATAAAGTATGAATTTACATAAGTACGTAAAAGTCGTGCTTTTTTACTTCAAAACATGTGATGCATTAAATGAAGTTCGTCCATGGAATCATAATTCTAAATACAGCAATGTTTTTCAAGGTGGAAATAGTAGTGTATATATATATATATATATGTAAGTGCTTTGTGGATATTTATTTCGGTGTGAGTTTGCAGTGTTTATACATCGACTTCTTTCACGAATATAATGAACAGTCGACTAACTTTAAAACGCAATACAATGAAAACTACTCATTATTCATTACGCGATATATTAATTAAATACTAAAAATGAACGTTTAACATTTTTATAAAACATCATCTTTCCCATTATTTCCTTTGCTTTGGTTTGTTGAACGGACCCTTCTTAGACCCAATGTCTGCCTACTCATTCACATTTATCGCGTGGCAAATTGGCAATGTTCTGTTGAAGGTTTGTGGCTTATTCTAATAAATCTGCGATTGCACATAAGCCCACTGAAACAAGACCATGTCCGGTGTTTCCACTAGACACCACCATTCCGTAAAAAAAAAAAAGAGACTTTCTCGGAAATGTTTCGTGTGTAGCAATGCGATGATCTCGTGCGCTGCGTGACATGTGGCACCGTCTTGTTTAAAGATATCATTTATCACGTCAACATATTCCAACTGCTTCTCAGTGACATCTATTATATTCTGCTGGTTACAGACGAGTACAAATACTCCCATAGCACGTGCTTGGAACCTCTAGTCGGGAATATCACTTTCTTTATGAAAACATAATCCCGACCTTACATTCAAATCA
The DNA here is from genome assembly GCA_037074705.1 of Zhengitettix transpicula. Taxonomy (NCBI): domain Eukaryota; kingdom Metazoa; phylum Arthropoda; class Insecta; order Orthoptera; family Tetrigidae; genus Zhengitettix; species Zhengitettix transpicula. Next base: position 57,963,629 of record CM073595.1, on the reverse strand, counting down.
TTCTGCGCCCTACATTAAAAATAAACGTTTCTATTTTCTGGTATCCACACAAGAAATAGTTGTCGATAGGATTTCAAAGGATACAAGAGAGAGCGGCAAGATTTAGTGCTGCAGAGTCCTGGACATGGACATGAGGACGTTTAAAATTTTTCAAAGAGTATGCAGGCCCAAAACCTTGGAATCATAATTGCAAAATGAGGCAGAGACATTATAAATCTGATGTGGGTAAATTTTTATTTCTATGTCGGTTAGAAATAAGTTATTTACAGAGGTTTTAGAAATATTTCCTTAAACAGGTAAAATACGAAAATAGTGAAAATGTAAGTGTAAGTCAAAATTATTTTTGAGAGAACATTTGTTCAAATTAAAGGCTAATTTGTTCAAACTTACCCTTTTCCATTTCTCTGAACTAGTCATTAAAATTTATTTTCGTTAATTGTGGTTTATTGTAATTTGAAATTTTTATAGTTTCTTCTATCTGTTCATTGAAACTTCCACAAAGTGTAATTCAATCCCAGTTAATTCGATTTTAATTAATATTCACATGTAAGCGTGTGAGGTACTTCCATACTGGCAGCTGCTTATATACCTTCGTTAGTCATTAACAAAATTTAAAAATTCAAAAATAGAATTTTGAGTTTATTTACTATTTTGACAATCTGGTCTCAAATTCTTAGGAAAAATTTAAGTTTTTAATGAACTGTCGGTCTTATTCAATCCAAACATTTAATTATTAGTTCAACATATTTTTATCTGTTTACATACATTGAGTCCGGTTTAGAAATTGTCTTTAACCAGGAGATGAAGTCTGCAAACGGCAAGACCTGAGCCTTACAGTCTCCGCAGTTTAAACTAACTTCAATGTTGCTATCTCTTAATCTACTTACTTGAGTCTTCTCACTTGAATGGTGCTACTATCTCCTCCCATTTGTTCTAATCTTTGTTCCCCTGAGTTGTTATGTTTCCTTGCCCATGTACGTTTCTCTCTTAGAAAATTATTCTCAGGAAAATATACGTCACATGTACGTCGGCTATTTCACCATGCCAACTTTATTTTCTGCTTATTTAACCATGCCTTCATATTTACGCCTATTGTAACAGCTGATCGAACACGGTTGTTTATCATTAACACATCATTGATTTGAAAATGTTCTTGCTTTGAATGTATGACGTCACTTGGCTTTCAGTTTAAAAGGCTACATATAAAATACCACATGTTCGTTTACCGCGTTTAATGTAGTTTGAAGCCTTATTTTGAGAAATGAATAAATTGTTTTTTACATTACAAAAGACCAATCAAAATTATATGCAAAATTGTTTAGAACGGAACAAACCTCCGGTATATTAATAACGTACCTCTCAGACCGCCCATTCCACCACAAAAACTAATTTAAAAAGCTATTACTGTAACAGAGGCCCAATTTATGAACAAAACCAAGTGCACATTTTATAAAATTTTACTAAACATTTATTCGACTAAGATAATTACGAAAATATGTTAGCCTACTATAGCACGAAATAAAATAGAAAAAAACAACAACCGTAGCTATATAACAATTACAACTAACGTTCTTTATTTTTGTCAAGCATCCAAAAGAGAACCAGCAAAACATTATCACCAATCAGTACTGAAATACAGATTATTAGTACAATAGATGGAAATAGGAAACATATATGTAAAATTCATATAATTCATCAGTAAAGTCACCACCAGAATAATTATCGTTTCCAAACAAACCGTACGAATTAGTCAGAAATAATACCTAACGATATTTCATTGGACTACGAAAAATTGAGCTAAGATTCCTAGTTATATAAATTAACGGAATTAATTTGCCAAAAACGTCAACTCAATTGAAGAAAGCGTCGATATTTCCACATATCACAAGCATCGTACGTTCTGTTCATTAAATTGTAAAGTCCACCTTTTAAAGCTCAGCCTGGTTGCGAGTTGGCCAAGATAAGCGCAAATAAAAGAAGGGGAAATAATTATTTAATCTATATTTGGGGATTCTCTCGGGACGCTGGAAAAGCCAGATAGCAATTTGTTCCCCTCAGTTTGCGAGAAGTACGCAAGTTTGATGAACATTTCGGGGTAACTGTTAAATTGTGCTCGTATCTCAGTACAACAGAAACCGTCCAGCAATCATGTCAAGTTGGCAATGGAACACCATTTCTTGTAAATAAATACCTTAGAAATTAATTTATAAATGTGTTTAGCAACATTCTATCAATTTGGTCTTCGGGTCTTAAATCAACAAGGCAATGATTTTCTTCAATGACAACTGTAATAATGGATTGCACCAGATTCCCATATTGCTACATTTTACCGTTTACTAGAAAATGACGAAACAGTATGTTCATAATAATGATTATATTGTGGCTTAAATTAGTTCGTATCGACGTATGGTAGTTTATTCAAATTTCTAGCGGTTGACCGTCCGTGCCGTGTCAGTGTTGAAGCTGTGGTGGTCACTAATCTTTTGCGATGGTCACTCAGCTGACCTTTGTTGATAAAGTAGACGAGTCATGGAATCGTTCTAGCTCTACGATGGATGGCTACGACTGACTGATGGAGATCAATAAAGCCGCCGATAGCTCCCTGACAACCGCATGCTTCCAAGTGTGTCCATATAACCGATTCACTACAATCCTAATAATATTTAAACGGCAAGTCCTGAGAACAGAGTGAAAATTTCAGATCTGATACACCGACTGTTTTCGTTCTAACGTTACAAAAAAAATATTTGAAGCTATGCAAAAGTGATTCGTTTTAAGATTACCGTTGACTCATACAAAAGTATGTTCGGTAGAATTTTCAACATTTTCTATAAGACGATCATGTAAAATAATAATAATTTTAAATCTGAAGTGTGTTGACTGTCCTATTTTTTACCACAAAGTATTCAAAATTATTGTTTCTGGCACAGGATGTTCCAGAACTTGAACGTAGTGTATTTATTTGCCTGATTAATTTTCTGAAATGGTTTTTATTTTTTTATTGAAAAAAATTCTAATATATATTAATGTACATTTTTAGAACGATAAGGTAAAAAAACTTTGAGATTAAATCGTCATAGTTTAAACTGTCATACCAACGTACATCACGGAAGCTCTATGAGCTGAAGCACAGACATCAGCAAGCCTTTCAAGTAAAAAAAAAATTGGTGGCACTATTATGGAAACAATACGCCGAGTATATTTTTGACATTCACGCCTCCATAAATTCATAGTTTGTTGCCTTTCAGCTAACGAGAATGGCAAATTAATTATCTATGCAGAACATTACATCGATCATTACCAATAATATGCTGATAAAGGCAATGAAGCCAGTTGCCATTTAAACATAACGAATGTGTTTCGGCAATTAATAAACGTACACACGTTTTGTTGACTGGGAGCAATACACGGCAAAATTATTTATAATTACGACGCGGCTAAATGCTGTGTGCTAACAAAGCTGGCATGCAGTGAATCCCGTCACTGGCCAGCGTTTATATCGATTCATTAATCCCGATAAACAAACAATCCACAGAGTTCCTGGACATTGCAGAGACCCACCACCGAAATTGATACACGGCCGTTCGCACTGCTTATCTTGGAGGATCCTATGTCATACAAACTCAAGAAAGTACAGCAGCTGTCTGAAAATTCAGAGACAATCGCAGTGTTCACGGATCTCAGAGCGGAAGGGAATGAGACCAGTATAGAACAGTAACTGGCAGAGAACGGGCCACGAAGTTTTCAGGATTCAGGGCAGCCAGTTGGTTGAAAGTGTGAGATTCATAACACAATCGATGCGAAGTGATGTACAGAAATATTACTACACACATTCTCTAATCTAAGCTTGAAATCTAGGATGAGGTTTCTTTCTGAATGATGGAGAGGTAGAGTAAAAAGATGCTATTAAATAAAAATATTTACATTAACAACATACCAATTCCATACAAACAAAACCATAAATAGCTTGGTTTAATCGTCGATTGTAAGATAACATGGTCCCAACACACCAGTCACATTAAATAAATCAACAATCACCATTACTTAATCCTAATTCACCTTTATCCCTTTCAGTGAAAGAATTACTTGCTACATCCCTTATTTCTCCGTTATGGAAGTACGTCTGTAACGTTTGCGGTTTGGCAGCCAAAACACACGTCAATAAGATCCAAATATTTCAAAACAAAATCCTTCGTTATATCACAAACTGCCCCCGGTACTTCTCCAATACACGCATTCATAGTAACCAAATTCATACTTCTTCAATATAAGAAACATAATTCACCCCAACCCGTTAATATCCGATACAGCAGCGTCCCCTCCACCAAATTATAATTCAATAAAATACATAAGTTCAGTTACACAAAATGCTCAAAAGGATATATATTGTATAATATAACATGTATCACAACTGTAAAATCTTTAGATTGTTAAGTTTCCTGTATAATAAAAATAAGAAGGAAAAAGCGTCGGAGAATTCTAGATACTTGTTCACGACGCCTGCGTACATCTTCCCAAGTGAGATGTCAAATAGGTTCCTGACGATAAGGATTAATGTAGACGAAATAATGTGTTACCTAGGCCAACAGAATCGCTATTTCCTGATTCTTCTCATATTTATGTATTAGAAACAGATAATCACTGATAGACACAGCTAAAACGTTTAATTCTGAATGGGGTGAAATAAATACAGGAGTTCCACAAGGTTCTATTGTGGTGACTTACTGACCATTTTGTTCTGATACGATATTTAGAAATGACAAAAAAAGATTTTAATTCATTTATTTTAAATATAACTAACATTAAATTATTAAATTTATATAAAAAAAATGGGCTTAACTCTGGTGAGCAGGAAGAATGTTCTTATGTAGCTTCTATTCTCAAGAAACGTGGTCGGGATTATTGAAAGTAATAAAAAATAAGACGCAAATATCGAGCTTGGACAAGAATGGTGTTCAGCTACTTTGATTATGACTACCCTAGACACTTCGTGTCGTGGATGCCTCCGTAACCTGAACAGAACTGATGGTGGTTGGGTTGTAGTCATTTTTAACACATCTCCCTGGCTTGCGGGCTGATGGTCGAAACTTATTTTCTGTAGTTGGACTAAAGTGGACCTAGCCACTCCTTTTCTTATTAAAAATGATTTTTATAAAATTTGGTAACGTGGTGAGCCACCCTCCTCCAAGCACTTGTTATACCAGACTCTCTCGGACTGCCTCCCAGGTTCTTTGTCCTCCCTTTTCAACATCTGGAAGTTCCCAGTAATACTGTCCTTCAAATACAATAGGAGGCCTGACCGTAACTAAATGACCACCATCGAATATGCTGCGACTTGCCTCCGCGCTTCGACAAAATTTAAAGGTAAAATTATTTTTGCTTGCCAGATAATATGAAATTATGTAACATTAAAATATAAAGGAGGAAATAAATCACCACACTATACTGGATCCATTGTCATTTTCCGTTTATATAAATAACTTACCAAAAATAGTTATTCCATTTTCCGAGGTTATACTGTTAGCAGAAGACTCAAATATTATATTATAAAGAAGAGGTATTTTAAAAATTAACCATTCTGTATTTAACATTTCAGCCCTCCATATAAATAAAGAAACCGCGTTTTATGCAACTGAATTGTGTGTCGTTAGGATCTAAAATAGATAACATTTGTGAACTTAAAAATTCTAATAAATTAAAATGGGAAATCTGCCACAATACAAGTTCATTTACCAATGCTATTAGAATAATGCAAAGTTCAGTGATATTAATATTAGAAAATTAGTTCACTTTACATACTTAATGGTATAAATTACTTGGGCAAGTCTTTAGAGAAAAATAAAATTTTTATTCTCCAACAAAACTTCTGAGTTTCTTCAAAAACATCATGCACCAGGGAATTCGTGATGTCAGTGCAAAAAATAATTAATTTTATGAGTTATAAATAATAGTTCTCTATTCACAACCAATTCATATCCCGTTTAATCAATAATGCGTACGTATGAATTTCCTTTTGTAACTTTACGTGATCCACACAGAAACAATATTTCTAAACAAATAGTGAATGTAAAACATGTGGTGGTATTTGTAGCGTACAACAGTGAATGAATCAACACAATCAGAAACAGAACTGGAGGGGATACATCACGATCACTAAATGGAGCATTGAACGGAATGGCTTAAAGGTGAGAGTTCATTTCGCCTAAAAATCAGATTTCGTGTTCTAATTTTGTGGTAGTGTATGAATTATCCTTATAATTTACGAAAGGTTTATCATAAAAATGTAATACTAATTTCAGTCAAACTGAATTAATTTAGACTACATTATTTAAATTTTAAACTTACTTATCATGTCATAAATAATTCCTTAGCTGAAGGTATTTTCTTTCGAAGACTAAGATGTATTTCTTGTTGCATACAATAAGGGGCGCGTTTGAATAATCAATAAGTGGATATATATTACTTTCATTGCAACAATCGTAATTATTAAGCATTACGTTTTGTAATTAAATGATATAAAATTATTAAGTCGTTTTATTATATTTTAAAAACACTAAAAGAACTAATATTATTCATGACATAGGAACTAAACTTGAATCCTGAACTTCATTGAATACTGCAGCTTCTATTTAGTTTTATAAAACGATAGTCAAAATAAATGGTAAAATATCCAGTAAGACTGAATTTTTTTTTGTAAAATATTATGATTGACGGAAACAATCAAGTTAGTAACATCAATTTAAATGCCATCGATTTGAAAATCAGTTTCTTATTTGTTGAAGGTGAAACGAAAAGTCTCCCCCTCCCAAGTAAATTTTTATCATTTCATCAAAGTTTTTCCTTTGCAAATCAAAAGTAAACATTTGAGATATTTTTTTTTTCGTTTGCAACGAATGTCAAAGGAGCGGAAGGGAGCAGCGGTTTTCTAGGAAAGCTGTGGAAGTGAAACTGTTTATTTAACGCCTCACGATCGAAACCCGCATAATCAGTCATGGATGCCGGCCTCTGTGGGGGTTTCTTAATTGATATTGGTTTCCTATGGCGCGCTTCTTAATTATAACGACTGCTGGTAATTACCTGGAAGCCACACAATTCTTGAAAACACTAATCGACTTTAGTACTATAGAGAACGGAAAGCTACGAACGGCACCTGCATTTAAACAAGACGGAACTAATGCAATTTAATCCACGTTAATCATTCCGTGGTCTCCTCAATCAAGCTTCTGTCAATTTTATTTAATTTTGAAGTGAAGCTTCATAGAACTTCTTACGTGCGGTTTGCCTTTACCCGAAAACAAATCTGTTGATACCATGTTAGCGTTGAGCTGATTTAAATTAATCTGGATTAACAGACGTTTGGTCCCTTTTTTCTCTGATTAAAATCTAACGAGAACAAATTCTAGGTAAATGTTGCTCTAATCATATAATATTCAATTTGATTTGTAAAATCCGAATGCATATTTGAAGAGACAATAAAAAGTAAATAAAACTTGGGAAATATAAAGGAGAATTATAAATGTAGATATAATGGAAGCTATACATATTTATTGTTTTCTAATGCAAATAAAATTCACATTTTTAAAAATTTTAAAAATAATAAACAATATGTATCCTGACCCGAAATCTTAATTCATGACAATACCGTATTTAAAATCTTAAGTAACAAATTTTAGAAACGTATTACAATAATGTGTGACTGGTTGTATTATATTTTAAAGCCAATACAAAATTGCGGTAAAAATGAAAAACTCCCTTATTATTGGAATTTATATTTGGAGAAAATCTAATCGGGACGTAAAATATTTTCCTGTAGCTGATAAACCGAAAATAAATTTGCGGAATCAAGTAGCAATAAAAGAAAATTTATAGAAATTTGTGGAACTTCATTCTTCTCCCTATCATGAGAATGCTTAATTATTTAAATTACGGAACATTGGCAAATCATTTTTTAGTAGTTTGGATTCTATATTTGAGTATGAAAACCAGTAATTATATTTTTTCTACACATATTCGTTACATAAAACAAAAATAAATATTAATTTTGAAAATAAGAAAGTCGTTTACGAAACCATGTGTAAACATCAATTGGGATATCTAATACGAAAAATTTCAGAATTTTTTAGCAAACAACTGTCTTATATCAAAGATTAAATTTCATTATTTAAGTATCACGATATTTGAACATAAATATTTGTAATCATTTCCCCCCCTAATATTAAGTGTTACTGTATCTAATTTTATGAAAATTCCATTTCCACGTAATTTTCGGAGCATGTTAAAAGAGACAAAATGATTGCTATTAACAGAAGAATTTAAGTTTGCAAAAGTATAGTATATTACGTGTGCGCCTGTGTGTTTGTTAATTTTAAGTGTGTTTCGCGGGTTGCAGATTTTTTCTTGAAACCGACTCCTGATGTTATTTACGACACTGAAAACAATATTTATTCTGAGACATCACTCCACGTAAACGTTTCGAAGTAAGCATTAAGGATGATACTTTCCAACTGCTAGATCAATTAAATAATCTTTGACGTCTTGCCTATATTCGTAATATAGTAAAACGTAGAACTCATGTGTGTTAAATCTTTGTGGTGAGAATGGCGCACGTGGAAGCCTTAGCTTTGTCAGTAACGACGGCTAATTTGCCTATCTAGAACCCTCAGCCTAGGATTGTCTATGCCACAATGGCGTTGCCTAGATTACACACTTCACATTAATATGAATGGCGGCGTGGTCGATTCAATTCTTCCGCATGTTTTGTTTCAATCACCCAGGCGATAGTGCTCATTGTTTAACTCCAGATTTCCAATTTGCCGTATATGCCAGTGAATCGATGGTAATCTCCTCGCTCAGCTGGGTGCGGTGGCTTTCACAATTGTACGATGCAAATTTTGTGCCACCATTGTCCTGGATGTATCATGTCTGGGCTGTCAAATTTAGTGTTTATAAACCTACCGGTTGAAAGGAGTTCTTGATAATAATACATTGTCGGGTGTTATTCTGGGTTAAAATTCTTTGTTTCGGAACGGCGACGCGCCCTTGCACACTTGGGTTCTGATTCCCTACTCACGAGTAGAACAAAGTCTGTACTCGGATTGGACTGGAGAAACGTAAAGATGGTTCACCAAAACAGAAAATAAACGGATAAGTGTTTGCATTATCTTGTTAATTTGTAGAATTTGGTATTACATAAATGACTGTAGAGACAGAAATATGAAAAATTATTAACGATTATATCTTTAGTGAATTTAACTTTGCTTGACTGTCAATATAAACTGAATATACTACGAAAATGTTTTTACGGAATTTATAAATACAGTCTGACTGCATTGGCATCTATTACCTGAAATAAAAACATTACTTTCTAAAATTAATAACTCTATTGCGATAATACCAAGTGAAGTTAATTAACAGTTTGTAACGAACAGTAGGGAGTTAATTTTACATTTTTGATCTTACGTGAAATTAAATTACCAATTTTTTGGCAAATAACATTTTTTACTATATCGTACAAGTGGTTATAATAGACAATTAATATTTAACATTGTTATTAGTGTTCTAACTTTCACGTATTTTTAATTGAATTTATTAGTTGAAGGAATTAATTATTTTTTTTAATTATAATCGTACTAATTTGTGTGGTCATTATCGACTGATTAGTTACAAATGATCAATAATGTTTACAATTGAATAGATTTTTTTAAATTACATTTTTTGTGGTATTACAAATACTTCTAAATTTTTGATAATTAATGCTTAAAATACTATATAATATTACAAAACAAATGTGAGATAATTTATTAAATTTTCCCATCTAATTGAAAGTTAAAAAGTTAATGAATTACGGGAAAAAACATTCCTTAAGTAAATCACATTTTGTGCTAATAAAAAAAACCTTTATATTATCATTTCGTATAAAGCTGATCTAACGAATTTTAATGTGTTTAAAGATTTTAATATTTGAATTATTTTCGAAGGAATTTAACTCCTTAGCGAAAAAATTGAAAATTTTGAAAATTTTAACGATCATTATAGACGTTCAAGGACTTAAAATATTTAATTCACGGTTTTTTAATCAGTTTCGTTAAAACTCCTGTTCTTCTAATGTAACAAAGCTAACCCTTCGTTTACTTTGATTTCTTAGTCCAAAATGTTACTTTCTGGTCTAGGTAGTAAGAGTTACGATACTGTGCAGCGTCGCCATTTCTAGTGTAAAGCGGCTATAAACATAAAGGTGATTGTTAGACGCTGGTCGGGAACTAAAGGCACTGGGACGAGAAAGCTGAAACACCGATGGCCATCTCCGATAGCGGTTTTAAGCTCATTTGTTCGCATGCACATAATATGTAAATTACCTCAGCGCGTAAAAGACATTGTTTTTTCCGTAAGAATACGAATCGAGATAAGAGCGGAGAAATGGGGGAGGCTGGCTTCGATTCTGCGTGTCCGCTCGAGATACGCCTCGTCGTACTTAGCCAAATTGCTACATTCCGCAAACAAGCTGTTAAAACTTCTTCGTTTTGGCGGCTCCTTGGTGCAGCCCCTTCTCCGTGAATTATAAAAAATGCCGCATACGCCGAAGCACATTTCTGCGTGCAAGTTAAATTAATACGAGCTATGCAAGGTTTTAATAAGGGAATAGTCCTTCGTAATAGCTCCCGTTCAAAAGGAAACACGACTCAATGTTTCCACACGTTGAAAATAGTTTTCCGTTCTCCATTTTTTATAACGAATGAATAAAAATTAATATCCTCTATCTGGATAAAGTGGAACGCGAAAAAAAAATTATTAATTGACCTTGACTTTTCCATTGCTTGGATCTACGTTAAATATTTCAATAATAAGAAGGACCATGTATGGTATAAGTTTAAAGTGACCTCTACATTTATCATATGGAACATCTTATTATAACTTAGAAGACAGACACGAATTTGGAAAATAATATACACTTTGACAAAGGGACCAATACGAGAATAATTAATTGCACGCTTTTTAGAAAACTGTAATTTTCTAAAGCGGAAGAATCCTTGTTTTGAAATACTTGCTACCGTTGGAGTATTACAAATATAGTGGAACATATTATAAAACGTGATTTATGACGTGGTAAATTTAGTAATTTTTCTGAGTGACAAGCTACAATATTCCATCATATTCCGTAGACCATGCAGAAAGTGGAATGAGTCATGAATTTGTACATAATTACAATAGCATCTTAAAATTATAAATATACATATTATAATTATTTTAAGTTCAATATGTCATGGATTATGACAAACTCGATTCATACCGAAAATAGTTGGGCTGAAACAAATAAAATGAAGATAAATAGTTAAAAAGAAATTCAATATATATCATGAAAATGTACGATTGGGTTATATTATAATTGGGGAGAAAATAACTCAAGTAATCAACTGAAAATATTTAGGAATCCTTTTTGAACTCAATTCTAGTATATTCGACGTCTCTAAAATATTGGAAATCTACATTTTGTAATGAGAATATTTAAAAAGCAAATCGAAAGAACTTTCTTATAAAACTCTGGTTCGTACCATACTCGCGTATGGTTCAAGTTGTTGGGGTCCTTATAGAAAACATTACATAGAACGCCTAGAAAAATGTCAGAGATGGCCAGAAAAATTTGTAATACGGGGACCTAAATTTATTAAAAGTTATTGTGCTATTTAGGAAACAAAAATTTTAAGTTGACAGCTGTTCGGGTAACGGTATTCAGATAAAAGATAAAAATAAATTCAGTACTGAGTAAACGAGACAACATTGTCATTCCTATTAGGATGTATAAGAGATGGAGACGAGGACAAGAAAAAAAATAGTTATGTAGGAAAGAGAGCTGTGGAGAGTTAAAGGAATGCGAAGAACAAAGAAACGCAGACGCCAATTTCCTCTTGAAGGAGGTTTCTCATGAAGCCACTTCAGCCAGCATCAAAAATAATTAGGACCAGCCGAAAACGAGGAAAATTCCACTAAATTATCAAGTGTACATTATTTCTACCAGTGAACTTTTCTTTTAGAAAGTTACTAAAGCCAAATGATATTTTCCCTCTTGCTTGGTCCGAATAAATCCGGGGAGAGAAAAAATATCTCATAAGACTTTTCTTAGTTGATATTATTTTTAGGTAGAAAAATATTTTTTTAATTAATAATTACTTTTTCCCCAGAGATAATCTTTCTTTCATAATGTAATGAACTTGACGGCGAATAATTCAATGAATGGCAGACTGCGGACCGCCTTAAGAAAATACGAGGAACAAACTGGATGCGATGCCCAGAGGAATGAAGAAGGTAAAATGTGTAATTTACGATTCATTGAAATACCTGACAGTTAATCGTTACTAAAATAGTGGATTAGTGAACAAATCTACCGAATTCGTATAAGAACGCCTTAGTCACGGTGAAGTGTGCAGAAAAAAAAATTCTTTCACAAGTCAACGATTTATTGATAGTAATATGTTGAGAAGAATGTAAACGTTTGAGATGCAGTGCAAATAGGTTTTGAATTCGAAGGGTTCGTGGAGTTTAGGGAAAACAGGCAATAGCAGTTTTATTATCAGTTTTTACTGTGGCCTGATATACGACGGCGTGTGGCGCTCCTAGAGACGCAAACTTTTATAACCGTCAGGTCACGCTACAGGCTGAAACAACGATAACAAAGCACTGCACAGTTTCACGTTCCTCCATCTCAAATGTCCTAGAGAGTCAGTACTTTGTCTTTCACTTCTCAACTTTAGTTGTGTTATGGTACTCGGTGTTACGGCTTTATTTTTATTTAATTTGTTTTCCTACTGTAGGCACGGTCTGTATCTTCTTGGTGCTGGTGAAATTACGTCCTAAAGAAAAGGCACCGTACTGGATATTTAATTTTATACATGCGACAATAAAATTGTGCTATCCCTCAGAAATGAAAGAAATTGTAATGACATTACTTTCGACACTGAAGTGTAGGTCGTGAGGTACAGCAAGTCGTGTCAGATGCGAAGTAGAAAAATGGAGGGGAGCACTGTCGTCAGTTGGGAAATTCTCAGTGCGGAGAAACTGGAACTACGCCACTTCCATTCTTAAAAAAATTAATTATGTGCTTATCACACCCTGTATATATCATCTCTTTCTTAACTTTCACGTGTAATATTTGCTCGTCGTGACCGAAGCCATCAGTTAGACTTGGTACGAGCTATTATAAGAAATAGGGGAAAATGTAAGAATTTATATGGAAGATAATAGGAAAGTCTGGTAAAAGGGAGATTCGGCGTCAAGATTGTATGGCGCTCCCAGAAAAGACGTCCTTCAGACATAAAATTTTTAGAAAGAAGTTTAATTGAAGAATTAAAGGATTACAGGAAGGGTGACAAGGTTGACCAAGACTAGTGAGTCTTTACGATCAGACTGAACCTTGCGAATGCGTTCGGGCCAGAGGGGTTCCCCTCGACCGCGCCCAAGAACCCACCAATCAGGTGGCGGCGACCGTAGCGATAGGCCTACGCGCGCCCGTCGGAAGCGTCTTAGAACCAACACGTGTGACAGGTAGCGTGGGTTTTGCTGATGCAGATTCAGCAGCCTGCCACCACGTCTCGCCTCCGTCCGGTGGAAAAATACAGGAGCCGTCCCATCCTGCAGCTTCCAACGCGCAAAAACGTTGCATAATGCAACCAAAAGCTAATAAGAAATGAATAATATATGACATACGAATGAGATTTTTTGAGTACAACATATATTGAACTGAACACAAAATATTTCCGTGCGTCAATGTTTTCAGTATTGGTTTGCCGTAACAAAGGTTCGTGTTAAAGTGAGCTTCGATAGTGGGCTACTCCGCATTTTATATTGACACGACTTGTTATTTCTCGCGTCCCATACATAGAGTAGAGTCTCACAGCCTAAAAAATAATTCTCTTCGAAGACAGTCATAAAATATCCTTCCACGTAGACGTTCTCTGCCTTCTATGCGAACGTAACGAATTTAATATCAGTTTTACTAAATTGTTTGGATTTAAGGAAATTTTTTAATAGTTCTTGTAGCATGTAGGGGGAATTATTTGGTGCACCCAGATCGCCTTGATGACGTTCATAATTTCGAAGCAATATGGGCAAAGTTTTTCTTTATTTTGGAAATTCGCGTCCTTCATTGGCACTCCACCTGTTGTCCAATTTCTCAACTCGTATCAGAACAATTCATTACTAATATATTTTCTTTTTCAGTTTGTTCAGTATATAAATAAACTGACTATCATTTTATTCATAAAATAGTTTTATGTAAGAAAATTAGTGGAACTTCCTCTAAAATCTCTGTTTTTCCTCATACTGGACATTATAATGTGCAATTTCTGATACGACATGAAGACACGTGACTGAATAGTTCGATAATTTTTTTTCCTCTCTTGCTTTCTGTACTATGCCCATCCAAGGTCGATGTTGTACTATTTTTTTCTTTACTTTTTTTTGTACTAAGATTCGTATGTCTATCGTCATTCGTAGATTATATTATATGCAAATATTACAGATATTAGTGTCAATGTCTAGTGTAATGTCTGATTCATATTCAATTCGTTAAAGATATAGCCGAGTCCATACTGTTTTACGCTAATCCTCGGCGCTCTTTAACGTCTGAATGCTGTGAATGTGTCGCGGTGAAATATACTTCCACAGATATTTCCTAATGTTAGGGTTTGTCACCCTTCTCTTTGCGATAAAAGATCGCGACTGAGATACGAAATGGAAGCATTAAGTGCAGCCGTAATTGGGGGCGGGGATAACGCATTATACTGTTGGGTAAATTTTTCGGACACTTAATAAATAAATCGGCGCTATAGCGTTAATTGGACAGTGGCTGGCGACGATGACGTAAGCGTTCTTCCGGTCTGTAAATCAGACACGCGAATGGCCTGTTATCCGTGGCGCAGATAGCTTAATGGAAATGCTGCGGCGCGGAACACGCAACTCAGACTCGCGCACGGAAGCGCTGGTCACCATTATTAGATTAAAAATTTACGATTCCAGTCTCTTTGGCCTCATTTACTAAGTTGACATAACGAGTTCTTCCAAAATTTTATTACGATTGGAAAAGGTTTCGCAATATTTTTACATTTTATAGAATGGCATTTCCAGGTTTCGCGTACAACAAATTCTTCCATAATTTTAATGCATTCCGCTGCATTTTATTTACTCATTTATTTTAATTCCCTAGACGTGTTCCGCTCTTATAAATCCTGATAATCTAACGTGCTTTGTGCGATTTAGCCTATTAGTAAATTATTCGACATTTAAACTAAATAGAGGGTCTTTCTAGAAAACTCCGATACACCTTTTACATAATTTTAGATTATCTTTCGCTTCCATAGACTCTCAAGTGTGAAAACCATCAAATAAATTATATAAAATGTTGTACCTACCATTTATAACTAAAGCAACTGGCATGTCAAACATAATTAGCGGTTAACATTTTTGAAAGATGAAATGTAGAGATGTCTGCTTATTCATAATCAACCACGAAATTCCATCTATTGGCTGCCCCCACTGGCATTGAAAAAAATATTAACATTCAAGACTGATGTATTAATTCCGCGCTACACCGAGCTTACCCGACCTACAACCCGTCAATT
Organism: Zhengitettix transpicula; assembly: GCA_037074705.1. Classification (NCBI taxonomy): domain Eukaryota; kingdom Metazoa; phylum Arthropoda; class Insecta; order Orthoptera; family Tetrigidae; genus Zhengitettix; species Zhengitettix transpicula. Next base: position 57,948,018 of record CM073595.1, on the reverse strand, counting down.
CACAAGAACCGAAAATTGTACCTAAGATGCAAAGTATACCAATACATTTTATATTAAAAAACAATAGGAGTAATAATACAAATATGTTTGAATATATTAGAAGTTGAAGTGTGTAACATTACCTACATTTTTTAATTATGTTTAAAGAAGGAGATAATTTAAATAAACTATTGAAATTAAAATTAATTACATTTTTATTAATTAAAATTCGTTACGACTATTTACACTGTTGTAGTCGATAAATTCATTAACTGAGTAAGAATGTGTAAATAATTCGTGTTGAGAATCCAGTTATATTGGATTGTTGTATGAATAACAACTTTTGAACAGTCTACGATAGTATTTATTTTTTTACGAATGCCGAATCACTAACATCAATAAGATATCAAGTTCTTATAAATAATTAATTATACTGTTTTAAAGTGTGCTTGGCTAGTTATAAAATTTAAAATAATTGGATTATTAACATAAGAAACAAAAATGTGTCGTTGTAGTTAACTCTATAATAATTTCCATTTTATCACGTGACGTTTTTCGTATGTAATTCTGAATTGCAGAATGATTATTGAAAAGAATGGAATGCTGAATACATAAAAATATTGTCGGAGACTCTTGCAAAGCTTTTATTCCTACGTATCTTTTGTGAATTTAATCTGAGTTTTTAATGCAGAAAAGTTTTTTATAAAATACCCATATATATTTTCAAAATAAATGATATAATTAGGACTTCCGAAGTATGTGTGATTTTATTAAAAATTGAAACTACTAGTTCCAGTAATTCGCAAAATATTTATTTAACCTACTTATACTGCTTCTGTATGAAATTACTCAAATGTTTCAAATAACCAGAGACGGGTTTCGAAATCCATTTCCTAATTTATTCAATGGCGTCATTCATGCTGAAATAAAATTCACAGTTATAGGGATGTTAATTATGCTCCCTATTACAGAAAATTGGATATATATTGTGGAGAACGTAGTCCAACCACCGGAATGTGTAAGATTCATTTTCGGATGTCATTTTGATTCTGGCACTGGTATTCAAAGAAAATATTAACAGCAATGCCAATATTCTCTGGATGCACAAGGACATGCTCGTCAATTTTACTCGGCACAGCCCTTGTACTTTATGGGTTCGTTCACTTTTGTAGATGGCAGTCGCTGATTTGAATTCATCGCAAAAAAAAACTTTGTTTTATTACTGGGGAAAAGATTTTATTTCTTCCCTCAACATGAGCAGAATTGAATAACACGAAGTTTCCATTCAGTTAAAAGAAAACTGTTCCAATATTTTAACCCCATGAACTGTGGGTATCAGCAAACTGATTAATTCCAGTGTCTCCCCAGTCATGTTTTATGCATAAACTGGCAGAATATACTGCACATTTGTTGAGCGTGTGACATAATATGCTATCTAAATACATTGCTCAATCCGACGCATGCGATCGTGCAATATAAATAAAACGGTTTCTTAAATAGACTCCCCCCCCCCCTTCCCTGTCTTGCAGATTCTGTAATTCAGCATAGTTCTGAAATAGCTTCATGATTTAACGAGACAGCGACACAAGTATTAATTACCCTATTATTTTTATACAGAATTTCATTCCAACTAGATTAGAAATATTAAAAATCAGTGGAAATTAATAAAAAAAAATTCATAGGCTTTGAGCTACGATATTCAGACTTGTTTTGATCACTTTCGCTGCAGTCTGCTAAATGAATTGAATTTTGTGTTTGTTTGGTAGGATTCCAACTTTTGATTTTAAACCACGAATATTGGGATAAATATTGACCCATATTTTTTCAACCAACAGAGTAATTCGGAAATATGAAAGGGTTCTCATCGTCAACCGGAACGGTCGCTATCCGAAGTAATATGATTTCATTAAAATCGGTTAATATGTTCCAGTTTCTCTCCGCAACCAGAGTAAATTAATTTTTTTTACGTAGTGGCTTGCTCAGGAGTTGGAATGGTGACCAAATTGGGAAACGGGAGAAGTTTTGGAGCCGCTCGTTACGATGAGAACCTTCGAGAAGGACCTGTGTAAAAAACAAACAAGATTCTCTGCAATGCGTGATGTTTACATTTATTTACTATACGTATATACAATTACAACTATTATTACTTTTGATGGAACAAGAAGCTTCACAGTTAACTCCGTACGTGAGTGTGAGAATGTCTTCCCGACATAATGAGTAGTCGTTAACCGACGCAGTTTTCTTTACTTTGTTTGTCAAAATTCCCCTGTACTTTAATTTTTGAGAATATCAAACATTCCTTAGTAACGGGTATCTATTATGGTCGGCAATGAGAAATATTAATATCCATGAAAAATGGATTAATAATGTTAGGAGAATCTATAATAATACAAAATAAAATAAAATAATAAAAAAATAAACTAACAGAAGAATTTAGAGTGAATAAAGGCCTTAATCAGGGATGCAGTCAATCACCGATACTTTATAATATTTATTTAGATCAGGCACTTAATTTATGGTATAAAAATGTTCTGGAATGGGCATTCCTATAGGAGATACATTCATTGTCTTTCGCCGACGATCAGGTAATATTTGCAGGAGATGAAGAGGACATGACATACATGATAAATAAGCTCATGGAAGAATATAAAAAAATGGGGACTGAACATAAATTTACAGAAGACAGAATACATGCGTTAAGGGAAAGATGTAGAAGACAACACTCGAAACAGGAAAAATATGTGAATTCTTTTAAATAGTTGGGCTCAATAATTACAAATGTAGGAACATGTGAAACAGTATTCAAACTAAAATTGCAATGGCAAAGAATGCTACCAAGATTTTACAAGGAATAATTTGGAATAAAAATTTAACAAAGGAAACAAAAATCAAATTTTATAATAGTATGATACAGAACATTTTGTGTTATGGAAGTGAAACTTGGTCCCTGACAGAATTACAACAGAATAAAATTAGAACAGTATAATTCGATTATCTGAGGAGAAGTCTTCAAAAACCAAGACAGGATAAAATTAGAAATGAGCTCCTTTGGAAGGAAATGAACGTAACCACGTCTGTCGTTAAAAGGATTGAAAATCAAACCCTTAAATGGTATGGTCACGTACAAAGAATGCAAAATGGAAGATGGCCAAATTAAATATACCAATGGTCACCTCCTGGAAAAAATAAACGGAGCAGACCCTGATTAAAGTGGAAAACCCATGTGAAAATCATAATGGAGGATAGGAATTTGGAAGACGGAGATTGGAACGAGACAGAAATTGAAATTGAAGATGGCAAACCTATAAAAGTGGGAAAAGTCGAACAAGAAAGAAGAAGAAGTAATAGATATAACTGTCATGTCCCGACCACGATATATGTACTGTTGCAATTACGTTTATTTTCCCAGGCTCAACACAGCTCTTGGCAGATGAGTAGATGGCACGAAGAAATTATTTTAGTCCCGTAAAAAAGAATGAAGAGGTGTCTAATTTCAAATTCCAAGCGTTTATAACCAGGAAAACTATAGAACACAACAACGAACGTTTCCCATCACAGGGATAATAATTACGATGCAGATAATCGCGTCTATTTCTCTCCCAGGTGCATTCCTAAAGCAAGTAGGCCTATGGCGGTTTTTTATTTTATACATGGCCTTTGAATCTTTTATACTGTTAACACTAAAGAAATTTAATACAGCTTGAATAATGACCCGTTACTTCTTAAAAATGTCGCGAATTGTTCAACTAATCCTAAAATATTTCGATTGCTGTTAACTTCTGGAACCAATTTAGGAAACGGAAATACCGTTTCTCATAAAACTAAAGCAATGCGATTAAATTGCAAATCCAAAATACTAAACTATCTCGAAATTTATTTATTACTGTACCGTTGCTATGATCACTTTCGAAGAAGTGAAATGAATAATGTTTGCACATTCGGACGTCATTTGAAAAGTGCGTCAAAAGAGTTTGAAAATAATTTGATCGTCAACAGATCTATTTTTTAAAAAAACAAACTGGAACGTTCTCCGTGCTTCAATTTCTATGAAGGGAAACAAAAACAGAAAACTCAAATTTAAAAGTGCTGGACGTTTCGAAGCGGATTCGCGTCTTTTCCTAACGGCGAAAAGATAGGAAATTGCCGACACTTATGATTTGAATTGTATTATTTTTTGTTTCTCTATTTTAAGTTTTCCGTAAGAAGGTCGTTGTTAGTCTTATTATTATTAACGGTCGTTAATTTATATGTTATATGTAATTGATATATAGTCAAACCGCAAGTGACGACCGACAGCAGCGCCACTCTGAACTACAAAGTAGTAGCACCAAGTTCTCAGACCTTCCGTTAGATGTCAGGCAAAGCGAGTTTTTGAATTTTGCCACCTTCTGTATTTATATGCTCTCCTAACACTTTCTGCAACATTTCAGAGCGCCGTCTGCTCAATGCTGACATTGCATTGATGACGATTGTACTAGGAGGTACACTCAAACCAAACTCGCAACGAAGAGCGCTAATAATTTATAGTTATTAAAATAGTACAATAGAGATATTGTAGGTTTAACTGTTCCCGTGAAATAATTATTTTCAGCACTTCTTAATTTAATTTTTTCTTTTACTTCGATGAGGAACTTTCTTGCTCTCTGAGCCTGTTTTACTTTCCGGGGAAAATTTTCATTCATCATCGCCATTAAAATTGTTTCTATTGTTTCCGTATTTACTTACGAACCTTGGACTCAGGTTTTGTAAATTAACCTTTCCATTCTTTCAGTACGAAGAGAATTTTTATAGTAATTCGTGTGTTGACGTGTGAGCTTTTTTTTAACTGATCCCCAAACCTTCCTTTACATTATTTTGTTATACCCCTATTTAAAAGAATAAATTCTATAATATTATTTTCGTCGTTTCTGCAGCTTTCCTTGATGAAAAATAAATATATATATAGTATTTTAATTTAATTTTATTATTTAAAATTGTCGTTCACATACATTTGAAATACTTTTCTATTTCGTTCTTTGCTCTCACTGACGTCTTGAAATTTAGAATATCAGGTTACATTTCAAAATTCGAATTTATTTTATTTAGTTAAATTATTGATGCATAAATTGGCTGAATATACTCTACATTTACTGAGCATGTGACATAATGTGCTCGCTTATATATATTTCATCGATTAATATGTTGCGGTTCCCCCATGCAACCAGACTAATATTATTTATTTAAAATTTATTAAATTGTTATTTAAAATCGTATGATACAATTTTTAGGAACACTGTAAAAGCAGAACCAAATGAAAGTTTCCTCTGAAATGCACAATTTTAGCAATATTTCAAGTAATCTCGGAAGAGATTCGTCACACAATTGGGAAATGTTTCAGAAACATTCCGTTCCTAATTTATATTGCAGAATTATTTTAGATACATTTTTGTCCTACGGCACTGTTTACATTCTTTCCCACTTTGAAATACAAAAAAACAAAATTTTCAAGGCCCAGCATAGAAACTATGTTCTGATTGAAATTTTACATATTAGTCAAACAGCAATTTTCTCTAAAAATTATATCATTACTTTTTCCATCATTACAATTTGATATAATTGTAAGTGCAAAAGTCTCTGAGATTAACTACAAGTCGAGTACTTCTTCCCATGCAGTCCTAAGAGATTTGTTCACAGATCCTCAGTAATTTTCTACCTATTGTTACCGAATTTAGTGTCGCGTTATTTGCACGAAATGTTTTTTCGCAATTAAATCGAAACAAGTAAATGCCTCGTCGACTTCTTCTTCTTCTTCTAAGGCGTTCTTGTTTATTCTTAATTTAAATTCGGAAATATCGTCCAAATTTGCGTTTATTGGACAACATGCATCCAGTATAAGTAGGAGTTAAGATTTATGTTCCAATTTTTTGTAATAGTATACAGCATCGGCCTTCGATTTAAAATTAATCGATCTCGTATGAAAAACATGGGTCACAAATGACTTAAAATATAAATAAAACAGACCGAGAAGAATGTGAATAATTGAACGCACACTACATAACACTAAAAATTGGCTGTAAGTGTTCTTGGGTTTCCAACCACGTGGCGTTTCCTAAGCATAATCATCAGGTAATGCTACGGTATTCAGTTACAACTCGGTAAGTACATGCACCATTAATTATTAATATCATTTTTGGACTGTAAAAAATTAATAATGAAATAATAAAGTATTTAAAATTAGAGATATTAATATATTTTGTCATTAAAATTTCAGCCTTTACTAGAGTAAAAATTTAGAGATATCTGTTAACTTTCCACTGGGTTTAATGAAATATAATAAACGCAGCTGAAGTTGACAACATTTTGAGAAGAAGATGAATCTTATTATTCTTGTTGTCGGTTCCTTATTTCTAGCATCGCAGAACATTCAAATTTATTTTCCCAGCCTTATTTTAAATTAGTGGCCTACGGAGCTGCAACGCTTTTGCGTTATCGGGCCACTGATTCTGGTATTTGTGCCGCAAGCTTCAATATAGCTTTTTGGCCTTTAATGGTTTCTCAGTTAAGTGATATATGAAAGATTTGGTTACACCAAAGAGAATCATATCGGCTATATTCTTCGTTTGTAGCAACGGCTTCTAGGGTTATATCAGATTCGCTTTGTTGCGCCAAAGGAGGCTTAGCATTCCCTCTGGATACAAAAACTCGGCCCGGACCTGAAATATTTAATTCAGTCCTTTGCGAGGGCCCTGGGAACACAGACCTCTTTATCTATGCGGACTTTATTGGATGCTGCGACATTCCGATTCATCCCGACGCAACAGGCTTTAAAAATTTCGCAATGTTATGAGGTACGTGTCCATCTGGTTTCCTGTGTCTCGGAAAAAAATGTTGCAAATTTCATGGCACTGGTTACAACGGTACGTCAAGTCTGATGCGAGCGTGTCCAAAATTCGGCGAATGAATATGTTATGAGAGGGACCACACATGCATACATACGCTTATTACATACCCGCTTAATAATGGGTCACAGAAATTTACGATTGTCTCACGCCAAGATTCAAATTTTCATCCGTTGCGTCGTTACATCATCTTAAATTGCTAAACTCTGAAATAGAACCAACCAATCCTTGCACAAATGCCAGTTGACACTATAATTTTTAATTTACAGCTGTATCCACATAGCCACAATTCGTTTGCCCTGCGAGCTAGAGGTAGGATTGTGTGAATGTGAATCAGTTGTTTTTCCTCCGTTTTAACTGGACGAAACGTCACGCTCAGCTCTTTCACTGCAAAGACTGCATTGTTCTTATTACGTCAGTGGCAGAACAAGAACACAGGTGTTCATATCCACAATGGGGTTTGTTCAAGATCTAGGTTGACTTATACACGGGTCAGATGACCACAAAATGGACTAGAAGATAAAAGATAAATTAAAGCAGTCTCACGAAAATGTTGAATACAATTCGGATCATACACAGGTTTACCAGTTTCAAAACAGCATTCTACGTCGAAAAAATTAAAAATGATTCTACTCAAGAACTGGCATTCTCAAATGTTTAGCATTTCGAAAAAAAAAATAGGCAGTATACTTTTACATCCTTAAGCACTACCGTGCACTATAAATATAAAGTTATTACATTTAAATAGATAAGTACAAAACTTTTGCTTCCAATCTCCTGGAGATTTAAGTTTTTAAGACAAAGAACTTTAGTGCAGTGAAAATATTTTCCCGATAGTTTTATTGAAACTCTTTTCCCAATTCCAGCCAATTTTTATAATTGGCATGAGCAGTGGAAGAGGTGACCACAGACATTTCGTTCATTCCCCACCACTCTCATTTCCAGATTAATATACTTATCATTTCTTTAATTACTGTCATATTCGTATATTTAACGTTGTTTTAAATTATATTTTTTTGGTAAAGTGTAATTTTTGTTCTATAAACGTTGTAATTAATATTTTATTCTTTTATTGTTAACTTATTTTATGACGTATCCTATTACCTGGGCCGAGGACTAATGGAATGAATAATAAATCTAAATCTACGAAATTAAAAATATTTTCCGAAACATAATATTTATTGTTTTAATATAGATATCAACGTTGTTTATAAACGTTGAAATTTCTTCACGGGAAATTCAGGAAAACAAAACTGTTCCAATTCAACAGCTTCTTGGATAGGAAGCTATCTGGTCCTGGGGAGGGAGACTAATAGTTTTTCTCGTATCACTGCTCTGACACTTCCGGGCTTTTCTTCGTATTGATACAATATGCTTACACGGATACACTTATATGTACAGCTAAGTGCAAAATTTATTAAAATGCATGTTTGTGTACTTCGTTGATTCAGTGCTTGTAAATGGAAACATTTACTTTTTATTAATAATTTTTGGGGCGGTTTAATTTAACTTTCCGGAAATTACCGAAATCACCACAATTTTCATGTAGTTTATTAAATAGGTTTAAAGACTCAAATAATAATATAAAGAAACTGTTGCCTTTAAATTACTTCATGATATATGCTGGTTGAAGCAGAACACAAAATCAGCGGAATGCAACTTCCGCATTTAGAATACTAAACGTTATGCTTACCACAAACCCATAAAATAAGTGGAAAGTTATTTTAGCTTCCTTTGAAGCCCTCGTAACCAAACCAGAGAGGAAGTTCTACCTTCCAGAACGATTCGAGCCTCATCTCTGTTTGATTTAAAATATTTTGGAATCGGAATTGTCGAACTGTGATGCTCTAAGCTACTATCATGGTTACACAGGCAGACTGACTTTCGCAGGTCTTAGCAGACCAGTTCACCCTGGCTGGTGAATGATGGCACCGTCACTGTTGATTTCCGGTTGGCGATGAGGCCTCGAAGCGAATTAGTGGTTTTCCGGCTGACTAATTGGGTCCACATGCGGGGCGAAACTGAGCCTCAAGACGAAAGAAAATAAATCTTAATCTTGAATTCAAGTGGGAATGGTTAAATTACCAATGAGGTGCGTGCCGTCTGAAACACGTGTCCTGCGCTGGAAGAAAATTAGAAAAAAACTTGTGACTGAAATGACTTAATTGATTCTGAATATTTGTATATTAAATCCCACGCGAGTGTTGGCTTACATGACCAGACGGCAATGATCCCATTTACTACAGAATCAAGAAACCGAAATTAGCTGGCCATGTTTCTCTAGTCAGCACAGGATGTTTGCTAATTAATAATATTTCAAAGGAGCAACATTTAAATAGTATAATTTCCTTTGTTAGTCCACCCGATATTTATAATTGCACGTAATTAGAGAAGTAATAGTCTTAAAAGACCATGTTTTAATTCCGAAGTTTCTTACGATTACAACTTCCTCTAACAGCCGTCTCGCAGACTCCCTGGAATTCCAATCTTGTCTCTATGTGTTTTCGCAAATAGACTGCACAAACATTAAGTTTCAAGGTTAAGTTAGCGAGATACGGAATCTGCTTTACTCGAGTCTGTTTTTTTACCCAAATAGAACTCAAAACACAAAGCATGATGAGGCTGAGTTCGGAAACAGAAATAGATTTATGTCTGGTAGCAATATTTTTTATCTCCATAAAAATTAAAATTGAGGGAACTGATTGACCCGTTTACAGCTTACTAATTTAGGATTTAATCTCCATATCGACTTGTAAATATATATACTGAATCGTCTGGTAACCAGTGAGTATTCTTTCCAGCTTCTTGCAATTTTACAACAACGATGGAAGAATACATCAAACGATGCAGTATAATTTATAAATTATGTGTAAAAGTACCGTTAACTGTGTTTTGAACAGATCGATAATAAGTAAACATTATATTTTAATTTAATATTTGTTTTTTCTTCGAGGAATAAATTTGTGAAGATGCAACTTTTAAACATAAAATTTGAATAGGAATATCTGAAATACTGTTCCCTACCAGCTGCTGAAAATGGATCGCAGGGCTCTGAACCCTCCACATTTAATTAAATTCGCTATATTATGATCAGCTGTGGTCAAGGACCCACGTGGCGGTGAAATTGTATCGTAATAATACTTTACACGCTCTGCAGGAAGTGTCTAATAAGTGTAACATAAATTTAGAACTTTACGACATTTCGGTAGTGCCTAATGTCGAAGACTGTTGCTGATTATAAAATCGGTTATATTTGGAATGCAGATTCCCTTCAGTTAACTGGTCATTGGAAATATGTATAATATCCAAAATATTTTAATTAAATTCACACGTGAAAATAAAAACTCATTCAGCTCAGCAATTTCTACGTTAGCCAAATGTATTCTCTCAGAGCTTGAGTGTCTAATATTTTCAATTACATTAAAAAAAACCTCTAAATAAAACTAAAATGACTCCAGTCAAATACTGAGAATTTTAATTTTGATTCAGAAATTGGCAAAATATCATGTTTTAATCGGAATCGGAGTTAAAATTCAGGACGTGTTTTACTATAACAAATATGGTGACATAAAAATAAGAAATAAAATATTTTAGGTAGGTAACAGCAGATTGGAATTGAGAAGCATAATTATAGTGTATAGGAATAATAGAAACAATTATAATTTTGTGATGGGTCTTTTTAAATATGAACGAAAATCAGATAAACGGAGTAACTCTCAAAATACTACAATAATTTTATTTTATTTAAACACGAAAATAGAGCGCTCCTTCCTAAATAAAAGACGACTATGTTTCAGTGTCGAAAGATAGAAAATAACTTTTTCCACAGCTTCAAAATACAAACATATCCTTAGATATATCTTAAAATTTTGATATAGAAAAGCAGCGTTCTAGAGTCACTGAGAAGCAAATTTATGAATTTATAACAATTTAAATCTGAGCAAAACTATTGTTACTATAACTGCATGGGTTTAGGTAATCGCAGTTTCAAGCCTTAATGGATTTTTTTTTTCAGGTGATATATATTGTAATACCCTATCAGGAGAAAACGTTGCGCGTCAATTAATGTGGTTAATAATCTAGGATAAATCGAAGCCCCACGATCTTGTGCTAATTAATGTAATAAACAAACTAATAATTTTACTTCAATTTATCAAATTTATTTAAACATTTCAGTAATTATCTACAGACGGATTTAGTAAATAAAAAGATTACTCACAAATTCAATTTTAAATACAGAAATTTATTAAATTTAAATTCATTTTCTTTTTAAAGAAAGCATTAAAAATAAGTCTATATTCAGGAACCTGCCGAGGGCTAGAGAGACGTGAATTATATTTAGTAAGTATCTGGGCTTCTTTTGGATGATACAAAATCTGTTCTCGTGCGTTTCGCGGTGCAGCCAGTGTAAATACAAGATGCATTCGAATGTTTGTCAGGTATAGGGACTCCCTCGTGGCTTCTGCAATCGACTGGAAACTTAATGGGCAACTGTGTAAACTGAGACTTTATGGGGAGCGAGATCCCGGAGATCACCCACTCGGTTTTCCGCATTGTTATGCTTATCGAGAAAACAAAGTTTCACTTTGACAATGGGCACAGGTAGTTTATCAAAGGGGAAACGTCCGGCTCACGACTACCAGCTGCGTTTACAGCGAGGAACGCATAAAACAGTAGATATATGTGTTCGTTTTACAGAAACAAAACGTACAAGGTCTTATATATCTTTCCGGAAGACGGTGTTTTTACTTTCGTCCATCTGTAAACGTTTCAGGATAATTTATAAAAGCTTGGACTTGAAATTGAGTGACAATATAGGATTTATTACTCAGACGTTACACGTCGAGTTGGGTTGGAACGAGTAGGTCCATGCTGAAAGGGTTGCAGTCTCCCGTGCTTCTTACTCCCTGAAGACGAACGTGGTCAAATCGTCGGTCTGGCACTTCTCCACTGTCTCCGAAATACATTTCCGCCCTACAAAGTTCTATTTGCTCTCATTATTTCACATAGTACGCCGTCGAGTTAGTCGATCGGACACCAAAACAATGTCTCTGTACAAATTTTGACGATTTCACATTTTTCAGGCTGAACAATTAATAATAATATAATAACGGTTCAAATCAAAGAAGTTATATAGCTGATCCCTAAATGCCACTTGATATGCTAATTTGGTTTCTCCACGACCTGGCTAGTATAATTTGAAGGTAAAATAACAGAGAAATTCTGAGTTAATCCGAATGGAAGTTGAAAACAACAAGCAAAGCTAAGAAAACTCGAGAAACACACTTCTTCCTTTGGAGTAGCATTCACATATTCAGCAGTGAATCCTTCCTACAATTTCAACAATATTGTTCCTAAATACATGGCTGTCGTGCCACTTGAGATGTACGTAGTATTTATTGCATTTCATGAAACCTACACAATGCTACCTCGCTGCTGTGGATTGGGATAAAAAGAAGAGAATCTCGTTGGGGCGTCGACCGAACATCGGAAACACGTTTTACACCGGAGGAAAAAGTTGGCTCCAGTTCTTCATATTCTCGGCAAATACCGGCGCATGGACCGACAAGTCAGGGTTTTTGTCGGACACTGCTCCTTACCATGTCTGCAACGTCTCCTGGGAGATTGCAAATATATTTACTGGAAACCAAAGGTCGAATTATAATCTTTGGTGAGTTATAAATCATTGAGTTTTAGTTTTTGGTGTAATTTATTGCTAAAACGTCAAGAAAAACGTTTTAGAGCCATAGCCTAAATATTCAATTAAGTGTTGAAATACACAAAACACCCTACTTTACCTTGTAACTATCAAAAGATTTACTTTAATATCCTCTAAACGTTTTAAAAAATAAACGTTTTGTGATTTGAAATTTTTTGAAAATTGATTGTTTAATTACGCGACGCTACTCATCAGTACAGCTCTCTGTAGCAGTAATGGTAAAAAAAACCAGAACTAATAAATTGCACGAGTGGATAATAGAGACAGAATCCGAATTGGTGCACGTGAAAGAAGAGACGTTAATAGTTTCATCAGTTCAGTTGAATGTTGTCCTTCGAGCTGAACAGAAGGATTACGTATAAAAGTAGAGGCGTTATTATTCTAAGCAATTGTGTGCTTCAACAAGGATCCACCTTGTACGATTCTGCAGGGCAGTGTTTTAACGTTGAATTTAATACAACGAATCCGACCAGCGGGTAGCCAAAGGCTGGTATAGGGTTCAGGAGTCATAATAAATCCAACACCCCATTTTTTCCATTTGAGCAATACAGCTTGCTGTAGCAAAGTGGAGAAGTGTGCTGAATTTAAAGATTTAAGTGTTAAGCTTTGTAACAAGTATATTGCTCGCACTTGACACGTTCGCCCAGCTGTGTGGTCCTCCGAACGAGCGTTTATATTTTCCTCGTAGGAAACAATGTTTGATCTAGCCGGCCCGGATGATTGTTTGGCGATTTAGGCAACACTGGCTCTGGGAGCAAATTTGGTCCCCGTGTTTTACTTACACGACACGTTTGGCCGTTATATTATGGATAATACTGATCACCCTAAAACCCACTGAAGTCTGCAGCTGTTGTTACATCGAGCCTTATCAATGTACACAGCGTACAACTAATTAGCTAACTGTAAAGCTAATTCCTCTTCCACAATATTCTAAAACCATATACCGAGGCAGTTATTTACGGGAATTTATTACTTGCATGATTTTAGTCAGTATTACAAAGAACAATGTTAAAATTACAGATTTCATAGCTTATAATGACTAACTCGCTGAATTTGTATTAAACCTTCGAAATTCTACAATAAAATTTATAATTTTTTTATGTATACCTCTTTTCCCTTACAAATTGCGGGAAGCTGATTTTTCTTTTTTATATTAATATATTTTATATATTATACTTAAATTTCACATTATAAATGTATACCCATCAATATTGTATTCAAAACACTCGAGTCCATGTTTTTGTACATCAATTGGTAAATTATTTTAACTCAAAGAGGATTTGGAATACTAAATGATAATTTAATATATCCATGACAGAATAAACAGTGTTCTTTACCATTTAATATTCATTTATCCAATAGAAAGTATTGTAGTTTTCAGTGAAGTCTCTGCTTGTTTCCTGTTAAGTCTTCCACGTTTTAATGATTATTTGCTATTCCTTGGCCACTTAAAAAGAAAGAATACTATTCGTTTCGTAGCACACGAGAAGGCCATTTTCTGTTCATAAACTTCACCCTCTATAAGCTTCTGGCTTATTATTCAACTGCTGGTTTTTTCTTGAAGTTCTGGAATCTATATGTGTGTGCATTAAAGCGTGTAGCATGCTTACACAACCAACGGTAATTCAGTGGTTTCGAGAAAATGATCAGATGATCTGATGCACGATTCCATCTGACACAGAAGAGAGTCAAATATTTCACATCATGTATACCAGAATTCACGGAGACACCTTACACCCTTGACCATAGCAATTCATTTATAGAACCTTCTTATGGGCGGGGTATTTTAGCCACAGGTTAGTAAAAAAGAGAATTGAAATACCACTGTCCGACTCTAGAGTTAATTAAGATAATTGAGAGAGACAAACCCTTGTAATCAAGCTTCTTTAAAACGTGATGAAAGCGAGATTCTCAACCAGTTCCGAGTCATAAAACCTTTTATATTGCTAGTTATAGTGGAAATTGGAGGACCTACTCAACACTGGGTGTCAGATTTCGGGCCACGGAATTGACAAGAGGCAAGGCAATTACTGCGCCTTGAATCTGACACAAATTGCTTTCTACACCATTAAAATTCTTTCATTGAAAAGTGTGGCACCTGAGTGTCAGCATTCGAAAATATGAAATACCTTTTTCTCAGAAACTTACAGATCAACAACTTTTACGTACATCTTCTTCGACTTAGATACGAGTGTAAGTTCCTATATAATAACGAAAGGATAAATAATTGAGGACAGAAATAAATTATCTGAATTTCCAAGCGTGAGTATTTAATTTCATAAACGCGGGGGTGCGCACAGCAGGACACTAAAGTTTCATCGAAAAAGGTAGAATGGTTTAGGATCGCATAGGGGACACATTCATTTTTATATAGATAGAGATCAAATATTGTTGTACTAATTTTATTTATTTCTATGTATATCAGCTTCTGAATTGAATACTTCTTAGGGCCAACCTCTTGCACTTTTAATCATTAATACTGTTGCCGAAGTTACACATACTCTAATTGAATACAAACTACAATATAAATGTCTGATATACAAATCTTGAATAATATTATATTTCGTGCAAATGGGGTATAATTTTTATTTATCTAATTTACGTCTGAAATATATATTCTGTAAAACTTTTATAATTAGATTAATAAAAATTGCTTTAAATATATGATCGGTTAAAATTTATGCTGTATATACAAAATATAATGCATATTCACATATGTACAGTAGTTGTAAATTTGATGAATATTGGATGTTTCACATTGCAAAGCTTAAAACTTTAAAATTTTCCATGAGTTAATAGCAAACCATGATTGGTATTTCTCATACTTCCACGAACTTCTTCATGCAGGTAAGCGTCCGGAAATTATATTTTGTGGCATTGGCATCACCTTTAACGTGATATTGAGCTTTTTTCTTCCAGATGGAGGAGTTGCAGACGAGATACTGGCCATGCAATATCGACATGTGCTTCACAAATCATATCAGATCGTTTTTTCAGAAATAACTACGGATAGAAAGCCAGAAAGTTGTCTTTTCACAATACGACGTCTGCGGCTTCCGGTTTGCATCACGAGTTCCCACATCTTACCAACGTTAACTTCCCAGAAATCCAAAGTAATGAAGTCTTCAAAAGATGCTTCAGTCAATTTTTGTACAAAATATATTCCGATTAAATATAGAGCTATTTAATTACATTTCGCATGATACTTAATAATAATAACTTACGACTCCTTAAATTTATTTAAATATACAGTCCTTGACATTTCAACTGTAGATATGAAAAAATCATATAAAATGTCAGGTATTCCAAGTCGTAAAGGAGTAAATTTAATTATAATAAATGCAACGTGACCAACATAGTAGCAAGATAGAATAGAGATAGACAGAGAAGCAACCACTACATATTAAACATCGTGATTAACATGATTTATAAACAAAATAAAAAAATTCTTCGCGTGTATATACACGAGTCGGCCATTTTTGATTCCCTCATCCAACGTGAATATACTGCGTGTAACTTTTCATTCCTGTAAATTTTCTTTTCGGCGAAATCTGCATAATTCGCAAAGAAGGCTCCAGAATTCGTCCCGTGTGCAACATACTTTATATTTAAATCCCCACAAGTCCTTATATCCTAGGCAAAATAAAAACGATTCCCATGATGAAACGGAAATTATCACAAAGCCAAAATGTGTTCTACACCCTTAACGGTAAATATTTTGTCTAGTGTTCGAGCATAAATTTCACTATTTCTTTGTTAGTCATTGTTTAATTATATAGTGTGTAGAATAAATTTAATATGCTCCCAGAAACCACTTAATGAATTTTTGAAAATTTCGCACAAAGTTAAGTGACGGCAAGCGTGGCAGAATTTTTTGTTTAAGTCGGTGAAATAGGTTCAATGTCCTCTGGATTAACGTCTTGTAAGTGAGATCTTAATTTGAAATCTACTAGACCTTGAAAGTACTCCTAAGCCGGTAATTACAATTCCTGCAAACTCGTGTTTCTAGCAGTTTCCCTCGGGTTTGATATCCTGAGTTTCGAGGTTCCTGTCCTTTGTGTGGAAGTTTCAAACATATCTCGGCTATGTTTTGACATCAAGCTTTGCGGAACGTCGTTTGAATGCAAACATTCGTAAATGGCGGCTCAGAAAGGAAAATAAAATTTGTTCACACTGTGCAGACTGATGGTCGGCCTGTTGTAATTTGAAAAAAAAGGACGGAATATAATAAATTTATTCAGAGAAAACCATTATATTATTATTTAATTGAAATCAATATACATGTTAAAATTAAAAAAACTAATTCACGAATTATTCTTAATATGACACACATTAATATTTGTTATTTTTTGTGCTATCCCCAATGTTTCTCATCAGTCGCCATGTGATTAATAAAAACTATTTAATCAAATTTATAATGTTTTTTTAAGTCCTCCCCATCCACCCCCACCTCTATAGGTGATAGGGCTGATAGAATTCACTGCATTTGTTTAAGATTCTATGCAGAACATTCTTTTTTCCTTTCCGTACCCACTTCTAGAGGTAGAAGTATAACTTAACCGGCAAGTTGAAACTTATAATTAAACTCCGCGACTTCCATAAGCTCTGATTTGACTCAAATCTCGGTTGTTTTCAAGGTTTTTTTAACGCCCCTCCACCCCCATCCATGCCGAAAAGGAGTTTAAAATATACACAAACAAACATCGGGAGATTCACTATCAATCTCAATGACCCCGAAAAATATTTATCAGTCGCAAATTTCGGCCGTTTCAGCATGTTTGAAAAATTACATCGCCGTCCACACCCGCCCCCGGGGGTGTTAGACGTGTCTTAGCCTCACAGTTGTTGTTTTCTGTTATAAAGGAACACGTGTACAAAATTTGCTGAAATTTTCTCAACGGGTGTAGATTTTTATGCGAATCATACAAGCACACGTACAGTCTATATTATTTATTAGATGAAACCAGCTTGTGTTATTTTTTACAGAACTATTTATTCTAATATTAATTTTTTGTTTCTTACTATGTCCCTAGAACATTCATAATTTATTACACAGATACAAATATATATGTTATTATACATTAATGCAAACATTCCAGTATCGTTATTCGTTCATTGGGTTATTTTCCAAGTTTTTTATTTCACTATCTCAACTACCGATCTCAAACCCTCTAAGAGAATAATGTTGTTAGCCGGTCTCTCAGATAATCCTTTTCAATATGACATACACTGTGACAAAAAATAACAACGTACATATGAAAAATACGTGTCCAAAGTAATCAACATTTATTTCCAATTTATATTTCTGTATTTTTACGTCCTTTAGTATGCTGTTTAAATTATGCCGTAAGAGTTTTAAATATTCGACTTTTACTTGCAGAATTCTGTGTCGAGTTTTGGAGCTGCAGTAAAATGAAAATAATTTACTCATTTTATTCATTATATAGTAATTTATAATTATAGTAATAATTATTCAGAGTTGCATTAAAGATTTTAATTTGGAGGCTCAGCAAGTTGAAATTCCTCGCGATTTCGTCTCGGTTCTATTTTTCGTAACTCCGACGAAGCGCTGAGAGGTAATTGTTAGCTTGTAAGTCATTGTGAGTCGGAAGTTACGGTGTAAGATGATTACTATTTGCGTGTGTATGAGAAAGCTAAGGCAGTGTTTTGCGCCAAGACTGTACTGAAGTTCTCTTAGCAACTCTCCACGGACGGAGCAGGCAATGTTCTCGCAATGCCAGAGTTGCGGCACTTTATTCACATCAATGTTCAGCCTCTTGCAACTTTGTTCCATTATGATTTTGCCGTCCTTCGGGATGGCTGTAGGGCTCCTCTTGTCCTATGAGAATCCATACTTAGGTAAAACACAGTCTATCACTTAGGTTGCCTGGTAATTTCGTTCATGAAGACAGACATCGTTTGAAACTTAGTGTAAATGAAAAGTAAACTTACTTTGCAAGTTATCAGACACTTAGTCTTGCAGGAGGTTTCAGACCAATTAAACGCTCTTCGGACTCGTATATTTCGTTGAGGCGTGCACAACTTCATCAAGAAAGCCAGAACTTAAACATCACGCCATCGATGAACAGCCCGCGTAATACTTAAAATATGTAGAAATAAATCATGGACCGGAAAATGACAATTGTCTTCTCACAAAGTTTTATATTAAAAACGAAATTTTCGTTACTTGTTTAACTCATGAAGGGAAATTTGAAGGCGTTTCCGTTTCTGAATTACACTTCACCCTAAAGTACGGACAACTATCTTATTAAGAAGATAAAATTTGCAGCCCTTACTTCACACGTGAAGGTTTGTAAAAAAAAATATTCTATTATAAAAAGAAGGAGAACCAGAATACATTTCGTTAAAAAGAGACAAACATAATGTGTAGTATTCTGTGCCCGTACAGATGACTTTATGCTACAATTGAGCTAAAATAATGTTTCGAGGCATTCTTTGAAACCATCCCGTAATGAATTACATGAAAAGTCAGAAACAAAGAGATGATTGATTTTTTAAAAAAAAACCTAGATTTTTGCTAATAAAAGACTGTATGGGATTTTTCGAAGGGCACAATTGTTCATCTCTTCATTTTGGGAGTGTTAAATTCAATTTAAAATGGCAGGAGAGGAACAGTACGATAATTCCGTTACCACATAAATATCAGAGACAAAGTCCAGTGATGATATTGAGAGAGACCAGTCGTCATGCAGAGCGCGAAGCAGAAATTCTTCATGTGGCCGACGCCGACGACCGCAGACGTTGCAGGAATCATCTCGCCAGGATTCAAAATCGGGTTAACGTCAGTTCTGATTACTTACAACATGCAACATTTATTTACATGTATTGCTACTTTGTAAATTTAATTTTCTCTCCTATTGATGTAATAAAGTACCCCTGAGGTACATATTCACGTTTGCACGCTTTTTCCTGTAAAGCTATGTACAAACTAATTGTTCATCATTTATTTTTCTCTCCCAAGAATGACCTGGAACGAACTCGACATAAATGATGGGAAAAATCGAAATTTTGTACATGCTGTGGATAAATGCTCTTAGACGTTGTTTTAATGGAGTAGACGTAAAAAAAAACAATAGAATTAGAAAAAAATATGATTGCAGGTTACTAGGTTCTGAAGCGATGTCCACCGTAAGGCAACTCGAGGTTTCAATGAATTTGTCACCAACTTTTCCCAGTTTAGGATACTGGGTAGTGTACGGCCAAAGAGGGGCACTGTCATTCCAGAGCAAGTAATATACGAAAGTGACACTCTTCAGCATGCGTCCATATTTGGCGAGTGTACTCCACCCCATAAATGGTTGTCTGAGTCAATTATATACCTGTATTACTACCGTTGAGTGAAGGGCCAGAACTACGTACAGCTGGGAAAATGTAGTTCGAACCTTCCCCACGATATTCCAATCATAAAGTATTGTGAACACCAGCTTGTCATGACTGGTCAGCCTCTTGGAAACCACGAGGGTCTGGCTCTCAGAGGGCCCCACTTCCGCATCTATTATTCCGCCTTCATACTTTGACTTGTTGGCTTAAAACACAAAGTGAGCCTGTTGTTTGACGTTGTCAATACCGCTTTGTGATGCCACACAATGCAGGGTGATAGAACCAGTTCTTATCAAACAAACCTGCCAGTTGGATTAAACTGATCATCCTCATTCCAGACCTATCTGAAAGCTACTATATACTGTAGAAATCTTTACTATACAAATTCATAACATTTACATTACTGTAATTATTCATTAACAAATACTGAATATATGTATTGAACAAACACTATTAATAATTTTTCTTGTCACGTATGGTAGCCGGAGCCGCCTTATCTTCAACACAGTTTAATTTTAAATATGTTTACTATTCTTTTTATGAAGTGTTTCACACGAGTAACGACTAATTATTCCCATAAATAACTTATTTTATTATGAATTAACCTTATATTTGTGTTTTATGAGTGACATGCTAATTATAAAAAATACGAGTTAAGACGTTTCGAAACTGCTTCGTAGTACTGGAGAAACGTCTTACATTTGTAAAACCAAACCGATATATCAGTAGACCAATAAACGAATGGAACACCCAGAGAATCTTTTGTAAAAGCCTAAGATGTACTTTAGTGAATTTTTTCCGGGAAAACTCTTGATCTTCAACTGGAATGGTGAAGTATATACATTATATATAAATTAAACTCATTCTTAAAAAACCTAGTTGATGTCCATTTTAATTACTTTTATCCAATGAATTATATTATGAATTTTCTGAAACATTAAATCTAAACGTGGAAAATATGACTGTAACAAAAAAATAATTCAATATATTTCGCATTTACTACCTCGATATCGTGAATGAACATCATCCAGGGTAATCACGGACTTCTCTTTCTTCTTCGCTTTTCAGCACTCTTCGGAATTACAAAGTCATTTTACGGCGCATAATGGGTAATAATCGGCGCAGAACCCTTGCTTTTCCTGCGGGAGAGCGAGTCTGTTGCCAACAATAAGGGGGAGCCGAGGAAAGAAATTTATTTCTTAATGCATTTCCTGTCCCGCCGCAAAATTACTTATTCAAAACATCCTCTTCCGTACTTGTCGCCACAACACATGCTTCACTAGCAAAAATGCTCGCCGAGTGCTTTAAATTACAACATGTGAAAAAAATGGAGGACCCTTTCTTGAAATATATAATTACTATTAAAAAAATATATTCACATTTATTATAACAGAAATATTACAATGTCATCTAAATACAGAAGAACCGGAAGATGCGAAGTGAGATATATTTGAGTTACATTAATCTGATTATGTATAAATGAAATATTTGTGTGGACCGCGAAATATTAATGAAATTAAAGTGGGCTGAATAAGGACTGTAATACATGGAGACGGATCACGTGGCTTTCTCATAAATCCGAATTCAGCGGTCAAGAATGTTGATAGTTCCACAGACGTCGGAATGAATTGGTAAAAAAAAACAGTTCGAATTTTAATGCGTTTCAATATTTAATTTGACAAGATAAATTTAATAAATTAATGACCTTTTTTATTGTTTATACTAGATGGGTGCCCGGTGTTGCCCGACATGTCATTTATCCATAACCCCCCGATTTTTTTCGTTATTTTTATGTAACGCAACTCGACCTCTATCCCTAAATGTGTTATCGGCCAGGTTGCATTGTTTGAAAATTCACTAAATTAAATTAATAATGCGGTACTTAATTTAGTAATTTTCGAAATTAAATAATTAATTTTTATTTAAATTAAAAACTATGTTTAATTTTATTTATTTTTCTGCAAATCAATTTTTGAAAGTGGGATGATGTTGGCGTTCCAATATTCATCTTCTTCGTAATTATTTTTTAAAATCAATAATTACTATACTTACAATAATTACAAATGTAAAATTATAGTCAATCATTTTTTATTCGTTCCATAAGTTTTCATATAAAGTCCCATAAACACAATTAAATGGCTTTCTATAATATAAAGAAAAAAAATAGGTGTCGAATGCAATTTTCGCCCAGTTCCCAATATTCCCCTTGCATTTCTTGTTCACATTTTAAAGATCTGCATCTTAAATAAAATAACTGATAAATTTAACTTCCTAAATAACGCACAGTCTCACAACGGAAATAATTTTAATAAGAAAGACAGCTTTCCCGGTGTAAATTATTAACTAATTTTTCACGGTTACGCACCAGGTTCAGATTTCTCGATGCTGACTACCGCTGTCTTCAGCCTGTGTTGTGCTGCGTGACCTGTGCGGGGTATATATAGTCGGACAAGCTGCGACCTGATTGGCCGTTGAGGATCGCCTGACATTTACTACGCGACATGGAAAATATGTGTCCTTGACGCTGTGGTCAGGCGATCCTGAGCGGCCAATCAGGTCGCAGCTTGTCCGACTATATATACCTCGCATAAGTCACGCAGCGCCACACAGTCTGAAGACAACGCTAGAAACGTAAAGGTCGAGAAATCTGAACATGGTGCGTAACCGTGAAAAATTTATTAAACATATAAATTCTTACATTAGAAGACGATATTAGCAGTCATAATAAACCGCATATGTCACATAATGTAGCAATATTAAAATCTATATTAATTACATTGTGACCAAGAAGATATATTTAACGATCAATCAACATGAAAAAAAATCAGACTGAGCAAACGTTGAAAACACCAAAACAAACCTTTCTTCCACTCACACAGCCTGAGGATTTTACAAATATGTACAGAAACGTATTTTTGTTGTTAATTAAAGATTTTATGATTAATAATTATTTTAAATTATAAAAATCGTCTGTTAATGGCCGTTAAGGATATTCATTGTTAAAAACAGACGTAATAATAAAATATATGACTAATATTTCAGTATAAAGAACTGACAATTTGCAGAGAAACAAAATAAATTATTCCTTTTAAAATAAATAAAGAATATTTATACAGATCAAAACACCATAGTTACACAGGTTTTTAAAAATATATATGTCTGGTTCGACAGATTAATTTTTTTAAATATAAAAATGTTAATCTAAATAGGTTATTGTTTCCTAAACCCTGTAACGTCTATTACAATTTTGCTTCTAAGATAAACTGATTTCCAAAGAGTCTAATATTTCAAAGTTATTCATAATACATTCATGTTATTTAAATTTTTAGAAGAAGAAAAAATGTTATATGGGATTTGTAACCGACGAAAATTCTGTTAACGTAGAAACATAACAAACAAACTGATTAAAGAAAAATAAAGTGCAGAAACGTCCTTGTGTGGAATAAAATATTTTAATTGTCGCTTAAGAATGGTCGTTAATTCATTTAATTTTCCTTATTTAGTAGAAAACAGTTGTAAAGGAAAATATTATTTATATTTCAATTTATTCGGAACATAATTTCTGATACTTTCATATAGAAATTACCAAAAGCGTGCACAATCAATATCCAAATCAGTTATTCGTGTTTTCTATGCTTCTCACGACTTTCAAGGTAATAACACATTACAGAAATGTTAACAGAATGATTTAATTGCCATTACTAATTTTTGTGATTGAAGGAAGAACTACGTCAGTGTTTTTTAACCTGTATAAGATTTTTACTGTTTTAGTTGGTTCCAATTGTTAAAACAATAACGAATAATTAGTTTAGGTGAATCGGAGTGTACAGTGCGGAAAAGAACATATTTTCAAAATCACTCGAATTATGGTATAAAAATATAGTTCGTTTATGAGCCGGGAAAGTAAAATACTATAAATATTATTGAAAAAACACTAGCAATTAAAATCAAGGGAAATAATTGAATCCTCAATCAGTTTATGGATCGTGCGATATTTTCACATGCAATTGCCGAAAATCTAATTTAGTAGCAATGAGAGAGCTGTTGGAAAAATGGAAATATAAACGGGAAATGGATATGGACATGGCTGGAGTAACGAACATTTAAATTGTACGTATGTTGCGCAAAGAAAACAAAGGGTAATTAAGGTTCGCCTCTCTTGTCCATTATAATTATATAAAGTTAATTAATGTTACCAGCGTTAATATGCAAAAAATATAATATGATTGTGAACTCCATAAATTTATTGCAAAAAACAGCACTACCAAAAATAATATATAATAATATCATACCATGTCACCGTTAGATTCAAGATACGTTTCTAATTCTTGTAATATGATTCCTTAAATAAACCTGGCAAGTTGATCGTATTGTTTCTGGACGCAGGTATTTATAAAATCTTTCCCCCAGAATGGGGAGAAACATATTTTTAGTAAAAATTTAATATTAGCAGAGTCCATTATGAAGGATAATAAAACATGGACCTTTATTGCCAGTGACAGAAAGAGGATGGGGCACGGACTTGGCAGCAGTTGGACGAGGACGAGGAATAATTTATGGATATTGCAAAACATTCGTCCCCTTCTAACACTTAGAATAACCTTGCATTTTCAATTTATTTTTAACATATCCTCCGTATCGAATTTTAACTCAAGGGACGGAGAAGAGAAATATTTCTATAGGTAAACAACATCAGCCTGAATTAAAATTTCAAGTTCTTGTATAAGAATTTCAATCGTAAGGATTTCGCAGAAGAAAGTGTTGTTTGCACCATCACCAAATATATTTATTAATGTAACTCCCTTTTCAGCAAAAACCATATTGTTTATCCTTTCTGTGCATATTTCCTGTATCACATTATTATTAGCTAATACTGACCTCACGGGGGTAGAACTTAAAACCGGAACAGTATAAAAGAGTACAATACAACCGAAAACCAATTAATTCTTTGTTGTGTTTAATGTAAAATAAACACAAAAATAACCATTAATTTAACCAATTACTTAACTTCTGTTGATAGAACGAACTATTTTAATGATTTATAAATGAAGTGGCGAATAATTTTGACAACGGGATCGTATGATAGGTGCTTTGATCTTTTCAGATACGTTTAGTCAATAAAAGAACTAGATAGATTTCCGACTTGAGACAATCTGTAATTTCAAGAATGTGTATATTTATTTTAATTTATTTATCACGTAAAAAAAAAGATTTTCGTTTCAAAATCTTTATTTAAATAAGCTTTCAGCATATGCATAATAATTTTCATGTAGTCCGATTATAAAAATTGTTAATTTAAGTATACAATATCTTTTAAATTTATTTGAGTTATGTATATATATATATATATATATATACCCACACCTTTATTTTCCTATTTTTTAGTTCTACCCTTTTTCGGGTAGAAATTTAATGAATTCAATCAGATTTCCAGATTGAATTAGCTTTGATTAATTAAATTAATTGATTGACTAATGAAGTCCAAAAGTTTACGAAATATTTTCGGGAATTTAGAATTTTGAACTAGAACAGTGTTTCCATATTGTATACAATGACCGAATTATTAAATTTATACTCAAGTAATAATTTTGTTTTATATCAATATAAATTCAATTATACATGTCAGTCAATAATTATGTTAAACTTTATCGACTCCTAACCTCGATATATATATATATATATATATGGAACGACTTAAAATTTCAATTAAATGAATCTGTTTAAAATAATATTACCAGAGTTAGTTTTAGCATAATTTCTGATGTTTATTCCTACGTTTACATTTATTTTTTTAGGCATAAACAAATTATAACAGGTCTCTTTTTAAGTTATCAGGTTGCATTTTTAAAAAATTTACATTACCTCGGTTATTTTGTTTTAATTTTTAATGGTTTACAGATAAAAAAGCGTTTATTTTCTTGATTAAAAATTAGTTATGAAATTTCACAATTGTCTTACTCTATTTCACTCGTATAACAAGTGTCTTAAAATTGATGTTTTAACAAAAACTTATGTCCGGGTTTGAAACCTGATTTTATTTTACGTACACCAGTATTTTTTTTAAAAAAAACCGTTCCCTTATTTTGGATTCAAATCGTTGATGTAAGGAACAACGTGTAATAATTATAGTAGTTGCTCTGTCACCTACAAGATGTAATGCTATTGCGCTTTAGATTAAAGCCTAGTGAATCGGAAAATGATAAAAAGAAAACGTACAAAGAAGAAGTTGGAATGATAATGCTTAAACGTTGAAGAAAGGGCTGCGGACTTTCATTAGGGACAATCCAAGCATTCTTGCGGGAGGAGTCCACACATTACAGGCAAGTCCAACTTCGATGGCCGGGTTTACAAAGAGACAGACGATTCCCTCACATATGTGGCTCTTTTAATTACTCTTACTTTAGAAACAAAGCAAAAGCACTGATTAATAACTTATTTTCTGTGTCTTAATTAAATCACAATTTTTCTTGATCAGCTGCGTTTTGGAAGTAAAGAGTGAAGTCGAATGAATTTCAGAAAAATAAATTTATTAACTCAAAATTAGACAACGCTTATTTTTCTACCTGTTCAGGTTCAAGTTTAGAAGTACAAAAAGAAAAAAACAATTACAATGAATAGAATAAAATTTTTATGAAACATTTGGCAGATAAAATATATACATATATATATATATATATATATATATATATATATATATATATTTATATGTAGACTTACAAAATTTTGATAGAAAGATCTATCACTGCTGACTGCCGTCGCCGAAATATACAATTTAAAACGAGATCAACCAGTAAAAATTCATTTCATTGTGGGGTGCGGTTTACAATGCAAACACTTTAAAAATTGAAATTATAACAATGTATATATTAAACATTACAAAAGAAAACTGCCATGAATTTTATTCAATTTTTTTTGTTAAAAGCTGTTTTATAGGATCTGATATCTAGCATTTCACTCCATCTCGAAAAGTAGTTCGATCCCTCGTTCAAAATTGATACTTTACAACAATCTAATTTGTTTAGACAAAACAGAATAATTTTCTTTTAACCTTGTTATTAATGAGCGATTGGTTTGGTCTATACATGTAGCTTGACAATCTAAACAATTAATTTTACATTAATAAATTCTTTTTTCTGACCTAAAATTGGCTCATTTTTATTTATTAGTTTTCTCAATAGTCAGAATATATATTTATATATATCATATTTAATTTATATTTCCGTTGAAAACTAAGAGGTTTAATTTACGTGAAGTTTTAAATTGTTGTTTAGATTAGTTGTAGTTAAAATGATAAAGTTTCAAGTAGATTCTGAGGTGGCGCCCTGCATTTGTTAGATTTTTTATTATTCTGTTGCAGAAATACGATAAGTCATTAATAGAAATTACAAATGGTTATTAGAAAATATTATATATTTATATATATATATATATATATATATATATGTACTGAACAACATAACCAAGAAAACGGTATAATGTTTCAATTTAACTAACAGTATCGAGAAATATATAATTAAAAAACGTACTAAATTATTATTACTAAGAGTGCAATATAATATAATTTTCACAGTAAGCTTTCAACTCATTAATAAATAATTTCTCAAACGCAAATAAAATACGGAGCAAAATAAATGTGGAATTAGGCAATACCAAAGTTGTTTCAAAGCAACACAAAATATTTGGAAGCACACACAAAAACTCAAACGATGGACAGACAAGTCATATCTCGGAGCTGAACGAGAAATTTGACCTTCCGTTAGAACTCCAGGCCGTACATGAAACAAATAAACAAAATAGAAGAAAAAATTAACAAATGTTCTTTGGAAATATTCCACTATTCCACGACAGAAATAATGACTATAATTTATTTTTTTGACTATAAATAAAACCTTAATTCGAAAATTCCCAAATGCATTAAATCATTATATATGTAATTGATTAACAGTGTAATAAATAATAATCCATGCTAACCACTTATTCTGCTGCATTAAAGCATAATAAAAGGAATAATATGACAAAATAATGTTTTGTATACAGAATTTTTTAAATAATATAGGTAATATTAAAACTATAACGACGTTTCGGTACCTATTTGTATAGTCTTCGGGTATTTTCCTAAAGAGCAGGTATTTACAAATGATTAGATTTATAGTAGAAATGTGCAACGTAAACAAAGGCAAACTAAAGTAAACTAAATGAAACTTATCAAATCAATACAATAAATTAACACAACAAAACTATCAACAAATTATTAATTTCACACAGTTTTTCAAGAGGGTCCGAGGCACACAGTTCACTGAACGTAAGGATACAAATCGGTATCGAAACGTAGTTCCAATATAAATAAAAAATAAAAAGTGTCTGAATAAGGTCATTAATTTTATATTATTTAAAATCAGGCGTTAAATTAAAACTTAATGTAGATTATAGTTGACTAAGGTTTAAGGACTCTGTTAATTCCTCATCATACTTCTACTACAAAATCATTTCTAATTATTTTCGTGCATTAAGTTTTCCATATGTGGACATCTATTGGTTACATTAGAAACTATTATCCAGTTATGTCAAATATTCCAATTTAACAACCAACGTTCCGAGACAATTTTTTTTGGCTTTTCACCAGTCAATCTCTGGGCTTCGGTTCATAACTTAGTCCTGAAACTATATTGACTAATATCTGCCATACATTCAGCATGCCCGTAATTTGGACCCCGCCTTTCTGCTTTATGAAAGTAACAGATTGCATATCATTTCAGAACAAATTAAATTTTAATGTTCCAACTCAATTTTGTTACATATAAAACGACGTCACAACATTTAGAAGATCGGTTTTTCCGTTCAGAATAAACATCTCATTTATAAAAGATTCATAGAACTCGGAAAACGTTATTGGCAATAAATATTGAAATGATTACTTGGCCTATGAAAACTACTCGCAACCATAAAACGTTTCATTTCACAAACATTCTGAACGTGAGCGTACTTGACGTTTAATAACCTGATGGAGTCACGGCATAAATTAACTTAAAGATATTAGTCTCGAGTTCTTGCCTTAGTCATTAGCGATCGTATGTTAGATTCGGCTTCTTTCGATGTTTTAAAGCGTTACTCGAGACATAAAGACACCTTAACGAAGTTTGGTCGTTTATACGAGCAAACCTTATTGAATCGAGGTGTGACGCCATTATATCAGTTGTGGAAGCCTGCAATTAGATTCAAGTTAACAACTGCTGAAGCAAGAAGATCTTAAGAATTGATACTTTACTGACATAAAAGCGTGGCTGTGGTCAGGATAAAGAAGCCATGACTCCTCAGTTCCTACACCCAAACAAAAGGTCAATTCAACGAGCCCCAGACGAAACCCTTTCTGTAGCGAGGAAACTAATTTCTGATTTAATATAATTTTGTTATGGAATTAAGATTTGTTGTATCATCTATAAAGAAAAAGTCTTCGTAAAATTGGAATTAAACGACAAAATATGTTAGGAATTCTAAGATAAAAGAAATTACAGTGAAAATACTCTTTATATATCCATTTTTAAATTCTTAGAAGTTTTCCGGTAACATCTCGAACGAATGCAAATAAGTCATTCCTTATTTCAACTGCAAAATGTATTGAAATTATTAGATCCCTATCATAAAATAGCTGGAAAATATTACAAGAATAGAAGCTTATTACTTGAGTGAAAGTCTATTTAAAGAAACAAAGAATATAGATATCACCGAAGTTGTGAAATTTGTAAAAAAGAATAACAAACCTGAAAGGATCAAGAATTATTTTAAATAAATAATCGTGAATATGTATTTACAATCTGCAGTGCTGTTTGGAGCAATTATAATAATTTAAGATGACTCTACAGGGAAAGATTATAATTTCATTGCACGAAACCGGATTGTTGTTTGCAAAATTAATTATACTTCCACTTCCAATTGATGTGCTACTTCAATAAACAAAATAAATGTAAATTTACATTAAGATGAGTAAAAGGCAGAAATTAATTTTGAAGGGAACTCATTCATTTCTGTTTACCCATTTCATACAATAATTTCAAAATTTTAGGGACAATATTTAATTACGTCTAATAATATTACGATTTTTCTAATTATATTTTATCATAATTACAAAGTAATAACACATATAGTCATATCATTGCTTTTATGCACTTGGTACGGTTTGTTGATTAAATTTACCTTTGAAATTTTAAAATCCTGAAAGCTAATGAATGTACAATGAATTATTAGTGGAATATGAACACTAATAATGCAATTTCAAAAGTAATTTAATCATTGTAGTAATGAAATGTGACCTTTGTGGGCGAGTAAATAATTTATGATCTAAATATAAATGAATAGCTTCCTATTTACAGAGAAGGTATTGGATTATAACGATTAACTTCAGCGGAAAATTTTTTCTCCGTCCTGGTATATTGGTATATTGGTATATTGTTAAAAATTGACACGAAGAATAATATATTTTTCTAGTAAAAATAATTTAATAAAATGTCTTGAGGTTTACATGAAACAATTTCCGGCTGATGTACGCAACACTGCAGAGAAGACTGCATAATTATAATTGTTGCTGTATAATATAGAATTTGAATAGTTCTCCGCTTTATTCGTCCTTTCTACAGTCATCTTTCATCTTACTGTCCTGATTGGAAGTGAATAGCCTAAATGCGCGAGTAAATAATTTTGAATTACCACAGTGATGTTAAACGAGGTGCTGAAGGATGAGGGTTCTGATGTTACTACAGACCCCTTTAATGCAGACAGCCCTCACGATATTTCATACTTACAGATCGAATCAAGACCTATTGTTGGTCATGTTGCGTGAATGGGGATCACACATTGCCAGTTCTGAGTCACTTCTATTCATGAGAATAATGAGTTTTGGACTAGTAGGTAACTGAACGAATGAAGGCAAAGAACAAGCAAAATAGTGTAAATAGGTTAAGCGATTTACTAAGTATGAGTTCAAGCCGAATCGAAATAGCCTAAACTTCAAGGCAAGGTAAAAACACGTGTGTCCAAAAACTCACTTCCCGAATAATTTGCTAAGTGAAAATAAAGTTGCAGACATTGTTGTTTGGTTAGTGTAATACAGATGTACAGGAATTTTGATGAAAACTAGAGTCGACTTTAAACATTCCTATACTTTGTATACAATTTGACCATATTTTTAGATCCTTACACTTGGAACACATCGGATTAAATTTACATTCCTAATATTTGGATGTTTTCTGTCAAAATTATAAGAACACCAAATATCAACGTATTATTCAAGTAAGGTACTGAAACGCCAAAGTTTATTTCTCTTTCAGTGATGACAATCATTAAAGAAAATACGAAATAATTTTGGAAAAAAGTGTATCGTACCAATTATAATCTGGCAAGTTCCGGATTCCATTAGATAATACGTTGGAATCAATTTCTTGCAGTATTTAAAAAATCCCGGGTATTGTTGGTAAAAATGTATTTGAATCTGGTGATGTGAATCAGTCAGGAATTTAGAATGACCTATGATTGAGGGAGAAACGTTGCCGACAAACATCCTTCCTCAGCAGTCACAACTGGAATGGATCGGTGATTGAATAAAAATAAGGTATGAGAATTTTGGGAATGAAGTCGCGATTCTGACTTAGCGTGGTCCATTCCGTTGCCGGGTGGTCATCTGCTCAGATTCAAGGAAAAGTTTTACATGTAACCCAGAGCGGCCGGGATTGTGTGGCGTGCCTTACCACTGAATAGAAACCGGTTGGGGAGTTTGACAAAAGAGGCAGTGGCTGGGGATCAGTGACAAAGCGCTCATCCTCGCCCGTCATCAATCAGAGCCATGACGAGACGGAATGTTGCCTGCTACCAACTTCAAAAATTTATTACGAGTCTCCTTATTATAAATCCAGTCCCAGTGAACACCGTAAGCGACTCAAATCCTAACTGGTCCACAAAACTGACGAGACATAACTGGAACAAGCTAATGGCTGGTAATAAAGGTGACGCATGAGATTTGTGTTACCATGTTCGTAGTTAAACTGCCATCACGACCACCCTTTCTTCAAAACACCACCAGTATCATTTTAGTGACACGTCCCCGATGGTAATAATCGTTCCTAACTTCACTGAACTAAGACGTTCGTGTTCCATTCAGCAGGTAAGCGCAAACGAAGTCAACGTTTTTTCTCTCACAATCTCACTGCAATATAAAATTAATTTAGTCCAGAAGTTCCAAAAATATTTTACGGTCTTTGTTTGGATAAACGTTTTCAAATATAAGTGAATATACACAGTCTTTTCTCTGGAAATAAAAATTTCTAATCCAGATTTAATGGTGATCTACTGGTTTAGCAAACTTCCTAAATTATGTATAATACAATATGTAGTTTTGTAATTCTGTTTACAATACATAACCCTTTTTCACTGAATTATACCATTGCGATGGACTCTACGAGGTGGAGGTGGCCTGTGATGCCGGGGTAGTGTTAAACAGAATCGGGCTATGTTCTTTTGATCGAAATTGTTCAGTAATTTTCTATATTTCGGTACGAATTTTTTCTCTAGGTTTGTCATTATTGAAATTTAAACTAATTCCATTGGAAGACTACGTTTATCGCATTAATAAATCAGAACAACTGGTACATTTCAAATACGGCGTCACTGGCAAGACGACGTAGATACTGGTGGCTATTTGGTGGCAAACGAAAAGGAAAAGTACAAGCTCATCGCTCAGATTAAAATGTACAAGTGTATTGAAGTGTGGAAAGACATTCATGATAAGATAGGACACAAAAACAAACCTAGGTAACTATTTTTCCTTGCGAGATAAGATAGATGGAATTGACTTCCCCACCACTAAAATTAATTTATTTGTTCATATCCTTCAAATAAATCAATTATATTTATTCAAGTTTAGTGTTCGGACAGTGTGGTGTTAAATTTAATTAAATTTAAGGGAAAGTTATCACTTCTTTCTTACGTAAATAATTTTTCTTTTACTATTTGTAAAAGATATAATGTGGGTAGAACTGTCTCTGCGACTATTCGAAATCTAAGTTTATAAATAATCATGAGTTCCTCCCTTGTCATAAATTCCTTAATTCTTTATAATAAACTTATGTTTGGGATAAGTCCGATTCCGGGACAAACATTTAGATATGATCAATATATGTTATAGCTTTGTAAGTGTAATGTGAAAATATCGTAATATGAAGAGCCCGTAATAGTTTGTGCACGTTCCCAGTAAGACTAAAGCGATTATACTCCGCAAATGAAGTATCAGAATGGGTGGGTTCGGCAGCTGTGTTTGCGTGTGGCGTCGCGTGGTGACATGAGCTCCATATTTCACGAGACGGGAAGCTGTGACTTATGAGGCCCCCTGTATTGCACCTATGCACAGTGACACCGGAAGAAAGCTGGAGGGAGGAGAAGTGTGGCAAATGCTCAAAGACGTGTTGTGACTTGCGGTTTGAATAAGTGGGGAAGCCCATTGAAAGCCGGCCACCGGCGTTGACTTCTCTCCCGGCGTTCCACACAAGAATGCACGCACCTTTGTCAACCGCACAACCACCAAACCACGTATCATAAAACCTATTCTCCTGCTTCAATTCCGGGATTAGGCAAAATACTAGCTCCTCCTGCGGTTTCCCCTCTACACATGGTACAATGCAATTACCGGGCTTCAGTAATCTGCAATATATATTTCAACTGCGGGTGAGCCACGTCCAGCTAACAGTTTCACCAACAAAAGACAGGCCACCGCGTAAAAAAGTAAACTTAATGGAGATTAATGCTACGGTGTACTTAAAGTTAAAACCGCATTGTCGAACCACTTCACTTCATAAATAAATATAATCACTAACCCTCTAATGAATAATTTATAGTCAAAAGAAAATATATGAATTGTGAACCGTTTCAATAGACCTATTTTCCCTCGTAAAATTCCCTCAGAAAATTTCTGCTCGTAACTCATTCCAACCATTTATTGTTCAATCTGAAGTCAATTTTCACATGTCCTACAGAAGATCTCTCTTAAAATAAAAATAACGTAAACACAACCGAGATTCGAGTCAAATCTGGAGTTATGGATGTCGCCGAGTTTAATTATGGCATTAAACGTTTTTAAAAACCCGCAGTAGAGGGGGTGGGCCGGGGTGGAAAGTTTCGAACATGTTAAAACGGCCAATATATTCGTCGTAATTAACTTCTTCGGGGTCTTGAGTTCAACCCACTTTCCGCATGGGACGTGAGCACATTTAGGGATAGGGGTCGATAAAGAAAAGCAGCCGATATTGGAGTCAAATCGGGGGTTATGGATGTATGACGACCCGGGAAACGCCGTGCATCCAGCTAGTTAAAAATATAGCAGAGAGCATTTGTACGTTTCAGTGTACACGGCGAGAATATTACGAATATATTTATGTCACTTTTGGAAGAAATTTATAAACGCTGTCGGTGTTTTAGTGGGCTAATTGAGAGTTTCTACAAAAATTAATTAGTGAGGCAAAGGTAAGAAACGTTATTTCGCAGCGACCACCTGCCTTGCCAGCTGCAGGGTCCGGCGATTCTTCTTCCAAGGTTGACAGAGGAACAACAGTATCGGATATAGTGTACGTCTTTGTGATTGTGAATGCGACGGTTCAACAATACTGTTCCGGCGATATATTATGAGGCGATACTCCTCATTCAGTCCGTACAGAGAAGGAATACTTCGATGTTTATTTTTGCTTCTGAGGATGCTCGCGGATCGTCGAATGAAGGACAGATCAAAGCGCGTCCAGCTATTTACTCCGAAATATTGCTTTTCTATTGAATTCTTTTAGCGGGTAAACTACATTAGTCAGCGATCATACTAGTAATAAAGTTTTTATTTTTAGAAAGGCAGATTTAGAGAACAACAACGCATTTTTTTATCATAATCGGTTAAAAAGATTACTAAAGGTCATTATTAATATTTAAACGAAATAAAAAGTTTTTCAATAATATAAGTCTGCAGATAAAGTTAGCAGCTTTAACGTAATTCTTCTCAATAATTAATTATATACGTGAATTCTCAAGTGAAATGTAGCTCCTGTAGCCCTGACTATATGAACCTAATCTAAGCACAAGTCTACGCATTTTAGTTTGTGTTATAAAATACTTATGTCAATCAAGGTAATTCAAGAATAGAAATTTGACTGCACAAAATGTGGATGTGTAATTTAAAGAGGACTGAGACTATAGTCCAAACTGATACAAATAATTCACTTTTTACAACCACGCAATAATTTTATAGATCAAGGCAGACTTTTAATATATATTTACAATATTATTGTAATTGCGTGAGGATCGAGTCACTTATCTAGTTTCCCTGACCAGCTTCTCGACGATTGTTCTTGCCGATAATGTTATTTTTATTGAGCGAATAGTGAATCATAATGCGTATTAAAAATTTTTAATATTGCGATTTACTTCTTACGAAGCTATAACTGATCAACATACAAATACCCTTAATGTAAAATCAGTATTTATTTATTGAAACGAATGCTAACAATTTGGCTGATACACGGTGTTTGGATTTACAAGGGCTGCAATTGTACCATTATACCAAATTTTTAATATATATATATATATAATAAACAAATAATTACTCGTGAATTAGAGGTCATTGAAAAACAATTTACTACAAATTGGCACTGCAATGTAGGGCTTGTAATCTTACTGAGTAGTATGGCCACCCGTTTGAGATGCCAATTGTAATAAATACTTAATTTAAAGGAATATATCTCAGGGTCGTCTACGAGACTCCAATAAAATATAGGAATTTACAAGATGAAAACTATAGAACTTTTTACAATAGAAATCTAACATTTATTATCCTCAACTAAAACTAAACAAATACCTTGGAACGTCAACAGCAGTTCCCAAGTGACCCAGCACACTTTAACGTACGCTCGTTACTTCGTAGTTTGTTAATGCTCAGAACAAATTTCTGAGATCTGCAAAGTTTATTGAATCAATCCGAATGAATCGGCTAGATGGAGAGCAAAATGTAGTTCAACTCGCTTATTTTTAATTAACCAATCTCACAACCCTAAATTAAACACCCTTCTCCACTTTGCTACAGCAAGCTGCATTGCCCAGTGTGTCACCATCGGAGGTGTGGAGATAGGATTTGTTGGCAGAGCTATCATAGATAGACGGCATTACACAGGATTACCATCTCCCGTGGCCTGTTACCAACCTTTGACAAGTAATCTGAACCTCGAGTGAGATTAGTTATACTAAATCCGCATGCAAACACGACGTCCTTCAAGAAATACAAGTTGGATCCACTGTAAAGCAGAAAATTGCTAAGGATCAGAATGATTTCAGACTCTGATAAAAACAACGACCAAAACCCAACGACGCACCCGGACAGAACGTCCGACTCCAGTCCTCTCGACCGAGCTTTCCCAGACACAACGTAAACAAATACGAACAGCCACTAGACTACGACTGCCCTACTGCCTTACTGCATAGCATTCTCCACTACTGATCAACTGAACGACCTGGACGTTCGCCTGACGGCGCTACGCTCGACGGCCTGTCGACGTTTGACCTAGCGCCCAATTGCGCCGGTACTGCACCTTGGCTCGCCTGCGCTGGAACTGATTGACCTGTGTTTACTTCCCAAGGATTTTATAACTTTCCCTCGAAACACATTTTGACCCGGAGTTAAATGTTCGTAAACATTGCGCGTAACGGAAATACATCGCCTGTATTGCCGAGCTGAAGACAGAAAATCTTCAATAAAATAAATTCCGTCCAAATAAGTGCCATCCGCCAAAAATGAGACAGCATGATTTTTAACTACTTAGGTCGAGGGTTTGATTTCCTTGGCAGATAAAATACTGAACGTTTTTTTGTCTGAAGCGGTTAATAACTCCTAGGCTGTCTTAAATTGTCGCTAACCGTTCAAAAAGTAAAGAATTTAATTCAGTCTGCCGAAAACCCTGTATTTTTAGGTAAACTATAATTATGTCAACATTAGGTGAGAAGATACTCATACAATAGTATACATACATCAGAAATATGTCATGTGAATTTTGCAATTTGCCACCGTTATGACCAATAGTGGATGAAGGGTAAAATTCTGTTTGATATAGTAGAATTAATGAATATATATATATATATATATATATATATATATTGTGCTTGTTTGCTTGTTTGGTACATACGGCTTTCTTAAGTTCATTTAGTATGTAGAAGAAGCGTTGATGGATCAGGAGATTTGGGTAGAAGTTGATGTTGGTGGGTCAGATGACCAGAAGCCCGGACTGTACAACGAAGATCTGTGAACAGTCATGATGCAGTTTTGTTGAAGTTGAAGCTAAACTCCCGCCTGTCTGCATTACAAGCAGCGAATAATAGAGTAAAAGTGTTGCGTATTTAGTAATACTGTAGGGTGCCGAATACGCCTTTGTCGGCGTCGGTAGAAACCGAAACGCTTGCTATATTTCCTGCGGGTAGGTCTCTGTTGTCACGAGTCTTTGTAAAACTCTTCAGAATCCGTGTTCCCTAGAAAATTACAGGGTTTGCAAACTTTGGCAGTGATATATCCAGGCTACGACAGGTAGAGCCGAATTACAAGAAGAAGAAAAATGTTGAAACCGTAAACATATGGTGTGGGTTGGGCCCCCTTTGGAGCTGAATAGGATGCGCGGTGATATATCTTAGCTGTGGGTATTGTGGCCATAGGACAATGAGGACAGGCCTAACCGACCGTGTCTGTGTTGTGACGACCGCCAACTGTTGCGGAAGGGAAAAGGGAATCCCTAAGAACAACTCCTACAAAGCGGGGAGAAAAAAAAATTCAACCTCACCTCCCCACGTCGATCAAGTACTACAGTTCGATTTCGTTTAGATTTTGTGAAGACTTTGCATAGTTTGAAAACAAGCATCTGGGTGGCGTAGTCTTCACGTATCAGGAGGACCTGGTCTGGAAGCCCTCAGGTCAGATTGTTCCGTTTCAAGGCGATTTCTACTAATCACTTTTCTGTCGGTTTCACCATACGCATATCCTAATAAACTCGACGACTTCACACACCAACGTGACGTATTTTTCGATTTAAAAACTTTTTTAAAAAAAGCTAGGAACAGTGGAAAATAATGTGAAAAATTTTGTCTTGCAACATCAAAATAAAGACCAAACCCACATCGTTTACTTTTTCTTCCAAGCCACCATTCCAAATGATAATTGGAGGGATGAAATTGTTCCTAAAGTTATTTATAAGAGGATTCGTAAAAACTGAACGTGAATTTAATCTCAAATGCATTAAGTATATTTCTCTAAATGAAGTGATGTCATGTCTCGTGGACTCTTGTGAGGTAGTATGAAGACGCAGCAAGAAACTGCACCCTCCGCTCCGTGGTTTTACGTAACAGAATTAAAATTAATACAATCTTATGTACCGAATCCTTAGTTCCCTTGGCGTTATTTAATTAATAATAAATTGTAATTAAGTAACTCACTTCTTGGCAACAAACAACAATTACGTGCACATTATTATATTAAAAAATGGATCACTACGTTTCCTCCACAATCTGTGAAAAATATCAGGAATTTACTTCAAATAAACTGAAACAACGGTGTAACAAAGATTAATGAAACAATTGATGACCTTATACAGACAGTTTTTTTTTTACATTGTAACGACGTTTTCATACCTATTTGTATCTTTTCAGGTATTTTCCTAAAGAGGAGGTATTTACAAATAATTAGTTTTATAGTATAATTGTATAAATATTGTTACTTTATTCCAATCAAAACTGAGATTATTTGAGTTTACATGTTTACCGAAAACTGAATGTTTGTCGCAAGGTTGTTTTAAATTAGAAATTTTCAGACGAGTTTTAATGCCGTTGTTGTATGTCCAATGTAACAAACACTAAATTATATTTTTTATAAAATATGATAAGGAATTGGTTGTTTTATATTTGACATCAACCTTGTGCGATTTAAACAGTTCAATTATTTTAATACATATTATTTATGAATGGAAAATTATTTTGAACAGTAAACGTGATGGGTAGGTTGTCATAAAAGTTGGGTTGATCAATTTCTTGATTAAATCTACCAGATTAAAATTAGCCATCAAAAGGCCGGATTCTATTCTTTAAGATTATTATTACTGAAACTTGGGTAGGAAAAGCGAATATGATTTTGTCAACTAAACTGTTGACGCTTTTGAAATAATTGATGGTTGGAGTGAAAATTAAGACCCAAAATGTCTTTGTGAAACCAATTAGCCGGAACGGAGATACAATACAAAAGATGTCGACTTCATATATGGAAAAACAGGTTTGGAATCAAGCCAAGTATTTTCTATATTTAATTATATTGGAATCGACAGAGGAATATAATATTTCTCTGATAACTGGAAGAATAATTTCTGAAGTAGTGATTTTTTAATTCAACTAGATTCATTTAATCTAGTTTAATGACAGTCGGAATATTTTAATAAACGCGTCCCAACAGAATAATGCATTTTAACATTCCTAGAGGTATTTCTGATTGCGTTGTACGGGATTATTTCATGATTAATCAAATTTATGTCCCAACATACAGTCAATTTCTACATCAACTCACGACACAGTCACTTCAGGAACCGTACAAGAATTTGTGTTAAAGTCGTGCTACAATGGGTGGTCGCTCCAGGCGCAGCAGGCGGGGCACTCATAAACTTTTACAGCTTTCCTTATACTCTGTTTTAGTTTAATTTTTAAATTCACGGACTGTTCAAATGAGTACTGGCACACAAATGGAAACCAAGCATAAGTGCACATTATGAGACTTAGTTTTAATCTTCAAATACTAGCATAATCAGGAGTAGATCACCGGAACACCCTGAAAAGTAGCGATAATAAGGAGAAATAGCAGTCATATGTTATTAAATAAATATAGATGTAGCATATTACGATACTGTCATATGAAGCAATTGATTCAGTAGACATAATGAACCAAAAAATAGTGGAATTACATTATTTCTCTCGTATTTTAAGGACAACACTTATCCATCTATCTTTAAATAAATAAAACAGTGTGGATGGGGGTAGAAAATTTAAAGTATGCAAACACAGCCGATATTTCAGTTGAATAAATATTTGTCAGGGATAATTAGATTGATAGTAAAAAAGATTGTTAGAGTTCCTACCGATAATATCTGTGTATAATTTCAACCCCTTACAGCATGAAAAAGGAGTATCATTAGGAGGGGCGTTACAGAGAATAGCGTGAATACAACCTAGATTGGAGTCAAATCCAGGTTTATGTATGTCGCTGAGTTTAATAATGACATTTAATTTGCCATTTAACACCCAGGGTCGGGGTAGGAAATTTTGAAACATGGAAACACGGCCGATATTTGCGTTGAATAAAATTATATACAAACAAAATCGGTATAAACACTATTGAAAAATATTTATCCTCTTTCGGCTTTGGAGGGGAGCACCTTAAAAGTGGAGGAGGCGTGTAATTACATAAAAATAACGCAAAAAGAGCCGAGATTGGACTAGAATCGGGAGTTATGGATGTCGCTGAGTTTAGTTATGACATTAAACTTTTTGTTTTACCCACAGTAGAGGGGGTGGACGGGCATGGAAATTTTCTAACATGTTTTGACAGCGGAAAAGGTTCTTTCGACGAATATATCGGCTGTTTAGAGTTCAACCCCTTTCAAGATGTGAGGTGAGCACATTTAGGGCGAAGGGTCGAGGCGCGTTACATAAAAATATCGCAACGCAAGCGAGATTGGAGTCAAATCTGGGGTTATGGATATATGACAACCCGAGCAACGACGGACACGCGCTTACTTTAAAATAAAACGAGACAAGGATTGAAGATCTTTTACATGTCGGCAGTGAATAAGACGCTATTATTGGTCATTGCGGAAAATAAATTGGAATACTAATAAAAAAATTAATGGAATAATTTTCCATTGTAAAATAAATACTTCACGTGATTTCTGGAAAAAATTGGTTAATTTTGTTTCATAAGAATTTATCAAAACTCTCAACACATTACCTATTCTGAAGACAGAATTGAAACTTAATAAATAATAATTATATTAGCATTAGAAGAAAAAAAATCTCCTTTACTTAGACGTGCGAGAAGTTTCAGAGTAAGATGGCGTACCGAAGGCTTCCGTCACACTCGTACAATTGTTGGGGTCACGTCCTTTGTCCTGGGTCAGCCCTAAGAGCATTTGAGCAAACACGTTGACGTGGAAGTGCGAATCCATGCAGATCTATTGGGTAGCAGATGTATGACATTACTGCTTCGTCGACGAGAGCTTGCCATGCTAATTTATTCAACCAAGTGCGTACCCACTCAAAGTGCCTCAGATATTATTCAAATCGACTCTCCTAGGAACTCGTTACGTCAACTTTTAAGATTTGCATGCGACTGAACCTAGCGGCCATAGTGACCTTAATGTTAACAGTGTTAAATACGACCACATCCAGCTAAGAACCGTAAAACACAACTTTTTATCAAAACCCTCTGACAGATAAAAAACAGTCGTTTACATGCAAGTAAAAATATTAGTTGTCATACATTTATGAAATATTACATGTAAAGCTGTGTGCAATTTGGGGCGAGCCTTTGAAGGATAAATGTAAAAAAAAATATTCCCCATCTTCGTAGATAAAATCCATTATACGACTCATCACTTATTACCACTTGATACATAGAAAAAAAAATTCTGCAGTTCAAAAACCTTAGTGCACTTCATTTTATAGACAGCAATAAACTCCCAATACGTAGAGGATATCTCTCTGAGCTGTAATAAGGAATACCTAACATTAACGCAATGAAGCCAAACAAACGGATTTGGCTGGAATCTTGGTTGATTTAACGTTATTTTCATGAAACGCCCCTCCACCCCCACCCCTAAGCGTAGTCCCTTCCCATGCCGCAAGGGGTTGAAATTATACACAAACAACATCTTTAGAAATACTATTAATGTCATTCCACGCAAATATCGACCATATAACTTGTTCGAAAATGTCGACCCCCCCCCCCCTTGGGGGAGTTAAACGGCAAGTTGAATGTCATAATTAAACCCAGCGACATCAATAACGCAAGATTTAACTCCAATCTCGGCTGTATTCGAGTTACCCTTCCACCCCCACCTCTAAGGATGCTCCTTTCCCATGCTGTAAGAGATTGCAATGATACACAGATAACATCGGTAGAAACACTATCAATCTCTTTACCTCTACAAATATTTATCCGACTTAAATGTCGGCCGTTTTAGCTTCTTTGAGTATTTCCAACCCCGTCCACCCCTGCTCCTGGGCGTGGTAGGCAGGTCTCACTCCGGCAGTGTCATTTTTTTGGTCGCAAAGAACACGTGCCTGACATTTGGTGAAATTTTCTTCACGGGTGTAGATTTGTACGCGGAACATACATACAGACAAACATACAATCACTGTGTTTTATGTATTAGAAGATTATGTATTACATCCTACAACTTCACGCAGCTGTTAAAAATAATAAAAGCTACTTCAAATGTGAAACAATATTTTCCCTTGTTCTCTGTTTCTTCTAGTTGGATTACGATTCGCTTCCTCCACAGTGAAAGGCTATGCCAATCTCCGGGGAACTGGAGTAATTTGTTGTGATGTCCATTGATGGTCAACCTTTAAGAGGAACGGAGCGGTGATACATTTTAATTCTATGACCCTCAATCAAGGTAGTTGCGGATACATATTACATAAATGATAAATTAGAGTGGTGGGGATGAATGTATTACATGCGGGCAGGGAACTTCCATCAACTGTGTTACTTCTGGAGATTGCAGGAAAATCATATTTTGGGTTTCTATGGTCGTGGATGTTCCATTTTCTGTTTTAATAAAATAAGAGTAATTATATAAATTAATGACCATTATAAGAAAAATAAAAATATTTTATTTAACACAACGACATTCTGTACATTTATGTACTATTATCAGGGTGATTCTGCTTTGATTTTACGTTAAAAAATTTTTTGTCATAAATGGTGGAAAGAAAAAACAATATATACACATAATTTATATAACTTATTCAGTTTGTTCTTCTAAAAATTTATTTAATATGAAAAACAACAATCTTTTTTATTTTAAATGTTATAAGGAATGAGGACAATGAAACATTTCTTAATAAAAATCAAATAATAATATTTAAACATTATTGTGATTATGTTACCAATTATAAAGCAATTATGAACCTAAATTTTAAAAAATTAAAATTACAACTACAAATTTATGTCAATTAAATCAAAAAAAATATTTTCTAAAAAAAATATATCCTAAATATAAAATAAAGTATTATATTTGTTAATTACTTTAAAGTGTTAACAGTTGTTTTAAAATGTAACATTTCTGATTATTTCGTTTTTAATAATTTATTCCCATTTATAAAATTTTTACATTATTCCAATAAAATTCTTGTTTTTTTCTAATTTATGGTTGCAATATTTTGATTTAAAATTTTGTAGTTGTTTGTGTGATGTCTTAATCTCTTTTAAAGAGTTATAATGGCTGTTAATTTATTTATTTATAAAGAACAGACGTAAATTAAACTATTATTTTAATTAAATAATTTGGGATCTTATTATAATAGATTGAGTTGTATTTAATGGTGCTTCCATATTTGCAACTAATACTACTCAAAAAATTCATTTAGGGAAAGAATTTTCGTATACCGTTGAGCTTAAAATAATTTTTTGACAAAGAACGTGCGGGTACGTTGGTAGTGGCACTATCAGTTCATTATAGACACGTTTCTGATGAAAATGTTTCGTAGTTTACTGGCGTGTTGCGCTTAGGTAACTGATGAGGAATATTTAAGTTAATAGTACAGCTGTGTCAGGGCTACACCGTAAATTATAGTCACGACCTCCGTAACCGTGATGAATATGATTGTAAATTATATCGATGCCAAACAAATATAACGGAGAGCTACTAGAACATCCGTTGTTCTCTGAGAGTAGAAACCTAATAGTAGCTCCTAGAGGTAAATCGTAACTCCACTTGAAATAAACACATTTATTGAAATCATTTATAAAAGTATTGAAATTCAGTTTTATGATATCAGTTACATATATATTATATATTGACATTTTTGGTCCATAAATGCCCTAAAATTTTAAATGGTAACTTATATTTAGGCTCCTTTGCATTTATTTTACTGTATTTATATTCGGATGATCAATACGATATTTTTAAGGTGGATTGCTACAAATTAGTTTATAATCTAGTTTTATTATCATTCTAAGATAAAAATAATTTACAGCGTTTAATTCACATCTTTCGAAAGTTTGGTAGAAATTTGGAACTGACATTTACATTGTTTTATTCAACGCTAATTAAAAAACAATATGTTTTGTAATACGTTCGATATTTTATAGAACTACCTGGATCTTATTCAATTCTATGGTAATATTCTGATTGCTAATACAATATTTTAAAAAATATTTTTATAATTAAACATGCTAAGACAATTTTTCACTTGTATTTCGACATCGTAACTGTAGGTTATATATAATTTTAAATAATAATTTATAACTACATATGTCAGGCTGGAAGGGAATCATGCTGGTCTATTAAAACTTCAACTGAAATTGTGTAATAATGAACGAATACAGGCGAAGAAATATCATTCTGTACGTACTGCTAGTATAGGAATCAGTAAAACAGGTGCTTTAATATGCCTCTGGCACAAAGAACATTAAAAACGGTCTACCATCATGTCTGTATTGTATTGAGTACAAGAAGAACATATGAAGAAAAATATTACTGAATGCGTAAGCAGCGAGTAGCCGTGATGTCGTTACA
This sequence comes from Zhengitettix transpicula, assembly GCA_037074705.1. Lineage (NCBI taxonomy): Eukaryota > Metazoa > Arthropoda > Insecta > Orthoptera > Tetrigidae > Zhengitettix > Zhengitettix transpicula. Next base: position 57,903,268 of record CM073595.1, on the reverse strand, counting down.
TTTCCTTGTCCACTCGTATGTCCAGATATTACGTCGTAAAATATTGTAATGTGAGTCACAACACCAAACGATCCTGAGAAGCGTTGCCATATTTACAGTCGACTTTTAGGTTTGCATACGTGCAAATCCAGATCTTTTAAATGCCTGTCTACGTCATTATGCTGGTGGTAAAAGGATTATCAAGGAAAAGCTATTTCGTTTTACGAGAATAGAGAGCTTACTCAGCGTAATAATACTGAGTTAGTAGTATCTTCGCCGATGTCACAACAGTAAATTCATTTATTGCTTTCACCAGAATATTTATTCCATAACATTTGACAATAATAAAACCTTTCGTAAGCAGACTATGAGTTACGCGATTATTTCGTTTTCACCTACTTTTTGTGATATTTAAAATACATTCGATTTCCATTTATTTATGAAAAAGTAAAAATTATTGAACGGGAAAATACAAAGTGGAAGAAAGTTGTACTCATAATGAGTAAAAATAAAAACAATTACTGATTTTATTTAATTTTAATTACATTAATACAACCAAACAGAATTGCATTGGGATTTGAAAACTCTCTTCCAGTGGTATCAGACCCGACGAATATCCATTTTACAACCCACTTCTTGGTACGCACTTCAAGTAAAATAAGTCAGAAATATTTAGTCTCCTGTAAACAGGAATTCATTCAAAGAATAATATAGATAAAACTAAACTTGGCGGCGGAAATGTTAATCCTTAACTGTCACACACAGATACTGAAACATCTTTGGTAAAACTTGATTCAAACCAACAAACGTTATGTAAATAATTGGATAATGTACATCACAATTCCAGTATTTCCGGATTTTTTTTTTCCATCTTCCATGACGATATTTATTTGGTTAATTTCTTACTTGTGTTTTAGATTAATTAACATATTACTCTTTGTTTGCGATGAAAGTTTCACAAATATTTACGAAACAAGGAAAAGAAAATATTTACTGTATTTCCACACAATTAACTCATTACGTTGCAATTTAGAAAATTAAAGATTTCCTGTTTTTCTCATAAGGTAGTAAGCACTGCAGAAACAAAGCAGACTATTTCTTACACCCCTCTGGGACCTTATTAGTAAATTGCTTGGTTTCCTAATGGGAGTAAAATTTATTACTAGGAAACCATTAATGCAGAATAAATTCAGCAAATTAAAAAAAATTAAATTCTGTTTTACTTTCTTAGCAAATGGTTTCATCAACCGTGATGCTTTTTTTTCATAGGAATCGAAGATTAATGTAATTAAACTGTATTTGATCAACCGAGGTATTTTGTGAAAAAATCCAGACTGACTCTTTCACGATGCACGTTTACCCGACAACCCCGGATTCGACACCAATTTCGATCGTTGTCGCATTATTTGTCACCCTCTTCCACTCGTAGAGGTGCTCCGCATGCTATTAGGGGTTGAAATTAAACAGTAAAAACATCGAGAGTGACACTATGAATCTGAGCGATGCCGTAAACTATTTATTCCCTCCCTTATTGGTCCTTTAAGGGGTAGAGACTGTACACTAATTAATCACATCGACCCCGAAAAGTAATTAGTCAACGCTAACATCGGCCATTTTAGCATGTTTTTAAATTTCACCCTCGTTCACCCCTTGAGAGCTGCCTAACTCTTCGAAAGGCCGACAGAAAACTTCGCATCGGTGCGTACAACTCTATTGCAATCGGATGAATGGTTTAGGAGTGTATAGGGGACACACAGATATTCATTTATATATAATAATCAAGTATAATACTATAATTAACATATTAAGTATTCTATTAATTTTATGCTTCATTTCGTAAGAAAGCAACTTTCGGAAAAATGACATCTGGATATTTACCTGTTAGCAAACGTAAATCGGGATAACGTCTTGTCGGGAAAACATCAATCGAGATAATGACCTTTCGGAAAAACGTACATCTAGAAAGTGTTTGTAGGGCAAATTACCGTATTATGCTAGTAGACCCTGCTTTTAGCTGCTAAACTGAAACAGCTATATTTTTTATTACTTTTCGTTTGTTGTTATTCTTTGTCAGAGTTTAGCTACTGCTAAGAAAAATTCTCATAAATACATGCATGACTGTTAAAATACAAATTCTTCCTATCAAATCGTATTGATTTTTAAATTGTATATATCTCTTCTATACGCTCTTTTTTGTATGATTTTGATCTTTGATTTATATTTGTCTTCATATTACTGCAAGCCTACGAAAAAAATGTACTAGAAACATATAATGAGGCAGGCTCAGTAATAATGAAATTAATTTATATTTAAATTAGTTTGATATATTTCTTAAATATTTGAGAAATTATTTTTCCTTCCATACATAACGCCTATATCTGTGAGCGACGAACATTAATTTATAATTTATTGTGGGAATGGAATACGCGTTTTTAGTTTGAAGATTCCCAAGCACACACACACACACACACCTTTCCGTTTACAGGACAATATTCCGAGGAAATTAAAAATCCCACTCTTGTTTATTGCTGCGGTATCCAGGTGACACGTATACTGGAAGGGACATTTTAAGAATTTAGAGAATCAACCACGTAGTCCAGCCGAAGTGAACAATAAAGCTCCACGTGTCCCCTGTATGAGGCAATAAAATAAAATATGCAGCCATGGCAATCAGGTTCTAACTAGACAACGGACACATAGCAGCATACTGCTTCCAGAATCGATATCATCTGCATTCAATGTTCGCGGATACCGTGTTTCTTTTAGTGCAGTTCAATTAAAATATGTATCAAAATGATGATTTTGTATAATTATAACTCAATTGGTATTAAATGTCTATATACAAGACGGAAATTTACAGTTTTATTTTCTCGTGAATATTTTAGTTACTGCTTCCACGTATTAAATTTATAAAAATAAAAGTACAAAATTTCGAAGTATTAAAAATGGATATATTTTACTACTTTTGGAAGATATAAAAATAATTAAATGGTTCAAAGAAATTAAAATAATATACCAGCAAGCTAAATGTATCTACGTATGGAATAAAAATTTTCCAAGAATTGCATAAATTTATTTATATTTTAGTACCTTAGAACGATGTCTGTTTGAAAATGTAATAATCTTTGAAGCACGGTTTGCCCAAAGTCAGATTAAACATCAAACGGTAACAATATTAAAAACAACTAATTGTAATTTAAATACAATTTCACTGATATCTTATTTTGTAATTCGAATCAGATAATATTGACTCTACAATCGTATGTTTCACACTGGAAACAGTAAATAAGTAAAATGAGTATCAGCTGTTCTGATTTAAAGGTTTGATAAGGGCAGAGAAAATCAGCTGGTAAGTAATTAATCAAATCTGTTGGAAGTATTTCGAACAAAAAATCACAGTTGAGAATCACAGAATTTCAATAAGGATGTCATCTTTGAATGAGAGTCGACAAACGTATTTATATACCGCTCGACGTAAATAAAATCGATAAATTGATTGCTGTTTGAATTTTAAAATATTTTTAAAAATTATTGTGGAGTACATCATGACATTAGGACCGAAAAACATGGACGGACCCGGGAATCGAACCCAGTACCACTGATAATTATAAGGCCGCTCTGACCAATAAATCCTCGAGCATTCTCTCCTCTTTATTGAGAGACGAAGCGACGGTCCTGGGTTCCATTCCCGATCCTGTAGATATTATTTATCTCCTAATGTCATTAGTCACTTTCGGTTTCGCAGCTGTCGAGCTGAGCTGGATTCAAATAATTTATTGTGAAAGGACGTCTATTTTTAAAAAGAAATTTGTTATTTCCCATACTTACGTAAGTTAAGTTTATAGTCAAAATTTGTTTCTGTTTCTTACCGTTTTCCCCCGTATTTTGAAATTTTAATCAGTTATCTAGAAAATAACACGTTATAAGTTATAAATATTCTACCAGAAATATTATTCTCATTACCACACGAGTTGGTTTACTGAGAACTGGATTCCTCATTAATTCGAAGAAAATGGTATGCACATGCACTTTACCGTCCGAGGAATTATGCTCGAGCTTGCAGGTGACGTAATGCACTTTTACACGCGAATTGTTAAAATTGACACCGCCAGTGTGTCATGATGTAACGTGGGCTGGAAGAGGACAGTGGGATTATAATTTGTCTCTTGATTATGCAAATCGCACGACACAGACCACCAACGGGAGCCAAGGCTCAATTATCTCTATCTCATTGCAGCAACTTCTCAGACTCATGCTGCCTTCGTTTTTAACGTTCATCTCGAATGATCCACGCTTAACAAGAATTATTACACAGTTTGAAAACAGTTCTCTCTCTTCTTGAAAATTACAATAGAAACATTTTATTATAATTTTATAATTATTAATGAGCAATGCACGAATACGAACTTTATTCTGCATTATTAAAAACACTTCTCTCTTTCTTCTTGAAAATTAAAATAGAAACATTTTTCTGATGAAATTTTCATCAATCCGATAGACTTACTTGAGTTAAGAAGCGAGTTTCTACGTTTATTTAAATAACGGACAATAAAATTAGTTATAAACAATTTTCACGCTTGCAATTGGGCGATATAATTTTAAAATTTCATTAGATTATTACTATATAGACATCAGTAACAAATTTTCTAAACAGAAATAATTGCATGAAGTACTGAAAGTCACATGTAAACAAATATATTACTTTCATCAACATTAGCAAATTTGCTTTTGTTTCATTAAACCGATGTCATATAAGTATGAAATCTGCACGCGTACTCACTACCGAAAACTAAATTTATTTATAGGGAAAGAAACGTTATAAACGTAAATGACCAATATTATTCACGTTACTAAAGACAAATAATTATTAATGTGCAATGCACGAATACGAACTTTATTCAGCATTATTAAAGATTTAAGTGTGCATAATGAATGTTCATTTAGCGAGCGCCTTCCTGAAATGTCTCTGAATATTTACGAATCCTACCAATGAATTATAAAGTACCACTTTAATACTCATTCTCACTTCATTACACTGTATTAGTAGCCACCGGCTTAAATGCATTGTTCTACGTGCTCCAATTCAAATTGTGATGAATGTATTTAAATTAGTTTAATATGTAATGGGTGAATAATTACCGAGAGTTTGTTTCTGTTATGACATTTTTATATTCATGCGTCACATTCAAACATTTGTTTCTATTCCCATGACAGCAATAAACAATTCAGACTATTTTTTTGGATGGCCCCATTCACCATTAATTTCTTTTAAAAGTTTGAAAGAGCTCTTACATATTTTCGAGTCGTTCTATCATGACGTTTATATATTTTTTTTTCAGGAAGCCTCCAAAATTTGATGCAAAAGTTGTTCTATGATTCCCAAAAATTATTCTGGAGATCCTGACATGTATTGATCGGTTTAGATGCGTAGCTCAATTCTCCACGTTGTAGGTTACATTAATTAATACGGAACCATTCTTTTGTACCTGTAGAAGAAAAATTAATATAATTCCACTAGTCTTCAACATACACATCAATTTTAGTAAATCGAATTAAATATAGTTCTAATTTATGTTGTAATATACAAAGAAATTAAGGTAATTTAAAATCGTTGATCTTCGTGACAATATTACACATATCATAATGAAGAAAAATCACTTAATAAATGACTGCCATTACCCGGCGACAGGCAGTAATTCTAACCATTACACTCAGAATATTGATATTAATTGCCATCACTTTATATTTGTGGTCCATGGAATATGCGCGACACATATGTACAATGAGTGTAATGAATTGCCTACTGACCCGAATGGATATTGTAAAATAAATTTAATATCATGAAAATATTTCCCAGGTACACATGGGCGAGATAATAAAAATTGACTGAGTAGCTGCTATATTAATACGGTAACTGACTGCGGAGTTACCCAAACAATGAAAACTTAATTCATAATTGTATACAAGAAGAACACCCCCCCCCCCCCCAAGATCATCAAAAAACTCAAGATGCCTTCCGTATAAATTTTGTATTGTTAACGTATTTTAATTCAAACATATTAACGACCAATTACATTTATTATCATTAAATCAGCATATTTAATCATAAAATATTTAATTAGCAACACAACAACGTTTCTGTACCATCTTTAAGCTGTTTGACTGAAAGAAAAATTTGTTCAATTCAAAAATTAATATAAAAAAGGAAAAGTAAAATATATAAAAATTATCAGTATAAATTTTTCTGTGCTAAATGTTGTAGGGAATAATAAATTAATTATCAACAATAGTATATCCAAAATCAAATCAGAAACAAGTTTGATGTTTCGTTAGCGTAGAAACCTAACTATAGTCCGTGTTAAACTAGAAGTCTCCGGGCGCGTCCGTGTGTAGGCGGGCACTGATGACACGTACAACACACGACACGGGAAGTAACCGCCAACGGTCTTCTAATTGGAAACAGACTATAGTAATATTCATAGCTAGGCTGAGGAAACGTTTACAACATCAAAACAGAACTTTCTCTCAGTCGCTCAGCCTGAAAAGGGTAGAAAATAAGTACAGAAATGTTGTTGTTGTTAATAAATGATTTTACGATTAATATATTTTTTTAATTTAAAAAAAATATATTAATGGTACTTAAATATATGTGATTGTTAAAAACAAAATATTGTTTTAATTCAGAATGTCTTTAGTACATGTGTACAGTTTTTTTTAGGGCAACAGGCTACATGAGGGTGATCCACATTGGGCAACTCCCCTTTAATAGCATAGGAAGGGATTTGAAACGGGGGATGCGGTAGGGTAGAGGAAGGTAGCCAAGGGTTACTAGGGCCCCCGGGCTATGGTTTAAGGATCCTACCCGGTATTCGCCTAAAGAAATGCAGGGAAAACCCTAGAAAAACCTGCATCGGGTAGGTCGGGCATTGGGTACTTGTCCCACGCCCTTCCGATAGCGGGAGAGGAGTTTGCTGTGGGGACGCAGCATTCCCTTCTCCGTGCCTCGACCAGTTTAGGAGGCAGCTGGCCGACTATTCCAATGGGAATAGCGAACAACTCTTACCGTATGTCCAAGGTCTGCGACCCCGGAACATACACCTCTCAAAACAGGCCGAGGTACCTCGGCTTGTGGGAACCTTAGTTCAAAAACGGAGAGGAAAAGGCATACCCAAAGGTAGCCCCTTCGTATCTCTCCTAAAAGGTTCTGCCTGCGAGAGAAAATCCCTCGCATCCGTCACATGTGTACAGTAATACACATATGTAAATATGAATATTTCGCAGAGTTTCATCTTCAAGCGTAAACTGCAATCAATCTTTTCGGAGAACAAGACAATAATTCCTGTAGGTTTTTTAATGATGATAAAGCAGAAATTTAATAATTTACATTCAATTACGTGACCAGTTAACGATGTATGTGGTCTGGAAATGAGATTTTTTTTTGCTGTAGCGGCTTCCTGTTAACTTTGTAATTCATATAATTGCTAGTTTTTAGATAAGGTTAAGAATACCGTTTACACCTATATTAGAATATCTATTCCAAAGACTTTATACTCATCCCAACTGGCGTTTACTTTTTTACAACTCAACTACTGATTTTATGTAAATCGGATTTACGTTTTTATAAATTTATCCACGAACATATTTATGTGTAGTTAATTTGTTATCAAATATTACGGACGCGAGGCAGCAATATATTTATAAAAACTGGCCCTGTTTCTTTTTTTTCCCCTCTTACAGCGGACCTCACTGAGCATTTAATATTGTAAAAGCTAATACCTGAATGCGAGACATGTATACATCTGTATCACTTATGTTGCTATAAAAACGCGTTGAAACCCTAAAGGCACGTTTATGACTTAATTTTCGTTTAGTAATTTCTAGAACATTGAGACTCTTTTCCAAGGTCGCTTGAAGAAGCATGTTGTACGAATTTTTTCTTTCTATATTTTTTTTTGCTTGTTAGTTAATAAAGCTGACCGAGAAATATTTGAAGTGTGGCCCAGGCTTCGGCCGTCTGGTGATTTCGTACTAATGGGAGACGTAGCAATTACGTTACAGACTCTCCGGGGAAATTTAGTGCAAATCTGTTTATAGGGTATATAGCACGACCGAAAATTTTACGAAGCAATACATATAGGTTACATGTAATGTAAACTAAAATGTTTCGGACTATATACTCGTATACGCTGCACGGCTTGTGAGTTGTTTGTTTCGATCGCACAATATCTAGCAGGGGTTTTTCTTGAAACAACTACATAAAATGACGCCTAGTATCGTAAAATAACATGGATGAGCAATTCACTGATTAGAATATTTCCGTAACACCTGTTACAATTATTCATACTACATGCAATGACGCAATACGCGGTTCTTTTAGTTTGTCCAGTCTTTAATAATCGGGTTGGCTGTCGGGTAAACTCGGGTTGGGGCGGAAGGGATAGGTTGGTCTTATTTGCTTTTTCATAATTAATCGCTGGGTTTTTTACACTCAAATTGCCTGTGCAATGGAACAAGATTAATATTTACAAAGATGCTAGGTGAAAAGAGCTCGTGCATTTTACTGAATCTAGCATTTTCTTCGCCAATATAAAAATAATATTTACATCAATTTATTCTATAAATGAAACAATTCTATTCAAAGAACCGACGGACTTTAGCAGAGTGCGGCTGCAACTCAGTGACGTTGGTTGTCGTTATCTCACCCTTAGACTGGTGTCACGTACAAAAATGAATTCACAGTAAAGTATAGTAATATATACTCAGATTTGTGTATGTATTTATTGATTTTCGTATGATAGCAGCTGTATGGGCAAAACTATCCCGCTGGTTTAAAATGCGGGCCATTTTTACAAATATTAAATATTAGATATAGTTCAAGATACTTTCATGTATCATAGAGTCAATAAATATTTTATATTCGTTCGGTTGAGAGTTTAATTAAATATTATTTGGAAAATAAATTTAGTCCAGTGTTTTCCATCAGGAGTTATCACAGTCATGTAACGAGGGAAATACCCTGACTTACATACGCATTATTCAAACAAAGCATAGTATCCATATTTTGAGAGTAGGGTTTCTGTTAGGTAATATACTTTTGTAACCTGTAAATGCAGATGACGCTAATTTGAGAGTAGTGATGCTTGGCCTAGAGCTCACGATGCTGTGATTGCGAAATATGAATTGCATTCGGTCCTGGATTAGCTGACGGCGATTCAATGTGATTGAAGGCCTACGAAGGACCATAAAGTTCGTGGTCGAGCAGTCACGATGGCGGTACCGTTAAAGTGTTCCCGGAACGAATGCGTCATTGTGACTCCGGAGGGAGCCGTGCGAAGGGAACCAGGTCCTGGAATGCATCTTTCACGACGTTGGGGTGAAACAATTTGCTGATGTACGAGGCCGATGCATTAGTCAGTGTACTCACCATTCAGGAGTGAGGGCACTGGATTCCGCGGCCTAATAGTGCCTAATGGTACAACAAGCTTTGGTATGCACGTATGTCATTTCAAGTGCAAGGGATTCAAACGTACCCTGGCCGCTTTCCCGAGGAAAAATACTCATTCAATTATTAAATGGCAATTATTATTGATCTAAGCATCCCAGTAAAACACAGGACAACTGTGCTCAAAGTCACACACGCGATGTGTGGATGATTAACCTATTTTAGGGAACATAGAACTGGCTTCGATAAAAACCAATTTTTAAAAATATCTATAAATGACTGTAACAAGCATCTATAGAACTCATGTTTAAATTAATTCAGCTTGTTAAATACATATGAGTGTTTCAGGATCTGAACTGAAACTTTAAAAATTATATGTTGTAGAAATACGAACAAATTTTCCATTCTACAACCAACAATCCCTTCTGCTTCGTAACTTCCTTGATAAGCTTCTCAACTTCTAATAATACAACGTAGATGAAATAAAAAATTATAAGCTGCCCAAAACAAAGTCATGCCTCTCTACATGGAACTTGGATAATAATTAATTCATATTCTATTTTAACGTCTGTTATTTAATAATCAGATAGAATTAACGACCATATATTAAAGTAGTATTTTATATTGAATAACACAACGGTTCTGTACATATTTGTACCCTCTTCAGGTTGTCTCACTGAGAGAAAGGCTTGTTTGATGTTGTAAATGTTTCCTCAGTCTGGCTATAAATATTATTTGTTATATTTCTACGATAATGGAAAATCAAAGTTATTTATATCTGTCATTTTTCTCATTATATAAAAAACGATTTTTTTTAGATTAATAAATAAGATAACCAAAAGATGTAAAAATTTCAAGAAGTGAAGGGAACAGTGAAATATTTCAAAAACTAATTTATACAATATATAATTATGAAAATTCTGTTTATGATCGTTAGTAATAATTAATTTCTGCGGAACGGCCTTAAATTATTTTTTCTAGATTATTAGTTTCACATCCCTCTGTAACTAGCCTGTGAAGATTCAACTTCTTTGATCGATATCTGAGTATTCAAACTATACTTATAATTTCCTTGGTTCCATTTCATTATTTTCTCATCTTAGTGTTTATACCATTACAGTCACTCTACACATAAAATTTCGTTACTGGACTCTTGTGTGACTAAATTTTGGAGAATCGCACTGACATTAACGTTGGAGAAGTAATCTGCTGAATAACGCCTTTGAATTCAATACGGCCAACACAGGTGCACGATCAACCAGGTCGTTCGCTCTTCGAAGAAATGATTTGCCATTGACTCGATACAACCAGTAGATCGTACGCATTCAACGGGCAATTTAACCATCGTCCTGTGGGAAGCGATCAGGGCATTCAGCTTGGCGAAAACTTCAATTAATATTGAACGACGGTTCACGGGAATGTGCGCTGGACTCAACTCGGAGCAAGCTGTGAGGATCAAAAATCTTCCTCGCGAATCGTAATCTTTAAGAACCTACCATGAAAACATTGAACGACTATCTAACTACAAGAATAAAATATTTAATGAAGAAGCAGCCCTGAACAATACGAAAATGGTCGCTAATAAAGTGCGAGTACCCCTACGTTTGTAAGGGTTTGTAACACTGCATTACATTGATACTTCCTGCGATAAACTTAATCAAAGTAAATAGTTCACACCATACAAATACAATAGTTTTTATTTGAATCTGAAAGAAACTTATTTATATTGCTAAAAATATTAATTTTTCTGAGTTAACAGCGCTAGAAATGTTGATCGGTTTCTAATACATTTAGACATTTTTTCAATAGTTTCAGGCACTACGACCATGTGTATATTTAAAAATACAATACTTATTAATCTCTCTAAAAATCAAATGCATAAATTAAAATAATGGTTAAGATTGTTGAACTTTAAAGAAATATGAATCAATACATTAATTTTGTAAGCAATGTAAGCAAACATTTTCTTTTCTCTTCGTCTGAGTTTGAACAAATGTATATTTAAATATTGCTTTGATAAGAGAACACCTTTTTCTGGTTCCATTAATTTGTCATTCAGAATTAATAAAAACATAGTTTCGTCATTTACTGTATCTTCGTCATCCTCAATTTCCTTGCACCTCAACTGACCTTTCACCTTTGCACTATTTGTAAATTTTTCTTCTGAACGCTTCGTAACGGACTGAACATGAGTTTATTGGTTTAGATTACTTTAACCTCCATCCATTCTGCTTAACTTGTTAAAAGATTCATATCTTTCCGGTCACTCACTAGAAGAATTTAGTTGCTTAACCACCATTCATTGTGCAAAATTATCACGATATTAATTTCCTTTCAAATAATGTGAATTAACAAACTTTACATTTCATGGTATTCGAGTATATATACTTATATTACTCCGGTGGTTAAGAAATCCATGAATCCTCCAAAGCATTTCAATATATAATACGGAAGTCAACATTGCTTTAAACTATTTTAATTTAAGATCTTCTTATAATTAACAAAACAATTGAGGAACTTATATACACACTTTTTATTTATATTCTAACGACGTTTCGATACACTTTTGTATCATCTTCAGGAAGTATTTACTAATGATTAGATTTATAGTAAAATTATAGAAAGTAAACTTAAGTACACAGAAAGTTACCAAATTAATATAATAAACTAGCACAACAAAAAGATTAACAAGTTATTTTATTATATTAATTTCGTAACTTTTTGTGTACTTAAGTTTACTTTGTATACTTATACTATAAAAAAGTTACCAAATTAATGTAATAAACTAGCACAACAAAACGATTAACAAGTTATTTTATTATATTAATTTCGTAACTTTCTGTGTTCTTTAGTTTATTTTGTACAATTATACTATAAATCTAATCATTTGTAAATACCTTCTGAAGATGATACAAAAGTGTATCGAAACGTAGTTAGAATACAAATAAAAATTAAAAATTGTCGTATAGTCATCAATTTTTTTAATATTACTTGAAACTGTTTTTCTTAGTGATTTAGTTCTATATAATAAATTTTCTGTCTAAGCTACTCCATTTACAATTTTTTCCTCCGAAACTGTTTCTGGAGTCATCATTTCCAATTTACGTATTTTCGTAACAAAATTTTTGGATGGTGAAAGCTAAATTGTTTCTGAGTAAGTGTTATTTATTCAGTGTGTATTAGGAGGCTTGTATTTACAGCAAGCAGCAACAGATCTCAGAGAGATTTGTCTGACTTGTGTTCACAGAGAGATCGACTTGGTGTGACGTAGGAAACGCGGCAACGTAGCTCATGCTTAATGTCAACAGTTGCTTGCCACCAATTTATTCAAGTGGAACATACGTCAGTAAACAGAAATATCAGTGCAGCTTGTCGTTGCTGATCACGCTGAACTTTGCCTCCGAGACATGATTCAGCGGCCACAAACTAGACTTAATTGAACGCATTTAACGCTCGCAGCAAGACGTATCTGGATAAGAATCATATACATGTTAAACGGTTTCACTGCCAATCTCATGGGACGAAAGGCAGATGGAAAAGCTAAGGATTCAGCACCAATGTTTTCTTCTCGTGGTCAACAAATCAGAAACATTGGAATATTTAAAAAGAAAATAATTTCAATTTGCAAGATAACTGTGGTTATAAAACGGGGTTTTGTTCTTCAAGAGTATAGATGATTATATTATATATATATAAAATATATAAACCTCATCAGCGTCCATTAAACAGAGTTTTTATCACAAACGTGATCAATCCTGAAAATGTGTTTCATTCCACTTGCGAGGATAAAATCAGTGAGCGATGTGGTAATGGTTTCATGGACGTGAAAAATGTGCGGATATCGTGTACCAATCAATAAAAATTTGGGGTCACCGTCAATGCCAAGAACATCTTGATCACGCTTAGCTACAGCGGAGGCGCAATCCTCAACGTTTTCTTTCTAAAATGGCTTCAGTCTCCGAATAATTTTTAAAGCAAAATTCTTTTCGAATATACCATGAGAGAGGCAGGAAATTTATCAATTCCACAGAAGTAGACGATGTAATGGTTTCGTATATGTACAATAAACATTGGTAAACTACGGGAGTGTGTAGGCCTTATATGTATTTTTGTGCCAAATTTCGTTAAAAGAGAACCAACCAATAAGGACACACAAGCCGTTTTTAAATTTTCACTGGTCTAAAATTAATATTTTTGCTTTCAGGCAGTGCCATTTCCCAATAGCTTCCGATTTTTTCATTACCAATATACACTATAGGATACCAATTTTTTACTTTACATTACATAGTTTTTGAATATATATATACTCATATCACTCCGGTAGTTAAATCCCAGAATCCTCCGATGTATTATTAATTCTTTCAAATATTAATAGGGAAGTCAACATAACTTTAAACTGTTTTGCCTTAGTCATGTAATAAATTTTCTATCTAAGGTACTCCATTTGCAATTTTTTCCTTTGAAAATGGTTCTGGAGTTATCATTCCCCATTTTTGTATTTTCATTAAAAAACTAATTATAACTTCATTTAAAAGATTTTGTTTTTGGCAGTGCCATTTCGCAATAGTTTCCGAATTTTTGGAATTCTCAATTTTTACATTTTCCAATAAACGCTTAAGGTATAAGGGTACTAATATTTTTTTCTTTGAATAATTGAGAAATATGGTATTACTGAACCTGGATTTTATCATTAAGCGTAGGATTACTTTGCTATTAGACTCTAAATTTGCACCGTAGTTACATTGCATTAAAGGAAAAGCACCAATAAAGTACAAACCAATACCACGAGGTGCAAAGCTTGTAAATTAGTGACCTTCGGGTGGCTTCCAGGGAGCGAATTTTTTTTTTATTTAAAAAAATAATAATAACAGGATAGGAAAGAAGAATCAAGTCGAATCCCTAATTTTAGGCCGTCAAGAATGTGAATTATTAAAAATTGTAGGTGAACCTGTGTTCAGGTCTACACATCGAATAAAAAATTCTCGACTATGGTTAGAGCGACCACTAGTGAACCTGGGTTCGTTTCCCGGTCCCGTAGACTAATCTCTTAATTTCCTTTGATGGCTCGTAGAGTTCTTTTTTTGATTGAAATCATTTTTTTTTGTTCTCCGAAACTAAAATTGAAAATAACGTGGTGTAACCTACATGCTTATTTTTACAACAAAAATTTTTTGTAATGTCAAACAAAAAGAATGAATTGATCTTTAATTGCCAAAATGCACAGTTATCAAATTTGACCATGTGGAATGTTATTAGAAACGTTAACATTTCTCATTAGTCAAAATTATTGCTATATTCTAACAGCTATAATTACGTGTTGAATGTCAAGCGATCGTACCTGAAGGATTTCTCCGTAACAACGTGTTTTAACAATGGATTAAATCCAATTTTTTTAATAAAATTAAATTACAAAATATTTAGCAAGGTCTTAAATGCTTTACAGCTGGAATATTTTGTTCAAGTAGTCGTACAGATACTTTTTGTCTATTTATTTAAATAGTGACTTTTTAACAGCGTTATTTTTGTTTTGATTTCGTTGTTAATGACTACAACTGAAAAATCAAATCTAAGTTGTCATGAATATTATTTCATGTTTGGCGTCTTATGCAAAATGTAATAATTCCGTCTATAGTCTACTCCAACGATTCCACTATGAAGTGCTTCTTTGTTTTCCCATGACCTGGTTTCCAATTTACGAATTATGCACCCATTTTTCTTTATTTTTCCGGATGGTGTGTCACGTCTTCGGTTTTGGTTCGGCCCTTTTATAAAAGTACCATCGCAATTCACACGGATTCTGTCAAGGACCACGTTTAGGCCTGCTATTTTCATATCACTTTTCTCGAAATGTTAATAGGCTCATTACGCATTCCACAGATCTAAGGCTCAGCGACAAATTGGGTTTCGTTTTGATAGCGTAGAGAGGGCCAGAAATGTTAATGTCGCAGCAGTTTATGCTGTGGCACCCCTGTCAGGGTGGACCGAACTACCTTGTCATCCTTTTTCCAGTCTTTTTTTCCCCCCCTTGCTCGGTGTGGCCTGTCTGGTCCGGGAGTAACGTTGCTTTATCGCTCAGTCTCCTTCGAGCTCACTGTAGGCAATGTATTTACCCCGGTGATTTGTTCTCCGTAAACCTTCCAGCCACATCTCCGCGATAAGAACCCTCGCAATTGAATGCCTGTTCTCCTAACAATTGCTGCCACACTCTGTCAGAATGAAGAAATGCGTACACGACAGAAGTGCCCAATGTCTTCGAGAATAATTATAGCGCCCCTCTTTGTAAGTCTTTATCCGAGGCACATACCGAAACAAAGAAAACTTCAAGTAAATAAAAGGCCACGAGGAACTTGCTCAGCAGCTGGCTTTACTCCTAGCTAATTAGTTGACAAATTAGAATTAAATATCGGTACAGCAAAACGCGCTGCACATGAAAGCACAGTTTTTATTCGTGGCAGTCAAAATCAGGATTCTACCATCAGGCAGACGAATTTTTTCCCAATTTGTGATTATTAAGTCATCTCTCCTCATTCTAAAATCATTACTGATGGTTTTCTCAAGACGAACTGTACAGGGGAATACGCGGTAGAAGTAGAACTCACTTCTTCACAAAATCAGACAATGAAAGACCTCAACAAATGATGTTACACAGTATTATTACAATCTGTTTAGGAACCAAGTGGCTACGTATAACGGTTTAGTTTTAAGTCTGTAGGTAATTTTTAAAATAAAAATGAATCGGTCTTTCTGAAAATTACATATATTATTATCAGTTTGAATTTAACGTCTGTTTTTGTATTAATAAAACAATTGATGACCTAAACCGACACTTTTTTTATTTATATAGTAACGCCGTTTCGACTTTTTTAAATAAATTTTCTTTTAGTGGATGAAATTTAATTTCTATTAAAATTCATGAAAAACGTTGTAGACATAAAAAAATATCGGAAGGAAACATGTAATGTAATGTAATTAATTATTATAAAGTCTAATTTAAGATATTTCGGCGACATTGTCTTATACGAAGGCACGTTTTAAAATAAATTGACAAAATACTGCGGGTAGATATAGGAAAAATTGTAAACTGCACAAAATGAAGTTATGGTTTTATAAACTACTCGATAATATTGATCTAAGGTGCTTATAAAAATTGGGTTTCCTGTGCAACAGAAGAATGAAAGAGTTTTGTTGTTAGAGGGAAAGTTTCTGATTGGAGCAGCAAAGAAGACAAATGTAACTGAGGACAAGCCTTTCTTCAATAATGGAAACATATTCAGCCCATTAATTATAATGGCGACAGAACTTTCTACAAATGTACACACAAACAGCAGGTCTGCTTTGATGCTGATTTCTGTAGTGTTTTATCGTATAATAAAACGTTTTACCATATAAATTATTTGATTAGTGTATTACACCTGTAACAGTTTTGTTTCACGTATATAACTTGTTCTGAAATACTCTGATCCATAATCATTTAACAACCTTCAGTATTAATTTTATTTTCGTTATCAGTTACGCTTTTCGCCTCCTTTTATGAGAACAATAAATCAATTTGTACCAAGTCGAAAGAATCATATAGGCAGACCCTATTAAAATGTTTCTACCTCACGGATGATTGTCACAAAATCGTTCCTTACAAACCAATATGTGTAACGGATAATTTAGATGAGGGTGTGGGATCCCCAGTACTGGACAGTGATTTCAAATAACCCTGATTAATATGGGACCATTATGCACTGTTGACATTCATGTGTGGGTAAATATGAATGTTTAAGTTCCGCATTGGAGTTGGTGAAAGATCGCTGGGCTCCGAGGGCCCAGTAATGATGACTGACCCTTACGCCACAAATCAATATATCGTCTCGAGAAAGACCCGTCTTTTCTTCCCAGTTTAAATCTGCCCCCGTTGCGTTAGACACAATTTAACAAACGAAAATGGAAAGATTTGCCGCACTTTGTTATAATTTCTTTGTAAAAAGCGTATAATGAAAGCCAAATTATCATTGTTATAAACATTTTTATTACACGTCACATGATATGACGTCTATGAATTTATTTTCTTTTTTTGTAATATGAAGCACTATTATTTTCTGACGTGTCTATGAGAGACTTACGAAATTTAATTTAAGGAAATATTCTGTCGGGTAATTGACAGATTAGCAGTAAAGCATTGTCGGTGAAATAAACAAAAAAATCTTCCATTGCGTTTCTCATTATTAATAAAATAGGACAAAAGAAATATTAAACGTACTGGCATCAATCACGATAAATTAGAAACAGAATAGGTAGATGTTATGAAAAATATTTCTAAAGTAATCACAATGTCATAAAACGTGTAAGAAAATTAATAGACGGTATATTTAGTAAGTGCAAGATTAATAAAATTGAAATTTTGTCGTGCACCGGCAAAATTAATTTAAAAAAAATTAAAAACACGTTTCCTCTGACATTGTAGAACTCGTCAGGTGTACTAAAAAATTATTAACTAACAGTTAACATGTCAATTAATTGTCCACCATCAAGTCTGTGATACGAAGTCGAATTCAGAGGAGACTCACTATAGATTGTAAATTGAAGATTTAAAATGTAGTGAAAAGTGAGATGTAATTATATTTAGCAGATTAAACATAAATTTCTGAAGGACCACTAAATTTGAATACAATTACAATCTGTTCATTTTTTGAGGTGTCGTAGGATAGAACCGACTGAAAATACCCCAAATATGTTGAGAGACTTCAAATTTGCAGTATCTGTATTCCAGTGACCTTTATCGCGTCAAAAGCACAGAGATTTCTCCAATTCCATATTGTCTTTTGTTCTAGGAACAGACTGTACCAGCTCCACGTGGCGCCCCTTGGGCAGAAAAGCTTTCATGGTCACTGGCGAATTCGTCTAGCTTTCTTCTCGATATTATGGACATATACGAAACTAATCTCCACTTATATTATATTTATGGAGTTTACCGTCAGGTAGCGGATCCCCAAACCACCAGTTGAGATCAAGTGAATTATGACGCGGGAAATTTTAAGGACCGACTCGAAAACGGAGCAACTCAGAAATAGAATAAATATTAATTATTTATTTTTAACTTACAACAGACACTGATCAAAGGTATTATTTCGTTAAGTTTTCTTTGGATCATTGCCCACAAGAAGATGAGGATCCGCAGAACAAGTGAGAAATTTCAGAAAAACAACTATCCAGTACCCCCCAAAAAATTGGGGGTACATAACAATAGACTGATCAAAGAACTTTCTTCAAATCAACCACATTTGCAGCTGATTTAATTTTCTGTTAGATTGTAGAAGTGACTGGGCAGTAAAAGGAGCGAATTTATTCAACTTTGAAGATACTCTGAAGGGAACGAAACGTAGCAAGATAGTTAATCGAATTTTATTCCCCTTGCTTGTGCCATGCATCGTTTACGTTGTTATCCAATAGGAAAGAAATTGGATCTGCGGGGGAGACTACATTTAAATCTGTATGATCTACAAATATTTCAGGAAACTTGAGTCGCTGACTGTCGTTCACTTTTTAAGAATTATAATTTTTTTTAATTCGTTAAACGTTACAGCTGATCTTGGCTTTGTTCCATCATTTCAGAATTATGAATAAGTGTTTTGCGTTATTTTAATAATCATATTAATGTTAAGAACAGACGCTATTGTGATTATTTACCATTCTCGCCGCGAATCTTTTTTTATCATTCAAGGACGAAGTGAATTTAAATATGTTTAAGTAGAAATTTTCGTCATATTTGCCAGCCTGGACGTGAGCAGTTTATCAACAGAATTTAGTAGGTCTGTGCTTCTCAATGCGTGTTCCACGGAAAAATGAAAACAAGGGAACTATACCTATAAATAAATATGAAATACACTTTTTCATGTCTCGTTTCGAATGATTATAATAAAATAAATATTAGGCTGTTTAACGATTCATTAATACAATCCTAGTAAAAAAAACTCTCTCCGTCTTAAAGAAAGAGGAGAATTACAGGCTTCTGTTTCGTTGACTGGTTAATTAAGATGTTTTTGTACATATGGAAATAAAACAGCAATGAGAATACACGAGTTCACAGTCGAAATTATAATGTACCATAAATACTGAATAATGATGTCTATTGAAAATTTCTATGTAGAAGAAAAACCCGTGCTGTATTTTGAGATATTACAGGCGATTGAAAACCGCCTGCAGTGAACATTGTGGAAGAGATGTAACCAACTCTGTCGCGTACCGTGCCGTTTAATTGTTAGATGAAAGCAGTTGTCTTCCAAACAAGACGTGTACTGAATAAGCAGGGTATTTCTATGCGGGGCATCAGCATAAACAGCATCGAAACGACTCTGATGTTTTCGGATATGCTGATACCATCGCCCCAACATCTTTCTCCGATCTCAGCTACGAGACGGAAAAAAAAAGGGTCAGAAGATTGGAAATCATTACCTCAAATTAGAGGGCCCCTCAGAAGGAAAAGCAAACACAGAAAGATCGCCCGTCTTCCATCCTACTCTACTTTACGTGTGGTAGGACAGTTGTTTGTAAAAGAAAGCCACTAAAATAATAGAATTATCGTCCCAGGAGAACATGACGATGATGGGTTATCATGCAATGCATTGCGTTTTGCCGTGCCCTATAATTAACCTCGTGGGCCCCCGTGCCCCTCCCCCCCTTCCCCCCTTCAACCTCCACCAAGCGTCTGTGATTATGGTACACCGCTTTAATGTAATTCAGCATCGAGACCCACTGCTCTGCCTGACTTTACAAGTCATTAGAAACAGATACCAGTCATCAGGCCCATCACTCGATGCATTCACCTTTCCAGGGAAACACAAAGGCATTGACCCGCAACACGGAACCAGCCAGGGTATCACATTTACAGCACACAAACATTAACAACCCAATCGGCCGATTCTCTTCGGTAGTTGCATGTTCTTAATTAGCGTGAGCTATTTGCAGCTGGATTCACGCAGCAGGAAGTCTGGCCGGACAGATTGTGGGATTTTTAATTGGCTCTACATGTACGATGCTGTCTTAATTACAAACGATAAAAATACGGTTCTTGTCTTGGGTTCGAACCCATAACCCTCACAATGTCAAGTCGTACACTAACCTTCCGTGAACAGGCATCAGGATACAACTAACAAATTCCTCTACGTGAGACTCTGAAGAAATAATTTCACATTTGGACACTAACCTTCCGTGAACAGGCATCAGGATACAACTAACAAATTCCTCTACGTGAGACTCTGAAGAAATAATTTCACATTTGGACACTAACCTTCCGTGAACAGGCATCAGGATACAACTAACAAATTCCTCTACGTGAGACTCTCAAGAAATAATTTCACATTTGGACACTAACCTTCCGTGAACAGGCATCAGGATACAACTAACAAATTCCTCTACGTGAGACTCTGAAGAAATAATTTCACATTTGGACACTAACCTTCCGTGAACAGGCATCAGGATACAACTAACAAATTCCTCTACGTGAGACTCTCAAGAAATAATTTCACATTTGGACTTATTCAAAAATAGAATATTGGTAAAATTATGCACTGATCTTAGTGTAAAGGAAGCAAAAGCAAATTCGGACGTATAAAATATGGAAATTGATACTTGTGTCATGAAAGATGACTAGTCTGATAGCCGTTCTGATAGGCTAAGGCCCTCATTGGGCTGTAGAGCCAAGGAAAAAGAGAGAAAGATACTTGTATTAATTAATTTGATGGTGTATGCTCCATGACAGATTTCCCGTGTCAAATTAGAAGCAGAAAATATGTAAATATCTAAAATAATATGTTAGTAATAATGCTACAAACGTCTAGCTAAATTCGTGTGCAGTATCGAAATAAAAATATGAGTATCAGTGAGTATTAATATTCGAGTATGCTGGTCTGATGTTGTCGTCAATCTCTTCACAGTTTTGGATTTTTCTGCAAATAAACAGTCCATTCATGGGCATGTTCCGTCAACAGAGCTAGGGTTCGCCTCATTCCTTTACGCTGAAAAAATTGAAGGGACGTTTATCGGATGTTCAATTGACTGTTGGTGGAGAAGAAATATGCATTGTGCCGAAAAGGAGAGAGGCAAAAAACGGAGTGACCGAAATATTGGAAATTAAGGTAACGTTCAAGAACAAGTGCTGAGCGAGACGAACAGAGATGAAATTCAATTAAGTATTAGAAATGAAAATGGTCCAAGTTTCGAACAGCGTCTTCAAGGAATGGGATGAGGAGAATTCAGTCGAACATTCCCATGGTCATATACGTGTAGAGAGACATCTGTCGCATCTCCTTACCACAGACACCGGAATACCCAATGAACACCTCTACAAGTTTCACCACACCAATGACAGCAAATTTTAAATTCAGATTTCGATAAGGTGTTCATGACAGGATTCACGTACTATGAATGCAAGCCGACAGCTTACTACACCACTCGATCGCTGTGATCCTGCATGGTCTGTACACAGCTATAAAAAATAATGTACCGTAGTGACAACGTTATGCAGTTACAGTATGTGCAATACATAACAGGTTTCGGCCCACCAGATATTAGATTTCAATTAGATTAGCGCAGTTAGCCTTAGGAAACCGGATATGAGCGATGTGGCTTCTCACAGATAATTATTCACGATTCGACATTATGACTTGTTAGTATTTCGGGAATGCCTTCAGCGTTGCGGCCATTATCTGCGGCAACGCCCACACCAAAAAAGTATTCAATGGCAGGCAACGGTGAAGGGATCAAGGGTTAAGAAAATATTTTGTGGAAATTTGAATAAGACACGCGGAGATCGGCAGGTGTATCGACGCCATCAATCAAGATATTTGAGCGATTAGATTGATTCGGTAATTGTCTTCGGAGGAGTAATATCGACATCTACTAAACATATTTTATCTCGACCATCATCTTTAGAGGCTCATTATGCTCATGAGACTCACTCGGCCTCGGGACGAGCAAAAAGTTCTTGCAGGTGCATGTTTTTCTATTTCGTATGAATAATTCTCCGCGGCTCTGTTCTCCGAGGAATTCTCAACGCGTTGCCTTCAACGTCCGTTCTAGTTTCATTACGTTTCATACCGAACTAATTGCTGCTGTAAAAAAAAAATTAAAGTAGTGGTCGTAGAAAGAAATAACCTCAAAAATGAGAGATTGCCAAACGAGAGCGAAAGTATTACGTGGAGAATCGTACTTCCGTACATCATCTTGCTTGATATTCGATTACTTGGAAATAAAAGTAATGAATTCAGTTTATTTGATGCTACAGAGAAATCAGACTTCAACGTTTACAAATTAAATAGGAATAGCACGAGAATTTTGGTATTATTATGACGAGTCAACAAACACATTCTTCATTAATACATAATTTTTAATCCTACAACTAATGACTTTATAAATCATATCTTATAATGGCACCTTTAACAATACGATGCATTTAAAATCATACTTATTGCGTAACCTTTAATTCCATAGGCTCGAATCTAAGTGCTCGAGGAGCGCCGCATCGTCTTTGATTATATTTTTGTCCAATTCTTCATTTAATTTTACTTATTTATTGTCATTTAAATGTTTTCTTGGTATATGTTTTGCTGTACCTGACGAGATCTGCAAAGTCAGACGAAACGTCATGCCGATATTTTTTTTTCTCTATTCTGTCTGTTTTTGGTCAAATTTTAATTACATATTATTTTTATTGTTTTGTACTTAAGGAATGTCCTCAGAAAAGAACTAAATGACTCAATCTGACTTCATAATGCGTCAGTTTAATAGGAATGGTTAAATAGATATTGAAGTAATTTTTCTTATAAAATCATGAAAGTCTGACCTTTTTCAACACCGAGTGTTTAATTTTTGAAAAATAAGAGTTACAAGCTGCGTTGCGCAAAACGGGTGGAATGTTCCGGATTATAAATTTTTAATAAATTTCCTGGTAACATTAAAGAATTAAGAAACTTCAGTTGTATTCAAACCTGAGCTTAAAATATTTTTACTCAGACACCTTTTGGGACAATGGTGATGTTTCCTAATAAAATTTTAATCTTAGTACATTTCTGTAAATAGTTAGCATGTACTATTTTTGAAATATTTTAGAGAATAAATAATAATTTATTGATTTTATAATGTAAAAATTTATTTTTAATCATTTGATCTTAATACTTTATTTTATTATAAAACAGACTTATGTAAATTAAGTGATTAATTAATAAGATACTTGCGAAAATAATGTAAAATGTATGAGCCTTTCCACATCCTTGAAGCTTTTCTTCTCATGAGAATGTATGGTAAATTAATTTATTCTATTCTACTGTAGCCGAAAATTTTATTAATACTTTAACATAGTAAAACTACTTATATTGGTATGAAGGCGTTAGTAAATAGTGTACAGTAATAATATGAAAATTATTGTAAATACAAATACACTTGGAACTGTATTGTAATTCGTGTACAGTTCGAGACCCAGTCCCTGATTTTTCTGCAAGGGTTGAATACGAATATGAAACCACACGAGGATCACTTGAAATCTGTGCCAACTTGGCAAACACGTGAATTAATTGTATTAATTAATGAAAATCCTAATTTGGATAAACTGTCTCTTAGTTATCGGTATCCACGGGGCCTCACCGTACAGTTTATGCGAGAAGTTGAAATGAGGAACAAGTTTACGCACGCTCCACAATGGACGTCTTCACTGTACTCGTATAAGCCTATAATCCGTCTCTAACCATATCAAATTTATCACCTGGTTGAAACGAGCGAGCCGTGTTCTATAATATTTCTCTTACGTACAAGATAATTTCGTAGGGAGCGAAATTACACTTTGTATCACTTGCCGTTTAGGAGCTGATCTCAGCAGCTGTGTAAACTGAAGCGCTGTAATTGATTCACACTCTAGGCGATACTTTAATATTCAGCAGGGCAATAAGAAGAACCGTGGTCTTGCTTTGAAGACCCCCCCCCTCTGCCCCTCCCCCCCGGTCCCAAGCTCTTTCTTTGTGTTTCGCTCTTTTCTCTAAAAACACGGCGTATCCCCAGGTCTAGACGCCGGGGGAAAAAAAATAAAGATACAACAAACTTGTATATCATTAAGAAAACAAAATGTGAATTCTCAGTTACCTCATCTCACCGGAATTATATAAATTCTTAAGTAAACAAGCGCCTTACCAACGTTCTCCACAAAATGTAACATATTCATAAAGCGTATTTATATTAATGCAAATGCGTGGAGCTTTCATTACGATGGCATTTAAAATAATTTGAATTGGAAATAAGCACAGAGAAACGTAATCACATATCATTAATTCCAAAATGAAGTAACCAATAGAAATGATGATGGAAATAATTTATTCTTTTTAACTTAATTTTATACATGTTGAGCGAATTCAAATTTATATTGATTTACAATCCGATACATTTTCGATGCGAGCAATTTAGAAACTTATAGTGAAAACGTTTGTGACCAGCTTAATCACTCTATTTATTACGATTAGGTTAATATTTGTATTGGAAAATAAGGAAGTAACTTTTGAAATCTTCAATTATTGTTTTAAACCCTTTTAAAGAAACTGATATCTTACCTAATATAACGCATCAATGTTTCGTTATAATGTAAATTAATTGAATTTGTGAAAGGTTTTATATACACATTTCCTAACATTGCAACATGGTAACGAACCACACAGGTCAAAAAGGTATCACTCTCTGTCTTGATGAAATTCCAAATATTTATAGCATCTTCCAAATATATTTAAATTTTTAAATCATTTATTTCATAAATTTATAGGAACAGAATTACATTGGCGTATCATTATTTCCTGCTTAATTTAATATTCTGTCATTTATTATATTACAAGTTTGTAAAATAATCTACGGATTGGGTTTGATAAATGCAAATAAATTTAGTAAACTGTATTTTATTGTTTGAGGAATTTATCCGTTTATTTTCCCATTTTGTGAAATTATTTTTTGTTTCAGTTTGAGGACAAAATTGCCGATTTATGATCAGAAAAATTTTCCCACCAGTCAGAGATTTTTTAAAAATATTTAGTGTTATAAGTTCAGTCCGTCTGAAACTTAGAAAGTAATGTAAAGTGATGAGGAAGTTTATAAATCTTTTCTTTTTTAAAAATAAAATTATATCATTCCTTGCCTGAGCTTTTTAGAAAGTTTGCTGCGATTGAAGTTATGTTATTACTTTCAACTTAATGTATTATTTTACTACACAAATTCACTCTTTGTCAGGTTATTATTGCATAACTTAAGGATGACGTATTTATTAGGACAAAACAATGGGATCAAATATTAATTGAACAACAAACAGTTTGCTCAGATCCATTAATCAAATCACGCCGATTCTTTCTTTGTTTCGGCTTCATAACGTTTTGATTTATTGAACTTTCAGCTTTTAAGGACTTATCTTGTACAGTTTCCTTAAATTCCTTTCGAACATTAAAAACCAGCCTGTCTAGAAAATGATAGGAAGCTAATAATTGAAGGGCCGCAATTCACGAAGATAATATATATCTTTACTTGTCGCAGCGCTGACGTTTACAAGGAATATATTTGATAGAATAACAACTGTTGACGGATAACAACTGGGTTCTGGAGGACTTCTCAGTTCCCCTATTCGCTTGCCTTATAATCATATTTCACTTAAGAGATACACACAATTTAAAATGCATTACTTCAAACCGCAAGTGTCAGTTGTATTATGTTTATTCTCAGAAATTATGATCACGATTACCGGTGATCTTTGTGTCGCAGACCAGCAAGTTCCTATTTACGACGTATCATACAAAACTGGTGAAATTTGTTCTTTTTTTTTTGGTTATAAAATGTATCTTCAGTAATTTTTATTTTCACATCTGTTATTTACAAGAATATATCTTTAATGATATTGTCAGACCGAGGGAACGTTTATATCATAAAAAAAATTCAGTCAGACAGCCTGAATAGGATAAAATATGTTGAGAAATCTTGTACTGCTGTTAAGATTAAATTTTTTAATTAATAAAAAATAGAACTATAAAATAACTTGTGTGTGCAAGGCTTCTGAATTATCTATATTTCTTCGAAATACTATTCACAATAAAACAGTAATAAATTTGAACAAATTTAACAAATACTATTAAAATTCTTTAAGTGATTAACTTGGGGACATTTACAAAAATATGGTCACTAAAATATTTAAAATCACATTACAACACTATCACTGATAAAGTTATGAAAATATAATGGATAAATTAAAATAAAATTTATTAAAAACGAATGTTTGTTTGAAAACTTGAATTAGTGTCTAAATGCAACTGGAAATTTAGGGTAACTTTTCACTTATCTGTTTACTAAATTTATCCTTATCCGAAGAAACGCCTCTGAGATATTTGTTAAATATTACTAGTATTTAACATTCAGCTGTAGTCGTTTCACATTGAGAAATCTGTTCTAACAGATTCGAGAATCATAATTTAGAACAGCCATTTAAATTATCGAAATTATACTATTTGTTTTACAAGTTGAGCGATTTATTTTATTAGTCGCACGCCGCTTTCGTGTTTGTTGATTGCATAACATGCGTGAAGATGAGCTTGTGATTTAAAACCGCGTCCTTGTGGTTGCTGTAACACGTAGCCTAACTAGAATATATAATAATTTGTCAGTATTTATGTTGTACATACACGTGATGCTGAAGTCTGGATTCGTAACTTTAAAATGCCAATTTCAGTCTGACGTCTACTCCGATTTTAAACGAAGCCATAAATGAGAATTCCTTCACATATATTTCAACCGTAAACAGATAACTGAGGAAAATTTGAGTAGTAAAACGAAGTGTTGGGATTCAAATCGCATGCCAGTTTTATTGGTCCAGTCCGTATCCCTGGGCGAGCCGTAAAACTTTAATGTTAATTAATTAAGGTGTCGATTTGTATTGTTTTGGGCTTGTGGCCCACGTTTTTTCAAATCAGACTTTGGAATATTTTTATTACTCGTGACTTTGTATGCAAGAAGTATCATACATTCATTAGCGAAAGTTGGGATTCATTCTTTATTATAACATATCATGTATAATAAATAAATATGCATGTATATGTATGTGTACCTTCCGTATGCAAGCTTAAGTGCATGAAGCAAATCCAGTCAAATTTTACACGTATCTAGGAACAACTCTGTGGGGGTGCAAGGGGGTCGCATACAAAAATAACACGATAACTTTTCGATATTAGTTCTGTATACTTTCAACCCTTAAGGTGAAGACACACTGATTTCACGTCACGTACTGTCACGTGCTGGCCATAAAGTTGAAGCGTGACTGCAGCCTCATTCGCGCACTGCTGTCACGTCACGTGGTTCACGGCCAGCAAACAGTCTGCTTTGACAAGTGACAGCAGTGCGTGGCTCAAAGCATTTTTTCTTCAATATACCAGCCTACATCTTTGTACCTCTCTTCCAGGAAAAATAATTAATAATGTTACCTCACCATTGTCAAAAATTTTCAAATCCAAAAAGTAAATCTAATACCGTTATTGTTTCCCTTTGAAGCAGCCTGCGAGTCCAAAACTAGACACAGTAACATATACTACAAAATTTTATACAGATTCTGTTTTGTTTATAAGAATAATACTGTATTATACTATTAAAGATGGTCTTATATTACAACCACATATATTTACTCGTGTGTATGATTCTAAATATTATATAAAAATTTTAGTATAGGTACTTCGATACGCACGACTTATTATTAAATAACAATAAAAGAACTTGAGTGAGATAGTAAGCCAGGTTGAGAAATTTTTATTCAATCAAATAATTAAATTAAATGTGAAAAATTAGGGTTGATAGATTGAAATTCAATCAAATAACGATAATTCGTGTATTTGTCTTTCTTTCATTTGAAGTTAGATGTATTTTCGTAAATTGCAGAAGATTTTTTAAACCCTATAGTGCGTTAAAAAGAGAATTAAATTCTCTACAACTTTCCTTCTGTGAG
The DNA here is from genome assembly GCA_037074705.1 of Zhengitettix transpicula. Lineage (NCBI taxonomy): Eukaryota > Metazoa > Arthropoda > Insecta > Orthoptera > Tetrigidae > Zhengitettix > Zhengitettix transpicula. Next base: position 57,874,862 of record CM073595.1, on the reverse strand, counting down.
AACTTTGTTTACAAGTGTACAAGTTACCATATATCAGGAGTTGTATCCTTCGTAATAGTTAGGTTTTAATAGATTATTATCAATAAATAATAATACATAAGGGTAATTAAGTAAAATAATTTTTTGTTCTATTGCAAACAAGTGACTAGGGATCCTCAAGCGTCTTTTATAACGTTTAAAACAGAATACAGATTTAGAAACGTGAGTTGGCGTGACATCAAAACGTTTGCGAGCGCAGATTACGGATACGTGACAGCGCGTGAGGACCCGTGACAGGGCAGTGACGTGACGTACAGTGATAAAAGTGTGTATCTGGACCGTGAGACAACATTGGCAGGTAGTATCGCACACTTTTGGGACTTCACTTAAATCACGTGACAGTACGTGACGTGATGGCAGTGTGTCTCCACTTTTACCGTGAAAGGGGAGCGCCTAAGATGGTGGATTGATTATAACGTATAATGTGAAAATTATGAAGACTTGTGTCGAATCCACTGGGTTGGGGGTCATTCAGTTCAATGCTCAGATTCATCCTGCCGTTTAAGTAGGAGCTCAGCCCCTCTAGGAAAATAGATGGGGAAGACGAGAAGGAAAAAAATTCTAATAAACGCCAAATTTGTACGGAATCCAAAATTTTCGACGTCTCTGATGTTTCAGATTCCGTTTAGTTCACGTGTTCAGCCTTGGACAGAATGTGGCGTCGTGGAAAGGGGTTCGAAATGACCAAGAGATTAGTGCTGAATTAATATAAACAAATACCAAGGGAGCTCCGTGCTTCCAGGTAGTATCTTTATCAAAATGTAATTCATTTCAAATTTACCGCACTTGCTGCGGTTTAGTGGCCATCGTCATTGCGTCCGATAACAGAGAATCCGGGCACGTGATAACGTGGTCAAAAAATATATAACATAGTTGATTGTCCTAACCTACGTCAAATTGTAAGAAAAAAATCACGTATTTTAAAAACGAACTTGATATCTTATAATTTGTGGCAAAAAAAGTACCGAATTCTGTTTTCACGTTATATTTACAGTTAATCCAGTTTATTTTCTATTAACACAGTTGAGAACTCACGTCCAATATCAGATTTATCAGCGGGATACATATAAATAGCTCAATAAATTTGATAATCAAATCCCGATTATATTTTAAAGTCGCAATTCCATAAATCAATTATATATTTTTATAGAAATGCGTAACAAAATTATCAGGGGAATTCGAGAATTTTTAGTTTCGAATATACTCCGTCATCTAATAAATAATTATGTGTGTCGTGAACAAACTATTGAAATAAATATTAGAATTAACTGAGCGAGGACTGTATGTAAATATTGTATGGTATTTTTATTCTCTGAAATGAAAGAAAGACGAATGAGCTCTCCAGAGAACAATCAAGAATCGTTAAATTTCGTGTTTAATATACGTGACATTTTCCATGTCAATACAATGAATATTATACTCATGCATGCAAACATTATTATATCTAAAGTAATTAATTTACGATGTCATATTTATTTTCATATCCTTGCACTGCACCGTTTATAAATTGAGGTGGTTTTATATCAGAAATGTCTTGAAATATTTATTTTACTTTCTAAGAGAAAGATGAAATAACGAAAGCGCAAAAATATAATTAATAAAGTATAAAACCTTAGTATGAATGTAATGGCGTATTATCTAACAAAAAAAAAATATTGCAATCGTGACATAAAATGTTGAATAAAATTTGAGGCTGTATAAGTTCGTTCTAGAGTTTAAATCAAATACTCGTATGTTATACTAGACGTCGGTTGAAGGTGTACGTAAACACAATAATGACACGAAAACTGAAACATTTACTTGAATATGAAGATATTTTTTTCTAATACTAATAATATATATATATATATATATATAAAACACTGAATACATTTGGGAGAAATCTATAAGTAATTATTCGGTGCACGTTGTATAAAAAACCGTTATTAACCTAGAAGACAGAGGATCGTAATATTGGAGATATATTGGTGTCGAGAGACAGAGACATGAGCTAAAAATAAATCATTTAGAATGTAATAAGTCATATAAGTGTTCTCATTATTTCTTCTAGATTTTTTAAACCAAGTTTACGGGTTTTAGGGTTTCAATATTTTTTAAAAATTTTAATCAATATAATTTCCCCTAGCTAACGCAAAAGAATCCATATTTGTATATTAATCAAATTCTCGCAACAAGGAGAGTCGGTTTTTGCTATCTGTTCGTAACACCTGCCTTCTGTTCTATGGAGCTATTGTGAATGCATGTAATAAGGAATCTGCTTCTTGTTGAGACACGTGCAGTCTGCGGTTGTGCTTCCTCTGCAAGAAAAATCGGTGTACGATATCAGTTTCCCTTGGCTAACTCAGAAAGCGAATGTTAATAGTAGCTACGATTGAACTCGAAACAGCTGCCCAGGATCTAACAGAAAATCTCAATTAAATAAATTAACCGCAACGGCAAGTCTCGTCAAACGCTAGAGTATGGAGGCGAAAAGGCCGCAGATTGCGTAACGAAACCAAGAATCATATTGCTTCATTACGTGTTGAGTTCATTAAGACCACTCTCAATTTCAATTAGTTCCAACATATTTACTTTCAAGTTATGCCGTCCGACGCTGTTTGCAATCAAAATCTGTCACGGATAATCTGAAGAAATGAGTAAACGACGTCTTTAGTTATGTTTCTTCTTTTAAAAACATTTGCTGGCACTCATTGTCTAAATGCACATCACAATACTAAAACGATCTTCTTATTTTCATGCGTTAATATGCGCTTAGAAGTCATAACTTAAAAATGGGGAACTGTAATGCAATATTATTTATTCACTAGTCTCGTTAAATTTAAAATTATATCGAGTAAGAAATCTAAATAATTCCCTTTTACACGAAATAATGATTTAAATAATAAAAATATGTAAATATTAAATAATATTTTTATCTCCCTGTTGATATATAAATTAAGGACTCATCATTATTGATATATATATATATATATATATATATATATATATATATTGCTTTAGTTCTTAAAACACTGGATCGTAGCGTTGAGGATCGAATGTTGTCGGGCGAAACAGTGTTAGCGCGTAAAGCTTCAATTATTATATGCACCCGAACCGAAAAGATTTGGCAAGTATTGAAAATTCCGAACGTGTTTCCAGAAAAAGACTTTTAATTAAGACACGTCTATCACGATCGTGGCACAGCGAAGGACAATGCGGTGCCTAGCCTAAACCAGCCTGAGCTACCAAAGATTTTCCTTACTGTTCGCACTGCCCGTTGATGAACATTTTAGTCAACCCTCAATATAAAATTAAATGATAATGTGCACAGAAAATAATATTTTGTGACTACAGAAATCCTCTGCGAAATATAGCTATTAATAATAATTAAAATTTTACAGACATTAGCGTACTGGTACGCTCAAATAAATGATTGGTTATGTGCATTAATTGAGAATGAGGTATTCGTAGAAACTGGTAGTTCAGAAACGAAAATCACCAACTATCGATCGAGTTTTTTCGAGTTTTCAGTCTTCTTTTAAATAATAAAAATGCACCAGAATTGTTTTCAATTGTATTGGTATATATTGCCTTTATTATACTGTCTATGAGCAAAATTATGTGTCCATTTTTCTGAGTTATTCAAAATCGAATAAACGGTAAATAGTCTCTGTTTCAATTAAAACAAAAACAATTATGAGGCAGAAGTGTGCGGTAAAAAATGAAAGCGGTATTAAAATGATACTTTAAACAGCAAATGTAGAACACTTATTTTATTAAAAAGCCAGTATTCGTGTGATAATAATCTTTAATTACTTGAATGAAAATTTCTCCATTTATGTTATTGAAGATATCGATACATTGTATATCATCTCCTCGGAAGGGTTCCAGAATTCCTCGACGAATGACTGAATGCTCCGACTAACTAGGAACTGGCCGATACTGTGCCAACAAAAGATCCAATGGCACCGAAATTGCCTTACCCTTGCGTTTTCGGGATCTAATTTGGCTTAACATAGACGATGACTTGACTGAATCTGACTTTTCAGCGAATGAAAGTAGCGGTCCTTCATAACTGTGCTCTGGGATTCCGAGAAGCGCCACCTTCTGCAGTCTGGCTTCCGATATAATTAAGAGAAAGTTGTGATACATCTTATATTAGCTGAATCTCGTTTAATTTTTTCACACCTCAGTGGCCATTAAACAATTAATGCGGTAGTAATTTCAGAACTACATGTTTGGCAATGGAGAAAACGTTCACCAAAAAATTAATCAGGCATTGAAGACATATTTAAAATTATATATATATGTTTACATGTTCAAAGGAGAGACAGATAAAAGACGCTAGTCAGTCCAACGATATATATTACAGAGATATTCCTCTACTATGATCCCATTGTCACCATCCAGGAGGAAAGTGACGCTCAGAGCCAATCGTTAGTCCTTAGTCTAGGCAGTTGGTGTTTCACTACTGCCCAGTGATTTATTGCTTTGAGGGAAATGAATGTGGTGGGGATTTAGTGACGTTTGCTGCGGGTAGGTTTCTCGCCCCATCAATCGTATACTTTTGCCGGACCGTCGTTTTGTGCTGAAAGTAGATCTTCATTCCTAATGTAGGTTTATTCCCCGTTCTCTCCTAAAATATTTAATACTATCGAAACCCTTTTTCCAGTCTCATGATAATGAAATTGAAAATAATTCTCGTACATTTCTACAAAATTAAAATGGTATTTTCCTTTTGTTCCTACACGTTTACGAAAAATAAGCTGAATAAGTAATAATTAAAAGAGAAAACCCCTGATTTTTCTCAAATATAACATTCACTTTTTGATAGTCTCGTCTCAAAAACATTGTCGATTATTTCCTGTAATTGCTGAGAAACATTGGAAAGACTACAATCACTAGACAGAGTGGAATTGCCTATACTGAAGAGAAATAATCTACTAAAGGGTACTTTTCCTGGTTGCAGATACATTAAATTAAAATAACAAATATGATTATGTATATAATAAAAAAGGATGTATATTTGTATGTATTTACGTTAACGCGTGGACAGATTGCAACAAAAATTGGTACACATATTCTTCAAAATACGACAAACGGTACTATATGGGTGAGAGACCCCTAGCATACAGGTAGAAAGAATTATAATTTAAAAATGTGATCATTTTGAGTTAAATTACCACGCGCCAAGAGACCATGACGTCACGGGAGAGAGAACGTTATTACGCGACGATCAAAAGAAATAGTTCCCATTTCTGTAACGAAATAAAGCATAAATATTTTCATTGAATAGAATGTAAAATTTTATCCAGAAATACTCTACAGAATGATAATAAATAACAATATGAAATACTTTACGATCCCTTGTGGGAAATGTAAATTAATTTTCGTGCCGTATTTGTGACTCCAATCAGGCGACCATTTTTTTACATTGTGAAAATAGCTAACAAATTTCATCAATTTAATATTTCATATTCTCTGAAGACTGAGGGACAATTATATCCTGCAGTACTCAAGGAGGATATTTAAGAAGAAATTCGAAGGTATGTTTGTTGGGATTGGTGCAATAAAATTCAATGTATTTTATAGTATGTATGGATTTAGGAAGATTTAGATTCAATCGCTTCTTGACTAAAGATTAATATATAATTAATTACTTTTTAGGTTTATATAAATAAGTACACGGGAAACGCCGGGTACCCACCTAGTTTTAAATAAATAATCCTGACCTGTGGACAGTATTTGAGTTGTAAAAAATTGATAAAGAATAATATTAATGTGAGATCAATTTTGAAAATTAAAGAATATATATCATTATTAGATTAGTATATTTCTGTTCTGAAAAAATATCTGAAAATAGAGACTAATTAAGTAGACTAAACTATAATACTATATTGTTTATGGATTGTGAATCTGCTGATTCTTCGAAGCACTATCACTTCACTTCTCTAGACTAAATTAACCTATTATTTTTAGAGAGCATTCAGATTGAGTCTAAGTTTCTTTTCCGGCATAGGACTTTCAGGTAAATTTTTCCAGTCAATTATTGTCATTTTTAGATATGAATAATTTCCAATAACCGTTTTTGCTGCCCAGAATTTATTTTGAAAATGTGATCAGTCTTTCATTCTATCCCGCACTATCTAGCAATGTTTCTGACCTCGAAAGCTTTAAAGATATTGATAAATGAGCTTTCCCCATGAAGTCCCAGTCGTGAAACGTGAGTGACCATCATCCCACCCTCTTAGGCTGCAACACGTCCATAGCAATGCAGGCTGACATTAAGCAAGAAACAAGAAGTGAACGGAATCTCGGGTTTGATCTGGTTGGGACCACACACAGTACCTACGTATTTACTGAGATTCGGGCCCGGGGTTTAATTTGCCTCCGCCTCCGCCGTGGAGCACGTAAGTTTGTAAATAAGTAAACTGGATTAGCGTGGGGCGCCGGCGCAATTACAGCATGATCCCTTTCTCATTAACCTGCAAACCGCTAATTACAGGATTGCAGGGAGCCGTCAGTCGCACTGCTTTTCCGTCTATTTTATATTTAATACCATTACACTTTATAAGGTTCCCTCTTGCTTTGATAGCGATGCTCTTATAAATATATGAAAAGGAGTCCGCACTACTCTAGGCTCTACATTGTGGTTGAGATAATTCGTAAGGTAACCGTTTTAACATTCTCAAAATTTCAACACCGTCCCGATTAATTAAGGAATATTTATTACCACTTAGGAGTGTAATTGATGTTATATAACAGCTACAAATAACGAAAATTTAAAAATATTGATTTATTGGTTATAACAACTTTATTTCCATTTTTAAAATTGTAGCACACTGGCGTGATTTAGTAAAGAAAAAAATAAAATTCACCCGCTCACTTTTAAATCAGTTCTCGATTCACGCCTATTTTTAAAGTAGTCCTTATAAATAAATTAATGAATGTTTTTTCCACATGTAAGTAATGAATTTGCGAGCCGCAAGAAAAGTTTTTAAATTAGTTGACGGCCTCAAACCCAATAGAAAAAATTCGACCGATGACGCACCATAAAAATCCCAGATATATTTTCCAGCACATGGTGTTTTTCTTTCATTTTTGGTCCGTATATGTGAATTCATTACAGAACTTTTAAATTTATTTGTAAATTAATTTATTTATAATAATAATAAAACATATATAACAAAAAGTCTCTCTCGTGGAATGCAAAATTAATGGAAGTAGCCATACTCTACTTAATTAATTTATTTGTTTGGTAATCATCCATTCAGTGTAATTCAGTATATTACTGAATTAATTTTTACATAGCCTGAAGAGGTCCCTAATGAAAAAGAAGAAATTCTGTATGTATATTAGTTAGAATATTTATATACATTGACTGTTGGTCAATTTCTACTAATTATATTTCATATGTCAGATATAGTTTCAATTTTTAATTATATCTCTTCTGTTCTTGAAAATCGTACGTTAGAATCGTATAAAGTCTGATATTTCTTGCTTCATATTCCAATTTATCATTTGTCAGAAACCAAGCCTAACCATCCCAAATTATAAAAGGTAATTTTCCCATAATATTTAAATGAGTATTTGGTATTCCACCAACTATTTTAAAGATACTGATAACACAGAAGAAAAAAAATAGAGGAATTTTCGCAAAACGTCAGCAGATCGTATTTAATAAATCCGTGTGTTGTTGAAGAAAAACCGGTGAAACTTCTCAGAAACGTGGGGACCAGTGTTTAATTTTTCCCCAGACACTGGAACAAAGACTTCCAAGCAAGGTTTTCTTTTTCTTTTGGGGGGACCGTGCTGCCTAATAGCTACACGCTCTTTTACGATGAAAACTTCCAGCGTGCCGTGTTTACTTTGCGAGACAGAACGAAACTGAATTTTTTTTTTCCCTCTCGGAGCCAAAGTTACATTTCTCTTACTTATATGTACGCTTCTGGCGCTAAGCTTGGTTCCTCAATTTTCTGCGGGAGGCAGCTGTTCTGATTCGCTGTTTCCCTGAATTAGCAATGTTCACCAGAAGTCACCACGGGAAAGTTCTTCATTAGCAACTCCGGCCAGCGTTCAACGCGGGAGTGATGTTATGAAAAATCTTTATCGACTGAAATTAAATTACAACTTTGTATTTAAAGTCATGTTAGTCAAATATAAGACTTTTCTCTCGAATTTTCCGCCAATATTTAACGTCACAATGAGGCTCAGATATTATTGAAACGTTAAATGAAAAGCCTTCACAAATCGCAATAAGGGCTCTTGCACGCTGAAGTACGACAATCCTATTTTGACTTTTCCACGGCTATCATACACTCATAATAATAATGGGATTTCGGAATAAATAGACCAACATTTGAGAAATACGTATTTATAAATAATTATAAGTATATTGTAACGGAAGCCTCACCCTTCACTGCTGCTTTAGTACTTAAACGTAATTACCTGTCCTTTCTAGTAACCTTCGGTAGAACAAACTTATAAGGGATGGTATAGGGGTACAGCTTTACAAGAGATTTAAAATTTATAAAATAACAGACTTCATTACTTTCCACAAACACAATGCAAGTCACGAAAAAAATGAACTATACAAAATTGCAATTGAAGATTTCACACTTGATAATTTAATTAGCATTTCTGTGGCTTAGTTTTCGGTATGAAACAGTTAGAAGTAAATTTAAAGAAACTTATACAAGCCCAAAAATATGAAAATTTAAATTAATTTTTTTAAAAATTTAACTTAATTAAAATTATATTAATATCCAAAATTAAAAAATTAAAATAATAAAATTCATAAAGCCTAATTTAATTTATTAATCCACTATTCTTCATGGTCCGTTTAAATTTAAGTAACAATAAAATTCATATTTTATTTGTGGCGGAATATAATCGTTCCGTCATTGTATGAGGTGGCTGTTACTTCTTCGGTTTTATTTTTGCCCAATAATGTTATTTGAGGCAAGGTTATTCAATTATTTTTGCAAATGACGAAATAAATAAAATAAAATACGAAAAGAAAAGCTTGTTAATAGGTCTAAGTGCCACAGTAATTTTCGTCTATACTTTTAAATACTGAGATTATTAAAAGAGAATATGTCCAGGAAACAATTTCAAACTGACTGCATCTAAAGATGTATTTCGTCGAGTATTACGCGAAAGTTTGAAGAAGAAGAAGACCCTGAAGCGAAAGTATAGATTTTGTAAATGATAAATGAATAAAACAGCCAATTTCGTCAAATATATAATTTAATCAAATAAAATATAAGAACGTATTAATAAAACTTAGCACAATGTAACGTTCATATAGTCGTCTGAAAACGTACCAAAAAAAGGGACGATACGTTATGCTAATAAGCTCTGATATTTTATTTTATTAATATATATATCTGACGAATTTAACTAGTTTATTTTTTTATAATTTTTATAACTGAAGTATGATAAATATATCTATAGTTTTTGTATTATATCCCCAATGTTTTATATAAGTCACCATTCTAATAATAAGACTAATAATTTCCTAATATATTTAATTTTTATCGTCGAGAGCTTTCGGCAATATTTCCATCAACATTTCGTACAATTTTTAAAACATTTTCAACTCTCAAAAAAATATTTGAGAACAATAATTTCCATTATCAAAATTACCTGTGTTATTAAATAGATATACAGATATGTCAAATTTATTACATTTAAAATTATTGAAAAAAAGTGTAGTTTTCCGGAATGACACAGGGGAAAAATGCTAACCTGCATTATTGTGCTTGACCTTTACGCACGGTTATGGGGTCATGTAAACATTCAGACCTCACTTGGTAGGAAACGAGTGTCGCTCCTCACAACAGGTTTACTCGTTCCTGTGCCCGTGTCTAAAAATGTCATACAGTCGAAGCTGTAACAATCAATTTCATTATTCTTCTATCCATATCAGTCTGATATGGTTATTGTTACTGTACCTGTACGACCCTATCGACAATTATTTTCCAAAGTCATTTTAGGGCGAATCTGTCAAAATTTGAGAATGAATCAGAACTCATAGATATTTTGGAAAGAATAAAAATTATTATTCTTGCAATTTTTTTCAGCCGTAAATTTCCACATTTATATAGAAAATCCTTTACTGTGTAACCACTTTTGAAACTACTGCCGTTCTTTATCAGAGAAATTGATCATATCCCTCCTGGGAATATATTTTTTTGTTCGGATAGTAAAAGTTTTGTTGAATTTTTCAGATCTAGTATATTATGGTTTCAAATTGTCTCATACCACAGTGGGCATAGCACATTTTCATAATTCTCCATGTTTTTTTTACTTACCACTTACTTATCTAAAAGCGATCATTCATACGAGAATAGACAGAGGAAACAGGAATTAGAAAAAAATGTTCATTCCTAAATAGAAGCATTCGGGATTGGAATAACCTGCCTTAAAATGTGCTAGCGGTTTTCCCTCAGAGTATAAAACTATTCAAAAGATGATTAACGACTTATGATATGGATTTATTGTAAAAATAAAAAGATTGCTTTTAATGAAATTGAGTGAAGTGAAGTTGCAAATAATAACATATATTGATATATGTAAATTGCACTAATTTCGTCTCATTTACCTTAATGTTCCGTTTATTACCTAAGTAATATTTTTCAGTTGGTTTTACTTATTTGTTGATGCAACTACTCGGTTAACATTTCCTGGCAGCAAGGAAGTGATACTGAACGTGAATACTAAAATATTTTTAATCAAGAAATTATTTTCTCTTAAACCACACTACGACGGAATTAATATTTATTTGCTGAAATCTACTCGATGTTTATGTGTTTTCTGATTTATATTAAATACAATTTTGAACTTCCGACACTTGAAAATTGTGAAAGGGATTCATTAAGTATGTATTTGTAATATGAGAATCCCGTAAGCATTTGTGTTCTGTTTCCCCCTTCAGCATATTGTGGTATGTCTATCACTGCGCCTCCTAGTAGATAAATAATGTTTATGAAGGTGATCCCCCCTCGCCCACGATGAAGTAGACAATACAGTTGAACGCAGCTGGCAGGGTTAGCTGAATCCGCTAATTTTCCGCGCATATGGCAGTTTTGGAGATGCGCCGCAAGAAGAATGTAAATGTAATCGTCCAGTACAGGTGCAGACTGCGTCATGTTTTATTCTCCCCTTCTCCCGCCCCTGTTAATTTGGGACAGCGGTGACCATTTAGCCCCCCTCCCTTCGTGTGGGGTCCGTGCTAATATAGTGTGGTTCCATTCATACGTGCCAAGGGGAACCTAACTTCAACGCTCGCCAAATGGCATTGCAAGGGGCCGTGATTCATCCGGTGATGTTACTCGTGTCAATAGCTCCAGATCGTGATCCTCTTTTTTCGTGACAAGAATTAAATCGGGGGGAAAAAATGTTAAACATCTCGCACACCCTAACACCGCCCATTAAATTCAGCTTCGAAAGAGAGAACCAATGACTAACGTCTCTGACATCGCAGGGGTAGATTCTTCATATTGTTTGGTAATAGCAACCAGACTCTAATCTAACACGGCTGCTAGTAACAGATGCTACGACAGATGAAATATAGGCTGGGTGTGGGATACTCAAGAATTTATTACAGAGATCACATCAATTTGTCATATAAGATTGTGATAACGAACGTTTTATACACTTAAGTCTTTAATCCAGTTGTGATAAACTTCAAGAGTGGTGACGAGGAGTAAGAAAATTAATATAAATTAGCCAAGTTAGAACGAGACAAAAATACTTATATTTAATATAGTTAACATATTCCTTGGTAAAGTAAATACAGTACATATGAAAACTCATCTTGTGAGCAGTCAGGACCTTTGATTTTATCCAGAACTTGCGGTGGAAAATCGGCAATCATATATCATGCACGAGCACCATCTAGACCCAGCCAGATTGTGTGAAGAATAAGAGCCGATTACTTATTCAGATCCACTTTACCCTGAACTGAAGTGTGGGACTCGGTAAAGAAGATTAACGTAAACAGTCGAGAGAGTTCGATATTGGATATTTTATTACCTGTTTACAAACATCAGAAACTGTAGTTCGAAACCTCCCTTGAATTTCTCGGTTTCTCTAAGGGCCCTCGACCTCAAGATGAAGTTACGGATTTCATATTTTCTTGATGTCTGTGTTGAGACGACACTCCAAGATTCTTTATATCAGGTTGTCTTAAAATCTTAGGCGCAGGCTATTTTCATCTGAAGATTTTCCATGTAAAATAAAACTTGAAAGGCTCCATGATTGGAGTCTGTTTTCTTGACAAAACACAAACAATTACTTATCATCAGTTTGAAATTAAAATATCTATTGACCCTGTCTGACCGAGATTTTCCCATCCTGATCCTTCAAACCATTATTTTGATTAATCGTATATTTTACGGCAAGAAATAATCGATTTATCGAACATTTTCTTTTCATCAAATTATTCAAAACAATCGATTAATCGAACATTTTCAATAAAGTAGACAACGTATAGTACACCATCGTCTTCGATTATATGCTTACAAATGGAAAATTCTGCAATATCTGCTGCCGAAACAAACCATACCGACAACAATTTGCTACGGATATGCTACAGCGTATTGTAACGAAGAACATGGCAAAAAATTGAATACAGACTCGATATTCATCGTGCTACAAATCCTTCTCATTAAGAGGTGATCTGATAAATATCAATAAATTCTTTGAGATGCTCTAGCATATGGTGCAATTTCATTATCGTATGCACTGTAGTTTATTTCCTGGCCCTTTTAAATGTGGGAGGTTTGAAAGTTTCACCTTATATTAAGTCTTCTATTATTATCGTTCTTTTTTCGTAACAAAACTAAAATTTCGTAAAATGGCCCATTGGAATATTGGCCTATCGGTATAATGTCCTGTCGGACAAACGACAATCGATATAATGTCGTGTTGGACAAACGTCAATAAAACGAAATAAAACGTCAAACGTTGGATGTCGGGCAATCGTCAATCGGTATATTGAAGTCGGAAAAACGTGCATCGGGCAATAGCCTGTCGGAAAAATGACCGGATCTCCTTTACAGTTTACACAACCTGAAGAAGGTGCTACTAGGTACCGAAACGTTGTTTTAAACTGATTGTTTAAATAATTAACTGTGTGATTATATTTTATATAATTATAAACAGACGTCAGATCAAATATTCAACTGCGAAACCGAAGAAAGGAACATTATTTTCATAACACAGATCGCTCTCAAAGAAATGACTTTCAAATTTAGAGCGCTGATTGTAGATTTCGATTTGCGACAATTTACCTGAGGGTTGTTGAAGGTGAACTTCCTCAAAGCCGGTCAGATTGATGTGTTTTTGAAGTGTAAGTCGAATGGCACAGCGGACAAATGGAGCTGCCCTAGTTCATTAGTGTCGCTATGTTGCCGCCTTGGCCAGCTGCTACTCATCAGTTTGGGGGACTCATTTGTTGGCGTCACTTGCCACTAATTCTTGGATCCGTCTCCTTTCAGCCACCCCCCCCCCCTCTCCCCCAGTTTCAACATACTTCCACACTAAAAACTTCAGTGATGTCTTCACCATTGGAGTCTTTGTCCAGTAAAGTGTCAATCGTTAGTATGCACCTGACACAGGAGTATTTATTTGTTTAACAAATGTATTGACCGCAGCTGCCTGTTTCCGATTTCTCTACATAAAATACACTCCTGGGTTCTGAGCCAAATACCTGTCTACATTATGAGATACATTAGTTTTATAATACATTACATAGTAAAAAGGTTTGCTGATTATCCAAAGTTGAATTTTTTTTTAATTCTGTGCATTGCTTCTACTTCAATATATGGTTAGATACGTCTAACATGCATAAACTTGGAATCTTAATACAATGGTGTTAATAGTTACCATGAAATATTAGTAGCCTTAATTATTGAACAGAGTGAAAAAATTATATAATTTTATACTTTACAGTATTTTGTATTAATAATATAAATTAAACGATCATTATAACAGCCATTTTAGAATATTTTATTCAATAATTTTTGTGATGAAAGTACAAAAATGTACAGAAACGCCGTTTAGTTGAATAAAATATTTTAAAATGACTTATAATGGTCGTTAAAATTAATTCATTTGTAATAATTATATTTTTATAATATTTTATTTTAACGTCTCTTATTAATAATAATATGTAATTAAGAAACATAAAATCATATTTTGACAATTCAAAAAAAATATTACTAAATTAAATTTCATTTAACAGCACAATGTTTGTATATATTTTCGTACCATCTTCCAGCAGTCTCAGTGAAAATTTATGTTTCGATTTTAACTATTTATTAGTGACAATTCATTACTATATTTAGGACAGAAAAATTATTTTATTTTATTTTTAAATATTTTATATAAATTTGTAATTTGAAATATTGTATTATTAACTTCACTTATTGGAATTTTTACATGTTTTAGTTATCTGATTTATTAAGATAATAAAATATTATTGTATATAATAAGTAAATGCGCACACATAAATAGATTTGTTGTTCCGATCCCGTAGAAACCTAATAGCCAGACAGAGAAGACGTTTTCAACATCAAAACAATTATTTCAGTCAGACAGCATGAAGAGAATATTTTTAAAATACCATCTCCTTTTTCAACCGCACCTATACGGGTGCTAGAGTAGTCTTACACCCGCAGTATTTGTTCCTGGATCGTAAGTGATTAAAATTGTTAAGCGAAATAATTAATAACTTAATTTACAATAATAATCATGTATAATACGTTAACGAACATATTAAGTGTTCTATTAATTTATGCTTTATGTCTTAAAATCGAATGTTTCGGGAAAATAACACATCTGGATATTGACCTGTCGGGAAAACGTCAATCGGCATAATGTCCTGTCGGGCACACGTCAATCGACATAATGTCCTGTCGGGCAAACGTTAATCGGGATTTTCGGCTACAATCGTCATAGGACGCAATCAATGTCACTAACTTTATATTTGGACAATGGTCGGTAAGCCGGAATTTAGGAACACTATACTCTATCCCGCGTGTACGGAGACTCGGCAATGTAGATTCCCGTGCTTTGCTTAGCCGCAACCTGACGTATTTATATGTGTAGACTACGATGACAGAGCACACCATTGAAACGTTGTGTATTAATAAATATTTAACACAGTTGGAAACCCGAGAATGCTTCTTCATTCATTAATCAAATAAAGGTGTTTAAAATACAAAATTTGACAATGTAAATCTAATAAAAATGGGACACTTAATGAAAAACCACGCCGAGGAATAATATTGAAGTAAATTTCAAAAGTAGGTTATTAATGAAGCGAAATGAAGAGAAATTAGCAGTGTTAATTTTGTATCCACGTCTGCAAGCCACCACCTACGGACCCGTTTGTATTTCCCTTGAGGCTTCCTGTGATGTATTATTCACACAGCCGATGCATAAGGGACGAAAATGCATGTGTGAACTGTAAATTCCAAGTGCAGTGAACTGCGCCCCGTAATGGTTGCTTTGGACTGTTTGCTGTGGTCGCGCCTCTGCTACAAAGTAAATAATTCATCCCCCGTGCTCTCTGTGGTTAATATTTCAAATACAGCAGTCCCTAAAGTAAAACATTAAGAGAAATTTCGAAGATTTTGTAACGATGAAAACAGAAAAAAAGTTTTTGACCGCTAGAGTATTCTTTAAAGGGAACAGAACGCTGGGAATAACCTCGATATCGCATGGAAAATCGGAAAACATACGAAGATTAAATTTCCAATGTAATTCAAAATTTGTAAGCATAATAAGTTCAATATTTGCTCATTTGAGTTTTTATGTTGAGGCAGTACTTAAATGGAAACAATTTAATTCTAAAAAATAGTTTTTCTTTTATAAATTAATATAAACGCTATTTATTAAAATTAAAACATTTTCCTGGCCATTAAGGCCTCATTACACACTTTAAAATTAAGATTCAATATTATGGTGCAGGAAACTAATACTTGTGGTCCCAGGAACATAGATTCAGAACCATTACAAAATTGATATCATGAATTGTAAGGTCCAGAACATTTCAATACAATAATATATATATATATATATATATATAATTATTTATAATTAATGGTAAATAATAAATCAGATACACCAAAATTTAGTTGTTAACTGTTACCAAATTTCGAGCTTTCCCTCTGTTTGTGCGGCCATTTTTGTAAATACGCAAGCTATAGACGCGGATTCTTTCTCTCCACGAGCAAAACAGGAGTCAGCGCGAATGTTTGTATATTGCGCGCCATAACCGTTCTTATAATGGCTGCCATCTCTGCAGAAGGGAAGCTTGTTTCTAATATGGTCGACTCATACGCGGTTTTGCGAGGAGAATATGGCAAGGAAACCACATCTGCAGCGCCTCTTCTATTGTGTTACAAAACGTCAGGCGTCTCGTTAAATTTTTTTTTTTTTTTTATAGTATTGTTCTTATAAAAGTCGATAACTAACTCCTGGATTATAAAATGACATTTTGATTAAGTGAAGTTTCTGCTCGTCTTGAATGTATAGATTCAGAGAGAATATTTTTTCTATCCATTACCTGATTTTTAGAAGTACTATTATGTCACTAGAACAAAATTATCCTGAAACTAAAACCACATTTGGCATTAAATGTCAAATCCGATACGTTTTCTTCTCACCGAAACACGCCGAAAATACGTAAGATTTCTTGTTTCTTTAATAGAATATAGAAAACAACTTAAATAGTGTGAATCAATTGACGATGTTTTAACAGCGAACTTAAATTGGACTACCTGCTTTAAGAAAATTAATTGTCATTGTTTTCTGAAATCCCGTCCTATTCATTCCCCCAAAAAATGATGGCTGATTTTCTTTTTTGCAATTAATCCATATGTAATTGTTTTAAATATTCATTTGACTTAATGAGTGCTCATAAACGTAATTACATTGAAAAATGAAACGTCAATTTCCACGTCCTCGCGTATAATGGATCCTCATTAATAACGATTAAGACTATCGTGTGCAAGAACTAATGACTTTATCAGATGTGAGAGAGTAGAGCTCGACCGATTCGTATTTAATGAGTGTAATTCTCGCACAGCCACCCACTCAGCTACAGCTACCGACGCCTTGTTTACATCTTGTAGGCAGTGACACAGCGATAACACTCACAAACCAATTGGAGGAGATAACGAAGTGGCAGATCAATTATGTCCACCCCATTACACATGGCGACCACAATTTGTTTGCCGATTATCTGTAACACATCTTTTCCTTCGTGGAGAACCGAACAATGATGAGTGTTCTACGTCTATGCGCTTGGAATCGGTTATTTATAACAGTCACCGTTGAGGTGACGACAAGACAACTTGGAAACGATGAACAGCTCCAACGCTACATCCACCATTATCCCACGCAACCCAGTTCAGGATCGTTGCTGACGTAGATCTCAACCATTCAACCACTGACATCCTCCAGCAACTTAAAAAGCTTTTTTCAACCAATTAAACCATTATAGATTCTACAGGCTGGATGATCGAGTAATAGGCGCTTGAAAATATTTGGGAAATGTACTATATGAACATTAGATAATTTTTTCCTTCTTATCTCATTAGTGCAGTTCATATAATTATATCCTTAACGTGATATGGATGATTTGAAGAAAAACTGTTACGGTTTTTTTAAAGTGTTTCGTTCAACTATGTAAGAAAATTTTAAACAAAGCACAGGTATGAGTTTCTGAAATAGAGAATATACGGGAAAATTGGAACTGACGAACAGCACCATTTAAAACTAATCCAAAGAGCTCCGTCACTAACCCATGATTATTGGATCTTATCAGTTTAGTTAACTATGTAGACACCAATACAATCAGGAACGTTCGATGTAGACAAGAGACAAAAATCACTATTTATTTATCATTCATGAAATAATATGGAATGAGATTGATCAGGTTTCCCGATGGCTGATATAACTGGAATGTGTAATATAATTTTAATAAATACTTCGAAATACTCCTTAGATGTAGATCAATAAAATTAAAAGTATATCCATATATTTTTAATCAAGTTTTAAATTTATATTCGTCAAAAAAGTAAATCAGATTATAAAACGACTTCAATAAACTGGCTGCACAAACAATACTAACAAAAATGTGTACCGATATTTAAATAACTCTATTTTTCCACTTTCTTCTTAAAGTTTTCAAGTTTGTTCGAAAAGGGCTTCACTTATTTTATTATCACTATGACATGGCTTTTACTTGCGTTTCTTAAGGCACAAGGAATTCATTTTTGTTTTGTAGAGTCAAACGACAATTCTGTCCAAATACATTGGTGATACAATGAAGGTATTTCTACTGCCGTAAAATCGGTTAATATTCAGTTCATATAGCAGCATTGCATAAAAATTTTGTCTCTACGTACATACTTAATATAAAGCGTTAGATCGTCTTCTACGTCTTATTGGGTGGCTGCTTAAAGTTTGTGAAGAAAGCGAATATCTGCAGAGTTTTCCCTCGTGGCTGCTAAAGTTAATAATGATGACAAATGGCACCGACTTGGGAGACCTCACCTGCTGCTCACCCTCATCCTCTGTATCCTTTCTCTTATTAGCCCACCCGACTCGACTGGCATCGGCTCCTGCCCTTTTTTTTCTACTTAAGTATCACCTTCCTTAATAAGTCACGTGCCAGTTCCATAACTCATTCTAGAAGAGTCAAGTAAGGCTCAACACTCAGTAGCAACAGGAGCTCTTATAACTCCTATTTAACATGTCCGTGTTCTTCTCCAGAAAATCTTTTGTTTCTGAAATTATAACGTCCTGGATGGGCTGAATCTTGATAGGAATGAAAGGTTACGAAGAAGGATAATTGTGGTGGTTACTATGTAATGTATAAGTCTGAAATGACAGCTCCAAGAATAGACCAAAAATGAACTATCGTTACGAAAAAAGGAATTGGAATTACGAGAAAATCGAATACTCGTAATAATTAAGTGGTGCGTGTAAAGGGAAGACAACATGGTTACATACTCGAGAAAATGTAAGATATGAGTGTATGTAAGTTGATTTTATATCAAATAGAGTCATCATGCTTAATTTATTCTCATACCTTCAAAAATAATAATAGTATTCATCCATATAATAATTAATATTGTACCCTAAGATTAGTAACATAGCATTGTGTATACGTTTCTATGGAACATGCCATCAGAAACTACAATATATTAAAAATATTAAATGTACTTGGATTCAAAATTTTCGAATAACCAAATTTTAAAAAATAATTTACTTTGAAATAAATTTAACATTATTAATTTGTTTATTCTCATTTTTAGACTTTGAAAATTCCAACCTTTTACATTTCTCAATATTTATCATTATCGTTTACACTTCATCATTCATTAGTACTATTAAAATTGTTTTGATGGCCACGGTCAGAAAGAAATTTTTTTAGTCCAAAAATTAAAGTCGTCAGGGGATTTAAATTTTTAATAATAATAAATTGTTTCAACCATCATATTATATAATGTTCGCAGATACTCCCAGTCTTTTAAACAACTAATTCAACAATTTCCAAATATGAGATCTTTGCAGCGTAATATATATGTAAATAAAAGAATTGCCTTTGGGAAAATTTATTATGTGATTAGTGTCATATATCAAACTGGACATCGACTGTGGAAACTGAGAGTCGTAATTTGGCGGCTTGAGAACGTGGGCTGCTCCGGCCAGAATTAGAGGCCGTTGCATTCTTGTGCCCGGCATTTCACCACACCCTTCCTGCCCAACAGAATCTGTAATCGCTCTTAATGTCACCTCGATAAAGTCAACCATAGTTTAGGCGAAAAAGAAATGCGCTGGAAAATCATTGGGGGTACTCTTTGGTGAATTTAATGTTAGCAGATGTAACGAGGTTCTCACTTCAATTAGAATCACAATTCCTCATTCCACTGAATAAAATTTCGTCACAGTCGTGAAGAATGGCTTCAATTCCACACATTTTCCAAACTACTAACGGTAGTGATGGGATGGTGTTTATATGTACATAATATGTATTTCATTATAGCTGTAATGAATAATTCATTGATTATGTTAATTTGATATCAACTTAATATACCGTTGATTAATTAATGTGATGTTTTTCTACGTTTAGAAATTGTGATAATAGTATAGTACTAACAAAAGTGAACCGGTTACTGTATATTTTCCGTATATACTTCCGTAAATTATTAATTGGTTAAACATTGTATAAAAATTTCTGAACAGTGTCACAGCCTTGAGACTAATATTATAACGTTCACTTATCTTGAATATCCCTTGTTTGATTAGTGCAAACAGCTTTTAGAGTTACACGCCCTATTCCTATGGAACGATTAACGACCTCTAGACAAGCACGAATGTTTATGTTTGTTCTTCATTAGCATTATAGGCAGCCATGTTGGACTCACCGGGCACGATAGGGTACATGAAAACCCTTCTCCCCATCCCATCTCCAAGTCATTGAAAATGATGGCCGAGGCCATATTCCTCCCAAATTGATTAATATATGACAGTGGTGGTGATTAGTCATTCAACTTGCAAGATATGACCTCCGATCATTTACAGAAATGCGTGGGATTATAAGCTTACTCAAACCAGTCCCCTAAAATTTACATTAATCCATTGATTTGACCCTCGAACAAATAAAAAATTACCTATCCTAAGCACAATGTTTACTATATATATATATATCTGATGAATTTCTAAAAATAAAGGAAAACTATTTTCTATAGTATTTTAAGTTTGGGTTATTGTAAGTTTCTATTCCAACCTTCTGTGGTGTAGGGGTCAGAGTGACTGCCTCACACAGAGGTCCCGGGTTATAATCCCAGCGAGGCCATGGATGTTTGTGTGCGTAAGAGAAACTCTCGACAAATCAGTACCCCGACAATGAAAAATGAGTTCCCATATACTGAGTCGCTAATAACCAGAGCTGTTGATACGACTGTAAATAAATCAATATATATATAAAAAAAGTCCTTCTCCCGGAGCATTTTATTCATAGACGAAAGGGAAACATCTAAGAGCAAATTAGAAAATCTATCCATAGACTTGGCTTCCTTCTAAGGTAGTCACAACCTTGGTTGATATAAAATTATTATTTTAATCCTCACTTTTGGCACCACACAGCGAAATTAAAATACTGTATGCAGTTAAACAATTTTTTTTATAATATTTATGGATTCCTGTTAGGACACCTGCCCTTGAACTTTCATCTGATTGATTAATACACGTTTGTAGTGATCGTTGAAATTAATTGGGAAAAATTTAATTTAATGTTCCTTGGAGAACTTCTTTACTTCCCGTCGGCGAGTTCCTTCAAGAACTCAACAAACAATACACCTTTAGTATACCACTAATATCTTTCATACGCAATAAGTCAAGTATGCTCGTTGTATGAAAGGTGTATTGGTGGTTGCATTGACGAAGGGGCACATAATTTTTTTTATTACCCTTAATTTTGATTTGAAACCAAATAATTTAAAATATTGAAGAATAACCAAATTGTATAATTATAAAACAGAATGGTTCAATGAATTATATAATTCTAAATATTCTAATATTGTTAATGTGGTTAAAATTTTTAAATTTATATTATTATACGTATTTTATGTTTTGTTATAGTATTGTGCTTTATAATGTAACAGAATACAAATTTTCAGATATGGGGAGCGTAAAATATGTATTCTGCTAGTGGGTGGCAGTTTATAAAAATATATAAACAATTGTGAAGAAAAAAAATTAAAATAAAACAGGTTTAGAAATTTGTTCACACTTTTAAACACTTAACTTCAGCAAGACAAGATACAAAAACAAACACTTTGATTGTTCACTTCACTTCACGAATGTTTTTAGGTTAAACTTTCTTGTTGCTGGAAGATTCTCCTCAAACAATGCTGCAGATGAATTGTTCCAATCTGTTATTAAATAATTTCCCTACGTCTTTGTTTTACGGTCTCGTTATGATTTAAAATTTCTTATCACGTCTCCCTACGAAAGTTGGTTTTTCCAGCTTATTCCGTATGCCTTCCATGCTTTGTTTCTCGTGAACGTTTAAATTGAGCGGGAAGCCTTCCTTTTCTTCCTTCTGGTTGCCAACGATTCCTACCCTATTTGCTCTACCTTCGTTTATTGAAACTATATAAGGATAAAATAAGACATTCTAAGAAAATATTGGTCATATTTTGCTAAAGAAACGGAGTTTGGTTCAAAAAGTGTCCTTAATTGTTTTAGAACACGAATAAGAATCGGAGAGTTTCCTTTAAGCTTCACCAATGCCATTGAATAAAGTGATAGGACGATCCGAATCTAGGATGAGCGCTGGCCAAGTTCAAGGGCCTCGCTCTAGCACCGTAACATTGTTAGCGTGGAGCAACTCTCGTGTTGCCAAAGCGGATTTAGGATTCTTATCGCTCGGGATCGGAAGGGATAGTCTCTATTTACAGCTTGCTCCCCATTCATCATTGTTAGGCCCGGTTATCTGTAAGCCTGGATTGTCACAGCGAGCTCGGAGAATACCAATCGCTGCGATGGGCCTCCTTCCAATCACGCCGCTGATTTATATTCCGCCACAAAGACTGAATTAAAACCCAATCTGCGGTATGCGGCGCTTCTTCGTGTTTAGAACGGCTTGCGACAGGCCGCCACTTCCCTCAAAAATTGCTAAATTATTACAACTGTGTTTTCATCTATATTTATTACGTGCTCGAGCAGCAAAAAGGGTCATGCCTCTTTGGACGCGCGAAGGGGGAAAATACGCAAAGCTCCTCCTCCGAAATCGTCGCACCATAAATCTTTACTTTGGCTGAGGCGACGATGGTCTTACCTTCTGGGACGGGGGACGGGGGGGGGGGGACAGTAAATATTTGCACGCACGCTGAAGCGTATTTATTCGTAATTTGAACAAGTCATTATAGTGAGCAAACGTTCACAGAAATAACAAAAATAATCTAAATTCATTCTAGACAAGAAATATTTCTTCTCAGTCACTTTCCATTTCAGATAGATGCATTCAAAATTGTAATTTATACAATACGAAGTTCTATTTCTAAGTTCCTTAGTGATTTTGATCACGCAGCAACCCCTCAGTGTGGAGTTATAATTTTTAAGTTTCTTTATATAAAACGTGAGTGTTAATTACAGGTGATTATTTCAGTATTGTGGAGAGAATGTTTAAGTTTAAGTGTCGAAAGAAGAGATGATTATTTCTTATTAGATCAATAGGGAATTAAAACAGCTTCCCTGCAAAAAAAAATATTTGCAACTTTTCCAACAAAAAAGTGGCATATTCAGAAAACCTGGTTTTCGTCCACATTTGGGCATGTAACTGAAGTTAACGACAGTGACGAGAAATTTTAATTATCGAAGAGAGCGGTATGGAATGACCGAAGAAACGTCAACGTCGAGAAATCTGAACCTTGTGCTCAACCGCGAAAAATTTAACAATTTACACCGAGAAAGCTGACATTCATTATTATATTACAAACTTATTTCTGATGTTCATTCTTTCAAAATCGTGGACATGCTTTACTGAAAGTAAAATATAGACCTACCAGTGAATTCTAAATAAATAGGACATACTGTGCATCGATTGATCTCATCTTTATAATTATTTGTTTGACGCCTGCTTGAATTATATTTAATAACTACGGTAACGAGCCTTCGATACAGAGGAAAAAACTATTTGCTTAGATTTTGTTATTTATTATTTCTGCTATGCTATAGACTGACACGTCATATGAATTAATTATTTTGACCACTAAATATTTTTAATTATTTTTTCGTCTATTTTCGGAGATAATAAAAACGGAAAACTTAAAAATCCACGTGCCACTTTCTAGCGGTTTCCTTTTTCTTTTCTTTTTAGAATAATTGGTGTGGGTAATTGTATCGTTGAAACGGAACTATTGGATGTGAACAGTTTTCGTTCTTGTTCCTAATTTCCATGTCATTATTTCACTAATCGGCGTTAATGGTTAATCGATACTGACGAGCTTTTAAAACCCCAGACAATGTGTCACGCGTCAGAGCATTGTGCGTTTACCAGAACGCGAATCCGTATTACATACTCAATTTTCAGTCATGTTTGGTTTGAGCAAATACAGGAATACGCTTGTCGGGGGGGTCTATTTGTTGACAATCTATCCCGAATGCCACATCAGCATTCTATCGGTGCATTTGTTCATACAGTGTGGAAAACTACGCGGAGCTTTTATATTTAACGTATATTCCTTGCAATACATTGTGTTTGGACGCATCAGACAATATATCCTCTCCTACGTGATCGGCAATGCTCCTCTACACGGTCTGCTTTGAAAATTCTGAGAGACATGTCGCTATGTCACTTTGTACCCACAATGGGACACCTGATCGAAAAAGCAGACTTTATGCACGAGACTTCACGTTTTTGAAACGTTTCCTGGACATTATCAGAGAATATTAATTTTCTTGAAATAACCTCCCAACTAACGTTCATAAAATAGAGTATAATTTTCATTACTTATATTTAACGCTGTTATTTATAATTATAAATATTCCACTATGCTGTTCTTTTCGTGTATTATAATAAGTATGTCACATATACCGTTAAATATTTCCTACTAGATGGTCATTTCCCGTGTATTTTTTATATATAAACCCGAAAAAGAATTTAATTATATATTAATCTTTAGTCAAGAAGTGATTTAACCTTAATCTGTATTTCGTTCCGTTCATAATTTCGGCCGATAGTGCATTAATTGAACAGCTATAAAATGCATTGAATTTTATTGCATCAATCCCAACAAACATACCTCCGAATTTCTTTACCAATAGAATACTTAAATATAGTCTTTGAATATTGCAAGATATATATAATTGTCCCTCAGTCTTCAGGCATTACGAAAGAAGAAATTCTTAGCTAGATTCATGCGACAAATGGTCGCTACATAGGAGTCATTAATAATTTCAGGAAAATGGCATCAAATTTTCCGCAAGGGTCATAAAATATTTCGTATTAAGTATTATCATTCGATGGAGTATTACTGGACAAAATTATACTTTTTAATCTATGAAAATATTTCTGCTTTATTTCATAACGGAAAAAGGAAATAATTCCTTGGTCGTAGCGTAATAACGTCTTTCTCTCTCTCGCGTGACGTCATTGTATCTTGGTGCTCAGTAATTTAACACAAAATGATCAAATTTTTCAATTATAATTCTTTCAATTTTTATGCTAGGGGTTTCTCACGCCTACAGTTCAGTTTCTCGTGTTTTGAAGAATATATGTACCAATTTTTGTTGCAATCAGTCCACGCGTTTAACTTTGTATAGAAATTAAATACATATATACAAACATACATGCTTTTTTATTATATAGATAGAGTTTATATTGAAACACAAAAATATTTAAATCTTTATTGTTGGATTTCAGATAACTATTTATGTTACATTGAATATATTACATTATAATTTACGCTTATTTATGACTGAATAATTATAAAATTTGTCGCAAGTTGAATTAAACACAATAAAATTTCATTTTATGTACTATTTTTGCTCTGAATATTTATACAACTATTTCTTCTCGTTTTCGTGTTGATCATTTTACAATTTTGTACTATTTTTCTGGTTTACGAATGGTCTATTTCTTAATTATAAAGTAAAATGAATGATTTATAAACCGGTGCTTTAACCTCTCACCTACGCAGCGTATTCGATTTTTTAGGACTCGTGCGGAAGGAGCGCATTTGTAAATTGATTACAAATCTTATTTTATACTTATATATGTATATTAAAACCTATATTCTAAAGCTCATCTATGAAGATTTGTGATAATTTTCAGATTCAAAGTCTGATGGAAAATATTAGACAGAAAGTACACACGGCTTCGATTCCCGGTTTCGTCGAATATTTTCCATTTTACTTCATAATTATTAAAATCTTCACAGTTGAGCTTTAGGATATAAGCTTCTAATATTAAAATATGTTTTATCCTCTTTATATATTATCTCATTTGTACATTAATTTTTTGTATTTCCTTCTATAAGTATTTTGCGTATTGTTCTTATTTGGGTATACCCGTTTTCTTTCTTTCTATAAGTATTTTGCGTATTGTTCTTATTTGGGTATACCCGTTTTCTTTCTTTCTCCTTTATGTATTTTCATATTTCTCTAAAAAATACTTAATTGATTTTTACATAAAATATGTATGTTATGGTACTTTGTCTTATTCTGTTTTGTCAGTAAAGAAATAATGGAATTAATAAATCAGAATCCATATCTCAGCCTGTCAAAAAAATTAGAGTATTACAAAGTTATTTTGGTTAATCATATCTACTAATACAGTTCTCAATTATGTAGTCGATTACTTATGAGTGAAGCTCTGGGCACAATCTCCCCGAGAGACGTGAAAATGCTTCATTCAGGCTAAGGCTGAACGCTGAGGTAAGGTTGCGAAGGCCCTACATAATTCAGAGCCCCTTTCCCAGGACGTGAATGGGCTCTTAAAAACTCCGCATGTGAATTGTGCATAGACCGCACAACGTATGACATTAGACGCGTTTATAGACTGGGGCCCAATAAGTCCACGAGTAGGGGAAAAACGGTACTAGACTGAATCACGGTAAGGGAGTAGATTTCACTGATTCAAAAAATAAATATTAAAAAATGGCAATACATTTCATTGAAGATCCTACGCGTGGTTAAACATAGGTTCCACGTTTAGAATGAAATTAAAGACGCGACGATAATTCTGTAAAATTTCCCATAACTCGAAATCGTTTATTGTTTTTTATATTTTTGACTAAATTTAAATAATTGACTGTTTTAAAAATAACTCTAATGCCATAATTTTATATTGCATGATTTCAAAAATGGTTGTACTTATTGGTATATTGTTATTTTCGTACTTAATTTTAATCTGGCTAATTTTGATATGATTGTAAATAAACAGTAATGGGTCAGAATTTAGTGGAAGGATATTAAGAATTTTGTCAAGAATATCTTTATGATAGTAATTATGAGATAATTTGGCTGCCTTATCAACCAGATTATAAATCATAGCTTTTTTCTGGGTAAAAAGTTTGATTAGACGTGTAACAGTTTATAGCCAACGACCGAAGTTTTTAGTATGAAATTTATGTAAATTAAATACTAAAATTATAGTGCAATAATCAAGTGAAGTTTTGAAAATAGAAATTTGATAAACTTTATCGGAGATATAAATTCCAATGTGAGAAATGTTTCCAGTTGAACCATTTTGTATTTTATGTTGTCTACGATTTAAGTTTGTAGCCACAGCAGAAATCCACTCACCAGTCTGTTTGCAACTAGGATTTCATGTATTCAAAAAGAGCTCCAAATAATCTGAGAACTCGGATATTTGTATACATAAAACTGCAGAATATAAGATTACACGATTTAGTACTTCGAAATGAACTTTATTTAAGCATGCCTATAATATTTATTTTAAGTCAAAACTCCATATTATTCGAATGTCGAGAATAGCAGCTCAATTTATATAGTATTGCTGCTGGGGGCGATTACGGGAAATGCGATGACATGTCCATGTATCTGCCTACAGCCTAAAAAAAATCGCTGAATGTTGTTCCACGGTTATGAAATATTCCACGTATTCATGAGCAATATACTTTGTAAAGTAAACATTCCTCCTGGGCATTTGACTCCATTTCTGCGGGGGTAAACAGTACAACGATGAAATCTGCAAGCTTCTTCTTCTAAATAGTCCAAGAAAAATTTAAACAACAATAATACACTGGCATCGAAATGTTTACGGACACGAAAATCAGTAGAGACGGGTAATAAGTTACATCAAAGCTTGAAAACTAAAAAAAAACGAAACTGATAGACAAATTTAAAATATTTTACAGCTTTTTGTCAATTTTAAATAAAATAATTATGCTAATTGTTTTATAGAATGTAGGGTACAACACAGAGATTTAACTGATTATTTTTTTTCGTTTACAACAGCCGAGCTTTCTACGATGTTTCTTAAGGTGATAAAGTTTTAATTTTAGTCATTTAATATATGGCGATTCGTTTAGTACATTTCATAAATCAAATATTTTTGCAAGGAAACTAATTAATAAAATTATGCCTTTCTATTTAGAGTCTTTTTGTGAAAAGTAAAGATGTGAGAACAACGTCTCTCGTGAGTAATTCATCACGCGAAAGTTTCCGCGTTTCAGTTTGATATAACAAAAATTTCATGCCCACTTCCCATTTCATCAGAGAACCTTCCAAAATGACTGTGTGCACTTTTTTTTGGTGGTGGGGGGGGCGAGTTAATTACATTAATTACTTCTTCTATTTTGGTTTCAATATTTAACTCGTTTGCGAATATTTCAGTAGATGAATGTTGTATGTGTGCCACTTCAGAACTTCAGAGGGGCGAATTTCAATCTTTACAGAAGAAATTATAACACACAGTTGTCGTCTTGTTTCGAAAGATATTTCAATTGTTCAGAATTACATATTTCACACGACAAGTTTATTGAAACTGCATTCGTTACGAGGAATTAATTAATCAAATTTAAATCCACATCTCGGATGAAAGTTACTGGTAGAGTTGTGAACCAGGTGAGGCCAGTTTTTAGACTCGAAATGATTAGATTTATATTCGTTTAGTCTGTTAATGAAAAAAACCTGTTAACGTTATTACTTTCCTTACCTTTGATCGCACTGCCACTGACTTGTACTCATTAAAGCGTTAGAAATCGTGAGCTTCTTGATATAGACGTTCGGTGTTCTTTTTACATTTGTATTGAGATTCAAATCTGTAACGGTTTCAGCGAAACTAGTGATTCGCAAAAGTTCTGCTCTACGCGACGAATGCGTACTCTTTAGCTTTAGACTACTTTGAAAAATTATTATACGTCACGCTCATATATAATTTAATATGTTTACATGTTGATCACTAAGTAAAAAAAATAAAATATTAACTTCGCGCATAAATCTGAATGGGACAACATTCCAAACCAACTGTTAACGAGTACACTTCTTCAAACTCCATTCAGTGGAATTTTAAACGAATTTAGCACCCACACTCCTGTCTCCTATTACAGGAATTTTTAATCAAAATTATTATTTAATTCACGCAGAATGTATGTAATGATATAGTTTAAATGTAATTACTATCAAAGAACCTCTTACGGACATCAGCAGTTTGTCGATGTTATAATTTGATAGTTTTCGAAAAAAGAACAAATAATTCGAATACAATATAATAGCGGTCTTACACAAGGACCTCAATATTTTTTTTTGTATCTGTTGCGAATAAATTAACAAATGTTTATTTCCAAGTTGCTTTTTAATTTTTTTTATCAGTATTTACTATGCGACTGGAATTATTAAGATTTTTCGCGGCTCTTGTAAATACGTTTGCAAGTCTGAATATACTTAAGTAATCTAAATGTGACGAGAGAATGTGAGACGAGGCAAGTTTCCGAGAGTGATTTAATCTCGAGGGTCATATCCGGCAATCTAAATTAAGAAAGCGCACGGATTAGGATATTACTTCATTTGAAGTTGATTTCGCTTAATTTGAAGTAGACGACACCGGCAAAGGTCTCTTCAACGTTCTACTTCCTTTCGCGATAAAATCTCTGATGCTCCGCATACAACAATTGTAATATCCTTTGCTGTAACTGTTGTTTTGTCTAAGTTTTATTTTTCTACAGTTTCCGATATCTCTTTTTCCCATGACGTAGTATTTCATCCTGAAATGATTAAATAATTTTTTCTGCTCCGCTTTCCATCTGTTGTTGCAAAAAATGTTCCCAATTTTTTTGTTTTATGTGATAAATACTTGTTCCTGGTACTCTTAGTGTTTGTAATTGTTGACAGAGTAGTTTCACTGTTATCTCTTCTCAAAGTAATTTTCCTTGTGTAGCATTGAAATTGTAAACGTTATACGTTAGTTGAGAGCGAGCGCCTTCAGCGTAATATTCATGGTTGTGATTGAACCAACAAATCCCGTGTTTCTAAGTTGCAGCCAAATACCAACAAAGCCTTTCACCGTTGTTAATTACTACAAGTCCGAAGTAGTTATATCATAGCTAATTTGCCGCTTGATACTAAATATTGCGTTGGTGCAGCAAAACGCTACATTTGCTCTTATTGTCTGGGCGGATGAATTATGCACGCCGGCTCTTCCTGTTTTACGCTTATATTTACTTTAATACGTGGTCATTACAACCACATACTTTTGTCGGCACGAAACTTTTACTCTATCCTCATAACCGCAAGTCGTTTCTTTTCAAGTATTTAAA
Organism: Zhengitettix transpicula; assembly: GCA_037074705.1. Classification (NCBI taxonomy): domain Eukaryota; kingdom Metazoa; phylum Arthropoda; class Insecta; order Orthoptera; family Tetrigidae; genus Zhengitettix; species Zhengitettix transpicula. The sequence goes on along the minus strand of CM073595.1, from coordinate 57,844,533 downwards.
GCAACGAATGGCGTTCTAAAAATTACGGGCAGTTATATTCGGCTAATTAAAGTCGTACCAACATTTGCCCTGCTATTGTCTGGAGATAACGGGACTCTTTTTAACATCACAAGCAATTTCTCAATATGTCATTTTTAAAAAACAACTGTCACAGACGTTTAGATAATTTATTCGTTTCGACAAACTCATTCCTATTCGTAAAATTAAATCTATTAAAATATTTTCAAGGCCATCATTTTTCTGAATGTTGGTATTTCGACGATGATTCTCATTAATTTAATTGTTATTAATTCTCCTTTTCATTTTTTTAAAAAGTGAAAATTTTATGATGGATCCAAAGTTAGACGACAACATGTATCAAAACAGAAATTCAAGACGTCAACTAAATTTATAACTGAAGTTTTTCGTAGGAACCGTGTAACAGAATAATTGGACAATCAGGGTGACCGAATGCGAATCACAATCGAAGAGGAAAAAAAATTAGACACTACAGAAGAGAAGAGACTCATAGACGTACATAATTAAGATACTAGAGAGAGACGGTGACGGTGCAAGGCAAGGATTAAAGTTTCCGATAGTTATAGAATACGTATAGTCCAATTTTATCGATGCAGTTTGTTCTATATACTCTTTGGTCGAATTATTTTCTCATATTTCTACATCGTAATCAGCGAATAATGTTCCGATTAAGAACCCACATAACCCTGAGGGAATATAGAGTTAAAATGATTTATATTCTAAATTATTTAAATTCTATAAATATCTGTAAATAATTTTTTTTTGTAATTTGTAAATAAATTGAAATGTCTGTAAGGCAAATATTTCGATATATTTTAACTAACCACTTTGTTATTACAATGTGTTGCCAATGGCTTCTGGCAAGTATTTTCCTGGCAATCACAACGAGCTCTGAGGTTGTAGAATTAGCGGTAAAACATAATACGTTTTAAAATAAAATTCGAAATTGGCATAACATTTCAGCAGCCACAGTGTGTGTTTATAGGAATGAAAACAAAGTAAAATTGTATTGAATAATGCATAAGGCTATAAATGTAAATTACTAATAACTCCTCCAGTTCAAAAGTTCAGGTTCATTTTTCATTTGATAATAAAAGTTACTAACATTCGTTTTTGTCTTTAAATCCATCATATTACTGAAATTCTTACGACAATGTGAATTTGTTTCCTCCGTTTTCGCATTGAAAGTTTATAACATTTCCCAAGTGTTTTATTTTCTTTCTCTGTCACCAAAAAGTTTGTTTTTGCGTTTTTTATGTTACGCCCTTCCACTGTCAATGTAATTAACCCTGAAGAATATTTATTCAACACAAATATCGGCCGTGTTTACATTTTAAATATACATCTCCGTCAACCCCCGCCCGTGTGGCTTAAATATCATAAATAAACTCAGCGACATCCATAACCCTGCATTTGACTCCAATCTCGGTTGTATTCGCGTTATTTTCTGTTTTTTTCCTGGTCGCAAAGAACACGTGTACGAAATTTGGTGAAATTTCCTCTATGGGAACATACATACAAACAAACATACACTATATTTTATTTATTATAGCATTATTTATTAGCGCTTTAACTTCGGCGGTCGTTAGTAACTGATTAGTTACAAATTATCAATAATTTTTATAATTGAATAGATTTTTTAAATCACATTTGTCGGGGCACTGTATTTGGGTAATAATACTTTTAATTTTTCTAAAATACAGTCTATTTCTTTCATGAACTTTGTTATTTCTTCTTGTAACTTTGGATCATCCACTATTACGTGGATTTATTTTTCTCTCAGTGCGTTCCTTTTCTGCTGTTCGACTCTAAAAATGTTATTATAGTAATTCCTCACGTTTTATATCTTACCAGTGAGGACTACGAGGAATTTACGATTTTTACGATTTTTCAGAAACGTCTTAATTCCTGTTACTCCTCGTTTTCACAACTGAAAACGTTAATTTTCATAAATAAATGTTATGAAACAATTTATAGGCGGATACGCCAGTTGAAACCTCGCCAGGAGAGATACATATGGATACTTCATACGAAATGCGACCAAGTTGCTATTAATCTCGTTAACAATGCGAACACAAGAATCTCCTATTGTCCGAAAGCAACGTGACACGCTGGTAAGCCAGTTAATTATTGATGCATACAAATTACTTCGTTTTCCCGAGAAGAAATTGCTTTCGAATTTCATTTTACAAATCGAATGCTCTCCTTTCCGGAATGCATCGTGTTTCTGTGAACGCAAATGTTTGTTGTCCGTGTTTGAGTCCCTGGGACTTTATCTTCGCCAATTTACATGGCAAACATCTGACAGTGAATTTTATTTCTATCCAGAGTACAACATGAGGCTGCTTCGAAATGGACATGCATCATCATAACTTACACATTGAGCTGATGACAACTGCACGTGAGTCCAAATTGTATACCATTTTATATTTAAAACCTTTAAAATTGTAAGTTGATTTTAAAATCATTTTTATTGTTACTTTTTGTGAATTAGGGACACCTATCAGACTTCCTATGAGTGGCTTTTTATGCACTGCAACTTGGCTGCAGTGAATTGCATGTTTCTTTTGTGTTCGCTCTTCGCGACTAAATTGAAGGACACGGTTAAGTACCACACCCTAAGCCATTATATATTTTTTCCTCTTGAATCACCTGAGTGATCACAATTATTGTGGCCGGGTATTTACTCTTCAATGTCTTTGACAAACCATGCATATCTCCCGTGATGTAAGCTTATATGAGCTCTCCAAATTGAAGGGGGGCTGTAAATCGTACACTAAACCACAAAAAAAAGTAAAACAAAACTTTCATACGGTAAAAATGGGAGGTTAGAAAAAGTGTTAAGGACGTGATCATTTTGGAAGAGGATAATAAGAGATTCCAAACTAATTTCCGGAGGAATTATTAGCCATTTAGTCTAAAGATTATAGGAATTTATGAATAAATGTAAATGAGGATACAAATAATATATTCATTTCCAAGATATAAAAAACCATTGCCCACAATATAAGTTTCAAGATGGTATTTAATTAGATTCATATATAAAATTCAATATGCTGATTGTTAATGTAAACTGGCGTGCAATAAACAATTATATTTGTTTGGGAAATAGAAACAATTGCAGTTAACTTTACGCTCCTCAAAACCAACGACTGGAGAGTAAATTATTCAAGTTTATCTGCGAAGAAATAACTGTAAAAATAAAATATCTATATTCTCGTTAGCAACTCCCCCTACGGGGTTACGAAGCTAGTTCCAAATCCTTGGTAAGGTTCCTTTGAATATTTCGCGTGAAGACTAAAATCTTAGGGCCAGAGATTTATTTTGCTAGATGTTTGTGTCATCAGGACGACTTCTTGACTATTGTTAATCCAATTAAAGGAAGTCCGCTGATGGCTATTTCCTTTCGTTCTCTACCGGAGTTCCAACAATGACGTTGCCAGCCCAGACGCGAGAATGTTAATTGCTCAAAGATTTTACATAAAATAAAGTAATCAAGGCAAATAAGAAAAATATAACTCCCAATTATTTAATTTCGCCCTATAACGGCAATGTCCAATAAGAAACAAACAGCGATTACGTATCATAAATCGCATTGTCACAAAAAATTTCATTATATGCTTATATTTTACAGTTTGTTTATCTGTTCAAAAGTGAATTACACCGTAAGCGGGTAGCAACCAACATTAAAATTATAACGATGAACAAATGTAAATGTAAAGAGGAAATAAAATAGAAATATGAAGCAGAGCTGAAGAGGGATTAATTCGAAATTACGATAGAACGAAATATGATCCGGACAAAATCATTAGTGAAATTTTTGTACGGCAACACGAGTTATAGTATTTTTTTGTAATATTATAAACTGCACTATATTCAATATATGCCCATTATTGGTGCTGCTAGTCTTATAACAGCCGTTTTAACATTCTGAAGGCTGACTGAACACGGTCGGCTTATCCATGGATTCATTCGGAGCATTTTATAAATTTCTGAAACACGTGTTCGTATTAAAGACGCCAACACTTTTGTTCGTCAGGTCAAACCACTGCGAAACGATTTTCATAAATTCTTTCTTAGCAATGAGATGATGTCTTGCAGACATAAAAAATTATTAGAGCGTCGCATCAGTTGAACTGGATTCATAATTTAATATGAACGATTGTTGGAGCAGCTCCGGACGCTCAATTAGTAGAACAAACGTATTTCGAAAATTTGAAATTATAAAGTAATTGAAAATGGAGACTGCAAATCTTAGCAGCCTGAAACTATAAATAGGTTGCGCAAGATGGCGAGTGTTCACGGACGAGGTCGGCAAACCTTGACGGGAGTATTCCAAAATCAGGCTTGGCCTCCACTCAGGCCCGAAGATTTGGTGCACTGACACAGGACTACAGTTAATTAACGGAGGGAGGGGCACATCCTCTGGGAATAAACATCCTGTACCCAATTAAACTATCGAACGTAATTAGCACTCATTGTCTAGTTAGTAGGGTGTGAGCCACATCCAAGTGGTCTGCACCCACTACCTAAAACCAACGTAATTATGTTGCCTGAGTTGTTTGAAGGATAACTTGAGAAGATGCAATTTTTTGAAGGTTCATACAAGGATCTGAGATAATCAAATTCTGGTTGCCGCAAAGCAATCCTGATTATCTTCGACGAATATTCTAGAACATCCAAAATTTCAATTCCTCAATTTTACCTTACCATTTATTAGATTAATAGTCAGAAAATTATCAATAGCGATATGGAAAAAAAGGATAGAACTAACATTTGAAATTTAGTTCCATCAGATGAGGTCACTTTGTGTCTCTAAGATGGGTCTTACCAACGCTGACGTGATCACTGTTTCAGTAATTTTTTTTCTAATTTCTTAGTTTCTCCAAGGATTATAGAAATGATCCTAATTAAGCTCGACAATTCGTGCTGTTTCATCCTCCCGGTTTACTTTGCCGTTCACATCGTCGTGCAGCTAGTGTCATTTAAATTCCCGTGTACTGTTGTATCGTTGATTCCTTATTTATGTTTCGTAGAAAATATTTAAGGTTTAAATTTGTCGTATTTTCAAAATAAATCGAGCCCCCGTATCCTTGGCGATAAGCGATGATGAACCGACACCTCCAGAGTTTTATCTTCGGCTGGCAAGTGAGGGTCCTTAAAGCCGCCCTTCTCGGGTACAGGCGATTACAACCCGAAGTCTATGTGAAGAAGAAAAACATGCTTATGTTTGTGGTAACTCCATTTTCAATATTTAAAATATATATATCTTAATGTGAAACCATCACCCACCTTAATTTAAGCCTGGGTTTATTACATATATATATATAGCTATGTGAACATCTAAAATAATTTTTTTTCTCGCCAGGCGGTGGGTTTGTGTGTGTGCGTACGTGTGTGGAGTGTGTTGCGATGGGAGCGTAGGGAGCATTTCCGGAGCGACATGGTCTTAGGGGATCGGGTCACCTGTGGAGTCAGGATGATGAGGGATTCGGTGAGAGCCCGCCGTATTTCTTGCTGTCTGTTTTCGGAGCTCAGCTAAACCAAACTCAGATCTGCTGGTATACGCTCCCGATACGACGTTAAGCGTTTGCAAACACCTTTATAGCACATGATCCGAACAATCGCTCATATTAACAAACAGTTGCAGTGCAAAAACTTGATGTGGACGATGAAACTTAAAAAGAATTTTACTAGTGTTAGAGTTGAAAGTATCACAAATTGTATACTACTTAACGAGCGCGACGGGACCGGCAAAAAAAAGATATAATACTCGTTGTATTATCATAAAGAATATGAATTACATTTCATAACTAATTTCAAACTAAAATAAGAAATTTCGAGATAAATCGCAATATGTCAGTAACGGGAATACAGGTAGTGGGATGGCTGATATAATGTTCTCTCTTCCGTCTAGCCGTAGCCGTCCCAAGGAACTTTCGGAAGCTCGAGAGATTTTCTGGATAAAACCGTGTTTTACTACGTAATATCTGTGTCAATTTATACACAAAAAAAATTATTTCAACTGAAGAAGTCAAATTTGCTCGTTATAACCGGTTTCGATTGTATTTGAGTTGTGGTGAAATTGTATTGATCACTCCTAATTTTTAAATAATCTTTACATTTGAATAAAATCACCAGTATGTTGGGTGAAATGCAGATTTGAAATTTGTTATTGGTATGGCGAGAATGAAAAATTATTTTTTCTTTTATAGTTAAGTGCATTTGTTTTCTCTTTACTTTTCAATCCAATAGCAAAGGAAACAAGACATTAAACCAACGGGGTGTTGTTTTCGTTTATTTCTCGAAATATCTTAAGAAATTTAATGCTAAGTGCTTGTTATTTCCTTCACTCGTGTTTTATAGAGTTTGTAGTGACATTTGGTGAAAAATTCTGTGTCACTAGTAAATTCTATCTGGATAATAGTTTCTTCATTGTTTAGCTACAATTTAGTTTTTCGTATTTCGTGTCATGATTCGTAGAATTTGAAAATGCAATCGCAGAAAAATACAGAGGCACTGCAATAGTTTGCCCGTCACTCTCAGAAATTGTGTGTGTTGCTTACATTTTCACATTAACAGGACCCAATAGAATGTAATAATAAAGAATGATCAGTTTTAATAATAATATATTTAAATTTATAAACGATTATAAAAATTTAGTAAGTAAAATTAAATATAATAATAAATTATATAAGTTTTAGACACTCAGATAATTGGTGATATTGTGAATGGGAATCAAATAACCAAATGGAGGTTGGTACTGAAAGTTGCGCTTCAATAAGTATATAGTGGAGCAAGGTAAACTAATTAATATAATATTATTCATATTATAATCATTGATGAGTTAAATGATAATTTATAAAAGAAGTTTCACTTTTGGGGTTAGGTGCACCAAGGACACTATTTTTTAAAATTATTGAGCCATTATAATAACACTCGGAAAGATAGTCAGTTGTTTCACTTTTCCGAGAGAAACATCTATGGTTACCGTAGTCGTAATCCTGTAACTTTTTTTCCATCTGCCGGCTCATGAGGATCTGCCCCCCTTCTTGATAACAGCTTTTTTACCTCGCCGTATGAAAGCTTGAGGAACAATTCTTTCAATTTCCCGAAGACGAGACCTTGTAATCACGTCCGGCTGTTTGTTATAATTGGCGTGAATTAATAGTCCCAAGTCTCCATATGCCATATGCCTGATTGCGGCATCGCGTGCACCAGGTGACTGCCTATAATGGTCGCCGTCCCGACAACTTCATTAACTTGACACATTGCTCCGACGTCCAGACGGATACATTCCAGATCATAATCTAATTTGTTACAACTCACACTTAACAATCAAATGGCAGTTCGGAACCTTTAAGGAGGCGAACGACTGAGAGCCACAGCAATAACAACACTTCTGCACTGAATGGTAAAACATTCATTAAAACCAGTACTCGTAGCGTCAACGTTTTCAGAATTTGGTGTGTGTGTGTGTGTGTGTAATAACAATGCTACTGAAAACTAATACTACCCACTGTTTTTTTATGAAAAAAAATGATTCAGCTACGCGGTGCTATGAAGTATGAAACAATTTGTAATTATTCTAAGTTTGTCGGAAATTTTTAAAAACCTAATGTGGCCGATACCATCACACCTTCCCCTAGCAATTTTATAAATATTACGTGACGGCAATTAATTTGTGTTTCGGATTTCCCATATTAATTAATTTTGAAACACGGGAATTTAAATATGTAAGCTAAAATCATTGTACAAATCAATTATAGTATAATACCGAGGTAGGGTGTTAATTTTATATTAAAATAAGTTAATTTTTGATTTTGTTTGGTTTTAAATTAAATTTATTTATAATTAAGGGTTCCCACATATTCAATTGCATCAAGGTAATTAAAGTCTTAAATTTTAGATAATTTACTTTAACTACAATAAACATTGAAATATAATTCTGATACGTTAAACGGGCAAAACTCGGGGCGATTTTATGAGACTCTGAACATGAAGTGAAACAAAAAAGAAGGGTCGTATGTGAGGGCATATACGAGCGGCAGAAATCTCAATTATTTAAGTTGCAGACAGAAACACAACTGTTCATATTTTGTAGTCGGCTTCCCAGGCTAACTGGAAATCATCACAGGAATTTCTGGCAGTTTTCTCCTTTACACTTCCTCGTTGGCGTAACAATTCTAAGCATCTCTAGACAGCAGCTTCTTCCGTCGGTCAGGCCTTTTTTCCTTCTCCAAGTTGTACATGTTAAATCTACATTACAGTCCAAAGTTGTACATCGAAACTCCTACGTTTCATTCCAAGTTGTAGCTATAAACTTTCTTCTCGAAGAATTCTTATGTTTTTATTCCTACACTTTCTCCCTTCCCAGACTTCCTCGTTCTCCGAGTTATAGATATGAACTGTCCTTTTTCCTGGCTGGTCCACCTTCCAGCTCGACTCTCTTCGTTCCCCGCCAGAGGGTGGAAACCTTTTCACGACTTTGATGTAAGCCAATCTGCGTAGATTTTACGCTTTCGGGAGCTTACTCTCGCCTTTTTGAAGGGTTGACCTTCGGATATTTAGGTCAGGTCAGTACCCCTGAGACAAGGTTCTCCCATAATCCGCCGTCTTTGTCCGAATGCACGGTATTTTCTGAATATTTCGATAATGTTATTTGCCAATTCCTGAAGTTGTTTTAAAAGTAAATCATTTTGACCCACACCATTTGAGAAATCAATAGTAATTTATTTACCTTATGTCTATATTAATTCGACATCAACACTTGTAAAAACTACAATTTATACGTGCTTCTTAAATTTATCGTAGGAAATTATCTTCAATAAATGGTGCTCACATAATTGAAACGTTCAGAAATTGTAGCATTTATTTCAATTACTAATTTTTTACCCTTTCCGTTACTTAAAACTACACTGAAATTTCTATATTTATTAGCCATTGTCAACCAACTGATATTTAAATACCAGATTCTTAAAATTAACATTTTTATATATCACTAATAAAATCGTAAATTTTATTAAATATTTAGTTAATTAAAAATGTCAAACTTTAATTCTGTAAAAATTTATTAAAATATCAGCTTCAATTTAAGGATGAATGGAAATGGTTGTAATCTTACGTTTCCCAGGTAAAACCTTCTCATCATCCGGTAGATGTTCTGTGAAAACGGCGATAAAAACAATATAATTCGCAGTTGAGAAAGTTTCACACGATCTCCAAGGAAAACTTACTAAAACATAAGATCGTATGAGTTTATTACTTCAAGTAAATCCACATCAGTGAGAATTCATAATTTATTTGCTCAATTACACAAAATACTGTATCGTTGGAATAAAACGAGTTGATAAGATCATATTTTCAATGGAGATAAAAATTTGTTGAGAAAATTCGCGGATTAGATTACGTTCCATCATTGGCTACTTTTTTGGAACCTTTTCACGAGAAGAACAATTTTTGCGTTTCAAAGAAAACAATCGTTCAACATTTTTCAACGTATTTATTAAATATTTGATTCAATAGAGAGATTACCAGACCGACTGCTACTTGTTGAAAGCGCAATTATTCCAAAGCAAAACTACGAGGTTGTTTACGTAGGGACAAAAAAGTGTTGCACACCACTACGACACTTAAATACACAGTCCAAAGTAAAATAAATTGCTGCTCCACGCAAGTGCATGCTGAATGAGTTCCTCAGAAGCGTGACTTCCACATTCTCGCATCACAACCTGTAGTCCGTGTTTTTACTCTCTGGCTGGGTGCTAATGGAGATTAACTAAAAAGTTATATACGTGGAAAACGTATGTCAACAAACAAATACGAACACACGGTAGCCTTTCGACGTGACGCTAGTCGACGGAGACGTGCAAACCGTAAACGAGATATTCTCTTCAACAGGGAGGATCTGAGAGTCGGTCTCTTAAATCCAATCTTCGAAATGTGCTTTACGTCATTGGTTTGCAGTGAAAAGCGCTTTACTGTTACCAGACCTCGATGTTACGTTCCCACGTATTCAGTCAATGTTTCTGGTCCAACACGTTCTGTATTCAGGCCAACAACGGAAAGAAGGACATATAAGACACTATTGCAAATATACTTTAACAATCGTTATGCGTTATGTAAATTATCAATTTCATTTTGTGGTTGAAAACGCGCATATTTTAAGGTACAGTGAACTTATCTTACTATTTTACAGTTGTGATAATAATGAAAAGTATTGTATTGGAATTCGGTTGCAACCATAACAATTATTGCTTATTAGATTACACTGAATTATTATTACTAATAAATTTAATTAGCTATAAAATTTAAAACAGTATTTAGTAGAGGAGGTCTGGTGGACGTTTTCTTTTGAGTCGTATTTGTTTAGGCTCTGGAGGAACTGAGGTTGTAAAATCAGCTATGGTTGTATTATTATGCGCTGTTGAGATTTTAATAAGGGAATCAAATGATTCTTTTATGACGTCATTGACTGTAAATATTTTGAGGTCACTATGCAGTCTGTTATTTTTGAAGTAGCATCCTGAAATCCTTCTAAGGGTTTTATTTTGGATTACTTGGATTTTGTTCTGGTTTATTTTGGCTGCTACTCCCCATATGGAGGAAGCATATTGCCAGATGGGTTGTTGTTAGGGATGTTGGATGCTGTAATAAAATAAAAAGTTGTGCATTTACATTCAGATTCAACTTAGTTATGAACGCGATTCAGAATATTATATCAAATATTAAGGAAACGATTTAAGATACTCAGATTATTCAAGATACATCACTTACGTATGACCATGTCATATTTTCGATAGTATATATATATATATATATATATATATATATATATATATATATATATATTGTAATGCCAATTAATTAAGCCATTAATTGTTTTTAAATTATTTGAATTGTTAGCGAATAATTTGAATTATAGCGAGAGCGAGCTAAGCGACAATGAGTGGTGAGCTCTGTTCCTATTATTGAGGGTTCGGAATGGATTACGCGCGCAAAAGCATAGTTAGTTGGTAGTCTTCAGTCTACCACGAGAGGAGAGACATTGTAAAAAGTCGACGTCTACGGTCAGCCACGAAGGGAGAGACATTTTAAACGTAAATCTTCACCGAGCTAATTAGAAGTTTTCAAACCGAACCGATAGGTAATGCAGTAAAAGGCTAAAATCTGAAACTCATATGATCCCTGTAAACAAGCCGTTAGTTGTACCGAGTAGATGTGCTAACAATTAGCCAACGGAAGCAAGGGTTTGCTTCATTATAAAGAACTTGAACATTTTCGTGCTGAGGAGAAAGCCATCAGATAGCTGACCAATTAGGAGGATCATCCGAGTTCCTGGGAACCTAGTAATCGCATTTCAACTTCATAAGTGTAGAATCTCTGAGACAAATTTAGTATCTGTGTAAATTTTTTTGCAATATAGTGTACTTTTGAAGCGCTAAAAGAATGCTGGTACCAGCCAAACAATTCGTAAGTGACCAAAACCTTAATAAAATCTGTAAACGCTAACTAAAAGGGTAAAGTCAGATTTCGTTCGTTTTTCTTGTAGCTTTTCTTTCAATTACCAGCACATTATTTTGAAGTATATTTTAAACTGTATTGTTAATAAGATCATTTAATAATTTTCACTGTAAATCATCAAACCCAGTAATGACCCTGAGATATTACGAGATTTTCATTTTATTGTAATTGTTTGTAAATTTTAGAAGCCACAAAATAATAAATAAATTTTGTTTGTTAAAAATTGATTATTTTTTTATAAAGCCTGTCATTTTTGATTATTACATAAATGGCTACAACAAAGTAGGCAAAAATTCAATTAACCCTAATTGTTGATTATAACAATATATATATATATATATATATATATATAGTGGTAATTACAAATATGTAATTTATTAAAAAACAGATTTACGCAGCCAATAATGAATGATAAAAATTTGAGGCCATTGCATTATGACTTATGGTGTTGTCGACGATAATGCGGAGCCGATAATGCTCGCTACGAAGGGCATTGTCGGCTAAGGCAGAATATAGACGTGCGGAATTTTTGGCGAAGTCAGAAAATACTGGGAGCAGGACAGAGAGAGAGGGTGCTTTGGCAAGCTGACGATGGTTTTTCAAATATTTAGAGAGAGCAGAGAGTGAACTGTAAACAGCGAGTAATGATAAATCTACCAACAGTTATATAGGCAGAAACAGTGTTTTGTGCTTGCAAACGAAAATAAAATTGAATCAGTGCAAATGACCTGTTAGTGAAGTTTTAAAATCGAATTAAGTGAGCACGAGTCCCAGATGACCAGACAATGGTAATGTAACTCAAAAGAATTTCTCAACTGTAAACCTTCTATTTTAAATATCATTTACTGTCAGATTTCAATAATTTCATTAAATAATTTTCAAGTTGGGAATAATTGTGCATTGCAAATTTAAATGTTATTTTGTTGTATTATCTTTATTGGAGGCCCGATAGGCCGCCCTGAAATTAAGTTCTTACTAAAGCCGTGGGATAATATTAATAAATTGTAAAATATCAACAAAGAGTAAAATTTTGTTTATTAAATTAATTTGTTATTTTTTAAAAGTTGTTTAATTTCAACTTCCTTTCATTTCGATTAACTTCATAATTTGCGCCTGACGTGGTGGCTTGTAATTTTACTAAATTTTAATTTAATTTAATTTTGTTTATCACATTTTTGGCACTCCAACGTGGGGCATCCTTCCTTTATTTTAATATAATTTCATTTTGCATATTACTAAGGTGGGTTGCCGTATTTCTTGATGACTTGGCAACACTACAGACCGACGGTGAATAACAAACAACGAAGGTTAAGAAATATTGCTGTAGCTTGGTCAGTAATGCGGAGAAGATTCGTGCTTGTAACCGCGCCGCCAGTTTCAGTTTAAAAACGTTGCCTAATAAGTTCCGGTCTCTTTAAGAAATAATACGAGTCCCACACAAAGGCATAGACATGAGGCGTCTGCCTATTTTAAATTCCATAGCCCGGCTCGTAATTCCAAAAAGACAAGAAAGTGGAAATGAAGCTGTCGCATGAGATTCAATTTCTGACGCGGTCTCCTAATCCAGCGCGAGTGACAATGGCCTCCGCCTTTTAGTATGGAAATGGCGCCCGTAGAGGAATGCCACCACATACCCTATCATACGTGACAGCTCCCAGTATCACCATAACCCTTATTCACCGAGTAATCTACGAATTAAGCGTTCAAATAATTGTTTACGTTGCGCTTGAATCGTGAATTCCCAAACGTTTCCCATAGCACTGAAATGGTATATTCAGAACTACAGTAGCGTACTGCCGACTATTTTATATATATATATATATATATATATATATATATTAATAATAATTATTATGTTGTTGAGCGAATAATTTTTCTTTCAGTAACGATTTAAAATCATCGCGTACATTACACTAATGGTTATTGCGTATAAAATCTTACATGCCGAATCCCCTTTCCCTCCCCCCCCCCCCAAAAAAAAACTACGGTTTAAAATGTGGAAGATAAGGCAGTCGAATTATCTCATCATTGGTATCATAAAGATAATCTTGAAAAAATTCTTAACATCTTTCCTCTAAATTCTTTCCGATTACATTTTATTTACTAACACATCAAAATCATGTGAATTAAAATAAAGTACAATAATAAAAATACACCAATAAAAATACCTAAGAATATTTTTATAGTACATACCCGTTTTTGAAAACTTACAATAAAAACTTATTTACTTTATTGATAATTATGGTGTTCCGGTAATTTTTAAACCCTTCAATAATTTAAATTTAATCAAAAATACTACAGACAAAAATAACATTTTAGATAAACTTAATGTTAAATTTTTTGGATTGTAATGCCTGTTATATCGGTCAAACAAAGCGGCCTTTGAAAACTTGAATCATTGAACATAAAAATAATTTGAAATACAACGCGCCAAATTGTTCAGTTGCGTCCCAACATATATATATATATTAAAATGTAATTTCGCTTGGCTGGCATAAATTAAAAATTTTGTATTTTACTCAAATATTATCCCAGATTGACGAGAGAAATGTTGCACATTAGATAAAATTATTCGACTATTAATGCTACTAATAATTTAAATATAATTTATGATACCTTGTTATTGTAAACGATTTATTGTATTATAATTTTTTTTATTTCCCTTGTTATTTAAAATTCAAGAATACTCTCAACTAGCTTTGTAAATAGCCGCAACGTGCGTGCAAATATCACCTTAGAAATGTATGTTCCTCTGAATTTCATGAATTATTTGCATTTAATGTCCTACAAATTTTTACAATATAGTTTTCATAGAATTTTTAGATACGAATAAAAAATTATAGGATTTAATTGAATTATTCAACACCTAAAGACGTGCGAAAAAATTATGAATGCAACGTCACGTCAGTTTTATTGTTTTTTCTATTATTATGTTTTAATTTTTTTTCAGAATGAGTTTTTGACTTAATAATATTTTAGATCCAAGTTGTATCTGGGCTTAAACCGCCTATACGCGACCGAATCCTTAGATGGGCGAAAGTGTGAATGTAATTTGTGTCTCCGAGTCTGGACATTGTTCCACGGCCTGGTAATCAAATCTTGTGGGAGGCGAGGGGGAACTCGCTGAGTCACCCGTTTCGGGACTTTGTCACTCAACATGCATTAACCCTCAAGTACAATACACGATTTGTAAACGATTCGATGAGCATTTCACTCACGCCTCCTTTAAATTACCGGGGCGGGGTGGCTGTGTAACATAATTATAATCTTCATTCCTCGTCGAACCTTCCACAGAAAGATAATTTCACAAACACGGCCGCTGCTGTCTCCCGACGAGAGACTTTTTATTCGTTTGTCTTCAGTACCAATGTCTGTGTAACGCACATCCTATTAGCATAAAATAATAAAGGAATAATTCCTTCCAGTCAGGCTATTTAATTAGTTGTAATTTGTTTGATTCCTTTATTAATATTATAACTCTTTCCGCAATCGAAAAATCGACGTTCCTCAACAGATGAACATTCAAATGATTTGGGAAACCACGTGTCAAAATAATTAAAGCAAATAATTAAATATCCATAACTATCCATTGTACTGCTTTTTCTACTCTAAAGGTTTAGACGCCTTTTCTCTTACTCATGTACTATAGCACTAATTCCAAAAATATACTGTTGATATTAAATAAATTGAAGGAGTTTTGTTAATCAAAACCCGACGTCCACAAGTGTAAAAAATTACCCCCCCCCCCCTTTTACATAAATCTCGGTGTCGACTCTTTTTAACTAACTGATTTTAATAGACGTGTTCGTTCTTTCAGACTGGAGCACAAAAATTTCCACTTTCATCCATGAAGACTAACAATTTCAGTTCAATCGTTTTAGATTCCACCGCCGGAACTTTTATAAACAACAGATTAACCGAGAAAATATCCATGAACTGATTGTATATCCTTATCAACAACCCAAGACGATTAATATTAAATAAATTTGACGTGTGCAGAATAAAAATTCGTTTTAATGTAACACAATTATATTTAAAAACATGAATTCACGATAACAGATCTACGATTTTCCCGGTATAAATTATGAATAAAACATTTTCGGATTGCCAACCGTGTTAATAATTATATATATATATATACATATATATATATTAAAAAACGAGGTTAATAGAAATTTTCAACTGCAAATAATTTTAACAAAAGTAACCGCAATCAACCTGACGACGATGACAGAGCTCGCCATCGAAACGACAAGTATTTAAAAATATCAAACCCGGTTGGAGAGTGTTTAATTAATTAATTAATTAATTATGTATGTCATTAATTGTAACGATTAACAAGCAATATGAAAATATAAAATTTTATTTACTGAAATAGTTTTATCATCTATTTTTCTTAATAATAACTTCCTGAAATATTAATTATTTATAAAATAGAATATTCACATAACTTCACGGTACAACTCTTTCTTGAAGTGAGCTGACATTATTATCTTTTATTATTATTGCAGTTAGGTATTAATCATTATAATATGTTAATTCCTATAGGGTTATAAGTACATAAAGGTGAAATAAAACCCTCGTATTAATTCTCTAGTATCTTTTGCCCTAATAATATTCATAATCATCTTGTATCGCGTACATTGATATTATATACCAGCAAGTATATTATATATTAACCAAAAGATCGTCATATAACAATAAATTATTTTTATTATTAATATCAATAGCGTTTGTCTAAAACTTTTTTCATCATAAGAAAACCAGTAAAATGTATACGTACCTAATTTTATTACGTTAGAATTTCATAGAACTGTTTGTTACGTTTTTTTCTATGATTTTTTTTAATTATGAACATTAGATATATTTAAAATTAGATAACGAGATCCTCTAATCTGGAAAGTTAGACTACCTAA
The DNA here is from genome assembly GCA_037074705.1 of Zhengitettix transpicula. Lineage (NCBI taxonomy): Eukaryota > Metazoa > Arthropoda > Insecta > Orthoptera > Tetrigidae > Zhengitettix > Zhengitettix transpicula. The sequence goes on along the minus strand of CM073595.1, from coordinate 57,828,076 downwards.
GAATAGTCTCTCCATGGATTCAATGGCATTCATATTTTGATATAAATACTACATTTATACAGTATCATAATGATATTATGATTGAATGGTCGATAATTTGACTTATTAAGAATAAAATAGTTGTGGAATAAATTTTACTCAAATTTTATTTTTGTAAAGTGTGAAATAAACACACATAGGATATCAGTGGGTCTTATTATTGTCACTACTGTATTTCTCCCTTGCTTTCCGCACTACAATTGCATTCAGAAAAGCACATATACGACTCCGTCAGTCAAATCTTTGCTCTCCAAACGAGAATTAATTTAACTCTCAGCAAGCTGACTAAGAGGTAAAAAAAATATAATACCTCGCCAGGGTATATTATGTCTGTAAAATAAATATATATGGCCCTAATTAAATACATAAACAATTACGCGTTATCACTCAATACATTGTATATTATCGGGAACTAAAGGTGAACAAAATCTCAATTATTTGAGACGATTAAATTAACATAGTAGAAATACGATATAAATAAACTTGGCTAATGCGAGGATCTTTCAAATAGGCTATTTCTTAAGAATGGCTCAGAACCAATCAGCACAGTTTCTGTCTTTCCTTAAATATAGGAGAAAAACTACCGTTTCGATTATTTCGTACTACGATGTGTTTCTTTCCGGTCGAGACCACGTGTAGATTTAGATTTATTTTTCATTCCATTAGTATTCAGTTGAGGAAATTGGATACGTCATAATATAACAATACAAGAAAATAATAAAATATTACAATTACAAAGTTTGAAAAATATTGTACTTTACAAAAAAAAATATACAATATAAAACAACGTTAAAGATAGTAATATAATAGTAATTAAAAAATGATAAGTATATTAATTTTCAATTTTCATCATACTTCGATTCTCGTCGAACATGAAAAATAAAATAAGTTGGCATTGAAATACTACAATATTAAAATCGCAAAATAATAGCATCTATTTTATGAATGAGGACCTAATATATCCTTCCTGTCTACGAAATATTTCAGTGAGTAATATGCTCCATTAATTAACAAAGATTTATAACTTTTTATAGATAATTTTTGTATAGTTAAAGTTTTTATTTCGTCCGGAAGATTTATCCCGTAGTAAATAACGCTTGATTCAAAACGGTTTAGACGATGTTTTTCTATGAGGAGTTCAGAGCGATTTCTAGTGTTGTATAAATGATTTGCTCCATTTAGGGCATATAAATTGATGTTTCTCCAGACAAACTTTAAAATTTCTCCAATATACGTCACGTACAAGGCAATGTTAAATTCCCAAGATTATATTAAACGGTTAAATAATAAGGAAAGATTAAATACAACCTCTATGGAAGTTGATTTGTGTACTTGTATACTGATCGTTACAGTACTATTCTTTGCTAGTTTGCGAGAAACAGTTTTCCTTTCAGGTGCGAAAGTTACAGTAGTCGTTTCCCACCGCAGAGGCTTCACGCACAATTCCTGATTCATTCAGGTTGCAGGCCGGATTCTCCACACAGTCTGAGAAATATGATTCAGTACTAATATTCGAGAAAAGTCATTCTTCAGGCAGTGAGCAGCTTTGTACTTGGCAAAGCCATTGCGTAACGGGTCAAGTTGAACGAGCCTCCCAGGGAGCAATAAATATGTGAGGTGATGTGAGCTTTTAACACCATTTATCAAGCAACTGTTAATCTGACGCCCTTCGCACCACCCCAAGATTACCACGCCATGGGGGAACAGATCACCATAGCCTTTAATTACACTCTACACCCCTCCATATTAGCTGCTGATACCATTAAATTCAGGCAATTTATACGAAACGAAACAAGTCTAACGTTCATATTTTACCCATATGCCTCGGGGAGAGCTTTTTATTGCGTTGCTAAGGCCGAGTATCAAATGAAGTTATCTGCGCACGCAATACTTTATTGCTAATATGTTTAATGACGGAATTAAGCCAGAGACGTTTTATGAACCGCATCGGAGGATATTTGGTAAAATGACTCATTAGACGCATTTAGAAATTACTCGTAAAATGAATGCTATATTAGGCTTCCCTTTATTCTTTTTCAGGAACTCGTGATGGTGGATATTATTATGATTAATATTATTCATGACTTTCTGTGAATTTAATTGAAAAAAAAAATTGTTTGAAAAAAAGAAATAGTAGAATTAAACTTAAATGACCACACATGTATTTAAATATCGAAATTGTTTATAATACGAATTTAATTTTTTTATTAAATTGAAAACATGTACTTCGTGTGTTATGAGACGTTTTTTACGCTTTAATCAGACTCTTTAAAAGTTAGAAGAGCTAAGCATTGAAAATAAATACAGTATTTTAAAACGTCAAAATATTTATTTTGAGCGCAGATAGAATAAATCTTCATTCAGGTGTCATATGTAAGTACCTCAAATTTGTTTTAGAAATTTTAACGTAACATAATAGATATTTTAGAAACACGTAAGTGCATTATATAAAATATTTTGCCAATTTTGATGAATGATTCCTGTGGACCTTGAGATCTTTTTAGGTATTTATATAGGACTACTTAATTTTTTAATATACCTTACTATAATTGTTTCGACCGTTTTATCGCTGAAATATTTAACACTTGTACTAAATTTTCCAGAAGTATTTATTCAAAATTCAGCAATTCTATTAACTTCCCGCTAAAGCCATTATCATCTCCTTGATGAATATTAATACAATTATTTACCCGTTCAGTATAAAATTAAATTTGGACGATTTTCCTGAATGACTGGGACCAGGATGGCCATCACCAACTCGTTCAGGATTTCCAAAAGTGTTTCGAATGGGTCTGATACCAGAATTTGAGGTATTTTTAAGATTGATTTGGTTGTAGTAAACGATGGAACAATATTGTAGCACCACGTAGGTTTCCACTTAAAGAATTTTTAATGTTTACGAAGAAGATGATTATGGCTTTTAGCCGTAAGCTCCTTGTGTTACTTAATTTTGTATAATTACTTGTAGAAAATTTAGTAAAACTGTTTAATTTTTTTTTCAGAAAATCTATTATAATAAATTAAATAAAAAATATCACTACTTACTTGCGATATATTATTATTAAAAAGCTGTAAGTACATTTTTGGAATATGCACTGATATTTTACAGCCATTCATTTCAAATTTATCAGTTAATTTGATCCAAATGTAATATTTTAATGTTAATAATGAAATACAGAAATCTAGGTTTACCCTGAATCGATTAAGATTGTATGGATAGTGATTAACTTTCCATTTTTGACAAAATTCAGTTCAAACTCGCTTGTTTTATGTCAAAATAACAAACACTTTTTTTTGTGAAATTGGTTTATAATTTTTTGGAATAAAATCGGTCCCGTCGATTGTTATTTTTAATCTAAAAACTAAATAACCGGGCATACTGCTGAATTGAATGTAAATATTTTCTATACAACTTTTTAGAAGAGCGTGTTTTGTTTTATGAATATTTGTGCCGAGGCAGAGAGCCCTGTGAGAAAATTCGTTTCTATGCGGCCGAGGCAGACAATGATTTCGCCTATGGCTATGTACGCACACGATGTTCCCGCATAGCTTGTAAGATTTAGAGGAAACCCCTCACAGGCGCCAAGAAGAATTCGTTGGGCTCGGGGCTATTCAGGTGGGTAAACATCCTTCGTACAAAGAGTCTTCTCCGCGACCCTGCTGGAATAACGCACACCGCATTCCATTGTATTGCGTTTAAAACTGCGTGTGCTACTACAAACAACTAGAATTTGTCCCCACGTCGAGGGAACATTAAGATGCATTCCAAATAAAACTGTATACAAGACGTACAAAACGTTGTGGGATCCGCGGCGACCCAACAGAAATATACATTCAGGTCACTTCAATACATGAGCAGGCGATGTAACATCCCTTTTAAACCAACTATAAGTTATAAAAATTTAATATATTTTTATTATATTATTCAAGTTGAAATAAATTATTGATATTAAACAAATAATAATTTGTAATAATACTTTTCTCTATTACGAACATAGAACATCAGAAAAAAAATAGCAACATTCCATCTCAAGGTTCTTCCGTTACCGAATCGGTTAAGTGAAGAGGCAATTAAATTACCATAGTCAAAATACAAGATAAATACACAAATTGCAAACTTTCTCGGTAACCCGAAATGTGATTATGCGATGTCTAGGTGGAAGGAGAAACTTAAAGGAACGTTTTTATCGTCACGATGTCTGTTAGTTATAGGTTAGACTAATACGAGACTCTTTTATGCGGGCTATTTTCATCAGACGCCTCCCGATCTTTTAACACAGTTTCCGTTTTTCATGACATCATCCGAAACTACGAAGAGATCTTCGTCCTGTCACCCCATGCTTTGATTACGTGTATTTCATAGTTAATAAAAACAAACAGGACCGAATACGGGCCTGAACTGAACATAAAAAGCATTCTTGCATTCCTGTTAGTATACCCAATGAACAAAATGGTGCTCACGCCATGTGTTCACAGCAAAATTTAAATATCGTAATAGTAGTGAGACGATAGAAAAATAGTACATTATAACATATTTTTAAAACAATCTCCCACAATTCATCATCTGAAGAATTTTCCGAATGATGTAAAATAAGAAAATTTATGCAGACACGCTTTCCTGATCTTCATATAAGGATTAATTGTAAGACTTTATACTGTATTTCATTATTATATCACAACGGAATTACTTAAAATCATATAATGTCATATTAGTAGTGAAGAAATTACGACTCATTTAATGAAAGTGGTATATATGTATCTTATAATACCGTTAAATATTGTTCTTGTAGTATTTAACTGCCGACTTATTTTTTTTAATGTTCGACACGAATCGACGTAATATTTGCTGTTGAAAACTCCGCCGAATGAAAATTGAAGACTAATATACTTATCATTTCTTTAATTACTGTTATATTAGTATCTTTAACGTTGTTTTAAATTATATATTATTTTATATTAATAATTATATAAGTACAATGTTTGTTTTTTAAACTTTGTAATTGTAATATTTTATTATACACTTGTAATCTTATATTATATCAATGTGGACCATTATTATTAGTATTTTATAACTTAAACATTTATTATAACTAATAAGGGCTCACATAAAGAGCCGAAAGTTAGATTGCGTAATTAATTTTATAACCAAAAATAATTTCTTAACGAATTAATATTATTAATAATCAAGTTTATTCAGGCAACTCAAAGCCTCAATTTTCTAAAGACTTTCGATTCAATATTAATTCAAATATTTTTGAGACCTTAAAGTACCTCACTGTATACATATTTTCTTCGCTATTCGTGCTTCAATACTACAATAACATTTTATAGAGTATAATTTATTCTTCAGAAGCGAATAATTATCAATCTGGAGTTGGGTTGAAGTCCGTAGTGGAAATCCGATTCGTATTTGTGTTATTACGGCATCAGGAGTAAATTGTGATTACGAATAAGATTAATTATATTTCGAGAAAATAGTAGTTTTGAACAGAAGAACAAAAACTATTCAATTCTTCTTCTGAGCTTATATATTATTGATAGATTTATTAGATTTATTTTTAAAAGGTCGCTGAAAACTTTCAGTGGATTATACCGTGTAAATTCTTCAGTACAACAGACAGTATAAATTCATTTACTACAACTATCCTTAAGCTTACTTTTTCAGTCTATCTTGCGTTGTTGCACTTCCCATTAGCGTTTTAAATTTTCACACCACTAAATTTCATTTGTTTTTTTCTTATTAGTTTTAATCACTATGTTCTGTCATTGCCTTAATCAACTTTTGAACAGTTTCCTACTCCGATTCTTAATGTCAAGAAATGAATAATTAAAATGCGTGAGTTTCAAAACTCAAAAGACGGCTACTCGACTACAGCGTGTAGCTGTGTTAAGGGCTCGAAAAAAAAATACCAGGAAAATTGACCAGGATTGGTAAGACAAGGAAAAAGAATCAGCTTTACGACAGTACGCATTGTCAAGCCGTATAGGTTTATGACATTGGCAGAGATAGCCTCAGGAAAATAATGGGCGACATAAACTGTTAAGTGAAATAAATCGGTTACACGTAATGGAACAAGTCTGTTTTGAATATTGTGACACCAACGTTTCATGTTGAATTCGACAACAAACATCGCAACTTCTGCACTCTGATATTTATATGCAACGACACATCTCTATACTCATATGTGTAGACGAACTCAAATAACAGGAAAGTTTATAAATGAATATTACTTCGGGGAAAAGCTAATTGTTGAACATACTGTGAGTAAGGTTTTAATAACAATATGCGAATGCTCCTCGTTAGAAAACGGCCAAGTTGCTTAACGAATATGTAAATGTATGTACTTTGTCGAACGCTAGTGGCACTAAAGGCTTCTTTATTCTCCGTCTTTTTTGAGCCGAACAACAGACCAGTCGGACGTGACGTTCATAAGTCCATATTAGCTGTTGAAGCGTTCAAGTGATTTGCATGTCGCCTCAAGTTAGCAAATTTCATTACAATTACGTACGACAGCAGTCCGTTTCGAATAAATCCATCTCATAACTTATATTAAATAGATATTATTGAAATGAAGAATTGTAGTAAATAAATTTGTCGTTTGAAACAATAATAAAAAATAGGTTCATCGGTACTTTATTTCATTTTAAACAAATACACTAACCTTAATCTAAACAGTTGTGTATTCACGGAAAGATAAAAAATATTGTTTCTCTTAAATTTTCGCCTGAAATTTGTGTCAGGTTACGTAAATTTCTCCACAAAATATTAATCAATATTATATTTCATTAAATCAATTATATTCTGATATATAATATATTTTCACCTGAAGAGGTTCGAAAAGGAACGATACGTCGTAACAATTTCTATTCATACTGTATGATCTAATGTTTTATTTTATTATTTAGAATATAATTCTGACAGATTTGGCTGGTTTGTTCATTTACAACAGAAGAAGTCATTAAAGAGAGAAGGAAGGAACAAATATTCAATATTTCGAACAAAAATTTATTCAGTATAACAAAAATAGCTCTCGATCTATAACCGAGCGTTGTATCGCTACGTTTCGATGACTTGTTATTCTAGAAGTTTTTATTGGTGTAGATGTTGTATAAAGTCTACATTCTTTATTGAAAATGCATTATTATCGTATTTAGGGTGGAAAAGGGGTAAGAATCAGAAGTGAGAACTACCAAATAAATTGGTAAATTTAGGCAGTCTAAGGCCCAGCATAGATTTTCGAAACGTTGGATTTTTCTTTTCTCAACCCCATAATATTTCTTTATTTCAATATTTATAATTTACAACGTGGTCATCGGCGCAAGTGTTTCTGTGATACAACATTGATTCCAATAATAGAAATGGCCAGTTTAAAAAGTTTAACATATTGTGGAAGAAGAACATCAGCAAATATTGTAAATGATTTTTCACTTTCAGATAGTGTTACACAATTGGACAATTATTCATTTAGACAAATGGAGGTTAATTATACATTTCAAATGTGGGTTACTTACATTTACATTATAAGAGTTCACATATATGAATCATTTATCACATATTTGGAATAATATTAAGTACAAATGATAGTTTTACATTCATTAAAAATAAATTGTTTGAAACTGCGACTGCTGCAAATTCCACTGTACTATTCTCATAGTCTGTTTTGGAGGAGGCGTCTGCTTCTGAATATAAATCAATCACTTGTTTTTTAACTAAATTTATGAGCCTTTTAATTATACTTTTTATCGTTTTATCATTCAAGTGTGGGTAAAATGATTCCAATATATATATTTTCCTTAATTACAGAAAATGGAATGTCCTATAACATATTTACGAATCATCGCAAAACCAACTTCAAACCCAGAATATTTTTCCTATATGCACATGCTTCATGAAGGCAATGGATTCTTTATTTATTAATAAAATTATTTAAAATGTCACTGAAAATAAACTTTTTATTTTTAATCATTCTATGATTATGTTAGTGGTAGAATTTATACTAGTTTATTTTGAATTACTTAAATATTTTTCTTTTCTTTAGTATGCATCGAATTCAGAAACGAGGACTTAAATAGTTTCATTCAAAATAGAAATTTTGCATTGTATGATTACACACGTATTGTCAAGGGTAAATCAAATTCATAATACACGTATTTAATATTTATTTACAGACAAGCTTCTCAACAAATCAGAAAGGAAATAGGACGGCTATACGCAAAACAAGTGACTATTTCCAAGTTCGCATGTACGTTTGGGTTGTTCGTGTGTGGTAAACGTGAGGTGTGCAGCTTGCGGGTTTGTTGCGTTGCCTGTGGGCAGCTTATTACGGGATCAGGGTACATGACCTACCCCCTTTCATTATTTCTATAAAGAAGGACACTCATTTTGAAAAGACGTGCTTCAGCACACAAGTTTCTTTGCAGCCCCCCCTTTCTGCGGGCATCAAATTGAAAGGCAGCATTTTGCTTGAGCTACACTCAATAGAGTAGCTGTCAGTACAGCATCTCTTCACGGCTACGACCAACTGAGAATAAGGCCGTTGTAATAGTGAACGGTTTATCAATTCTGCGGGTTCGAACTTGGATCAAGGTTGTTTTGCATCGAATTGCCACTGAAATATTTTTTTCTAGCTTTTAGCCAAATCCTTAGATTTTTAATATACATGGCCTCCAGTTGTGGAAGCAGGCAAGGTTATTTTACAAATAAATAAAAAACTCAGTAACAAACTGAAAATAAAAATTAGTAGCATTATCAAAAGATAATAACAACTATCAAACCAACAAGTAAAGATATCATTTTTGGATAACAGCTACTTGTTTGGGTCTTAGTTTTTGTCTAATTTATTTAAGATCCGTTTGAAACAATCATGATAATAAAACTCGAAACCATTCACTGTTTGCAATTATAAAGGATAAACTTTCCCAATATCAGTCAAGAACTCGGTATTTCTGAATAAAATCGTAATACGACTTTACAACTAATATAAAATAGACCACGTGCTCATTAATCTCACAAAATTTTATAATAAAATAACGCTTATTTTCACGACATTCATATATAGTTAACTTTCTGGCCATTAAATAGGAGCCATAAAGCTCGTAAGGTGAAGGGGTTGATAATTTAGGAATTGATGGTAGCACTGAACTCTGACACGGTACTGAACGTGAAGGCCTGATTGGCCGATGACCTGCATTTTCCAGAATGACAACATCTTGCTTCTTTAAAATGACTTTTTGAACGATCAACGTAACGACCTCTGCAGGTCGCGAAATTTATGTAGCAGGTACTCGTATTAACAGTTTTGTTTAACCGCTAATTATGTAAGGCTTGGTTTTATTTATAGCATAATTTCCTAATTTACGAAATATATTCCGTTGTGTTTGATTTTCTCCAATTTATTTTTCATTTCTTCACTCCCGTATTCTCTCATTTATATTTTTAATTTTTCCGATTTTTCTAAATATGTTTTATTCTGTATACATCAGAAATTTAAACATCTGAGATTATTTATATGTGAAGCTTAATTTAATACCGAAAAATATTAATGTCAGCATTACTATTATATGAACTTAGAAAAGAATATATTAAAAAATATATAAACGAAGCTCTATTACTCTGCTTCTCGTATTTATGCTAAAATCGATTTTATCCTATTTCAAAAACAGCTTTGCCTGTAGTAATGAGAAATAAACATCGAATAGACTTAACGTGTCAAATTAAAGTAATACTGCCAATTAATTGATTAAGCGCGTAGTATATGAATATATAGATATATATTAAAATATATCAATATAAATTCCACAGAAATAGATTCAAATGAAACTCCCCGCTTGAAATACGAAACACGTACGTTTTTATACCAACACTAATCCTAATACTGCTTAGAAACAGTGCCGCCCCCCCCCCCCCAATTTTTAATAAGTGAAACATTTCTGTTTGCAACACTGTCAATTATGCGCCGAGCAACGAAGCACGGGTTTCTAATCTCGTTTCCGTGATTTTTATGTCTATTTTGTAAGTACCATTATTACTACTGCAGCGTCACTTATTTCAACTTTAATCGAATGTAATCCAAAATTAGGCTTCATAGTTCCGCGATAAGTGAAACGAAGCCGACCGAAATGCTTGAACGTTACACAGGAATCCGTTTTAAATTTACCATCTTCCAGCTGATTTAGATTACGTCTGATATTATTATGAGAATCGATTACAAATTCCCTCTCGTATCTATTTCAATTCAGGCAGGGGAAAATTATATTACCGGAAATGTTTGCGGCCGCCAGTAATTTAAGACAACAATCGTTATCTGGAACTATGACACCTCGAATTGGGCTAGAACGGTCGTGCAAGTGTAGCGACTAACAAGTATATCTTAGGAAACGTATGCGCCAGATTGAACCTTTCGTAGGAAATCAAAATCAAACAGTCCCGACAGCTCGAGGGCAGTTAATTACTTGGGCCTTTCTGCTCAGCCATTGTACTCGGCTCAACGGGAATGCCGATTTAAGTCTTCATGTCACGAGTCTGCAGGTAATGCTGCTCATTTGTGTGAAGTACTTTGATTCCTTTATACCGTTACTCTATAGTAGGAATTTGTATTGCCGCAATTCCTTCACAGCTGCCGGTGTGCTTGAGCATTCACACAATGACTCAATAACAAACCGGAAGAGTAACGTTTCAAAAACACCAAAATAAGAGATATATGAAAATTTGTATATAATTCATCAGATTCTACCTAGACGTTTATTTTGGTCTCACTAAAATATGTATAATATTTTGTTTTAGAGAGATAAACTGCAGACTGGATCTGTAAAAGTCACAATGACAACGGATTGTCATAAACAGACATAAAAATAGAGAAACCAGTAATAAATGTAACCTCTGTTATTCTACGTATCAAATTTAACTTAAGGATATTCACGAAGTACTTTATTACAAAACAGTCGGACAATAAGAATGCAACAAGACTTGACCTTTACGTGCAATTAAGTTGTTAAAAAATAAATTTACGTAGTAAAATAATTAATTAATATTTGTTTTAGCCCTCATGTGGTCCTTTATCAGTTATAATAAATTTTTAGATCGTAAATAATCCACACCGTGAATTGAATACTTATTTTTTATAAAAAAAATTATTGTTGTCCATAAATACCATTAATATTCAACTTTTACTTTACGATATTAAAATTAACAATTTATACTTTTAGTAGTTCACAAAGTTTCGGTACTTATTTCTACCCTTTTTGTTCTCATTATTTATAAGTCTGGTTTTACTTATTATACAAAATAATTTTTTTATTGAGATAACTAAAAAAATGTTTAAATTACATCACGAGGAAATCATATATTAGAACATCAGAATTTGGATTTTAAAGTTTCGAATTATCAACATAATATAAATATAACAATACATTAACCTAAATTTTCCATTAATTTCATATTTAAATTTATAAACAATTTAAGTATCCGTTTACTCTCATTGTAATTAAATAAAGACGGAAACACAGTATTATTTTGTTCCAAATGGTTTTTGAAACATTAAAATGTTTCATATTACAAATTTATATAAACAATTCCCAAGTGGTTTAAAGAATAAACAATGCAATAAACAATCACAAATTCATCTAAAAACATTTTATCTTAAAGAGGACAGAAAAAAGACAGTATTTTTCTGTCCCAAATGTTGTAACAAATAATTAATTATCAATATTTAAAACCTCAATTTTAATATTAAGAATATAATTTTTAAAATCACAAATTTATACAATTTTTTAAAAATAATGCATTTTGTGAATGTTTTTGCATGTAGCATTTCAGATGAATTTAGCTTTTTCTGTTAAATAAGAGATAATTCTTCACGTCCTCAACATAATGCATTAAAGGAACAAAAACGAATCACTACGTTATAAAAAGTAGAGCAATTGATTGTTTTTATCAGTTTTACAAACTCTTCGATTTTCTCAGAGAAATAAAACATAAATACAAGAAAAATCCAACTTGAACTAGTGCTCGTACATTAATCAATGTTATAATATGTATCGTAGGAAAAGGTATAAAATAAAGCAACAGTAAAATTGTGATAAATATTTTAAAAACAATCTAACCTTAATAAAGCCAGGAAATGTGTTATTGTTCACTTATAGAATAGTCAAGCTATATGTATTCCATTTGAACTGCATGTAAAATTTCGTTCTCATTCTGCACCTGTGTAGTTTTTCAGTTCGCTGTATTGAGTCTGAGTGAGATTCGAACACTGGCACTTCTGCGTCTCAGTATCAAAGACGCCCTACTTCTACCGAATTCTCCTTCAAATAAAATATCATTCTTTTAATAAAGAAATCGTGATAATGAAACAACATTATTCCTCTATACGATCCTATGAACGATGACGCCATCGAATGTTATAACGTATCTTTATTCATAAATAAAACTTTCTGTGAGCTTGCACGTTATCTCAAATTTCACAGAAATTTTTACAAAAACACCCTATCCATTAGAGGGAGTTTTCTGTGAGCCATCGAGGCTTTACTTGATTCTTGACTGCTCATCATCCCTGTTGATCCTCCCGTCCCCTGTCCTAGCCCCCAAGAAAAGAAACAGATCGTCTGTCAACGCATATCCGGGAGTTAAATTCAAGCCTCAGTTCGAGAAACCTGAAGAGTAACGAAAATATATGAATACAAAGAACTACCTATTCAGTTGCTTCGAATTCTGGTGTTGAGAAACAACAAACGAGAAACGCCAGACATTGACAATTTTTTTCCAAACATATATCTAATTGTATTAATAATAATCACTCTTGTTTTCCCATAAACTTAGAAAATTGACATGCTTAAAATCAGAAACGCGGTGTGTGTAAATCAAAATCTATATAACTGAAAAGTTCTCAGTTATTTCGGTCACTTTCTTCGAAGAACCGTTGTGTTATGAAATAACCGGGTGTTTTTTCTATGCTCAGACTTATGTATTAAATATTGATGTAAATAACCACATAATTTAAAATAATTTATTTTATATGGGAGCTTTCGGCCTTCAGTTGGCCATATTCAACCGTTCCCTGTTTAATTACAATAAAAAGAATATAAATTAAGGAATATGGGTGGAAAAAATTATTTTCCATACCACTGACCGTTATAACGGTAAGATCAACCCAATGCAGTACCGTATTGATCAAAATTCTGTAAAATAATTCCAAATTCCATTAAGTATTATTGAGTCCTCTCCAGATTCACTCACGTTTCTCTCCGTTGCATCTCAGAGATATCAATTTGGATTATTTCCCATGCAGTTTTTTTACAATTTAATCACTTAATGGGTTTCAAAACCAGTATAAAGCATATGAAATACTTATTCACCCATAAGGTATTTCTAAGAAAATAATATACTACGTAATTCCCCAACTTTCAATACATGACTATTGTTCTTCACTTGCATACATATGTCTGTCTTACCTATATGAAGCTCTAAATAAAATATCAGACGACGAAGAAAGTGAATCGAATGAACATTTCACAGCAATAATAGAAGTAGTATCAGTGTCCGTGGGAAGTTGAAAATTATCCGCTACCCGTAAAAGGTTAATAGTGTTTTAAAATGTAATAATTTCCGACTGTCTGGTATGTTAGGAGTTTAGCAGCTGCAACGCCTACGGAATTTGTGGAGAGCCTTCCCATAAATGACACGGCCAGATTTCAGGGCCACAAGGGCCCTTCAAAGGCCAGGTAACGTCACCCTTTGTAGCGCAGATATGTGACCACCATTTTATTTATGCTGGCAATGTCGCACCCGCGGACAACATGTGACATTTAATATAACGTAACAAATCCTCCGACGTTAACCAGGTCTTCAGCTTTAAGAACTAAAAGATAAATCCAGAAGGAATATCGCTGAACGTTACATTTCGTCGTGACCCACTCAGCACAAGTTATGTTGTTGCGTTATTGTAGGTTCCAGGGCTACAATTCAAATGCATGTAAGACTTCTCCAAATTGATTTCAGTTGCCGTAGAATCAAATTAATGGAATCAAATTCTAGTATGATAAATTGTAAAAATTTCAACTTGTCAATTATCAGGCACGTATGTTTTTTCTAAAATTTATTATAAAAATATTTCAAATGAAATTCACTGTAATATCTTGAACACAGGATTTTATCAGTCACGAAAAAAAATATTTTTTTTATCAATTTTATCAAAATATTTATTCATTTATAATTTGGAGGGACTTTCTTATATTTTTCCGTATTTATCTGTATTACAAAACAAAAAATTAATGATAATTTCATTTTCTATATTTTTACAATACAATTATTGTACTACAATTTTAATTTTTATTCTAACATCAATCAAATAAATTTAGTTTGGGATTATATTTATTATTCATTTCATCAATCCCAGCTTGAGGAAAATATTCATTACATGAAATCGCAAATAATTATTAGAAACTACAATAAATAACATTTTAAAAATTAAAATTACATATTTAAAAAACGGAAATGGATTCTAAACATTTTTTGGTTATATGTTTGAATAAAATGTTAACATTATCATACTTTATCTCACGTTTTTATTCAAGTGAAGCAAATTTAAATTTGAAACCTGTAAATATTTTTATTAATTTAATATAAAAATTTTATTTTTTGACTGATGAAAAGACGTTGGGTTGAAATATAAATTTATCGTGTTCATGTTTGATGAGTAAGTTGTTTCAAATTTTCGCCAGTATATATAATTTCGTTTTGGAAATAGAAGTGACATTATTCGGTGACTATTAATAATTTAATTTTGCAGTTTATTACTGAAATCGTGTAATAAGAAACTTTTCCTTCTCATATATAATTTCTAACTATTTTTTAAATTTGTTACTTTTCCTGGTGATTTATCACAGTATTATTCTTAAGAATAAACTCTAAATTATGAGAACCGATTTAGACAAATTTACCACTTTTCCATATATGTTTATCAATATTTTTTTGTGCACATTTTAAACCTGTACTACTATATATACGGAATTTTTAATTTTCTGTGAATATTCCTAGTGTTATAATAAATTTAAGAAGATACAACGTCAATAAACCAGTAAAAAGAAAATCTCATAATTTGTCAAAAAACGTCTATATTAGTGAAGAAAGAATGTGATTAAAAACCAACAATTTACGCAATCCTAGGAAAATCTATGTGATGAATAAAATAATCTATTACTTGCAGACTATTAATTCTGGTGACAAAGAGAACCTATGATTTATTAAATAATCAGTCATTTCAACACATCTTCGAAGCTTGTGTAACGATAATAAAACAGTATTAGTTACTTTAAAATGGAAGCTATAATGAAACACTTCACTTTACAATTAATTTCTTAATGTTTTTTACATTTGAGAAATTCCAAAATTCTCCTATATGGCTTTCTGTTTGTTGTAGAGAAGTGATCTGTATTTTAATTCCCTTCTTATTATTCCGATTTAGTTTCTTGAAATTGTTTATGTAAATGCAGGTATGTAGTATTAATTCGAGGCCAAGGCTGGCTGCCCCTTCTCGATTCCGTATAAAAACTTTTCCCAGAGGCGCTAATGAGTCTATGTGTCTTGGTCCAAAAGGAAACAACACACAAACATTGTAATAATGAATCAGGCGTCGCTTCTGGTTTCCAAGCGATTGCCATGACCGTTCCATTACTTCCTGCTCTTGGAGCCTCTAATTCTGCGTAGAGAAGAATATTCACATTCTACTAAACTGTAAGCTTTTGCTGGGAGAGAATTCTTTAATTTGACTGTTGTATATTATTTATTAGTTACGGAGACCAAAAAAAAAGACTTTCTGAAGAGCTGCCTTCCCACACGAAGTGAGTATATTTTGACTTCTGTTGGAAATGGAGGACGAATCTATAGAAATTGCTCTGGTTCGTTATTGTGAGTGGAGTTCTGTTACTGTCGTGAATGAGTGAGTGACTCTTGGAAACATCAATCATAAATGACTTGAACCACCTGAGGAGCTGAACTGGCAGTTGGAAGATGAAGCAGATGTCGGAGGACACCAATGTTGCTGTTCTGTTCCGCAGCATTATGTTGGTTTCATGTATGCTACAGTAACCTTTAGCGTAATCTATTTCAAATAATGTCCTATCTTTGAAAGTATGTGAAAGGGATTAAGTTACCTCCGGGCAGGAATCATTGTCCTGGCACAGATTCTCCTAGCTGGGCAATGAATTTCTCGTATTCGCTAGATGTTTCTAGATAACCAACCTGTTCATGTAGCTCTTAATTATTAATATTTAGTGTAATGCCATCGAATATCATATACATAGCCATTTTCTCTCAATATCCATATTAAATATGTTGGACATTACATATGTTACAACGTGTTAATAATTAATGTAGTCTCATTTTGAATCTCAATGCATCCAGTTTACATTTAACAAATTAATAATATTCTCATTTTTACATCAAAAATAAAAATACTAGTCCAAATATGAAAGTAATTCAAGAATTTAGGAGAACATTGTACCTAAGTTTCACCTTAAGGTAAAGTACTTAAAAACGGGTGACAATATCCTCTCCTTTTAAAATAGAAGAAATGCTTTTCATTCAACCTCAGCACTTAAGGCAATGAATTAACAGATTCGGATAGACAAATATCGAGATGACCGGGAATGGAACCCGGAACCAGCGTTGAGTACGCGGAAGCTCTAATCAGGCAGCTATCCTCGTGATTTATTGAATTGTAGGTCTAATCTTTAATCTGATGAACCTCACAGCATTTTAATTCCTCGATTTCATACTCGAACTTAGAAAACACCAACCAAGTAGTGCTTAAAAGAGACATTAAACATGTAAAGATTAGAATGCAAATTTCGATTTTGCGTGCTATTCTGGCCGTATGCCATTAGTGTATGTTCATATTCAGTACAAAAAAATAGCTGTCAGGTGTATTCTTAATTTTGGTGGACTATTGAACGAATTAGTGGCCCACAAAGGACTGCGAATCCAAGTTGTCATAATATCAGGCCTGACTGAAGAGCATGGGAAAAATCAGAGGAAGACGAACTGACAGGTGTTGGAAACTTCTAAAGGATGTCCCTCTGAAGTTATGAACAGCCACATCACATCATCGCCAATCCTCTTCCTGGCATCTGATTTTGCCGATTATACGTATAACAAAATTTCCGTTACTTCAGCAAGTAATTACTGATAAATTCATTTCTCGTCATAGCAGAAAACTCAGATTCATTTAATGTCACTCCACCCTGATTTTAGAATGTGTTACTGTGCTAATTAAGATTCGAATTGATTGATTGTTTAACAGGCGAATTTAGTTAATAGTTTCCAGAATATCTATGTTCTAACCCTGAGATCAACGATTTAATTTTTTTTATAAAGCGTTTTATGAATTAAAATATAAATTTTTATTCGCTCGCAAAAATTCCATTACAAAATTTCACGATTAAATTTTGGCATTATATTAGATCGCAAGATATGTATCGACGCTTTCACTTATGCATATTTAAATGAGGATGATTTGGATTGGCAATATTCCTATGCTTGGTGTTACAGATATGCCAATTAAATTTAAATTAATTAAATTGTTATTATTTGGGAATATTTCTACTCAGAGAAACGTACAGCGTTTCTGCGACCAGTTCCGCCTATGTCACAAACATTTCGAATACGGGATGACGAGGACGAATCTAGCGATTGAAACGTTGTTCATTCTTCCAACGAATTTCAGGGGGAAACCTCAACATATTAATAGAAAAGGCCTCCATTCTTTAATTAGTTGTACAATTATTATTACGAATATTAATTTTTATTTGTCGAACCATAATACTTTAATGATTTTGTTGACTGTATTCAGCCTATATTTTTTTTAAATGTAGCTATTTGAGGCATCCAATTTCGCGAAACAGATTCTATTCCTTATGATAGTTACCTCAAACACGAAGTCCGTGGACTGAATGAATTATTACGAACTTCCGCCTTTATTGATTTGCCGCGCTCGCTAGATATACGTGCTTGCCCAGCAAGTAAGAAGTTTATAAGCCAAGCACTGAATGGGAAATATATAAATAATTAATTTTATCCAGGAGCAGCAATTGCAGCAGGTTAAAATATTCACAGATATGCAAGGAGAGCGGCGGTGCACTTTTTTCTGAGTATTTGTAGCTGGTTTGTATGGAAAGCGAGGTGCTCCAAGCCGGGGCTGCACTCGGTGAAATATTGAATGCCCTCAGCTTCAAAGGCGTTTTCTTACCTGAGTGTTAGTAAAACTCAACTTTATCTCGTGAAATGTAGGTTTTATTTTGGCTCCTTTTTTTCTTGAGGCGGGTCGAATCATATACTTTTCAGTGGTTGGCAGTCCAGTCCGTTATTCCGTATTCATGTGCCGCTACAACCCTTCAATAAAAGGAATACATGACTTATTTGCACTGGAGGTTTCTACAAAAAAGACATATTTGCAGTTTACGTAGACTACAGCTGAAAGACGTATTTACACAAAAGGTTTTTGAGGAAAGACTTTACGGTTATGGTTATTTCAGTGACATTTTGCGCGGTAAAACGCAAGATGTTTTAGAGAAAAGTAAGAAGATATTTCAAGATACACTCCTACATGTCATCAGACATGTATCAACCGGGTTAATTATTTATTACATCACGATTCTGCGAAATTCATCTCCGCCGTCATGAGGTGATCCGTTACCTCATGACGGCGGACATAAACGTTGTGTTGTAATATTCATAGTCGCTCTATTTCCCCGAAAAGTAAAACTAGAATACCAATAACATTTTAAGTTGTTAAGATTTGAGTTTTTCTATTTTAAGATAGCAATTAACTGAAACGATCGGAGAACTACGATGGCACAGCAGTAAGTAATTAAAGCATTGGTCCACTCTCTATAATGGAGCATTCAATGCACTGAATCGGGGCAACTTTGCCCTGAAAAACTGCAATGTGTTGTTTACAAAGCCTGTTTGTATGTCACCATGGGGCCAAACCCAAAGGAATAGTCCGTTGAACGCCATTAGCCCCAGGACCCACGCAAATACTGGGCCTGGTGCACCGTGACTATTTGCAGTGGAATCGCTACATTTAACTGGAGACTTGCTACATAGTATGCCAACGTAAAATTGTAGAACTCGCTAGTTTAACAGAAATTAAGTGTAACAGATTGTTCTGTTGAAGCTAAAAAGGGAAATTTATCTAAGTGCATTTGTATCGATTCAATCAGTCAATTTATTATTTACAGTTGTAAACCAAAGAAACTTATTTATTTACCGTGTTACAGCTTCAACCGCTTAATTAAAATAGTTAAAAATGTATGTTCATAGAATTATTTGCTTTTTCATATAATAGGGGTTTCCAGATAATTCGCCACGGCACCCCGTCGGACACGTCAGTTCGATTCACACGAATTTAATAGAAATTTAGGTAAATAGCCACTTATAAAAATTAGTATCATATAATTGAAGTTTTATATTAAATGAAAGTTTATAAAATTTATGGAATATATTTTGTGTTAATTAAAATTTTATCAAAACAAAATATTTCGTGCTAATCAGAAAGTTCCAGGTAAAAAAATGGTCATCAGATACATTTTTCCTTCTGTTATAACAAGATATATTTTTTTTCCACAAAGATTCGTTGCTAGACTTCGAATATTTATAAATGCATCAAGTTTCATTCTATTATATATATTTAATGAGTTAATTTTCATGAAACTCAATTAAATGTTTAATTTAAGTTACAAATATAATTCAAACTTTTAAGAAGAATAAATATAAAATTATAGAAAAATTATCTAGTAACTCAGTTAAATTTCAAGACACTTTATTTTAATCGCTACAAACTTTTCGGAGGTTAAATCAAGATACAAAGCCCTGTTTTTTATTTTATTTATCGACTGTGGCCGTCGGAAAGAGGGAAGTCCTTTTCGTTGGAGAACGGCCGTTGAATTCTTTGAACGTTAAAACTGGATAGCGCGGCAGAACACTACACACGCAACATGCGTGAGGGTGCTCGATGTGTGAGGTCTGTGTCATAAAACCGTCACCCTGTAAGTTACAGGCAGACATACAGGGTTGGAATCCCTCTTAAGCCAGTACTCGTCACGTAATCCAAACAACCATCACACCAACTCATTTTCTGCGCTCCAATGGAAGACAGGGGACGAACTTCCTGACTATATTCTACACGGGCCGTGTAGAAGTCTACGAGGGTGGTATCACAGTTTCTTAATTCCATTATTTTATTCTGTACGGTTATATATCATTTATTCCGTATTATTAAAGTGTCGGTCATATAAATATACACCATTTTATGATATTTTAATTCAAATCCATTGCGGTAGTCCGCTTATAAATTATTTTTTCCCGTACCATGAATTCAGTTTCTGTAAAATATTTGATGATATTAATAATTAACAAAGCGAAAGACTGGGTGCAAGATCTTTCGCTGCAGACACAAACTAGAACATTCTGCGTTGGACACGTTAAGCGCCTTCATGTTTGCAACAAGCAATACACTTTTCGTTAAGGCTGATATATTCCACTTTTATTGGCTGTTGCCATTACAAGGTGTCTAACGAGAAATGAACTCTCCGTGCAGATTTGCAACCCCAATATTCACTTGGTTCCTTGTTCTTATTGTACCAGGAACTTTAAAAATGTAGTCTTAGAAGAAACAGCGTTTTACTAGCCTCTAAATGAACAATTTACGAAGTTCAAATTAATTTTCAATCTTAAAAATTGCAATATCAACGTGTCGGATGACGTAAAATAAAATCAAGTTTTTAGCTATGCTGGGAATTGATTATGAACATTCAGTGTTGACGCCTCGAGTCAAATCAAGATTATGGATGTCTCTGAGTTTATTTATGACTATATATATATATATATATATATATATATATATAGTTTCTGGTATTTTAGAAATTAAATAAAAATTATCGTTCTAAAGAGACTTATTTATCGTGCAGAAATTTTGTAGAAACCACATGGAAGGCGTTTCGACCTCTTTCTTTCCCCATAACAAACGGAGATGATGTTGGGAATTTGGTGGTGCTTATACTACACGGACTATTATGAGAGTTTTCTCTAAACACACTATAGCTTCACTTTGAAAAACTAGAATCGCTGATTTCGTGAATTTTCATGAAAGTAAACTTACACTTTTTTAAAAAATTATAAGGTTATGAAGCCTGTAGGAGAGGTTGGAGTACACATTATGTTAATAGTCTTGACATTAACTTAAGTAAGGACGAATTGTAGAAAACTAGGGAACTGCCTTAACAAGTTTTCTGCTTGAGTGTTTTGTGAATATGTTTACGACTGCATCGTTAAATCTAACTATGAGGCATATTATTTTTTGTCAAAAAGAAAGCAGCCATGCATTGAGCAAAAGTATTTGTTCAATGCAAGGTCTTAGGCCAAGTTTTCTTTAATGTTCCTCAGAACACGAACACTGTCAAGGATCTGCTTTTTTTAATGCAGAGAAATTATAAAAGCACATGGTCCACGATTCCAACGCAAGCTGCCATCGGACAACGCATTCATTGCGAGAAATTTTCACCGAATCGGATACTTTATATGCAGACCTTCGGGGTAATTAGAATTCCCCGACATGGACGGCGACACGCCTCCAAATTTAGAAACATTCTAAGCATGTCGGAGAGGTGTCTGATATATCGCATTCCATTCTCTGAAAAATACCGATTTAGTAAGAAATACTTGCGACGAGTCGATGATCAAAGAAAGAAATGTCAGGCTGGGTAAATAAAATTAAACAGTTGTCATTAAAGTCACATAGTTTCCCACAAGTTTATAACCCCTTGAGCCGCATGTAGCTGAACCGGTTCGAGCCGGAGCCTTACAAAACGCTCGTCCGTAAGGAAGCTCATAAATACGCTCCAGAACACAAGGGTAGCAAACCTCCAATTAAAGTCTAGGCTACCACGCATCTTATTATACAAATAAGAGACGCAGAGGTGGCGAGCTCGTCACACATCTCCGGACCCACAGCTGTGCTCTTCCATTATTAAAATCAATCACAAATAAATTCATATACAGTCTTAGTATTTTGGGACTTATACTGCACTGCAGTAACAAATTTCACCTTATTACGAATACCTAGAGTTTAAAGAATACACATACTCTGATTTCGTATCCTATCAGGGCCCAAAATGTGTGGTATGTGTGGAAATAATTAATAATTGTTAGGACAATAATGTGAAAACTCAAAATAGTTATTTATAATTAATTAAATAATTTTCTATAAACATCAAGTACAAATTATAATAATAGAAACAATTGTTACAGGAAACTAAAACCACGTTCGTTGCAATGATTCAGTTTTACTTACAGATTCAAAACGGCATCATCAATTTTTCTTTATACTGTGGGCTATATAGTTGCACCGACACACCCTCTTTCTAAAGATTCATTTATTTTTTCCATTTTCTTTACCATTTTACTTGCCAAGACGGGTTCCCGGTCAGGGGAATGAGGAAATACGTGAATTAGGATGGAAATTGTCGGAAACGAGACGAGAGAAACTGGTCTACGTAGTCTCTTCAAAGTATACTCAGGGGGGAAAGGGACGTTTAGATTATACGAATTACCTACCTCGGTGGGGAAGATTCATAATACAATCAAGACAACCACAAAATTTCTCTCACCGGACGAAAAATCAAGATAAAATGTGCGAAAGTGTTGGTATTGATAATAAAACATATCCATTTAGAGAAATTCTATAAATTATGTCAGATTATCAAGTAAAAATATTTCTTTTTCTTATGAGCCTCACAGAATTGGACTTTATATAATTATAGTATATATAATTTATTTACAGTCTTTTAGTAGACTGCCGGACCTAGGTCCAATCATAGTTTAATAAATTCTTCACGAATCTAATTTAATCATACAAATTAAGGTGACGATTTACTTATAAATCTAATTGTTCTCAGCAGTGATCTAAATGTCGCCAATTACGGCGAAAACGGATACTTTATTATACATATACATATATTTTTATTTTATTATGAAAATATTTTGTATCGAAATTTTAAGAAAGATAATTTTTTCTATTGGCCATTACAAAACATTGAGCAAAGGAAATTGTAGTAAGATGACGGAGCGGTGACATATAAAAGTGTGTGAGAAGGTGACATAAAAGAAACAGACTTCACAGTTTACTCGCTGGTTTACTATTCAACAGATCAAGTACAGTCTCCGTCTATGTTCTTGAGTATATCAGTTTCCTCACAGCGTCACAGTAAATTTCCTGACACATTTATCAGATAACTCTCGTGCTTTGAAATGCAATACACAGAATGAAAAAAAAAATATCAAAATACCAGAAAATATGGTAACCTGCTAGGCCAAGAACTGTTAAATATTAAGGACGCAAGTGAAAAGTACGAGAAATGAAATAAGAAGATAGTTGAAGTGCTGTAAGAAAAATCTACGCCGTCAGGGAAAGTTCGGAGCTTGACCAGAATCTCAACACCCAATAGAGGTTGACTTACTTCATTGCGCATAGACCCAGACAGACGTCTGTTCGGAATTTTACATCTATAAATTATTTCTGAATTATATAAGGATTATTTGGAACTGACAGGGAATCGAACCCAGTTTCATAGCTTCCAAGCTGAGCTTGATTGAAAGCATTTCTTCTGTTCTTGAAGTTTACGACGAGTTTGTTGCTTCATTTAGATACAACTGGGTCTATTAAATCGTACACATAAAAGATATAATTGTGGAATATATTTTACATAGTAGGAAAAATCGGAAAGAAGTTTAAATTGAGATCTTAATTCCCTTCAAGACATTTAGAAAGGAAATCTGCAGTCAAGAAGATATTTGAAATCCGATTTTAGTCAGGATTCTTGGTTAACTAGAATGCCAGCGTGATGGGTGTGAATGTTCTTATGCAATGAGCATTTGCTCCTGTTTTAAGGGTTACCGGGAATCAGAGGAAACCGAAATTAGAGACTTTGGAGTAGTTGTTCCTTTCTTGCCGTCCAGAGTTTTACCATGGCGTCACATCGTTCTCTGAGAGTTAAATTATCCCAGACGGCGCCTGGTGGTTAGGGAAGGGAGAAAGGGGGATTCAAATTGGATTACGTTTCCAACTTTATCAGCTGGCTGTTACAATGCAGACATAATACACTGCCATTCTCATCCTTTGAAACCAACATAATCATTTATAATGTCGGCGGCGTGTCTCGCACAAAAAGTCTGAATCATGGTTATCTTTTGAAGTGAACTCTCGAAGGCTGCCACAATTAGCTGAAGTTAATAATTAAGATCTTCTCCACGAATAACACACGAAGGAAGGGAAAAATTGAAAAGTCTTCCACAACATTCAATTCTTCATCGATTCGGATCCACGCTTCGAGCGAGATTGTCCAGCTTTGGTGACGACACTGAACGATTTTGTTTCCAAGTATTTGGTCACCTGAGTATTTATTATGTCTGTAAAAGTTGAATCTTCACTTATTTCAACACTATATTTAATCATCTTTAACGTCGTATTGAAACGTCCTTCTAATACAGAACGATGAACCCCTTATTGGATGTTATTTAAATAATAATTGGTAGTGGAACACGAGGTTGATCAATACTTCGTTGATTTTTTTATGAGTGGAGATTTCGTTCCACCTGGAAATTGTCATTTGTTAAATGCCACGCCTCCCGATCAATTCAGAATCATCTAGAAATGAAGTTCCTTTCGTGACTTTAATCTAGGTTACATCTCATTTCCATTAAACGTATATAATTTGGCTTAATAAGGCTCGTTTATTGCGTAATGTAATGAGTTTTATACTAAATGTCTAACGTATGCGTCTCAAAGAAGAAAATAACACATATCTGGAAGACGGATTTTTCAGTCCGTCAAAAATTTTAATTTACATTAAATACTGTGATGTATATAAAACAGTTCGTTTTTAACAGTTAATCGCATAATTCACTTCAACTAGTATATTAAAGTCGTTAGATTTGAGGCTATTTTTTTTCAATGTCTAACCTTTTAATGCAACTACTATAAGTCTTAAATTTGCAACTACAGCCTTCGAATGTTTGCATTACTCAGCACCCCACATAGCAATAAATTCTGTGACTCGCCTCCCTACAATAGCGTACCCCAACCCCAATAAACCACGATATGATTGACTTTATAAAACAGACTTTACAGCCCCCTGCTAATAACTAACTTCATCGCTCCCTCCAGATATTAAAGTTCCGTACAAATGCAATAGACAGCTTTTATATAACGAGTCCCAGAAGCACTTAAGAGATATAGCGAAAAAGTGTAAAGCGGGAAGACCGCTCACAAAAAAATAACATCGGAGTTAATGTTATAGGGTTATAATAATCGACCAATTGCGTTGGATCAATACCTATATATATATATATATATATATATATATATATATATATATATATATATACAAAGGGAAATTAATGTCACGTTGTGCCAAATTATGTGGTATTCACTTTAATGAAAGGAAGAAAGTTAACTGGATTTTACCTTGAATTTAAACAAAAATATTTTTTAAAGATAACAAAAAAAATTATTTATTCCAATTTAGGTTTACTTTAAATTATGTTCATTTTTAAGTATTTAAAAAATTACCACAGCTTTAATGAGACTCAAAAAACTGGTCTCCAAAACTATATTCCAACAACATGACCACTCCGGTCTGGCTCCAAAACCACTCTCCTATTTCCATCAAAGTTCTGTGCCTATTACATAGGCTTTCCCGACAATAATCGCGTAGCAACCTTTACAGTCTTTACATTCTTGTGCCAAACAATGCTCTGGCCTCAAAATTACGCCGACAATAATATTTTAAAAAACGTACATTATAAATTGTTGATCTCTACAATATATATTTTTTTTATATTTATATCCGATAAACGCGGAGACAAAGTTCGTGATTTCGGACATCAGACACATACAATTCTTAAATTGTAAATCAAACTTCTTAATTTTCTTTACTGGTATTTCTGAGATTTTAATGCAAATCAGTATCACCGTAACTGTCCAATGACTCTCACCTTCATAAATTAATGATGCAGCGACTGAAATCGAAATTTCTCTGCGTCGACGGTAATAGATATTTTTCAAAAGTAAAAGTTATCAGTATTTCACTCGTTATTGTATTAGCTTTTATTGCTTTCTCGCCTCGGCGCAGACACAATGACAAATCCCCAGGGTGCAGTTGAAACACCCCAAGGAGCTCATTCACATTTATTGGGAAATATGTTTCAGCGCGATACGCGCGCTATGAGTCAACAACAACAAATTCGAAATGCGTAATTGGCACGAGGAACGTAACTGGTGCCTGGTTGAATGTTACAATCCATTAGTCTACATCGTGAGAGCCAAGACCTTGAATCTGTTCGTGACTATTATTCTTTAAACAGGAGCGAGGAAGTGGACATCTTTATTTGCTAGACCTAGGCACATCATTAGGCCACTCGATTACTTATAATCGAAAGCTTTGGTGTATTTTCCCTCGACTTGGAAATCCTACTTCAAAGTAACGACATCAAAGTTTTTTATTGTGGTTAAAATTACACGAGATGCATACAACTGCCTGGTAGTTACACTGCATCAACGTGTAATGAACCATTAGAATTTTTAGGATAACTTTGTAATCATTTTATTTGGTATCTATGAAATAATAACGGAATTTGGAGCGAGTATGCTGTTTACCTTCATCGAGATCGCAACTTTGTTGTTCCGTAGCTTATAAATCTGGGTTATGCTTTGATATAAACCCTGAGATGAGACTCAACGCGTCAGTTCATTATCTAAATTCAGCCAGGTGTGACACTCGGCAATTGGCTGATTCGTTCACGTTCTCAATCTATTATCTTCTATTATTATAATTGTGAATGACTGTGAATAATATTAATACATCTTCATTTCTCACTATACTGGAGTTCAAGCCTGTCTCACTGCAGTCAGTACTCCTCGTTGTCCTGAAGGTTGGACTTCAGCCAGGTCACATAACCCCGAAGTAACCCTTTCCTACCGTCAATACTTGACAACAATTATTTATGGAGGTGAAGTTTGCTATCCGAGGACTGTTCCAGCCTGAGTTCATTCTCCCATTATCCTTGTTATAAGATGGTCATTATCGTATGGAGGCAGCGGTGGGATTACCTCACGACAACTGTCTCACGCGAAAAAAACTATTACAAATGCACAGTGTTGAAAACATTAAAATCTTCATTTCTGTTCACGATGACTCACCATTCGATTTATTCCGACCAAATGTGAATTTACATGATTAATTTTGGCATCTGTAGTTATGTAGGCAAATCAATCCCGGCAGACAAATTTGAACGAAAGTAAAATCACCCTTGTCTCTGAACCTGACAGTTGAACACTTTTTATTACAAACTGTTACCTGTTGTTTTTTTTCGTTTTGAGGGGGGGGGGAGGATTGGAAAGGGGGGAAAGTGTTGAAATTTTCGAGTCTCGGTGCGACCCCCCACGCTTTTGAGCACATCCGCACATCCATCAAAGAGAGTTCGCCTCCCACTGTTTTACGAGGCATCGCGGATTTCTCAGTGGGATTTGACAGCAACGACCTTCAGGGTGATGAGGTGTAAAGTCAACAAGTTTTCTTTTTCTGACGTGAACACCGATAGGTAAACTACGTTAAGCAGCCGAAGAAAAACTATACAGAAATAAATTAACTTAAGATGCAAAGAAGAGCGTTCAGCATGTACTAACAATTATGTGTAAAAATCTCCCCCAAAGATGAAAATGGTTGAACTAAGAGGATAATACAATGCGGCCCATAAATTTAACACAAAATTGTCTTGTCAGTTATTTCATAAATGCTTTATCCTCAGTTTTCAATTTATGTTAACATTTCTAATATATCGCGAATGTACCTTTCAGTGCTTTGTTTTCCGTGTTATATTATTAAAGCAACGATTACAAACCTAATCAACGGGGTCTGGTACCTGTATTAAAAATTTTCCTCATATATTTTCTATACAATCTACAACAGATTTCCTATGGGGATTTGACAACACCCTCACAGTTTTAAATTTTATAAATTATAATTAAAGAAAAAATTACTTCAAAATATTTCCAAATTCATAACTCTCTTTCATTAACAATAAAGTAAAATATTACTATAGTTTTGTCTTCTTTCAGTTATAATTCCATTGTTTTCTTTTTCAGGCTAGAACAATATTATTCTTACGTTTATATATTTTAGTGACCACCAATATTTGTCATGTAAGTATTTTATAAATTATTTAATATTTGTATTGTCAGCGTAATATTGTGGCCCAGGTATTGTAGGCAACAGTCAGCGTTGCGTCAGAATGTGGAGTTTATCAGACTGTATTATTGTCGGCAATGTGTAATGTTGAAAGCTGTGAAAAAATGGCAGTCTTCGATAGGAGCTGAACAGAAAGGCTTGGTCGGAGTCGTCGATATGGGAGGATCGGAAAACGTTTTTGGGCGCGGCAATCAGACACTTAGGACTGCTTGTAAGGATTTCTTAAAAACAATGTTAAAGAGTCTGCAAGTAAAAGTCGAATCGAACTGATATTTGGAAAGTGTAAATCCAATTTACTTGCTTTCGACATTATTACTGTTTGTCTAAATATTTGGAGATCAACGTTTGTCTGTGGTGTTAGGCACATCAATCTCATATGCTAACTTAGGTTGTGTAGAAATGGCGTGTTTAATTAAAGTTCTTTAAATAATTTGTGAAAAGATAAAATAATTGGTGAAGTGTATAATTAGTGTGATACGGAAGCTGCTCCGATGTCTGGTATGTCCAAAAAATTATTGTAAATCTGGTATTATATTCCGTACCGTCATATTCCTGCGGATCTCTTATGTTAGTAATACTCTAGTAAATTCAGTTCAATACTTCGTAATATTTTGTTTTCTAAATTTAGTTATATCATTGCGGGTTATTATTACTGTTAAAGGCCCGATTAGCGATCCTGAATGTTTAAAGAATCTCATTAAAGCCGTGGAATTTATGTAAAAAGTTTGTGTACGAAGACCAATTAATTATAAATTGTAATAAATGTTTTTGTATTTAAAATTTAATTGGTTCATAAATTCGATTCTCATAAATAGATAAACACATTAATTGGCACCGCAACATGGTGACTTCGATTAATCTTATTGTTTACATACTTTTTTATCATTGAAATATTGTCCACGCGTCTGGTTTATTTTTCATTAATTAATTATATATTTATTGTAATATCATGTATCTGCCACGTAGCAAACTGCCAATTCGTAGAATAAATAAATACATACATGCTGCCACGTACCTAAAATGTATATCTACAGCAACCCGTCGGTGGAATTTGTCTCCAATTATGTAGTAATTTACAAGTAGCCTACATTCGAACTGTAATGTATGAAACATTTCGTATTATTGCCATTTGCCATCATTTTATTTATGCTAGTTGGATTATATGGTTCTAGTAAGTCATTTTGAAACCGCAACTCATTTGTTTGCTCTGAATTTTTAAATGTTCAGAAACACTCACTAAAATCTGTCCGTCGTTAAATATCAACAGATAGTTTCCGTATCGTTGGTTCAGCATATTCGAGAACTGTTCCGGTGAACAAAAGAGGCGTTCCATTTTAAGCACGACGTTTCCTCGTTGTTTGGTCTATAAGAAACGAGCAGATTTTTGTGTGTAGTCCAGGCAGGTCCGTCGCGGCACGCAGGCAGCGTGGGTGGAGTGGGACAATGGACACTGACACAGACTGATTACGATTATTCTGGCGAGCTCTCCGCGTCATGTCGGTGTCCATGTCGGGGCCTCAGCTATGGCCCTCCGTTAATGTAGTCAAACAACCTTTACCTTTACTATTCCTCCCTCCATTTAAGCACGGTGTAGTGGAATTTAGTGAATTCAATGAGGTCGTAGAACCGTTAGTGTAAAGCGTTATTAAAATACATTGCATGGCTGGAGAATTAACATAATGAGGGATAAATCTCGTTCTGAGAAAAATATAGTTTGTTCTTTTTACGTTCTTACATCTACAAATATTGTCACGTAAAAAAGAAAAATAATTTTGACCAATCGAGGTAAAAAAATTTCAGGCAACATTGTTACAGTTGTTACAAGGGAAATAAACTTCGAATGAGTAAAATTTTTTGTAGGAAAGCGAAGTTTTGTGTACAGGTTATTCCTGAGAAAAGGATATAATACACATGCTTCTAAATCAGAGTCGTAAATAAGAGACGTTGGGACATTATCACCTCCTTGGAATAAGAATAGGTGTTGTTAAAGTAACACATCTCTTCGTCTTCAACCCTGCTGAACGTTTTTCAGTGTGTGTTACAAACGTTCCGCAATTGAAATGGATATAAGGCAAATCATTCTCATTGAATATCCTCACTTTGAAACAGATCAAAATTATCTCATTATATCAGCGTTTCAATATATGAAAATATGCAGAAAGAGTCCTGGGTTTCCACAGGTGTAAACCCCAGAGCTCTTTCTACAGCAACTACCATGGGAAATTTTACGATCTTTTATTGCAGTTATTTAAATCCATGAAACACAATGGCAAATCTGTAGAGCCCCTTCCGTGATGTTTATAAGAGAAAATGGTGGTCAGACCTCTACACAAGTTGCCTGTCTTAAAGAATCACTGAGAATGTTTCTTAATTTTTTCTTGACAATTGTTGAGGATATAGTGGTAATTGTGCATGTGCATTGTGCATGAATACATAAGTAGAAGATAGAGGAAAGGAAAAAATATCAATTTACGTCACATGTGTTGGAACACTCCTTAAAATGCTGACCAGCTGAATCCCGTACATCGGATAGTCATCTCCATATTCGCGTCTGATGTAATGATTGAATTTTCATTGATGCTGGCTTCTTTTACATACCTTATACATTTTTCAACAATTTGTATATACGGTATTTTTTATTTTAAAATGAATTATAGCAATTGTGAGTTGCAAGTGCCCCTGGGTTGTGTTTTATTGTTGTTGATACGTAATATTTGAGTCGTTGCTGAAGTCGTGGACTTACTGAGAGCCACATGCGCACTTTCTCTGTCGTCGTCGGCCAGTTACACGGCGTCTGACCTTCGTCCTATCCTTTTTTCTCTCCTTCTTGTTGTGCCACAAAGGCAGATCCCGTTTAGACCACCATCAGTTGTAGATCAAGGAAGCAACCTTTGATGCATAACTAGTTAACCCTCTTACTTTCCTTGAAATTAGTTTCCGTCCTGTAACGAACGAAGAAAGGACTCAACAATCGGTATTTATGGGTTGTTTAAAAAAGGGAGTCATATATGGAATCTAAAAGTAAGCGATATAATACTTAGACTATAGAAACGTCTTTCTCTGAATTTTGGTGGCGATTTTAAATGCAGGTGAACCGGGAGGTAATTGAAAATAAATATATTAAAGAATATGAGATCCACGTACTTCAACTAAAACGTTCTGTGCTTTCATCATAAAAAGAGTGTCTATTCAATTGGATCCACTAATTTTCAATTATTAAATTTCCGTGTTTCTATAATATTTTATTACGTTGTCGCTCATCTACACAAATAATTTAGAATACATTTATTTATTTCCTAATAAGATTGTACGTTAAATGATTCATATCTCTTCAAATTAAGTTAAAAAAACACTGAAGTCTTCGAGTAATATGTGATAGCAAATAGCGAAAAGTAGTATTAAAAGTATAACCTTAATGTTACAGGATCCATTCAGAACGTGAGGTTTAGCAAAGCGAAAAGGTGTAAAGAGCATGTTTTGGAAGTTTGCCTCCGGAATGCTACTGTTCTTAATATCCCACTCTGGCTACCTGAGGATTTTACGATCCCCGAAATAAACCGTTTCGAGACGGAAGAAGTTATTAAGGAAGGCGCGTACCAGCTAAATTAAATGCGCAAAATGGCTGTTCAAGGCTTTCCATTTAAAGTGGGTCCGCACATGTAGCCTATTGTGCTCTCCCGGGAAGACCTTTTTGAAGTAGATTAGGATTTCGCCCTGGAGAAGAATTGTTGTATTGTTCCAACTGAATCGTGGGATGCTTTTTGAAATAAGTCGTTCGTATTATGTTTCTGCTCGCTGTATACATTCTTCTTGTTATTGTAATAATTATTAATGAGGCAATGAACTGCTTTGTTCCACTCAGAAACATCAAACAAAATTCAAACCCAGAATACAACACAAAAAATATATTTCTCCAACAAAACCCGGTTGTAAAAACTCGTACAAAAAGAACATAGGTATGATAAGGAAGGAAGGAGCTGTTTTCTATCTTCGCAAATGGTAGTAGAATAAACAAACGGGATATTAAGTGTATTGTGTGTTGCATTCAGTAAGGAGCGCTCAGTTTTTGTACAGACGACTATAATTTTAAGTAAACGTTCCAGTCCTTAGCACATTAGTTGTACCACTAACGCTCTGTTTCCCTAACACAAATATGTAACTTTCGTTGCTCATATCGTTTATGAGCTCATGTTCACTTCAGTCGTGTCATTCAACACACTACTTTCATCAATTTAATTATAAAATCTCACTCTATTCAACGCTTCATATCCAATGCTTATCTATAATATTAAGGTAGGAAAATAGTAATTTCTTTCTTCTTTATCACTTTCATCGTTTTAAGCGATAACTTTCCATGCGTCACCTAAAATGTGGCATTAAAATTCTTATGTCGTATACATATAACGTTCGAATACAAAATGAGTACAAAAGTTCCGGACTAGGAAAAGAAATAAAAATGTCAAGCGCCGTTAGTATTTGCAACAAACGGTTTTATGATAGCAAACAACAATCACAGTTTTTACTCAATAAGAAATTAGACTGTATTCTTCAGATAATAAATAAATTTGAAATGCGAAAAATTAGCATTTAATGTGTAACAGATCATATATTTCAAATTGTAACAACGGCAATGCCAATTGCAGTCTTTGTTTTTATAAACATGTTTTTTTACAAAATACATTCTACTAAATAAATGTTACTATAAAATCTGAGTTTTTTACTTTGTGTTGTAATAAAAATACCCCCATGTGTACTCTGCGGTAAAAATATAGTTCGCAATATAAATGCCAAAAGATAACTAGTAGAATCACTTTAATAATTTTTTCTGTTAATCATAGTGTTAATTTTATTTGTTAAATCTAAACCAGTTTCTAAGAATCACAGCAGACGGCGCAAAAATACCTTTCGACGGTTTGTGTTTACATAAAGTCCAGAAAAATATACACAATTTTAAAATTAATAAATATGACAAAAATTCTCGAAATTAAATACAACTTTTTAATCTGAAATATATTTTTGTGGGTACATATATTATTATTATACGTTATTTTACCGTTATTTTGAAAATTTTAAAAATCATATTATTGGGAAAATAGTTACAAATCGGCTTCTATTAACGTAGAGGTTTATGGTCTCTAAATACAGTACAAATTCGTGTTCTAGTTATTCCTAGCTGTTTGCATTTGAGTTGACTAAAGTTTAATAATATTTGTTTGTTGAATTTGTCGGCCGGTCAAGAAGCAGCCTCTCTGGAATCGGTCCCATGTCCCTTCGCCTTTCTCCGGCACAAGTATTTTGTTGATTCAGCTGGAGTCCGGCGACTAAGTGGTTTGCTGCAGTTTGTTGACTGAGCCGCTTGTGTCTTAATGTACATGACTAACGTCCAGACCGCCTCCCGCCTTATTCTATTATTTCAGATAAGACATCAAAGACAAAAACCTTGTTTCAATCCTAATACCGAAATTAATTTAAGATATACAATGTCTTACTTGATCTAATTCGAACGGAATTAAAAATACGTGTCAGAAAAAACTAATTTCGTCATCGGAACGAAAACAAATCGGTATGTCACGGGAAGTATACTAAAATGTTGCTAGTATAAAATATAAGGTTGGAAAAATCTCTACCGAACACGGAGCGGGTAAGATTTTTCTATCCTGATCTTTAAATTTAGTTTTATAGAGTATATCGCTGAACTTCGTTTGGAAGCTGTCCTTTCTGTCCTAGAACATCTATTTTCAGTTTTAATTCCCACGTTCCTGATGTCACACATTTCTCATGTCTGAATATCGTTATTACTCTCAATCCCAGTCTAATTATTATTCTTAGTCTCGTTTTCATTCTAACACATTTACGATCTCATTCTCAATCTTCACGGGTATTCTTGAACCCAATCGTTTATTGTTGTTATTCTTAGTTTTTACTTATTATGCTTTTTATATTCTTGTTCCTATTATGTTGCCCTTACTTCTACTATTCCCGTAAATGTAATTGTTGTTGTTTCTCCACCCAGATGTTGTTCTAGTTTCCATCCTCGGCCCATTTTTCACATTCACTTTTATTCATTTCCAGATACCGATCTCTTTCTTATTGATATTCTTGTTCTTATATATTTGTGGCTTCGTGTTGTTCACGCGAAGTGGTAATTTACAAAAGACTTGAGTGCTTTGTGATGCGCTGCTGGGGAAATATTTACCTTCTGCGGAAGCGAAGGGCTGCTATCGAATTTCTGAGGCCTTGTTCCACTTCGTGGAGACTCACAAAAACTTGGAAAGCAATGTCATTTGTTATTTGGCACCATCCTTCTCACCTGAGCAAATTCGCTAATATTTACTCACCCATAGGCAGCTGCGTAGGCCGGAAGCGTTATTAGTGAAGAGGCGGCCTCTCCCAACAGTTCTTTTCAAGCCACATTAGAATGTAGAATAATGTCGGCTTACAGTTATCCTCAGAAACCAAGTAAATTCGGAAATCAGCACTGTAAAATTTTCAACAAACATTTCAAACCATATTTTCAATCTTCTATGTAAACTGTGTCGTCGTTTTTTCCATAAATGGCTTCTCTTTTCGTGGATAGAGGATAACTATGTTTAACTATATTAAACAATACAATGATCCATGCTTTTGTTAGAATGAATGATTGGCTTCCTCGATTTTTCACAATTTTTACGGTTACATTGTTCAAGCATGTAAACCCCGTACTGCAGGGTTGCATAATCACCCAAAATATTGTTAAATGCAAAAAAAAATTATCGATAATTTTATGATGAAATACAGATTTATTTGGAGTAAGTTCCTATGTAATTGTAAGGCTCCAGACAAGGCACTAGTTGAAGTAGTCGCGATTGAATCATCGGTGAATAGCGGAGACTTAAAACGTTGACATGACAAAACGCGAAGCTTTAAAAAACATTTTAAAAAAAGCAGAAGTTCTTTCTAGAACCCGAGCTGCTGTGCGGAATATCGAGAATATAAAATACACGAATTTATGACCGAATGATTTCAAATTTACTGAGAAAAATTCCGTAATCATTTAAAAATACTACAAATTATATTAACTGTAGTATGACTGCATTTCGCTTACTAACTAAAACCTTAGTAATAGTCATGTGGCATTAAAATATATCAGGATCTTATACGCTGCGATTCCAAAATCTCTGTGAATATTTACACAGCCACGACATTATGAATCAATATGTACCAACATGAAAACTAATTATGAATGACATTTGACAGTTGCAGAGTTTCTCCCTAAATCAAGAGATTTGATAACACAAATATTAAATCGCATATGAGTTGTCAGTTTATCTAAAAAATACATTAATTTCTGCTAGGAAATTTCCAACCTTTAAAAAAATCATTACTATACATTCTAAAATATTTTTAAATAATTTTCCCCTACAAACCGATGAAAGTATTGGTGTAAACCTATTCAACCGAAAAAAAACGCCAGTTTACGTCGAAGAATGGTAAAATTCATCATATTCACTTGTCAACTAATGTTGTCTTGGACACAGTACACCTATGAGTTTAAGTTTAGTGGGCATTTTGGGTAATATTCTTTGGGTGTTTCCTAAAACTTTCAACCGAGGTATATCCAAGGTCAGTTTTTTGGCCACATTTAAGTCAATTGAATGACTACGATATCTTGGTCAGTAGAATATTTTGTACCTTCGTGGGACCATGTCTACATTCTAATTCAATTTTACACAGGATTACGTGAAAGTGTTTGACGGAAATAAATTTTAACAGATGTATCGTTGTCTGCAGAAACGAGACCAAAACTCACATGCTTAATCTTTCTCCACATTATTCTTATCATAAATATCAGTTGTTAAGAGTTTAATTGTTTGCGAGACATATCGATTACGTATTTTGGATTGACAGCGTTAAATGTTGGTAATATTGTGAATATAATGGCCTATTTAAATTTAAACAAACACGTCGTTGCATGTTTTCCAAGTTGCGAGAATGCTTGGACGCAATCCAAGAGCAAGTCACAGTCAATTTGTCTGAATTCACGTTTCACTAAAAGACATCACATGCCAGCGGGTATTTTCAACATAATATATAAATAGTGCCAAAGCACTACTCGAGGTGATAATGAAGAGGCGAAGGAAGGAGCATCTGCCCCCGCAAAATGCAAAATCGTATTCGACATCTTACACAAAATAAAAAATTAAATTAAAGTCGAAACCATTGAAGATTAATTTATCATTGTAAAACGGAATAATTGTGTTAACAATAGAATTAAGAGAAAACTATAAACATTATGCAGGGATTATAGATACATGTAGAAAGAGATTATAATTATATGAATGAGATAGTTGTGTGTTATATCTTTGGACATTATCTTTAATTTGAGGATAGTTTTATGAGACTGTATGACGCAATGTGTGTTAATGAAACATTTATAATATGTATATTATAATGATCGACATAAAGATGTAAATTGTATTCTTTGTCTATAATATTATAGTTTGTTAGGAAAAATTCGTAAGTTTTTAAATAATTTTATTTATAAATCTAATAATTAAGGTTAAGACATTATCGTTTTTTTATTTTAGATGATTATTACTTCTGATAGACAAAAAAGCTACTACAAATAGAATAAATCCATGTGCGACTCAAATTGGGTTGTTGTTTTAATTGGGCTAAAAATTTAACCATTATTATCCACATAATTTATAAAAATAAGTACCCTATTTGATGTAAAACTATATTATATTCACGAATCGCACAATGACTATAAACACAGGTCTAAGTAAATAATTAAAAAAAGGAAAGGAACACTCACAATTTATTTAGGTATCATGATAATCTGCGCTGGTTACAATTTATATTTTTTCCATTGAAAACTATGGAAACAAAAAATAAACAAATTGAGAACAGTAAGACAAAAAACCCAAGTTACACACATTTAATATTAAAAACGGGATAGCACACATTTATTTTACGTTTCACTGACTTTAGCAGTTATAGTATATATGTGATTCTCAAATCTGATCTAATAGTTTTTATTAGTGTTTTATTAAAACGATAATCAAAAAAGCTAGCATAATACGAAGTCATCTGAAAATATATAATTATTTAGATATAATATTTAAAATATATTTATATAATAGATTTCAGCAGCAGAATTGATAATCAACTAGTCCTATTTAAATTCACAAAGGGACAGATAAAGTGCCTTAACTTGAGAGCTCCATCAGGTGTTGTACCTACACATCTCCTTTCACCAAATACAAGTTTCCACTATTCACTGATGATTCTAACGCGACTACTTGAAATGGTGACACTTCTGGAAGGTTACTATTATAAAGGAACTTACACCCAATAAATTTGTATTTCATCAAAAAATTATTGATAATTTGTTTTGCATTTAACAATATTTTGGGAGATTATGCAACCGTGCAGTACTGACATTAAATACACAATATAACGGTAAATATTATTGTGAAAATCGAGGAAGCCAATTATTCACTCTAACAAAATCATGGATCATCATTTAATTGAATAAATGCTGAAGAGGGAGGTATATTAATTAGTTGCTTAATAATATAGGGCATCATGATATTTGTTTTTGGATTAGGATGTTATTGAACTTCGAAAAATATAATTACCCATTGTAAGAAACAGTTACGTACGTGTCTAAAAAGTTGCGAGCTGTATCAAAACCAGTTTTAAATTACAAATGCCATCGGGTGCTCATTTACCCAAATATTAGGTTTGTATCACGTACATACGGTGTACAAAAAGTAAAACGACTGATATATAGGACTGTTCAGAGTATCTATTAATCATCTCGGTATTTCTTTCTAAAATCCAATTTGAAAGATTAAATTTCGTGTGATTGTGATTTGCATAATACAAATGGAGTAATTTATTGCGTAAGCGTATTCCATTGTGTTACGAAATTACGAGTGTTGATTGCGCAGAGTGGGCGGCCCCTTCTGCAGATCAGGTTCTGTAAATCTTCGGGATGTTAAATGACTCCAATTAGCTTGTAGACATTCAAGACAGAACTCTTCCACTGCATTTCGAGATATCCCGGTTATATCGTAGCCGAAATTATTTCGCCTTGAATTCAAACTTCTTGCTTCCATACGTATCACTAGTTTCACCTTCAGATTTACAGATTTAAAACGATTTATGAAGTGAAATATTGTTCCTAAAATAACTAATTAAATAATTCAGAAATTGGAAGACATCAGCATTATTAAAGCGAAACAATTATTAAATAATTGTATCAACTAAAGAGCGCAAGTATATATAAACTATTTTTTGTTATAAAATATACTGATTGCAAACATGATATTCGTTAGCTAATAATAAAATAATAACTGACAACGATAACACAGAAATATAAACAGGATAATGAATTTAATGTTACGCATGTTGCCTATATACTAATTTATTTTAGAATCTTTTATTCATTCTTCATAAACCGCTTTCAACTTCGATCCGATAAATAACTGTTCTCAGCAAAAGAAAATTACAAATCATTTATGCTAAATAAAGGTGTAAAACAGTCTGACTAAATAAATTAAATAATAACAAATTTACCAAAGCCTGTAAAACTATCACTGATTTCTTCTAAACTAATTGGACTACAAAAATGCTAAATTAGTGCTTAAATAATGAATATATGTATATATTAGACTGGTTCATTTTTTATGTAAGTTTCTATTTTCCGATCTACGTTGAACGTTGACGTGAAGATCTATTCATGACGAGCCAACACGCTGAATAATTATGTTTTGTTGCGAATTAATTTGGCATTTGTGTGTTAAAAGCATAACAAACTTTCGGACTTTCATTTGTTCATCATTTGTAAAAACTAAGAAAATTTACAAGATTACGCCGGTTAAAATGATTTTCTGTGATATGTAGGGCATTATAGTAAAATTAATTTATATATTTGTCTATATAAGAAAAAAACAATTATTTACGTACATCGATAGTTTATTACGTTAAAACGATAATATTACTACTACGCATTTGCGTACTGAACGACGCGTTGTCAACATGAGGTCAATTTTATAAATTATCGAATTACTTAGAACGGAACAACGAAATTATTAAAGTATTTTTTAGTATGCATATGAATTGTTTATTAGTAGTAGGTACGTATAAATATTAAAAATATTATTATTTTGATGTAACCATGGAGCGAATGAATATGACCAACTGAATTCCGAAAGCTCCCATATAAAGTAAAATATTTTTTATATCAGTGAATTTTATACGATTATTTACATACAACAATATTCATCTGAAATCTGTCAGTTCAAGTTACTGTTGTTTCATGGTGTTATTCAGAGCCGTCTCTTTAATGTCTAATTCCCACCAATTTTGAGATCAGATGATCAAGGATATATAGAAACACAAGCAATATATATATAATACATGTGTGTGTCTGTGAGATTTTGTCAGTTTAAGCTTGGGAATGGCTCACGTGTCCTTGGAGACGTTTGAATACTTAAAAAAGCTCGAGGAATCTGAAGAACGTCGTCGTGGATTTTCTAATGAAACGCATATTACCAACTCTCAATTGGCTGCCTTAATTCACATTCTCCCTTAAGATAAACTGAAGCCTGAAGGTTGCTGACTCCGGTCCAACTATATACACAATCGGAGCACCTCCAGCAAATTGAGTGTGAATAGGTTTTTGTCGGTGGCAATCGACGCCTTGTCGCCTGTTCGGATTCCACGAATCGCTCAGATATCTCCGTAGACAACAATTTGACAGTCTGATTCTGCCTGTGTGTGTGGCCACAAAAAGCGCGCGCAATTTTCCTGGGCCCAGTTCGGTTCCGCTCTTTTTTGTGTCTGCATAATTACGCCGAGCCCCACGACTCTGACCTCGACTAGAGCAACCTGCTTCTAAGAAACCGCAGACGATCCTCAAAATTGACAATCCCTGGGCTTCACAAAGTATCGACGCCTGGACATACCGAAACACGTTCGTAATATCGTGCTTTAACGAGCGTGGGCTCACAGAAGCTTCAAACGTTTTCTTTAATTATAGTAAACACCTTATTATTTTAAAATTCCATTCCAGACGAAGTTTTGCAATTATGCAAAGCATAGAATAAATACTACTTCATATTTGAAGTACATGAGTACCCGTCTGAACTGAGATTTGTGTACTGTGTATACTATTGACAGTATAGAGATAGGTATCAACGTTTATTATAACATATTTTGTTACATCTCGCTCAATTCTTACGGCTAATTTTTTTTTCAGATTAATAACGTGCCCCGTAAAAGTAAAATAAAATTAGCCAGACTGAATTTTAATTTTTACTGTTTATAAGTTATTCTCCTCTTTCATTTCGCAAAAATTTTCTGTAAAGCAGTTGAAATCAAGTTTTTGGAGCGTTCGTTATTTAGTCTCGACACGCAGTTTGATGTTTCTAAAAATCATTCTCTAAAGAGAGTCACGGCGAAATGTATCTTATCGTTTTTTTGTAAAAGGACAATAATAAGCTTATACACTCCCCACCATTATGTAAATAGTTGTCGGATGGCAGTTTGATATTGCTAGTCACCTTATAAAATATACTTCTAGATGAGAAGGCATTAAAAAATCTGAGATTTAGTTTAACGTTCTTTTTATATTTTTAGATTTAAGTGTTTAAATTTTTATTGTATCTGATTTTAAATTGTATTTGTTTTTAATTGTTACATATAGTTAAATCTAATGTTAGTTTTTATTCAATGCCACATCCACATAAATAATAATTTTAAATTATTAGATAAATAAAAAATTCCCAATAGCGACGACAAGTTATATTATAAATTTATTACATTTATAAGTTAATATTAATACGAAGAAGTATGGGTTACATCTTTGGGTTTGCTTTTGTATAACAACGAATGAATGTTTAATCGGAATCAGTCCGACAGTAATTCGTTTACATAGAGGTTTTATTTCCTTTAGAATATGCACAGTGAAGTAGATCAATATATATTTAATTCATAACTGCATTGGACTAGCCTTTATAATGTTCTAAATACCTCAGTGTAGTTACCAGAGTGCTGCAGGCAAACTGTTCCAGCTTTCTATAGTTCTATTTAAAAATAAGAATTTGCCAACATCTGTTATTTGCCCTTTAGTACGAATTTTCCCATTACATTATTATGAAAGGAAAAACGTGAAAAATATTATCCAAACATTAATTTAACTAAAATATTATGTGATATTTTGTTGCTAATTTTTAATTTATTAAGTTGGTAATTGGTTATTTAAGGGATTCATTTAAAATATACATTTAAAAGTGGTGCCGGTCGAAGATGTCGAAAATGCTTTAATTTGGAATTGCGACAGAAGTTGCGTATGATTTAATCCCATCAAATTACTTAAAAAATTCACGGTAATCAGCAAAGTTAATTTTGTACCCCGGCACAACCGATATGAGCCAGTGGCTAATTTATGGAGTACTCCTTTCGAGGGCGGCAGATGACTGTTTTAATCCCTTACCACGAAAAATACGTTACTTGCGAATGAGGTTCATATTTAACAGTTAACGAGTTTAATTGACAATTCATACGTTAAGTTTCGTTTGATGTAATTACTTCGATAGTTATTTCTAATTTCGTCCTCATATACGCGTTGTGATGGAATGTATTAATTTCGCCGTTTGTCTCGTCAATTCAGGATACCTATTTCTGGTCAGGAAATTTTAGTTCACTTGAGCATGGTTCAAAAATATCAATTTTTAAAGTCATGTAGTTGTGTAGCTGTCACGAAGTAAATATTTTTATTCAAATAACCGTAGCATATCATTGAGGGTGTAAATCAAAATTTTATATGCTGACGTTATCACTATTAATTAAAAGGATATGAATCCAGTAGGGAATTATCTCCAGCCATGCGTTGAATAATCAAAATTGGGATGTAATCATGAAGCGTCCTAAAGATTTATTTTATTTTCACTATTCTATAAGTCCGACAGTTAACCGGTAGAATAATTCAGTTGATCCGCTCATGCCCAGTGGAGTCTGTAAGGATGCCGGTTAACAAGCTCCAGATTCCTAGGCAAGCGAGACGAACAGTGAATCTCCTTTGAGACCATCTAAGTAATATGAAGATTCCGCAAATTCCTGCCTGGAGGTCAAGAAGACCAGTGTGTCGGTGCAGCTTCCCTTGGAAACAATACTGAAGTTTCTGATCCTCGGGCGGATTACATCAAATATTGAAAATTAAAGTGATTGCAACGGAATTCTGGTATATTGCTTTTAAATTGGTTAAAGTACGACGACGTGGTGAACATTTGAATCGTTAATTATACTGCTATATCTTCAACAAACGAATCTGGACTGTGGTGGTTATATATAAAATTAATTTATTTCCAAATTGTTTCAAAATACAGTTACAAATTTATTTAAAAAATTAATTAGTACAGTTCTAATTTTTGAAAATTGCTATCCAACGCATTTTAACGCAAAATAATAATCTCAAGTTTTTTTTAGAAAAATCCCGGATTTATAACAACTAAAATATCGATTGAATTCTATTTCATAAGAAATGTAAATGATGAATAATTGAGGGGTTTACGTCCGTAGCCTTCCACATTGTAGTGTATTTTCCCCCAGTGATTGGCGCATTTAGGGTGCGCTTTCTTCTGCTCCGATTTTCGTCTAGTCCCGTAGTCGTGGTTGCAGCTACGGTACTCGGTTTTACGATGTGTTACCGTACGTGCAAAAACAATGCTAACATCTCCACATGTCGTGAGCCTTTTTGCTCTCGTGTTTTATATATCGTACCCCCACCTATGATAAACGCCATCCACGTTACCCACGTGGTCTAGTCAGTTTAGTTGCTTTTGAATAGCTGGTCGAAAAAAAAAACTCTGGGTTTTCTGGCGTCGGAACGGCTTCGGTTAC
The DNA here is from genome assembly GCA_037074705.1 of Zhengitettix transpicula. Taxonomy (NCBI): domain Eukaryota; kingdom Metazoa; phylum Arthropoda; class Insecta; order Orthoptera; family Tetrigidae; genus Zhengitettix; species Zhengitettix transpicula. Next base: position 57,784,846 of record CM073595.1, on the reverse strand, counting down.
CAGAAAAAATCAGTATTTTGAAATTTCTGGAGGAATTATGACTGTGTGCCCTTTTAAAGTCTACTTTGTAATTTTCGTCAGCGAAATAATAAAGGAGGTACTGGATCGTAACACAAGCGCCTATAATTGGATTGGAATTAAATTCGTTGTGACTATTTTAATGTTCGTGATGAATCTTACTCCCTCGTTAAGAGACTAAGGATATAAATTCATAAAACTGTAAACTTAAATCTATAAAAGTTTTAATTTAACGTCTGGTTTGAACTAATAAAACAATTGATGACCTTATACAGACACTGTTTATATTTTATTTATATTGTAACGACGTTTCTATACATATTTGTATTTCTTCAGGAATTTTCCAAATTAATTTAATCTGTTTTAATAAATCTATAACTTACCAATAACTGAAAGATAAGATTTAATCTGGTTTATAATGAAAAAAAAACACAGAAATATTGTATATAAATACCAAGGTAAATCAATGCACTCAATTTTTAATGCTACTTACAAAATTTAAAATATCATTTTTCAATAAACAGGGTCCATCATTCTGCAAGTTTTCCAATCTCATTCTATTTGGTCATTTAAGCAACTTCATTTTAGACACACGAAGCTTATTATAAACGTATGTCTAAATGATATCTGATGCAATCCCATTTTTAAATTTTCACGGCATGTAAATCACATTCGTAACCATAAATTTTTTTTTTCAGATATTTTAGAAAATACGCAACTGGATATAATGTTTTTGTGACCACGCACTATTAATGTCACGAAACCTTGCCAAGTGACATCACACAAGAGTCTATTCCAATATCTTTAAAATGAATCCGAATTGAACTCTCCAACTTTTATAGAAACATTTTCGAATAAATTGTAAGTACTCGAACCATACTTTTGCACTATTATTTTTACGTATTTTTGCACAATATAAACTTGGATCCTTAAATATTGTGCATCGTCACTTGATGACATATAAATTTTATTTCAGCTACTTAACGTGAATCTGAAAAGTAAATTATTTTTCGTTCATTTGGCACATTGACGAGGACCATACGAAAATTTTTATCTATTTAGCATTAAATCAGTGGGCACAAAAATCTAGATAAACTAACTGAAGAAAAATATAGTATTGGAGTTAATGGATGATAATAGGAAGAAACTTATGCAGAAACCCCAATTATATCTATGAAACACTCTTCAATAGCGTCAGTTAATTATTTTTGTATAAAACTCTAATAATTTCGCTTAAACAGTGAGGGATTTCAGATTCCCTGAGATGGAGAATTTGCATCAAGCGTGGATGATTAAAGGGGCAGTAAACGAGTAATACAAATTTAGAATAAATTTAATTCCCGCCTTTTTTTGTAAAAATAATGTTAATTTTCATTGACTGCAAGCATTTTAACCCAATATAATATTTTACGAAATTAAGGAGGAAATGTTGGATGAACACAATTGAAATTTCGTGGCTGAAATGATACAATTACCTTAAATTTTCCATTTTCGTTTTCTTCGTTTAAAGAAAACAGCAGTGAGAATATCGGTTGTTAATTGTCTGTTCAGTATCTAAAGTAAAGTAAAATGGTTACATTCCTGCGAGTACTAGTATGAGGTACCTGTAATTTGACAGGAGCCATCGCCCATCACCTTCCTTAATTGCTTTGTGGCTATCACCGTGGGAATCGATCCCGTGTCTGCTGTGAATAATTATAACACGCCGTCGCGGCGAGTCTATACGGGGGAGCGTTTTTGTCGACGCTCAACTAATGATACAATTTGTCGTCGGGTGCAGACGCCAGCTCTTTATATATAGGCTATGCACGCAGCAATCCTTTACGATGTATATTTAGAAGTGTCTGCACCATGTGCGTCTGGTTCTTGGAATGGAGCCTGAGACGAGCCAACAACTATCAACACCGTCGATAGGCACTGACACCTTCATCTACTCAACGTCTTCATCAAAATCGCACCTGGTCTGCGGGTGAAATGTGACCGCGAAAGTCGCATGGATCCGCAGATCGGAAAAGATGACTTCTCATCCCTTTTAAAACACCGGAATACAGATCAAAGCTGACTATGAACGAACATGAATACCTTCTTTGATGGAAAGATCAATTTCAACCATCAGGATAATTTAAATAAAACGGAAAGATAAATGTGGTATTAAATACAATAAAATATATGGATGTAGCTTAACTCAACTTTTAATTCATTCTTAGCGATTTAAAATTAAAGATCACAACGGGATTAAAATATTCAATTGAAATGAGTACTGATTGATCATATCTCATGTTGGTACAAGTGCTCCGATTCAAGAACTGAGGTATTTGATTTTATACGACCGAGCTGAACCATGTAGTTCCAACCTATGTGAGTAAACAAATTATCTTACTATTATAAAATTCTACCTGAACGTCTCACACGTCATTTCTGCATTCTTCAACAACTCTCCCTCTTATTTTTACCATAAATACAACGCAAAATCCACGCAATATTGATATTACTTAACTGCCTAAGTTGAAAATTACTAACATCTACAGTTACCAGACATGTCGAATGATAATTAAAGAAATACCAAGTAATTACAGAAAGCACGCATTCAACAGGAAATATCCGGGTCACAGAAATATAAGAAAAACATTGCAAATAATGGAGCATAGTAACACTGATAACTAAATTGCAAAACGGGTAAATGGAGAAAGCGGCCTGCAAGTAGACTTTTTTATTTTTTAGGGTAACAGGCTACATGAGGGTAATCCACATGGTGGCAACTGCCCTTTAATAGCATAGGAAGGGATTTGAAAGGGGGGATGCGGAATTTTAATTTTCTTCTTTAAAAAAAGTCACACCAAACACCAACTGCAAGATTCATGATAATTAAAGTAGCTTAAATTATACATATATTGGCTGAATACCGTGTGAAAAATATTAAAACAGCAATTAGATTCGTTTTGGGGTGTGGTCTGCTATGGGCGGAGGTAGACGATCCGTTCCCTTTCTGTAGGTTATCTCACCGTGTGGAATGAGTATATATTATTTGTGTTTCGTGAAACTGGGAGGACTTCAACTATAATAATTTTTCACTGCTCTCACAAATCTTACAAATAAACCGTGTTTCAAGGAAATTGTGTTGCCCGCAACAAGTTGATTTTGTTTGCTTATTTCTTCAGTAGTTTTTAAATCTTACCGTCATGTTAACTTAAATTTGTTCCTTCCATTTTTCAAGCGTATTTATTTATAATAATTTACCAATACTCTGGCGTTTTACATTTTGTGGCATATTTCAAACTTTGATTTTTGTCACTTTTCCAAAAAATACATATAGTTATTTAAATCAATTTGTAATTTATTTAGGCCTCCGTGGTAATACGAAATATATTTTTGTAGTATGCATAAACAAGAGGATTTCGTTGAGTTTTGTGACCAAATTATAATTAACACTATAAATGGAATGAAACAATATCACTAGTAATTGATTTATTTAACTAAGGTGAACTTTTAAATTGAAGATTTATAATACTCTATATTTTGGTGTGCAATTGAAATAAAATTATCAGGTTAAAGAGGTTTATAAAACTGTTTTTAAATATTTCTGTTGATTTTATAGAAATTTGTTTATTTCAGAATCGGAAATGTAATTTTTCATCACAAATTGAGGATAAAAGTCTTCCTTTAACTAAGCCTCGTTAACGGATTTGTTAATATTTCTAAACTCAATTTGGAAGTAACAATTATATCTTCGTTACATTGCCGTAATTAAATTGTTATTTAAGTCCGTATTACTTGTCTCTGTTTATAGTTTCATTATCCTAACCACAATAAAATTACAACAATTTTCTAATGCCTTTGTTGGAAATTGTGTCTGGGATTCTAATAAAATCTCCAAATAACATTGAAAATAACCCCGCAGGGTTGACGCCACTATAAATCACAAATGTTGTAAACTGAAGTTCCACTCCATTATTAGCTAATTTCGGCCTGCAATATTTCTCCAAATAGTTGCTGGAAATAGACTTTACACACAAACGCAGAGGTTTCCATTCATCTTTCAGCAGGCTGGAGTAGTTTGCGTCGCCGAATTACCTGTTCCCGCAATCAAGCTTTACATTAAAAAGTGTATTCATTATAATGAAAATTAAGTGTAATAATAACGCTCTCCGGGTCCGGTGATTGCTTGGCTGTTCCCCTTCCCCCGCAACATCTGTTCCACCTTCGTAATTGATCTGTCTCCTTCTCTAAGGCCTCTACCCTGTCCGTGACAGAATTTTTCTCCCCGTACAAACCTGTTGTCTATTCGATCTTCATTAAATTGTCTTCCTCTAACCAGTCCCCTCTACGGACTTATCCCTAGATCAAGATTGCCGCACAAACTCAATAAAACCAATGCGTAGCGATAATATGGCTTCCTCTTACGGTCCTCGGCTGCTGTCGACTGGGTTAGGTTTAAATTTATAAACTTCAACGTCGATGTGATCGTAGGGAACTAAACAGCAGACATGGTAATTCTGTTATTAAATTCGCGGGGGGGGGGGGGGGGAGGGGGGTGCAAATACAAGACATAATTACCAAAATATATAAGTGGTATTGTAACTAATCTACCGGGAACTATAACTAGCTGTACATATTATTTTCTCAAAATATATTAAATTTTGATATTTATTTTATGGTGAGTTTAAATTAAAATAATCGTTAAATAATTAGAATATTTAAATGTTCAAATGGAAAATGCCGTTAATTTTTATGTTTTACAATACACATAACTATGGCACTTTCCGAATTAATAAATTTCTTTATTAAAAAGATTTTCATGTATTAATAATTTTTTATTTACTTCTATTATTTTTAAAATATTTATTGCGAAATAACTGCATTAGATAAAAGATGAACTAAATAAATTTTTGTTCAGTCCTCCTCCACAAATGGTCTATATATAATGTATGTTTTGAATTTTCTTATTATTAAATAGCAATTATTCATAGTAGCCATTTGCTGTAAATTTTTCGAATTGTATATAAATATTTGTAGATTATATTTTTAATTTGTATCTATGGAATATGATAATAACCCACAATTGTAATTATGTTTATTCGATTGGTTTCCACACGTTAATGGCGACATGAAATTTAAACACATTCTAAATTCACAAGAGGGTGTTTTGAAACTTTTAGGCGTTCGTGTTCTTTTTTAAATTTAACTTATTTTTAAAGCGGAAGTCCTCACGCCCATTTTTGCAAACTTGGATTGATCTTTAAGGCACTTTATGGTTACTTCGGAGCTAGTTTAAGGTTCCGGAGATGCTAACAGCCCGGGGTAGACATTGAAGATTTTCCAAAGTCTCAGCATCGGCATCTTTTGAAGTATGCTGCAGCTCTCCCGGGACACGACCCAATTTGTCCCGCGGGGCTCGGGCTTCCTCGACAGCTGCGGAAGTCGGCCTTTTTATTTCTCCAGGGGACATATGAGGTGATTATGGTGTCGTCAGTTTGCTTGATTTGTGTTCTGCGCCTGCTTCGTCGCTAAAACGGCGCAACGGTGAACAGAAATGTGGCACGACAGGAAATGGAGCACCTGTCGGAACTGGCACCACAATACCTTCCCCCGCACTCCTCAAGTGGTCTCACAATCATCTAAAAAGGCATTTAATTGCATTCATAATATATCAACTTTCATAGCATTCATCACCCAAAAACCGTGAATTTAAATAATCTGGACGCAAAAGTGTTCCTCATCTTATAGAAGAAAAATTTAGTTTGCCGACCGTGATATAATAAATTCAGTATTAATAGAGAAGTATTCAGTATTAATAGAGAAAAAAAATTTCACGTAATTACGCCAGAATGACATACGAAAGCTATTTTCAACCATCCATAAAATATAGTATAATATTCCGGACAAATTTAAGATTTATTTTAATTTTATATTAAGCAACAGATGTTTCACATTTATGTAATAATATATTATAAAATTTTCTCAACTATATTTAACGTTTATTATGTCTTCTGTTTCATAAATTCCAATTAACGTATTTTCATATCTAATTAAATATTTTATTAATTATTCATTATCCTATCTCGACATGTACCGTTTTTAACTCGTCCTGTTTTCTCACTAGTGTCAATGGAATCACTAAATCTAAGTCCATGCGAAAATAAAGCAAAAAATATATATGTTCGCAGTTTTAGTAGCAGCAATTATATTCTAAATTTTAATTTGTTACCGTCAGAATTTTAATTACCAGAAAAAAATATAATAAAAAATCTCCATTCGCGGTATAAACACATAATTGTTTATTAAATTAATCCTGTATATCAGTTATTATTTCGTGAAAACATATAATGTAAAATACTACAATACACAACTATATTACATTTTTTTATGTATTAAATAAGAAAAAGTTATTTAATCAAAGTAACAAAATTTAATGTAACGAGATTTGGTAATTGAATTTTTAATATTCATTAAACATAATTAATTTAATAAATAATATATAAATATATATATAATTTTAAAAGGCAGCATTATATAATAATTTTTCATTACATTCTACTTAATGATCCATCACAGGACAAAATAGTTAAGAGTAATTAGTTTCAAATTTCTTATATGTTAAAATATTTAGTACAAAATTAAGAATTATTATAAAATAAAAGTACCTTAGTTAGTCTTTTACGTACATTAATTTGTTTTTATATAATTTAATGTATTTATTAAATCATAACTTTTACACTCATTTTTTAAATGAATAATCTTATTGATTAAACCATTTCTGATTTGTTATAAATTATTATTTTCGAAATATTAAAATAATTTCTGATTTATGTTCTTCTCGTTTTAGCATCTTATTTACTTCTATAGTTACGTTATAATTTGTTTAGTATTCGTTAATCGAGGTTTGAATTTTATCTGTTCATAATAGAATAATAAGTATTTGATATGAAGTTTTAATCTTTTGAACTCTTAAAATGATTAAAAGATGCTCGTAAATGATTTGCTCCAGATTGATGTCCTCCGACAATTTGTGGATTTAAGGTCGTCAGTGTCCATGTTACATTCCACAGGAGCGTGGAGGTTGGTTGGCGTCCCACATCAATCTCCGAATCATCTTGTTAACCCCGGGCAGTTCATGGCCACGTGCGCTGACTCTTATAGTCGACGTAATGATGTCGTACCGCGGGTGGCTGCATCTCAAAGTGCGATAACCCGGGATCCGTGAGATTTCACTTATTCTCCCTAAATATATCACCCCCTCAAGACAGCCGTGCCTACTCAACAATAACATATTTAACAAGCCCCCTCGCCGTCTACACTAAAATCCGGAGGTATCTCAATTAGGAACACAAACTCGAGCCCGCTCTACGGGATGGTCAGGAATTGCTCCCCTGTTTCCCGGATCCGGACGAATTTTAATTTCCACCGCTATCCTTACGGAGAACAAATATTGTTGTCGGGAGTTTCCTTTTTTTGTTTTTCGCTCCTGCTTATGACAAAACTGCTAACGTTGTAATTACGAACCGCGGTGATTTTGTCTAAAGAGGAAAAACAAGAGCCGGCAACAATTATCTTGGTAATTTCTCCTTTGTGGGTGAAAAGTCCTCCAGGAAATGGAGCTGCGGCCAATGATGAAAGGATGGAGCCTGGAGCGCGGTTGCGCTCTACAATGCAGAGGTGGAACAAAACACTCATTACGACTACATTCCTGCGTACTCGACAGTATTAACACTTGGAAATTTCACAATTATTTCACAAATTTCTACAAGTAAACGGCGACAAGGGGAGGCAGGGCGAAGCGACTTCGGATACGAGAACGCGAATGGATTCAATAAAAGTATTTAATTTTACACGCCTGAAACGGAAACGATTTAACACTTCACGGAAAATACAGAATGGTTCATTATAAGAAATTTCGATTTATTACTGAACACTAAAGTTCCAATACCGGGTATTTTCTACATTAGTCTCGCCAATTAAAGAAACGACACGGTTGGTCTGCCTCCACCCATATCTGACTACACCCCACTCTACATTAGAGGAAATAAATTTGAATTCTTCTATAAGCACATCTTCACCTACACGGGGATGCACGCCCAAACCAGGGATAATTTTTTACCTTTTTTTAGAGTAATATGGTACATGTTGGTAATCTACCCCTTTAATAGTATAGGAAGGGAGCCCTAGTCAATGCACCGAGGTACATCAGCAACCATACACTCCACCACGACCTCAAATTTTCATTTATTGCAGAAACCATCAAGACGTATGCCACCAAAAGAAAACATCGAACACCACCGCCGACCTCTACCTCCAACAACCCGCAGTGTGATGATTGAAGAGTCTGTGGTCGGAAGACATAGCTGAATAAATCCAGATGACTCTCCACTGAACGGTGCCATACTCGTGTCAAACAGTATTGAAACCAAATAATTTACCGGAATTAAAACTAAATTGAGCAGCTTAAGATTTTTGCTTCAGTCTGATACTTAATTATAATATTTAAGTTGTTAAAATCACAAATATAAATTCTGTAGGAAATTCTGTCGTGAATTACTCTTGCTTGGTTGGTGACTTTATTAATATAATTAGTTCCATTAATTGTCATTTTAATAAGAGGCAGGGAAATATCTATTCATTTAATTTTGATACATTTCTGTAAAATTTTGAGCTGAGAGCCGCCCAATATCGTAGGTTCAAACACTGGCTCAGTTACGGGCTTCAGCTACAAAAAGCTTTACCGATAGCTTTTTATCCTCTCAATGATGGTAAAACAAACCATGCGTCCTCCCAGTTCCAATATTTCTCAAGTTATTTGACAGTCAGGCGGTCAGACCTGATCCTCACGTCGTAAATCTCGGGTTTTATTTTGGAAATACTGCGGCGTTTCTTTGACCGATTTATTTTTCACGGGTTCTTAAACGATAAATTACTTAAGACAGTTCTCACTTTATAAAACTCTACCTGATATTTTGTTTACGTTAACAGGACTAACCTAAATAAAACAGTATTTTTATAACCACGGATACGTCAATAACCTTGAAACTGCTTTACTGAGGTTTTCATTGTGCATCACAAGGCGTTGTGTATGAATTTTTTTTAAAAAATTAAGTAGTCTAGGTCCGACGCTAAGCACGTCGTTTCTACAAATTTATTTCCACATAAATGAATGTTACTGCTCTGCGACATATCAACAGTTACGATCTGACCGTGGCTTTTATCAAGGCTGAATTATACTACCGTATCTCGTCATGACATGAAATAATTCGAGCAAAAGAGGAAAGCGCCAGTAATCTCAGCAATTTATACTGAATGTTCTCTCGGCATTATGAAGACTTTAGCTGTGCTTAATGGAATAACTCAAACAGCAGAAGGAAACCAATCACTTCATAAACTAGTCTTTGGGGAAGTTTCAAAGACTTAAAGGAGGTTTCAGCTACCGTAGTTGACTTTTAAGCACTTTAGAATTACCAGCAGAGAAAGATGTCACTATAATAACAATTAAAATTAATTATACTTTCAATATAGGCCTACTACGGTCAAACACACCATTTATTTTGCATTATTAATAGAGAAAAAAAATTTCACGTAATTACGCCAGAATGACATAGGAAAGCTATTTTCAACCATCCATAAAATATAGTATAATATTCCGGACAAATTTAAGATTTATTTTAATTTTATATTAAGCAACAGATGTTTATTAACGACCTTACTCAAGTTTGCAATTTATAGATTTTTCTAATTCAGCTTTGATTTGAAATATTACAAATGTTATTTCAAGGAAAGTCAAGTTAAAATGTGCAACATTTGGCAATAACTATGCATTCCGTCACCCAGCAGAAAGGAAATAACCGTTTCTTCTTTCATTGCTGGACTGTGGCGTCTTCTCTCCAGGTGGACAGGTGTTTCCAGGCTTCGTGAACAAATTACCTGTCCATCGACAAAGCTGGTCTGCGTCAACACGTGGTCAAGAGCAGCCTGTCAATTAACTAGCTCGACTTAAAAACTCATTTCTTCGGCACTACAACGAATCAGGAGACCATTTCTACAATCCTCAGTGTCTTGATAAACCGCATGCATCAAGTATCTCGAAACGACGATCAAACTTCCCGGTTTTATTTACTGCTCCACTTAATCGGGGACAGCTGTCGGAAGAATCTCTGAAAGGAAGAGACGATGTTATTTACTGCTGTGCCGACGTGATTGTTTATATCGAATTACCTTGTAGTGTTTTGTCTGAATCCTGCAAGACGTTTGATGCGCAGGGAAGCGTCGTGACAATGTGATAAAATTGTTGACATGCCAGTAAGAAAGACAATAAAACGTGACTTAGTGTGTTTTAATAGGAATATAGGTATTTCTGAAAGAGGTTGAGAATCTCACATATGAGAGAGGCAGAAAATATACTATCAAGAATGATGTGTTGTTGACGATTAATTTATCTATATAATAAAAAAGGTTGTATGTATGTATTTACGTTAATTTCTATACCCTATTAGTGACTCCAATATGGCGACAATTGGTTTACACAGTGAATCTCGCTAACAATTTCATAAATTTAATCTTTCGTTATGTCTGAAGAAATCCTGCAATACTCAAGGAGTATATTTAACTATTCCAGTGGTAAATAAATTCGTAAGTATCTTTGTTGGGATTGATGCAATAAAATTCAATGAATTTTATAGCTGTTAAATTAATACACTATCGGTCGAAAGTATTACGGAACTAGGAACAGTTAGATGTAGGTTAAATCACTTCTTGACTAAAGATCAATATAGAATTAAATACTTTTTCGTGTCTATATAAATAAGTACACGGGCAATAATAAAATAGCTACATATTTATAAAGAACGTTTACAAAGTCAGTCACAGAAGTAGCGTACCTAACGAACAAAACATTAAAAAGATTATAAAGCTATAGAACATGGCTCGGACTACGTTGAAAAATAAATATATTTTTTAGCATTTTTTTAAAGTGACAACCAGAGCTCATTCGATTAAAATAAAAAATATCTGAGAAATTCAAAATTTAAGAGGTCTAAAACGACATTCCCTTTTAAGAATTATGATCTTCATTACCGTCATGACTCGTTGGGTATTTCGTAATAGTGTTCAACGTTAGAGGAATTCGCACCTTCTCGTTTTGCCACATTCATTCTAGTGCTGAGACCATCTGACAAAGATAATTAGCCCTAGTATGGCTACATTTACCAAGGTCAGAAAGATTAAGCAGATGTTAATTTGAGGTCCGTTCTAACGGGGATTTAATAAGATTTGCCTCTCCACGGTCACACTAATTTGTTAGCAATTAATATGTTTAAGCAAGAAGGCGCGCAGCTCAATAAATCATGAGATGATGTTCCCTGACAGCAAATACATTATCGAGTACTTAGGGGTTCGTCACTGCTTCAAGAGTCCCGGAATCCTGTAACGAGACACTTCGGAACAGACATTGGCAGAGGATTTGACGGTTAACGTAAAACGTTGAAACTTGTTTTTAGCTTTGGCCACCTTGGAATAAGTCATTGTCCCTTTAAACTTCAGTGTATTCATGGATGCCTACCAATTCTCAGTTAGGGAAAACTAGTTCAGATCAGTAGTATTTAACTTTATTCCGATAACTTTTTAGCGTAATCCGTTGCGATTTAAATAATGGTTTACATTTTGTTTGAATCATTACAAATTGATATACGATATTTCAAATCATTTTTAATCTTTATATAAGCTTCCTCTAATGATTATTCATCAGTCTATTGCCTAAGACGAAATGAATTTTAAGTGTGTGAATGCAAAATATTTTATAATGGAGTATTTTAATTTGACTAAGTGTCCAGTTATTCTTACCCTTCAGCAAATCACCTTGTATTAAATCGAAGTTCATTGTAATAATAAGTGACGAAATACTAAACCAAAATTAATTTGTTCAGTGATTATTTCTTTTGTTTGTTTTTAGAAATAATAAATTAGAACATATTAATTGTATACATAATGAGTAAATCGTATATTCTTAGGTACGATGTTCCGTCTTAGTCATATAATCTTATATTACTTAATCCTATTAAAAATAAGATATCATACCAAACTTGTGGTAATCATGGGTCTTCCGCTAGGTACGAGTCGGACGTGTTATAAATTGCAGTCGCAAATGCTCAGTTTCCTGTTTATCTGTAGTCAGCCTTGGTCGCTTGCTTAAGCATGAAGGTAAAGGCAATTGTGAGCTTCAACAAGGATACAACTAGTACGCATCTGCAGGGCAGTGTTTAACCATCTACTTTCTTGTTCAGAGAATCCGATCAGGCAAAGGCTGGTAAAGACCTCAGGAGTCTTGATAAGTTAGAAAATTAAGCCCTGAGAATCTCCACACCTCTTAAGGTGGTTAGGACAACACAGCTTGCTGGGGCAAGTCCGGTCAGTCCTGTGAAACTTGGAAACGAGTACATTGTTCGCACTTAATAGTTCGCCAGCAAGGTGGTCTCAAGAAGCTGCGTTGCATTTTTCTTCGTAGAAAGATAATTGGTACTCCAGTTTCTGATTAACTTTTACGACTTAAGCAACATTAACATATCACTTTTTCTTATAAATATCCTATTTATTCCACCGAGCACTAATTGAAGAATAATAAATCTAATCTGCGATCGGTGTCCGTTTAAGTGGTCTAAATATTTTTATAACTAATCCAGAGGAAAATTTGTGACAAATTAAGTTGAAGTTTTGGAATTTATTAACACACAAAAGGAGATGAAAATAGCACATTAATGACAGACTGCATTGGAAAAGTAATTTAAAAATTCCACTACTTCATAGAAGATACATAAAGGGATTATTTTCGATGATAAGCTGAAATAATAAACATTCCTGGCTACAAAACCCCAGTGGGAAGATGACACACGGACAGGGCCATCAAATGATGGAACAATTCTTGGTTCAGAAGCCAAACAGCATTAGCGAAATCACATCTGTGAGCTGAAATTTAGTAATAAAGTAAATTCAGATTTAATTTGAAAAGGGGAAATTAACAAGCAACACCCGAAGATTGGTACTCGCGGTATTTAGCGGATACGATGATTGCTATATCAGAATTAAATTGAAGTAAGGAAATACTATAGAATGAGAATGTAGTGCTACATGAATGAAAGGCGCCTCTCCGAGAACATTAGAAGGTGTCGTAAGTGGAGCAGAGCTTCCCATACATCATGCACGCTTCCTACGAGCGACAGACAAATAATCAGTCACTGTTGACAGACCTGCTCCGTCCGTCTAGGTCGGATTAATCTCTGGTTCGATTTGCCGAAGCGCCAGAGGCCGCGGCTGCTAGATAAATTGTAGTTGACGCTCCGACTGCCGTTTCTAATTTGTAATGTCGACGCCGCGCCGGTCTCCTCCACTTTCTAGTCACGCTATTTAACAAAATCGTTACGAGATAAAGAACAAGTTAAAGTAATCCTTACTCACTGTCCCCTAAATAACTGCTTCCAGCCGAATGATCGTGACGCGGGAATTGAGATGAATGGAAAATGAGAGATGCACTCACTTCACCTATCGCTGAACACCAATACGACGTTACATCGTCAGCAAACACGTCTTCCTTTATAACCGTCGGGAATGAACGACGGAAAATACGTGGCTGACTCGAATAGGAGTTTGAATACCAATTCGCAACAGAACGCCGTTATAGTCGAGGTTGTATTGTCCTGACAATTATTTGTGCGGAATTCATCAACTCAGTGACAGTTACAAGACTGGTGCGACAAATATATCAGTTGAAAATGTTCAGGTGGCTGGAGAAATGAAAAAATATAAGAAACTTTTCCCCGGTATTGTCGATGTCGTTTTCTGTGAGTAATCAGCCGTGCTCCGAGCAACAAATATGGGGATGGAAGTGATCCGTCAATCACACTCCTCTCATTACCTTTTCATGAATACCACTTCAGGTTGAGTAAAGCAGTACTAAACATCACCCTCGTGACCGTTCCTTTTAGGGAGTGGCGTTCATGGTGTAGACTATTAAAAAATTATACACGTTCCGTGATAAGGGGTGTGGCCTTATCTTGTGGAGGGAAACGTTCCGAGCAATTTCTTTTTATTTATAAGATGATTGTAATATTACTCAAGATATTTATATTCCCTGGAAATGTGTGGCTTCATTTACATTAAAAAGAAAATTTTCCCATAGTATTTCGAAGAAGTCCGTTCGCGTACATCTTTAAATTTCCTTAGGAACTCTTAGACTTCACAATATCTATGTATTTTATTTTCAGTTCACCACGGCTTTTCTTCACTTTAATTTCAAAATTGTTTATAAAGACACATCACTGCAGCATACATATTATTCGACTTGTTCAACTATACTCTGGCTCTCCTGAACTGTACAATTTAGTTAATGATGCACTCTTCTTCTGTAATGTTATTTCATTAACATATACATATTGTATGAAAACTAATATTAAATCAATAGAATTAGCATTCTGCACACTTTCTTCCCTATAACAGATCAATCATGAGGCTATAGTACGTAATTGGTTTGGCAATTAATTAATTAACTCAATCGCCATTAACTAAATAAATACACAACTGACTAACTCAATTAACGGTACGTTATATGAACTTATTATATTAAAAGTATGGGTATAATTGAATTAGTACGGTTAATGTTATTTGTTTTTCGTTTAACGTATATTAGTTTCTACACGATAGAGTTAAATTATTATCCTCCGCGTTAATCCACATTACTACAAGAATTGTATTTTCAAAGTATTGCTACACTAGGTTTTGATATAATATATGGACTGCTATCTCTACGACTTTTGAGGAACAATACCTTCGATACTTCACGGGAATTACCTTCAATTTAATTCCAACTGCATATTTTTATTTATTTTATGTACCTACCAGAAATGTTTAAAGATGTTCATTGCGAAAACGATTTTTTTTGCGACGCGAATTTTCTACGTATAGATTCAGGATTCAGGACGTGGTAATCAAGTATCAGCCCCTGTTTTCTGCGTTTAACTGTAATAAATTATCATTGTAATTATATTATTTATATGAGACTAGATGGTTTACTTAATGCATTTACGTAGTATAAGGACGGTTGTGAGCAAAGCCGGGGTATTTCGTCAGACTTGTAATTTAGCAGTTCAGAACTGTCGCTATTGTTCAGGCGGCGGAGTGAGCTGACGAGACAGGCAGCAAATTTCATATGATCAAAAGACAGTATTTTGCCCGATGGCGTTCGCCCTTGGAGGAGCCACGGTGTGGAAAAATATTTTTCAGTCTCAAGAATAAGGAGAGGATTTAAGATTCAAGCCTGGACAGTGAGAGTTGGACCATTACACCAGAAATTTGCAGAAACGTCAACACCGCAACCAGAGGCTACGCAAAACCAATCCATCCGCCAACCACGGAGCAGACCAGAATTGAGTTAGCTGGTTTCCCTTGTAGTTGCGTCCATTCACTGTGTTTAGTTGTGATAATACAGATTCCTAAACGAACCTCAGTGCACCACTAGGTGATTGGTGAAACATACACTAAAATGAACAACTGTACACATGAAAGCATAATTGATAAATAACTGAATCAACTTCAAGAAAACAACGAGAACCGTTGAAGAAAAAAACCGGAATGTTAAGATAATGACGCATCGTGGAAACGCTTCCAAGTAGACATGAGTCTTACAATGCAGGTCTCTTTTGTTACACTCTTTATCAAATATTCCGTGAACGGTTTGGCAAAGCTCCGTGAGACGCACCCAGATTTCGGATTTCACTGCCTGATTTCCCTAAGTGAATCATGCGGATGTGGTTAAAGCTACCCATTCAAAGTTGATAACAATGGCGAAGAGTTGCTTCTGGCGCGTTGGATGACTCACAAGATGGAGAAATCTATTCTCGCAAGAATGTTTTCACGTAGTTTTGTATGAAATTGAAGCTTATTCCGTCCATGCTTTATGTACTTGTTATTAATCTTAAAACGTTTTGTGGCTAACTAGATTACTATCCACATCTCCATCAGCATCACTACCATCCCTTAAATTTAGAGCACATTCTCTTTACCACTTATCCCTTTAACTAAAACAGAGAACAGATAGGCTCAGAAAGGCGGTCGTCAGGAATATTATTTTTCGGCGTTGACGTTCAAACTACCTGTGTTGAATCCTAATGTTGGCTGTCCCGGTGGCCTCAGGGTCAGCGCGCCCGGAAAAAATGTGGAGCACATTCCGCTTCTTTTGCCTGCAGAAATGTAATATACACAAGGAAACCTCTTCGGTAACAACCCCGATAATTTATGTCACGCACAATAAGGCTGATTCGTTCATATAGAATTTAGCACCAACTGATACTCCAACCCCTGTCAAAAAATACTTTTTACATAATAAAATTAGTTAAATAACACTATTATAATAATATAGAACGACGAAATATAATACAATAAGACACATTATAATATATAATATAAAGAAGCATTACAATAACAATGGTGTTATTTGTAGATAATAAGTGAATTCGTGGGACAAAGTTTATTATTATAAACATTATTTATGTAGGCTATTATTGTATTTATTTCGAGACTGATGAAAAATAAAGTAATCTAAGTCAATTTCACTGTAGTACAAATTATCCGCATTAATGTTGTATTAAATCTCGAGTGATGCTCTGATTATTTTGGTGTCACGATGTCTCAACCCTCTGAAATTCTCATAAATGATGATGCATGATCTCACTGTTTAAGACGGTCATTATTTAAAACTAACGATATTAAGAATTTCCTACTCAATTTTGTACCATTAGAACCTTTATTTCTCGTCATGACGTTGAAACGTCGACGCCAAGAAGCTCAGTTTCCGACACCGAAAGTAAAGTCAACCATTACACTTACATGAACGCATTTATTGCAGTTACTATTATCCCCTATTGGCTTTCTCCGGCTTAACTTTCTCAGAAAATTAAGTGACACCATTTATCACGAGAGCTGTACGTTACTTTAGTTCTGTAATTCTTACGCGTTTCACACTTCACTGTCTGCGCAGCTTCTTCCGCTTTCAAGATCCCCGATTCATCTCGTTTCCTGGAATGATTAATAACCGTCCTTTATCAGAACGCTGAGAAACCTTAACCCATCACCAAACACTGCCAAGAAACTCAATGATTCGCTTTAACTTTTGTAACGTAAGTCCCAAAACTAAATTATGGCTCAATGGTTTTCCATTACCGAAAATTATAATTTTCCACACGTTAAATTTACAATTACGTAATAATTTGTGTGACATATTCAAATAATATCCAGTGATTAAGACATTGTTGGACACGCTATCACGAGGATTTTAATTCAATATTATTATTATATTTTTAATTGGGAAAGAGGACAAGCGTAATAAAGAATAATAATAAAAATATATATTGTTAAGATATTACTACACAAAATAAAATTTAATGAATAAATAGAAATTTTGTGACTTAATCTAGAAAATATAATACATAAATAATAAAATTGGTATCAAACATAAAAATAAATAAAATTTGTCATGAAGGTTACTCCATCATGAAAAATTTCTTCTGACGTTCCTTTATGAACGCAAGCGGAGTGAATGAATGACAGGGGGTTAATAATTTGGAATCTTACTTTTTCAAACCAGGTCAATTAAATATATGTTATCTTATCATAACTGTAAGGTTTTGGTAATGGTTAATTATAGGCGCCGAATGGAGCATCGCTGATTAGTAATCATATCCAATTTGCAAACATCGGCAACGCTAATTTCTGTGGCTATTTAATGAAAATTGCTAATTAAGTATGTGATGCACGGTCGA
Source organism: Zhengitettix transpicula (assembly GCA_037074705.1). Taxonomy (NCBI): domain Eukaryota; kingdom Metazoa; phylum Arthropoda; class Insecta; order Orthoptera; family Tetrigidae; genus Zhengitettix; species Zhengitettix transpicula. The sequence continues at coordinate 57,767,042 of CM073595.1, read as the reverse complement.
AGTCTCGACATTCGGAACGTGGTAGGTAAATAATTTTCATTCCCACAGATATTTCAAGTTAAAACATATTCTCAGCTCTATTTATTTGACTTATTTAAAAGATGAAAAAACATCAGTCTATTAAGTCATCTCTTCAAAAATCTCGACTTAATTAACTTAAAAACAATTTAAAATTAATGATCCAAAATTAATCATTTGTTTCTAATAACCTTTATTTAAAGATTGCCATATTGTAAAAAGTTTAGATGAAGAATGAAAATATTATTTCTCATTGATGAGCGAAATGCTGCATAAAGCATCCAATAATACTAATAGTTTACGATTCATTTCTATTGTAATCCATTTAATTTATTATAAAAAATTTCCAGTGTTATTTTAAACAGCGGTGTAAATATAAAAGTCATTTCAGCCGCATCATGTGAGCAAATCGCATGGAAGAAATTTATGTTCCTCTACATTTCATGTATTTAATTGCAAGTAATGTTCTACAAATCTTTACATAATTTTTGTTTAATTGTTGTGTTTGTAAAATTTTGTTTTCATGGAATTCTTAAATTAATAATTTGAAATTATATCATTTAACTGAATTTAACACCATCTGCAGTCCGAATAAATAATGATGAAACGTCGTGTCTGTTTTAATGGTTTTTTTTCTATTCTAATCTGACTTAATAAGCTGATGGCTTTCGTTGATTTCATTAAAAAATGATTCTTCTATATTGAAATTTTAGGAATAACGTATTTATTCCATTCCTTAAATTTCTATTGAAAGCATTCTCGTGGAATATAAATAACGATAAATAACATGTATTTTCGGGAATTGATTACTAATTGGTCTTAGTAGAGAATTGGTTTTCTCTTGAAATTAAATGTTAATGTACGGAAAGATATGATATTTCCTTGATTCTGCACATGTTCCTCAATTATCAATTCGTTGTTTAATCGCAAATGTATTTACGTTTGACAAATGTCTGAGTTATTAGTTTGTTAAACAGCTGGAATAATTTGGAGCGCATATCCGGTCAAAGTTCGATTAAAAAGCAACCTAGTTTAGAATGAGGAATAATTGTTCCGCAGCGATTTATCACATCTGGAGTCTCTTAAATTTGCATTAATGTTATTTACATTCCAGCAGATTGAGAGATTAAACTGCCATTTACAATCGAGATCAGCCGTCGATATTTTGACAAGATAACGTGGAAGGCCCAGCCCCATACATAAGTAAAGCGGCGTATAATAGCTTCGGAGTACATACCGTATAAAAACTTGTTCTCGTAACGATACACGGCTACCGGTACTCCTTCCTCCTCCTCATATAAAATTCACAGACATGAAAATTTCACTTTCTTTGTTACGACTTCGACATACACCAAGTTTACAACAGGCAGGTATGGAGAATGGCTCCTAACTACAAAGGATACAAACTCGGAATAACTGGGCTGCTCCACAACTGCGTAGGCTAAGGCTACAAAAGAATCAAATATGTAAGCCACAATGAATTACAGATACAACATTAAATAATAATCGAATATGACTATTGTAAGAATGAAACCTATTTAATTTAATCTATACCAGTGGTTGCACGCGGCTTCGCTCCCGTCAATTTTGGTTTACTGCAGACAAGACATCGATTTTTCTTTCCGTTCTTTTAATAATCATTCTTCAGCCACTGTAGTATTGGTAAAGTTCATTTTTACAATAAACGTTCGATACAATTCCGCCCGCGTCATAAAAAATCATCAGAATTATTATAAGAACGAGGCACTTTGTCAACTGGAGACCTACGTTACTAGAAAAATAATCGAACACATGTAATTATTAAATTTTAATTGTTTAACAAACAGCCGTACAGTTAAAATAAATACTTTCAATATACAAAAAGTAGGAATTAAACCTAAAAAATGTGGTATACTATGTTAAACGATTAGTAAGAATCACACACCAGAGCCAAGTTCATAAACAATTAACAAATTAACCGCAAAATTGTTGGCCAGTACCCAAAACACATCGAAAACAGCTCACGGTCGACTGAGGCTTCGTAATAAATTGCCGGGGTTTGCTCGTGTTACGCTTCGTTGAAACTCAGAGCAAATTGGGAACGGCTTCACCGCTCACGATAGCTCGCACAATGAACAGATTTCTAACGTTAAATCAATAAATGAAATTTTTATCGCAATAGAGTTTACTCCATCAGCAAAAAAAATGTAACGGTAATATTAGTTCCTAGCTTAAACTTTTTCTCCCATGTAAACGAACCCTTTGCTCATACTCAGCCACCTTGAGAGGTAAAATAGTTCCATTGGATCCCTGTAGATGGCATTCAATAATTGAGTTTTTCTGACTGGTCCATTCCTGAGGAAGCCATTGTCGAATCCTTAGTTGGTTGTCAACCATAGCGATAACCTAGTCTACAGTTAAGAGCTATTTATTTCATCTTTGATCAGTATTTTAGACGACTTTAATTAACTTTATTGCACTATTTTATATATCTTTTGTGAGTCTAGTATTTTGTTAATGGAGGTCACTCACGGGGTTGTACTTAATTGTTTTTTAAAATAAATTTGTTTGTACCGAATCTTCCAAATGATGCAAAGACATTGTACATAAATAAATTATCTAGTGATACAAAAGTAATTAGTAACGAAGTTGGTTTTACTGACGAAGAAAGTATCCCTGTAAACGCAAATCTGACAACCTAAATACAAATTGTTTATTCACGCTATAATATTTATTCTCAATTGTGCTATTAGACAATTAGTTATAATTTAATCTGCGGGATCCTCATTGGTTCCAAATTATTCATGATTTCCACCATTTCGCAGAGTCGTTTGTGGCCAGTGGATACCGACGTGTCGTATCCACAAATCGAGCTTGGTATAATTGTGATTGCGCGTCTTTCACCGTGCCACTTACTCGGAATCGTTACGGCTTCTGGTGTAATCCGTTCCTTTGTGATCTGCTTAAAAATACATCCACGTCGCGGGAAGAGAGATGAGCAGTAAGTTTTACGATAAGGGGTCAGCGTGGTTTGGCTGCAATCAATCCACGGCCCCACCGTCACTACGATCTTCGGCCTGCAACTTTATTATCCCGTTGACTGCCAACTGGAAACAGCTTTGTGGTGACTTTTATTTCAGGTAATAAACGCACATTTCTTTAACGTTTAGCACGCCTAGTGTGTTCGTACGTCGTTCGCGGAATCGATCCGAGTCTTACGCTTTGTAAATAAAGAGCACAGAAAGAACACCTTCTTTATTAGTCAAAAAAGAGAGAAAGATTTATTTGTCTACGTCAATACGAAGTAGCGTTTAACGAGCTCAACTGTTATCTATAGCGAAGGTAAGCCACCCGTCGCTTTAATATTACGGGACGAAGGCTGAAGTGCAGCATTTACGATGCCCTCGCAAGTTAGGCTACATAGAAAAAGCAAACTACACCCCGGGGTCGGAAACAAACGTATAACTATGAATTGATGTCTCTTTTTTTATGACACCCTCTACATCAATTACCGACGCCAGGGAAGAGGGCTTTCATTCCCGGAAATGTTGACGATCTTCACTCTGGGACTTTTTTTATGTGCAATCACATAAACATCCGGCTTAAGGCATATCAGTTGGAAAAGGGTCTCGTGTCACTATGACAGGCTTCACTAGTCACGTAAATTGGCAAGGTGCCTACAGAAAACTTCTCTCATTTCGCTTTGAACAAGACAATTTAAATAAGCACAACATTTATATATATATATATATTGTAATTATTTTACTTTTTAAACAATTTAAAAAGTTATGGATGTCGCTGAGTTTATTTATGACAACCTGGGCAACACGCCGGGTTGGACGAGGGTGGGAGGAGCTTGGCGGGGGTAGAAATTTTCAAACATGTTAACGGCAAATTTTAGCGTTGAATAAATATATTTCGGGACCACGGAGATTAATAAAATTCTCTGTGTATGATTTCAACCCCTTTCGGATTTGGGAGGGGAACACGCGTAGGGTTGGGAGTAATTTGGAATAATTTTATTATTCATATGGCTTATTTTATCAGTATTTCATTAATCATATTTCAAGAAAATAGTGCAACCGACTTCTAAATATTATTCTTGATTTTTAATGAGGTTGAATTTTTTTTATTTTTTTATTTTTATTTTAGGTCAACAGGCTACAGGAGTGTAATCCACGTTGGGCAACTCCCCTTTAATAGCATAGGAAGGGATTTGAAAGGGGGGATGCGGAAGGGTAGAAGAAGGTAGCCAAGGGTTACTAGGGCCCCCGGGCTATATTTTAAGGATCCTACCCGGCATTCGCCTAAATAAATGCAGGGAAAACCTTAGAAAAACCTGCATCAGGTATGTCGGGCATTGGGTACTTGTCCCACGCCCTTCCGATAGCGGGAGAGGAGTTTGCTGTGGGGACGCAGCATTCCCTTCTCCGTGCCTCGACCAGTTAAGGAGGCAGCTGGCCGACTATTCCAATGGGAATAGCGGACAACTCTTACCGTATTCCCAAGGACTGCGACCCCGGAACATACACCTCTCAAAGCAGGCCGTGGTGCCTCGGCTTGTGGGAACCTCAAACTTTATGCCTTTTATTTCCCTTGATGAGCTATTTAAAACAATACTGAACTTTGAAATATTTTAAAAAAAATTAATTTTAATCTTCTTCACAATTTAAACCAAATTAATTAAATTTTCAAGTTGAAATATAAATAAAGAATTTATTAAAAACTAAATTAATTTTACATTTAAATTCACACAAAAATACTATTATTGTAAGGTATTTTATTGGGCCTCTTAAAAGGTCTAGAATTAAAATAAAATATAAAATTAATTAGAAAAAAAATTTAATATATTCGTACAGATTTGAATCAGTCGTTCTATAAAGTAACTGCATAATAGAAAACGAATTAATTTTTTTATTTTCTAAAACACTTCTCCACTATTCTTAGAGTCTTGCTTTCATTATAAAACCTAGGTCACATTTTTAAACATTTTGGGCAATACTAATTAAATGTTGGTAATGTTATCTATTGATATTGATTGGTGTTTTTTTTTCAAATCTCGTAGTAGTTACGATTTTTGTCCCAGTTTTGTTTGTGATCCTGTTATTCATGTAAACATGTTGCTTATGTTCAGTTACATAATAATACGTAATTAAACGTATGTCTTCAGATAAAAATTAATAATGACAGGTGAACGAAGTAGAAGATTTTCAGAAGCTCTATTGTTCAAAGTTGTGAACAGCGGTTCTGAACCGACGAAAAGGAAAAGCAGCTGGGGAACGTGGTCCATCAGTCCACGTCTCGGAGGAGGATAGGTGAACTGCCCTCAGCATCTGGCGATTAGTGATTTATTGGGAGCTCACATTATCTCTTCAACAACATGGAACCTGTCAACCGAAAATTACGTAGAATGCGTACCCTCGTCTTTTAGGGCTCTTGTCAAGATAAAAGACTCGCACACAAGTTCCCAAACAAAACGTAGGTAATAATAACGTTGTCCGGCTATAGAAAACCGATACGTTAAATTGCGCATATCTCAAATTGCCGGGATTTTTTTTAACGCAATGATTGCAAATATATCTTGCCAGAGAATCATCAGTCACTCATACAAGCTGCGTCATCGGCTTCTTGTGCATACTAACATCTCTATACGAAATAGTTTTCAACCCACATTTATAAGTGAGATGCCACTCCGTTCTATTTATGAATATTTATTTTCAGTTTAAATTTCAGGATATATATTATTTCCTACAGAAAATGATAATGAGGTTACTGAAAAAAATATTCGGAAAGTATTTGGTCCCGGGTTAGAAACCCGGCATCGGCATGGATGTTGGGGTCCGTCATTACACTCCAAAAAATCCGAAATTGGTCATGGACGATGACAGTCTGCCAGTTGTCCCGCTAGTCGAAAGCCTTAAGTGGACTGTAGCGCCAGAAGAGAGAGGAAAATCTATTTAAAAATACTTTTAGCCAAAAACAACAGAATTAAAAAACAAAATAATTTTCAACTCGCTTTTAATCGTATTTTCGAAGATAATATTGAGATTAAACTATTAATATGAAATAGAACGTTATTATTAATGAAGTTTTTTTATGTAAAAGAATATTTGTATCCATAAATTCTCCTATGTATGAATATGAGTTACAAACATATTTGTCTGTTAGGATCATACGATAATAGTTGCAAGTCTTCCTACTAGTTTGCTTGAGATTACGCTTTTGCCGATGTTGAATCGTCAGCACGTAAGAATCTTTTAATTTGTATTGCGTCACAGTTTTCATCTATTGTTAGTGTACTGTATCTTGGTGGCAAAATATGATACTTTCTGTAAGTGTGTTGCAAATCGTAACTTGGGTGTAATTTTCTCTGCAGGATCTTAAGACTTTTCGCATAGAAACATTAGCTAAAATTAATGCAAGATGCAGCTGCTGATTTGATTTTGAAAACGCTCATAAGAATCTAGATTTATTCCAGCAGAATCAGCATTAATCCATTTATTTTGTGTGTGAGATATTTGGAACGGAGCCTGAACAATCTCACACCAACCGCTCAGCTTTAACCGTGGCCGCATTCACATGTTTAATTCATAGATTTATTTACACATTTTCTCTCTATATGTGTATTGTGAATCGTAATACATTCAGCACGCAGTCTCGATACTCAATAAAAGTAGCTACGGGCCCAATTTATGATAACGTCAACTCAAATATTAAAGGGAAGTCCCAAGATCACTGTCGTGATGAATGAATCAGTGGTTTCCACAGTAACCAGTGAACCGTCAACGACCGCACACGAGTCGTGTGTTAAATAACCATCTTATTAGGTGTGATGCCAAGAATGGAGACCGTATACTCGAAAAATTCTTCTTTTAGCTTTGTCAGGCTTCTCGTCTTAAGTTGGAGGAAAAGATTATTATTGTGTGTCGCAGATCTGAATGACAAAGGTCTGACTGAAATCTCGATTATTGGTTTTCTCAGTTAATTTTATCTCAAGTTCCATTTAAAAAGTAAAATGTAATTTTTTTACTTAGAAGTTGTGATGCGTGTAGATGCAGAATGGTAAATACTAGATTAAAAAATATATGTTGGCTTTTTAGGTTCTACATGTTAACTAGAGTAATCAAAATCCACTCTACGGAAATTAACGCGATTCGTTTTACCGCCGTTGGATGCGGGAGCGTAAGTTGAATAAAAAATAAATAAATAAGCACATACTATAAAACACGTTAAAATTTTATTTCCGCCAAAAATATCCTTACGAATATTTGCTGAACATGACTCTTGTTTGAAGAAGTGTTCCAGCTACGTTATACAGTATTTCCATATTCACTCTAGTTACTTGCGGTTCACTCGAATGACGTACTGAAGTTTTAATTTGTGTGTCACTAAAATCCTTGTCTAAGTGTTCAATACCGTTAAACATGCCCTAACTTTAAAAAAAAACATAGAATATTGTTATAATAATGCGGAAAACGGATATATTATTTATTGGTGTACGGCTAACGACGGCCTTTTATCCGTACATAAAGTTCACATTACACGGCTCCAATTTAAAACCGATCACGGCTGAATGATTAATTCATGACTTTGCTCCACGCATAGATAATGAACGATTCACGATACATTCACTGAACAAATAAAGATTTTTCGATGAAATTCCTTCTTATTTTCTTAAAGTGTGTCTTACAAACATTTCTTGTGTGTGTGTGTGTGTAATTAATATTTTCCACTACGACCGCGATCCTGAAACACTACGCGTAAATATATTTTCGTAATAGGAAACGGAAGTGACGATTAATTCCAAACCTGAGATATGTAAAAAAAAACGTTTTGGTCATAAAATTTTTATTCAACATTCACTTAATTAATTTTAATAATTGTGCAAAAATTTTTATTTTTATTAAGGATTCTAAATATACTATCAACTGTTTGGGAATGAATCCATAAAATACCTGCTGTTTTATTTTAAACAATACAGTAAATTTCTTTCCATTGAAATTCTTTCACTACGTTTAAAAATTTTGAACTATTTCAATAAATAGACACAATTATTATCAAAGAAAGGCCCAGGCCCAAATAAAATTTCCTTTTTAATATGACTCTTTGGTGGTTCTCGTTCGGAAAAAATTGTATATTAATAATAAAAGTCCTTCAAACTCGTCCTCTAATTATTTAGTTTTCACCGTGACCGTCCATTACTAACTGAAATCATAAGATACCCAGTTTCCTATTGACTTTCAGTTCATATACTCCTGTGAGTGCTATTCATTGATTTCTATCGTCCGACAATTCCCTTGCTTCGTCCAGCTATCGGAACGCGATGAGCGAACTGACCTCCACTAACCGTTAAGTTAATCTTACATGCCTCTATAAATTATCACCTTAAAAATACTAAATTATTACAAAGTTTCATCATTATATGTTTCTGATGACAAACTGAAAACATTTCAAAATATAATATTTGTATAATAGATAGAAATTTTGGTATATACTCTAATGGAGCTTACAAGACAAAATGTAATTTTGGGAATTTACTATAAATTTTATCCATAACAATTTGGTTATTTGATGGGGTAAATCAAAGAAACTGTAAACAGCTGTTGATATTTTATTTATCGGCACTCATTAAGAAAATGCAGTAGTTCGTCGGAATAAAAACCTTTTGCAGTCTCCAGTATTTTATTTATTTGTTACGGACTATTTTCCGTTTTATATTAGTAAAAGAGTCATCAAATTATATCTCACAAAACAAATTTCATTTAAAATATTTTCTATAATCATTCAGAAAAAAAATCTTCACTTTAAACAACATTAATTTTTTTAAAAAGAATAATTTGCTCTATAATGCTCTATAAACATATATTTCAATCTAGAGTTTCGAGAAAGAACTCTAAAATTCAATTTTAACAATTAAAACAACACAATCAATATCGTTATTAACCAACTTAAGTATAAATTTTAAATCTTTAGAGCAACGTTCAGATTCCAGAGCTGAGATTTTCAATGCCAGTTTTAAATGGACAAGGTAAATTCATTATTTAATATATTAATCTATATATTTTTTACAGAACTTCATAAAAATATTTATTTGTTCAGTTAGATAGCTTTCGACATTGTGCGATTCTTTATTAGTCTATATGTTTTATAACATTAATTTTAATAGCGTAGAGACTATTTAAGGTTTTTTTATTAACACGAACTACATTATAAACAAATCAATACAATCTATTACAAAATTAAGAGGAGAATGTAATTATAGTGCATTTTTATAAATAATTTATCTTTTATTTCTGATATTTCTTCGTACTTCAGAGAATAACGATTGAAAATCGCTTAAAAATATTTTTGGATGATCCAAATTCCAGCTTTGCGGATTCCCGTAAAATCCTCACTTCCGTGTAATATATATATATATATATAATCTAAATCACTATACATTGTAAAGAGTCTAGAGATTCATAATGAGTTTCTGAAAAGGACGTTAACGTCTTTGTCGATTAAATTTCCTCTGAGTAAATAAGTGAGCAAGCCGGAGACGCAGAAAAGGGCGGAAAACAACAAACAAGAAGCTGGCTTTAATTCATCTGCGTCGTGACACTTGTTTGCGCAGCGTCAAAGGACAGAGAGAACAATATTGAATAATTTATGCTTTGGCGCCGTTACATTAGGATTCTAAAAGCAAGCCATATTTTATGCACACTTAAAGCGAGTCGTATTGATTCATCGTGCTAAATACTTGTGCAGTTTGTTACGCCCGTGAGCCACAAGTTGATTGCCCGCAAATTATGTTCCACTAAACCTCTGGAAATTGCTTCATTTAACGCAATTTCCTTCCCTTTAATTTCACTATCGACATTTGTTCTTATTGTCACGAAGTATGCAAGTTGTAGCAATGGGATTGATTTGTGGTATTCAATTATAAGGATGTGGCGTGCTAAATTAATTTGAATTTTGCTACACGTAAACATTGAGGCTAAATTCAAATTGTATTTTTTGTCTTTGCAGCGTCTCATACTTGCTTTGAAACACGGTGAAATGTGCATTGTTGTTTCGTGTGGCAAGCAGGATTATAATTGAAAAGGAAATGTATTTTAATTTTATCCTGTAAAAAAATTCGTATCCCGATACTGATGGATTATTAATTTGCATACTATTTCATTGAAATTAATTTATATCCTAGTCACGGGAAAGTGTATTAAATGCTATAATTTAAAATTATAATTGCAATAAATCGCGCGGCCTGAACATAGCTGGTAGAAAAGTTACGTTGTTTCCAACACTTCCCGCAGTGGCCATTCATTACGTTTCTGACAAATTGAAAAAAAATACTTGGTGTTCGATCGTCATTAATTAACTGGTCTTTTGACGGAAAGTTGTTTGTATAACATCAACAATGCGTCTTTGGTCCAAGCTTGAACGGAGTCCTGGTCCACTGGAAGACATAATAGCTCCGTGTGCTCACACGTATTAAATCTGCATAATTGCGTCATACAAAGTAAAGCGTTCAGTAGCGCATGTCATAACTGTTTAACATATGTAAATTATCGTTATCAATAGCCAATTTATCGCTCGTCTATCATTTCAAGCAGCATTCATTCCAAATAGTTAGCGTCTAATCGTTTCGCATTTATAAGAGAATAATGCAGCTAGTACGTTAGTCATCAGTCAGAACTTCTCTCTCTTACGTTGATGCGCTCTAGTAACGTCGTTTTTATCTGTTGTGAACGTTTTTTTTCAAAATATACAAACATTGGGTTTGTTAGAATGAGTTAGAGACCGCACAAACCTTAGGTTTGTAACAGCATAACAATTGTCCCGTCGAAAAGCCTTTACCATTCGAATCTACTGGCACAAACCCGATTATTACTGAAACAAATGTTTTATTCTTTTTCGTAGCAAATTGTCTTTAAAAAATCAATTATAATTCATAGATAAATTTAAAAAAATTAGCTATCCTTAGTACTGATGATTTAAATATATTTAATTCAACAACGACGTTTCGGTACCTTTTTTTGTACATTCAACAGGTTGTTTGTTGTCTCTACGGCATCAGAATTTTTTGTCATAAATTGTGTAAAGAACAAACAATATTTCAAATCAAAATTTAATCTGGCATTTATTTCTTCTTGTTCTTCTATCTTAAAATTAAAACAATATAATAATAATAATCTTTTACAGACACATTATTTTTAATTTATAGCGTTACGACGCTTCGATCTTCTTCAGGTATTGTCCTAAAGATGAGGTATCAAATTATTATAATAAACTAGTACTACAAACAATTGCAATGTTGATAAATTCACCAAGTTTTGAAACCGGGTCCGAGGCACAGTCTTGCTACACTCTCGTTACTGAAAGTTCGTCGATGTGGCCTCGTCACCATGAAACTCTAACTATTTTAAGACTTCTGTACAGTTTTCTTAGAAATATTTTATTGTTGTAGTGGTATTCTAAATAATTTATTTTACATGGAAGCTTTCGGCAATATTCATTCGCCCAAACGTAAGCTTCCACGTAAAATGAATTATTTAGAATACCATTAACCTTTATAACCCCCAACGGTTAAATCACAATTAATTGTAATTCAAATGTCCTAATTGCCATATTCGAGTGTTACTCATCTTTCTCGTCTGATAGAGGTCTTGATGACTTAAAGCTCGTACGAAATAGACAAATCTCTGCTTTCTTAGAATGTTGATATAATTATCAGGGTGTTTTTTTTTTATTGAAGGTATCCCCTTCTGACCACTCTTTAATTTTTCAGTCATCGATTTCCAGGAAAACCTTTTACGTAATTCAATCAGACCAACATTTGCACTTCGGTCTAGCAACAATTTATTAGCAGCATTAGGCCGGATACTCGCAGCTCTGTTCTGTGGTGAAAGGGCACTCACTGTGTTCTGTGAGTAAACACGCACGCCCATCGCCTCTCCTCTATATTAAACAGAGGCTCTCCATAAATGAACCTTTCCCAATTCGGAACTCGACTTTTCAATCTCACAGAACGTGTAAATATCCCGCACGGCGTAAATCTCAAGTTCCGACGCCGACCGATGCCCAAAGCCACAAATACGAGTAGGCCTACTCAGGACAACCTGCGATGCTCCACGAAGAACTTTCCCCCGACTCGGTTCAGGAAAATCTTAGATCAAAAGTTGCAACTGTGCATTAAAAGTATAAACGTCTCTACTCAATAAATTCATTTACAAATATCTATTTCGCTTATGATCTCCACAACTATTAAAGAACTTGAATCTATTTACATACTGATACGTTGATATCAAAACTGTAAATTCTATATAAGGTAACATAATAACTGTATTATCCCCAATTTAAAAACGAAAAATTATTTAATTTTTATATGTTCCCTCGTATAATCTTCGCAGCAAGGTACGCGTATGTCTTACGGAAAATTATTTAGAACAATATGACTGTGCATTTGTGGTCCAGATAAAATATTAATCAGTCAATTTATTGCAATCAATTCAGAATCGCCTAACTTTAAAATACTCCATTCTCCGAAAATGACAAATAACGATATTAGTTGTAATCAATTTTATAATCAACTTTTAATTTTCATAATTATAGAGATTTAAAGTGACGTCAGTTTTAATGATTTCCTATAAACATTTACTAATGTCAGTAAAATTCTTGCATAGTGGTTTCATATATCAGTACTTTCTTTCCTTGCAGTCATACCTTTGTTAATTTTTAATATAAGACCTGAGAACTATAATAAATTGTATACATACAACTTTACAAATCCAAATTAACTCCAATATATTTTAATTTATAATTTCATATTTAATTATAATTGTCAACTATTGATATAATAGACTCGTACGTCAATTTTATAATTATCGACTTTAAATTTAAATTTCTAAACATTTCCTAAAAACGTTTATTAATGTTATAACATTTTTGCATAACTTAATTTTTTTTCGAGTATTCACTGTCTGACTTATCCTTATTATACTAAACTGAAGATAAGATATAAATGTTTCATTTTTGGAAGTATTCTTTAAACATTTCAACAATGTCGTTTTGAGGAAACAAACAGGTCTTCCTAATACAGTATTGGATTCGTTACTTCACGAACGGTAAATCGATGCATAACTGGAAAGATATAGCTAGTCGTGTCAAAATACGATGCGCAGTCGTCCTCACCTGGGATTGTAGTGGAGTAGGCCGTAGCACACTTCAACATATTGGTAGTGTAAAAGCTGTTGTGAAAACATTGAAGCAAGGAAAAATATTGTGTTCAGTACGGGATATATTCTACTCAAAAGTATGTGATAAGAGCAGGGTGTGGTAAAAAGACCGTACCACTGGCTCTAATAATAAAATCAGTGTTTTTAAGAATGGTAGTAGTGTTAGGTCAGCTTGTCTCCAAGGAGTTGTTCCCTTCCAAGACCATGCAATATTATTTTCAGTAATAAGTAAACAAAAGAACCGGCAATAAACGTGCTCCTTAATTCCAGATAAACAGCAAAACACCATATATGACGTCATACATTAAATATAATGAACTCATAAAATGGACAAATTACAATTTTTCTCGTAGAAAAATTCTGGTGATTAAAATTTAATTAATTTATAGATTATTTATATTTTATAATTACGTAATATCCTCATCTTTCCGCTGTAACTTTTATATATAAACTGAAGTATATTATTTTCCAACTATTGATTTTATATGTGCATCAAAATACATTGTCCAATACTGTAATATTAATATAAAAGAAAAATTAGTACCAGTAAGTATTAAACATCTAAGCAGATATCTTCTATGGAATAAATATAGGATAAGTACAGGGTGTGGGAAAAATACCGTGCCGCTGTCTGTAATAATAAAATGAGTGTTTTTAAGAATGGTAGTAGTGTTAGGCCAGATTATCTCCAAGGAGTTGTTACCTCCAGACGATAATACTCCCTTCTTCTTCCTTCACCTACTGCGCAGTTCGTACGACTTGCTATATCTCACGACCTACATTTCTTAGAATAAAATTTAATTAATTAGTCTGAAAATCTGGCGGATTTAAACACGGTGTGTAAAAACGAAATCAGTCAAAGTGTGTAAGAACTATGTACCTCGTAGTCTTTATCTAAAACGGAGTTTATTTTAAAACCTCTGAAGGTTAATTATTTCCAAGGAACGTCGGTAGACGGCTGACTGTGAGAATATGTTTCTACGAAATGACAATAGAAAGGAAGTACGGAAAGCCCATGTAACACGCGTGGAGGGGCGTGAGGAGTTTTCCTAGCGGTGATAAACATAACCGCCGTCCAAGAAAGAATAGAAATTGAATACCACAATGATCGTGTGTGCACCGAATGTTGTCGCTGACAGTTTAAGTAGCTTCGTTAGTGGCTTCTTTCAGTAATAGGTGCACTTAGAGCCAGTTCTATATGGCGTGGGCTAATAAACGCGTGACTTAGACCCGGGGAATAAATTAACATTTGCAGGCGCAAGACTAGGTAATTGGCCACACGGACAATGGGTGCCTACGTTAATTGACCGGCACAGTAGCGACCGCAAGATGTGTGCTCACGAGGGCCATAAATCTGGTCCGCTAATGGAGCACCTGCAACCTCGGCCACCAAAAAATTATTTGCAATTCTAAGTCGTAGAGGTGCCGACCCTGGGGATTCCGAACGTTTCTTTCGGCTTCGCGTTGCTAATTGGCGACATGTTGGTGACACCGGACCTCCTTCTGCTTCTTGACAGACGACTTCGGACGTTCGCAAACAGAACTAAAAATAATGGACAGGGTTCCTCTGAAAGCCAAGACTCCTACAAAATGTTATGTAGGTCAATATTTCCAAATAACTTCAATAATTAATCTTTGTGTCCGACGTGAGATATCGTATTTAAGTCTGAATATGAGTGAAAAATAGCGTAGAATGCCACAGTTTATATTACATCAGTTGTAAAAAAGACAATACCTTATTACTTTTACTAAAATAAGTAAACAATAGAACCAACAATAAACGTGCTCCTTAATTCTAGATGAACGGCCATAAAACGTACGTGACGTCAGGCATTACGTATACATTATGAACTCTTAACCTGGTCAAATTACAACTTTTATCGTTGGAGAGTATTAGATTAAATTTTAATCACCAGATTATTCTTTTTTTATAATTACGTAACATCCTAATATTTCCGCTGAAACTGTTATATACAACCTGAATATTATTATTTTCAACTAGAGATTTTATGAGCATGAAAATAAATGGTTCATACTGTGATTTTATAATATAAAAGGAAAAGTAAACGAGGGCCAGTAAATACTAAACAACCATTGGTGGAAAATTTTATTGGTGACCTGACGAGCTCGATGTTGTATCTTGCAAATTGTATTTAGGAAAAGGAGCATACTGCCTACACCACTTTAATCCAAACATGGTTAAATTTCCAGTTCGAATCCTTCAAATACTTTATTGTTACTCTCTGAAAACAGCCATCGTCATTTTCGTAAGTCGTGCAATTCAAGGCAATGGAAGAATGCTTATAGAAATAAAATGCGATCGTCTATCCCAAATTTCCATGAGACAATAGTCAACAAAGGGAGAACAATGTCGCGGCGTTTAGTCGTACTACAGTAAGCTCCTAGAGCTTCACCTAGTTAGATCGTTCTTGTGTGTGAGTTTATTCCGCGCGCATCGTGGCCTCCCTCAATCTGCGCCACCCGCCTGCTTCCCTGACTCGTGCTATAGACAGCGTCCTCGAGCATCACATAAAATGATAAAAGTATGAAAAACGAAACTTATATACGATAAGTAACAATTATACGAAAATGACAATTATATAATGCCGTTGATTTTGGGAATAAAATTAATTTAATTTATATGTATAGCAATAGTTTGGATATTCGGCCTATGTCTGTAATGGACGTTTTAGTCTATCTATACTATATTATACTTTACGTATGTAGGTTTCTGTATAAGCGCCTACATAATTACTAATGTAATGAGTATAAAAACTTGGAAATTTTACATTGCGTATCTCCAACCCTTTTCTCAACATCTCGGATAAAATAAAATAACTCAGAAAATCTGAGCATAAATGGCGTACGATTTAAATAAACATCAGCCAATTTTAAGTCAGAAAAAAGAATTTATTAATGAAAAATTAAACAAAGTTTAGTCAACGGCAGTCAGCCCATAGAATTATCTATCAATTTTTTTAAAAACTTGAGCCTGGTGAAGTCGTAAAATAAGCGATGAAACGCTGTTTAATTTTACATTACTAAATTCTTTTTTCTCAGTTAAAATTGGCTGATATTTAATTATTAGATTTATCAATAGTCAGAATATATATAGTTATATATATTATTATTAAATAGAATTTATAGGATTTCATTCCTGTTAATTGAAATTACGTTTTTATAGAGGAATGTTTTTAGCTGCAGTTATTTTAGATATTTGAGTTAATTATTTCTTTATAATTATCACCTCGGATAAAATTTGTATTTTCCCAATAATACGTCGTCTTCTACACATATTTACACATTATTTAATAATACGTCGTCTTCTACACATTAAAAATATAAGTAAGACGTTCATTTACCCTAAATTTAAACCAGCCTGTTTTTACACATATGCATTGTGAAGGTGATGGAAGATTATAACAACGGATCGCATTTCGTAACTCTTTTACCTGAGCGATTTCAATGTCCAATTTGTCCACATATCTTGGTCTTGTGTGGCTAAATACAGCACGGAGTTCGCTCTTGGGGATCCATTGATTCGTGTATCGATACGAGTTGAATACAACATAGGCTATTATTATGTAAATTACCAGTCGCTATTGATATTCATGCGCCAATACATTTTATTGTACTCTACCTACAAATAGAGAGGGCTTTATAAAGTATGTATTTTACATGTAGCTGGGCGTAGAAAATATGCCAGTTAACTGTTATTCAATATGCACAACGTGAATATTGAATTATAAACAGCAAATCCTTGTCTCTCATCGCTAATAGCAGCAATTCTGCAATTAGATAAGTTTTGAATGGGAAACAGGGAAAGATAAATTCATGAAAAAATATTTACGACACGTTGTACCAATGCGCAGAGTGAATGCGATTGAGTCATTCCGTTTTGAAAATAAGATTATGCCACTAACATAGCGAGAAACAAGGATATGCACTCAATGTAAATATAAATCTACCATTTTTAATGTTAAAAATATCTGTACACATAGACAAACTCTTTTCTTTATGTTAATTTCTGTCACAATCACTATTTATCTGAAAATATACGACAAAAATGAGCAAAGAGTGAAACAGGTTAACAGGAAAATAATTACAAAAGCAAAACGATAATTTACAGCTTTTAATTGAAGTTAAGAATGAAACATCACCCCGTGACGCAAAGAATGGCAGAAATTATTAAAAGTATTCTTAATTTCGATAGTTCAGATTCGGCCATTCTGTGTCTACGGAAGCAATTCAGAAAATAGATAAAAGTATGATGTGACCTAAACCAATTCTGAGTCAATAAAATAACACAGCGTACGTTATGAAGGGTTAAATAAAAGAAAAGGAGAAAATATGACACCCACTCTAAGGATGTGTAAATGTATTCAAGTAATTAAATTTTCTGAGATCTGTAGCTTGTATTCTTCTCAAGGGATCGTGTTCATTACCTCGGTAAATTCGGTCCGATGTAAAATTTATTTTTATTTATAGGCTCTCACCAATAATTTAAGATGTGAAATAAAATTTGTTGCAGATTTGTAAATGATTATTTTACAAACTATTAAATCTTAAAGCAGTCAGCTGAATATTTAATGTCAAGCAAACCCTGCTAATTGTTCACCGCAATAATTATATTGCTATAGTTATTATCAAGTGTGAGTCGATTTGACCTTGAAGTTCTTCCTTGCACCGACGAATCAAATTCGTGTGACGTTGTCGCATATTCTTGTCCACGCAGCTTCAGTAAGAGTTTGTTGCCATTTATTATTGACAATGTGGCAACGTTTCTCTTATTCTCTGCTCTCATTCGCTGACGGCCAGAAAGGCTCCCATTTGAAAAGCAGTATAGATAATATTAGAATCGAAATTTGCGTATTATGTCGCTATTACATTAATAAATTTAATTTCTTGGCATCTGTCTTAAAATATTGTTAACTTGTATAATGATCTCAGATTCCAGAAAATTCTTATTATTCTAAGGTTGGAATTTGAAATTCAATTGACATTTAACTTGGCGCTATTAATTTCCTTCCGAAAAAGGAAGAACTATGGTATCACTTGCACATATGTACTGCATAGAGTTCGTATATTAGCCACCTGAGTGAGATATATGTACAGTAATTGGAGCGCAAGTTTATTTTACTTCCCAAACGATCCACTTTTACTTTCCCAAGGTCTGTCAGTTGTCCGCGTTTATTTATTTATATTAAACATCTTCATCTTTGCGTTTCCAGGGATGTCCCGTTCGCTGATTCTGCTTCGGCGAGTCTCGTTTGTAATTTACCTGGAGTTGGCCTTCCTGGTAGCTAATAGCTCCGGCGCCGGTGATCCTCTGATCCAAAATAAATAAACACAGTTGATAGACCTTCCACAGAAACAGCAATGGAACGCTAAGCCTTGTCCTCGGATCAATCCGTAATCTCTCGTTCACTGCAATAGAGCTTTCTGTTATTCTAAGGCACAATAAGAACTTAATTGGAGGACGGGGAAAATACTGTACGAAAAATTATAATACATTACAAATAATTCCAACACATTACTGCTCGAATTCAAATTGTACACTAACTTATTTTGTCCAAATTTTTAAATAATATATTTAAAACAACCCAAATTTTTTTTTATGTTATATATATATGTTGCAATTTGTATTTTTTATATGTTGAGCTTCAGTTGAGTGAAAGCGGAGAAGACATTTGATGAATTTAGATCAGTAACACGTTAAATTTGAGAACGGTAGGTCCATTAACCAGGCTGCTTTGCAAATACGTTTTAAAAACGATTAATTAATTTTTTAATTCAAATTTATGATTGGACAACAACTATATATATCATATATCAGTCCTATTAAAAATTTTACATTCTTGACATAAAAACAAGGAGAATGAAATGTCTCCATAATGTTACTTAGAATTCAACTGACTAATTCAATCAACGTTTCAAAATGGAAATAAATGTAAAACAGTTTAATCGTAAACTGAATAATTACAAAGTTGACTTTGGTGGAGGATACACTATTTAGTACGTTACAATAGAATCAGAGCTTAAGAAACGTATAAAATAAGTTGCTTCGTGTATCTGCCATTTTATATTCTTGAAGTTACATAGTGAATTAAGATGTTTTGCATTTAAAGTATTATCAAATATATTTCCCGAATTTCAGAGTGTATATTATATATGTTAGATCTGTCGTCCCACCCTCTTCTTTTCCAAATAACTGGGCATTATCTGCATGACTCCGTCATTAGCGAGAGCAGCAAATTGGAATTTCTTTGCTGGCCGAAAGGCTAATTCCGCTCTAGCGCAGTACAAACAATGTTTGCGTGTTCTGGCAAATTCAAGATGGAAATAATTACACGGTGATCACGTTTCTGTCTGCAAGTTGTTAACTCTCAATACTAGACACCAGTAATAAGCAAACTGGACCCACGGATCGCAGTATTTATCAGAAATTAATGAAGTAACAAGCCGACTTCAAAGTATTGTCCAATTAAATGTAGGCAATATTTATTTCATGCTATTTATATTACCTATATATATATATATATATATGGTGTTCAGTAGCACTGGTGTTCAGTAAAAAAATAAGTTTTGCTATGTTTAAATATTAATATGGTACAATAGTTTGGTGAATCGAATGTACTGCAGTGAAGTGGAGCATCTAATAGTTCAGGGGCTCCTAGATAAAAGAGTTAAGTTTTTTTCATATACGATATTGTTTGGAGCAGTTTTAAGCCTAGTTTATTTAGATTTTTCTAATTTCTCTATTTCTTTACCTACTCTGTCACCAAACAACTTCCCATTCGTTGAAATAAACTGTTCATGGTACTTGCATTCCATCGTAATGAACTTCCTGGTTGAAATAAACTTCGTCTACACGAAGAAAAACAGAGGAAACTTATTAAGGGAAATATATAGTTTCTATGCCTGTATAATATACTTAATGAAACATTTCTTTTTAAAGAAGAACAGATTCTAGAAATATAAAATTTTATTATTAATATTTATTTACATTATTTGTTATCCGAGTCAGTGACGCTAACCACTACACCAGAACAGCTCGTTTTTATAAAAGTAGCGTTAGTTGAGAGATTTGATGCCATGTCCTAATGAAGTGGTATTGTCGATCGTTTATGAAGTTACTAAAAATATGCTCCAACTATTTGTTTAAAATATAATCCTTTGTTCTCTTTGTTGAGTCTCCTAAAAATACTTTACCACATTACATCACAGAATGAAAATAAAAATGCTGTGAGTGAAGTATACGTGATTTTAAAGTTACTTGTAACTATTAAAACGTACGTAATTTACGCAGAGCCTTTAGGAAAGTTCAGACTTTTATTTTCATATGCTGTTACTTTCAATTTTTACGAGTTTGAGGTTGAAATTTCTTGTTTTAAATAGCATCAGTTGCGGAAATTCATTTTATGATCACTAGCAGTGTTAATGATGACAATATTGAACTTCGCTAGAGTCGAATTCACACTTTCAACCTATAGATCACGTTCAGTGCGTTCCAAAAAATAAAATTTGAACTGCATCGAAATATTTTGAAGTCAAGATTTGTTTTTCGTAAGCATAAAATTAATATTTTGGTGTATAGACTCTTTTTTCTGCCGGAAGCTCCTTGCTCATAACGGCAGATACCTGCAGTGGATTTACGTGGCAGAGCTTTGCTCAGGTTACACCGATGAACTGGAAACCGTAATAATAATTACCCGCCGTCCACGGGCTTGTTGGATGCTGCTCAGATAGACCAGAGTTATAATCGTGAGTCGCAGTTCGTGGAGGAGATACGAGTAGAGCGAGTGTGAATGCATCCACAAAATACAAGTCTCGTGATCCACCTCGAGTAAGCCGTCTTTAGAGTTATATAACTATTTATGATAACCCCTGGTTCAAAACTCATGTATGCAAGTAATAAAAATTTTTAAGTTTATAATTGTTCTCAGAAATGGGTCTACAAAGTCAAACGAAAAAATTCTTACTTCAGGGCTGGTAAAGTTTCTTATACTTCCAAAACAATCACAGTCACGATAGTAAATCCCAATCCGAAACGACGTCCTGCCCTGCTTATCTGAACGACCCTCCCCCTCCCTTCCCCCTGAATATGAGGGTAGCGGTAATTGCTGACGGCTCAGTTATTAAAACAAGGTGTGAAGCAACAAGTAGGCTTCTTTATCTTGTTGAAGGCGCAACAGGTAGCGCTCTTGAGCCGACGCCCTTTCGACGTGTCTTTCTTCACTCGGCCAAATTCACATTAAGTCAACTGCGTCTTAATCGTCGTGAACAATCTCATCGCAGGAAAGTGTCATCGGAACGCTATTGTTTCCTTCATTTATAAATGACAACACAGAAGCAATTAATTCTCATTTTAAATTATTTCCTGACAAGTGTGTGGTATCGTAGGAAATTAAAGGTATGGGATATTCCTTCAAGATGATTTAAATACAATTGAGAGATATTCTGAGCCGGATATGAAGAAAATGGATTCAACAAAATTATTTTAGTCAGCATACAATTAGCGACCATGCAGTAAAAGAATAAAATTATAAGGAAGATATTCAACTACCAAACTGGAGTTATTGATTAATTTCTTTAGGAATGTATAACTCATCTGACGTTGATCTTGGTTTCTTTAAACAGAAATGAGAAAGTTGAGAATGCTGTCAGGTTGTATTCTGCATAATCTGGTGTCTTATTCAGTTCAGCTAGGTGGATTTAAGTTTCCATCGATTTATTGGCACACTCTATGCCAGGCGATCCTTGCGTCAATGATAATGCCGGATCCTCGGTCCTTCCACCGGTTCACGAGGCCTTAATAATGCTCTATAGTCGCGGCCAGTGAATTAGGCGAGTCAGAGTTTCGCGGTGTTGCCATTTAGGCTTCCGTAAAGACGTCTCAAGCCATCTGCTACCAACAGTACAATTAATTAATGCTAGATCTAGGCTACGTTGCAGTTTACGGTTCTGGGATGATCAGTCCCATATCTCACAATGCGGCGATTTTTCTAATCCACCTGGTTTCATAGCCGCGACTATAGTTAAAGGTTTGACTTAATCCAGGAGCAATCGTATGCCTAGTTATTATCTAGTAGAATGTACAGGATTTTTTTATGTATTTTCAGGTAGGATTCTTGTTCCTTGATCGGGACCACTCATTTTCCCATCTATTTTAACATCTGCCAGGTCAACGAAATTTTATAGAATCCCGATTATGTAACAGTAATTTGTTACGTTCAATTTGTACCCATTATAACTACATTTAAATTCAACATAAATTTCTTGAGTATATTTCAACTTTCAATACCCAAACGCGGTATATATAGTTCTGTCTTTTTTAAAATTAGTTTATAATCGAATTATATTGCTCAAAGGCCGGTGGAAATTTAGAAATTTCAAGACATATTGCCACGACTAAAATTAATTAATTATTTGTACATCGTATTGAGAGAAGACGGTATGAAATGAAAACGCAGTCTACAGTCTCAATAACTTTATAAAACAGATTAATACTTGTTGGTATCGTTTTCCCACTCTCTCTTCACTTGATCATTTATTTTAAAATATTCCAATGCATATTCGTTCTTACAGAAAATTAATTAAGTTTTATACCGTTTCCTTAGTAGCCACCATATTTGCAGGTGATCGATTAAAACATACTATAGTTATGTTAATAAATATAATAATCATATATAAACTGAAATAAAAAATTTTACTTGTTGCTTCTGTCTTTTCTTCGTGTAATAAGGGATAATGGTTTATGAGTTGATTAATTAATGACGTCATCCGACGTCGTAGAAGCGAATGCCGCGATACGCCAGTACCATACCTTTTTACCTTTACCTTGCCGGTAATAAAAAAATATTTACATAAATTGTTGTGATGTTTCTGCAGACACAAGAGTTCCTTGGGCTGAGACATGTCTCCCTACAGTTTTCTTAAGTAGCTTTATCGCTGCTGACAGTTGTGTTGCATTCGGGTAGGAGGATGTCTCTTCATCTCTTGGCATCTCTTTTGTACACATATTTTCTCCACGGATGTTACCCTCATTCAAAAGATCGTTGCAGCCTTGCCGCCATCTTCTAAAGAATTCCTCTTCTGCTTTCACGCTGTATTCCTTGCTCCGATCTTTTATAACAAACGGCTCCGTTCTGAAGTTCATATTCGTCGCTTCGCCTGTTATCGCATGAAGGTTCGTGCTATCTGTACTCTGGTACTTTCTTCTATTTTGTTAGATATTTATAACAAGAATTTCTGACTATACCCAACATTATTACGGATGTGTAATTAGCATGTTTTCTCTACTGAACTTTATTTTTACTGGAGGTCAAATTGCATTCCTATTATTCACGTTTGCCTCCTCCCTGAACAAGTCCACCAGAACGCACATAAATGCTATATATGTTAGTCCTGATTTGTGATCGGTATCATAAAGATATAAATGAACGACTGATGTCATCCACTTTGTCTCGGTGGCATTTTAAAAACAATAATTAAGGATTTAAGATGATTAAAAATTAAAGAAGTTTGGATACAGTAAAATGAAATTTTTTTAATATTTGATGTATGATGGTATATTAATTAAAATCATTACAATATTTCCATATACTTGGTGCAAAAAATTTACTTTCCTACTTCCTTAAAAGTGTTTTGATTTCGGAATAGTTCGCGAGTGCTTTAAAATATTTATAGATGTTTTATATATTTGTTATTAAAATTATTTCAAGTTTTGTAACAGATAGGTAGATTATGGCAAAGGAAAACCAAGGTCCTGGGTTATAATAATCTCGCCACGGATATAAAAGAAGTTATATAACGATAGCTTTCTAGTGTTTTATTTATTTATTTTTTTTAGGGCAAAAAGTCTACACGAGGGTAATCCACTTTGGGCAACTCCCCTTTAATAGCATAGGAAGGGATTTGAAAGGGGGGATGCGGAAGAGTAGAAGAAGGTAGCCAAGGGTTACTAGGGCACCCGGGCTATATTTTAAGGATCCTACCCGGCATTCGCCTAAAGAAACGCAGGGAAAACCCTAGAAAAACCTGCATCAGGTAGGTCGGGCATTGGGTACTTGTCCCACGCCCTTCCGATAGCGGGAGAGGAGTTTGCTGTACAAGTTCAAAGTGCGAGCTTGAAAATAATTCATTTAATAATTCAAATAATGTTTTTATTTTCATAAAGATGAATAAAATATTTTCAGATTTTTACACAGGAAAATATAACCATATATTTTCCTTAACATTGTCCATTAATAAATTAAAAAAATTACGTCTGATTGAATTGGCTAACTTTCTTTATCATTATTTTCAGACAAAAAAGTGAAAATATAAATATCACACAACGTTTCTGGGATCCTTGTACCTTTCGTCGGTGCGACAAGGATCCCAGAAACGTGTGATATTTATATATTCATTTTTTGTCTGAATTGGCTAAGTTTCATTTTCATTTCCCATTAATGTTACATAGCGGTTGTGTTTTAAAAATAAAAATTATAGTACCTTGAACCACGTAGCTACCGTAACAAAAATAATTACCACTTCCGGGTATTTTTTATGTACATCTTTAATATAAAAAAAAGAGCCGCTAAGCACAATGAATATTCGAATTGAGGATCTGGATACCTTGTAAAGGTACAAACACGAGCATTATCCAATACTCAATTCTCATAGTATTCTCATTTTTCGTATACAAGTCAATATTTGATTTGAGAAAATTTCTTGAGAAGAGACCCTAAAATATAGAATGTTATTATACTCGTTTATTGAATTATGGTGACATCGACGCGAGTTCAAAATGTTCCGACGATTGCGTTATCTTTATGGTTTTATGACAATTGTAAGCTGTGTGATATTAGAGCCGGATTGTGTTTGCAGATATTTGTCACCGGCAGGACAACCCGATTATGTTTAATTCTTACACCCATAATCCACACTTTCCCAGTCATCCATAGCTAGGCAACGTGTTTGTAGCTGAATCAAAGTGTGTTTCAAAGCAACACAGCCCTTTAATTAGCTTTGTATGTCGAAATGTACGAGTATATTTAGAGATCGGTTCTCCCTGAGGTGGTCTGGGAAAACGCTGCCCTCCGCGTAGCTGCGAGTATGCGACCTCCATGCTGTTCTACGTGATATGTATACGACGATGCACCACACAAACCCTGCTCTCTACATTTAGGATGCAGGCTGCGTCGGATCCGAGAACGCTAGGTATCAACGCAACGAAATACATTCACACCGGAATATTACTATCACGTGGCTAGTATATTGCTGACGCTATGCGTGGCCCCCACACGCAAACCTTAAATTTACAAAATAGATCAAATTGATCGAATATGTTTTAAGGACCCTCAACACTACATCCACTAAAATGACTGCTAATTACTTATCTTCACTTGTTTGTAAACGTCACTATTTATTCAAATTAATTTGTATAGGTACGAATGAAAATTCACTGCGGTTATTCGTGCGTGTGGAAACACCGAAAATTAATAAAAAAAAGTTAACGGAAGTTTAAATTAAACTGTAAACTTACCAAATGTCATGTATTAATTTTTTACTTTTTCCTAAAAATGAGCAGTATATTTTTATTTAATTATAATAAAGGATCACGAGGGAAAAATCTCGACCGTACCGGGAGTCAAACCGGGATCTCCCCCCGCTTAGTACACGAGCGCTACATTGAAAGCTTTCCTTCTGTTATTTCCCCTATTTAATTATTTCTTCTCTCCACATGAGTGCTAGTCAAATCGATTGTTTGGTTTTATAGAAACCTCTTTCACTTCACACTTACGCTAAGTATATCAACTTATTTTCTTATATAATGGACCCTCTTCCAAAATACTTCCGCAGAGAATTATTTATTTTTGCTGTTTATTGTCCTATTTCAGACACTGACTTTTTTTCTTACATTTCATGTTTCGCGAAAAGAAATAGCCAGGACTTCGTAATTTCGAACTAATTTCATTCTTTGGATTTTACAGTTTTGATCTCACTCTCTCTGACATTTTCGTGCTCCAATTCCCTTTCTCTTCAAGCGGAGCAAATAATATTTGAATCATCATTTAAGTAATGTTGAGAAACTTCTGAAAGTGTCAGTTTTCATTGACAGCGTATTTTAACCAGTGATGAACTAAGTAAATCATCAAACGAGTTCCTCAGACATCTTTATCGAGCGTAGTTACATTGTTTAATGATGTTGAGCAGAGATAAGGTAACATCTGGATTCGAATGGAACATCCTATCTAACACCGATCGAACGGTTTTAATGAGCTTGTTTATACAACGCCGAATACAGTAGCCCCCCTGAAGGATTATTGACTGTACTTGAAATTGGTGAGGAAGGCCTAAATGCCGGGAAGGCGTTCCTCGAGACCGATGCACCTGGCGTGCTTGATCATTTCCGAGTTAATGGAAAAAGGGAGCATCTGGATGATCTTCGGACCTGAAGGCTCAATAATTGCTTTAGGAAACATTTAAACTTTGTAAGTCTGAATTAGCTGCACGAGCAGCGAAGTCGTGGACGTAAAGCACGTACAGAGACTGACGAATTCGCGGCTATGGTTTTTATTTATAGGGATTCTATTATCGAAATAACGGCATTTTGGTGCTCCACGACTATTTATGGTAATCTTACGATAAGAAAAATAGTTATTGGATGCCAGAATGTTTTTCACACAGCTCCAAATATTACTCAAGTTGCAGCTGGCTCCTACAATTCTTATCACACCATAAGTTCATTTCAACGCCTAAAAACTTTGAAAAGACTATGATTACAATTATAGGTATTTCTGATGTCCTGCCGCTATTATATTCAAATTAAATTTTTGCAACAACTTTATTCATTAATCCCTTCTTTCATCTAGAATCCCTGTCCCGTTAACGTCTCACACTCGGATCACGTCAAGGATCATGGGTGAACAGTTTGTCAACATTGTTATAATAAATACGATTCGACACAAATATATATTTAACAATAATTTATAAAGGTTCTAAAATAACAAAATTTAAAAAATATTATTATCGTATCCGATTTCTATCGCACAAAATGCCAAACTTTTGTGCATAAACTGTCTTTATATCTTAATATGAATCAGTATTAAATAGTTTTAATTTATTTTCTGTGTCGATTGGCACTTTCAGAAGATGAGCTCCATGTTTTACCAGCTCCCATCTCCGACTCCTAAAGACACTCGCGTGTTTACAATTCTATATGAAACTGCTTTTATGATGCGTCAACGGGATTTCATAGCGGAGAATTTTAAAGGGAACAATAATTGTTTCTAGTGCAATTGACCGGAGGGATTAAATTTAAACACATTTAAAATTCTAAAAAAGTGTTAGAATTGTCTATATAATTTTTTCTAGTGATATTTATCGGATTAAAATTCAATCCTATTTAGGGACATGACTGCATTCGTTGTAAATATATAAATTTGATATTAAATAATATACAGGGTGTCCCGTTCAAACCTCCAACATTTCATAGGTCCAGGGAAATGAACTTCAGTAGATAAATTATTATTAATATATATATATATATATATATATATAAGTATGAAGTAAGTAGTTTCAAGTTTGGCTACATCCTTTTTTATTGATAAAAAGAATTTTCCGTTCATTCATAAGTGCCCCACTCTATAGGCATAGAATAACCGAACGCAGTGTTGAAACCAGTTCACATCTTTCGCGATCCGGAGCAGTTCATTTCTACGACCTCGACGAAATGGCGGGACTTTGCTTTAGCATTTGGTAATAACCACGGACGCCGTGATTCTTTCGTAAGTCAACGTGGTGCTATTTGCGGGAATCGGCAAGTCGATGGGGGACCAGAACCGTGTTATGGCTAGGATTGGACTGTTATAGCTGAATCTCTCCCCGAGGGGTTTGCCACTGAAACTGTTTACGGGTGCTACAGAAGCAGGAGGCCAGGCATTTATCCTCGCGAAGAGCTCTTTCAGAAAGTCATTGCCGCCAGATTAACCCACACGGCAGAATCGTTCATTCGAGAACAGAGGGCAAAACATCTAGCACACTTTTATAAATAATGTGTATGCGTGTACAAAAATTAAGAAACTTATTCCATAAGGAAAGTAACGATCGCTTCCCAACGAGAAATATATTAAAAATTGAAAACAGTTATTAAATTCGTTAGAATTATAGCGTTAAATATGCAGAACACACTAAATATAGACCTAATGAATTTAAACAAATAATATTTCACTTTACGTCTGTTTATTATTGATAAGATAAATTCAAACAACCTATGAAAGTACAAAACAGTAATGAAACGTCGTTGTGTTTAATAAAAAATAATTTAAATGTCACTAAAAAAAATGTTATAATTTCTGAATTTGAATAAGTTTTAAAAATTTCTGTTTCGTTATTTTGTTAAGTATTCAATAAAAAATCGGGCTCTTTCCTATCAGTTTCTGGCAGCACACGCGAAAACCTTAGTTTCCGTGAGAAATAAACATCAGGAGAATAACCAGCTGGAATTATCGTTGTCGGATTTAAAATGTGGAATTTTTTTTATTTCGTTTTCAACAAATAGTTTTAAAAATTTTGACATCTGTGTCAATCTGCATTCTTTTTGCTCACATTTATTTCATTCAATGAATTTGTGAGAATTCAAACTTCATACACCTCTTAATGCTTTTTCGTACGCACCTGTTAATGAATTTAGTATCGTCAAACCGCACACAACGAAAAACTCTGAATTTTCTTGAATTATAATTTTTTTTTCTAAACTTTGACTCTGGACTGATTGCGTGAAATAAAACTAAACTCTCGATGACGCATTTCGGGAAACAGAGGTGGGACAGTAGATTACGGTCGAGGACATCGTGAGAGCTGATCGTTTATCAAAATAGACATGGCTTACCCGTTTTCTGGTAATTTATTTGAGATACATTTTTGCCTGTCTTACGAAGATGCCCACGTTTCATTGCAACTTTAGACCTTTAAGTGAAATTTGTTTTTATCACACATGTGGCGAATCGTATACTCGATAATAGGAGTTAAGGAAAATTAATGAAGTCATGTCCGGCGATTATTGTTCCACGTAGTTGAGAAATGATTCACCTGTGACCCTTGAAGTGAGCCGTTTGTCAGATATTAACGAGAACGAGGAGAAAAATAAAGAGGGATTTAATAAGTATGTAAAGTACGTGTTTTCAAGATAAAATTAGCTTGTGTCATGGTAAGGCGGCGATGTCCGCTGAGCGTGTGCTTGGTATTTTTCACACGTAATGTATGGGATGCGTGAGGTCTTTGTTGTCCGAGGACGGCGGCTCTTATCTGGAAACGTTACTCCGGAGGAGAGGAATGCATCAATTCTGATATGGGAAACTTCGTTCGCTGGGGATAGTCGTGCTCCCGGCTTGTTCTCAGATAACTCTCTACTCCCTGTTTGTCGCATGTCGAAATATTCAGATGTTATATATCTCGGGACAACTTGCACACGAGCGCGAAGGCACGTATCACAATCCATTAAAGTTCTCCAGAGCGGTAAAGGAAAACCAAGCCTTAGATGTTTTTCAGGAAATGGTAGAAATATTGAATTATTTCCCCGCGGGATAGAGAAGAAAGAAAAACGAACCACAAGGAACTGATAGTGGGATAGAAATCCCAACTTAACCTACCAAAACAGTTAATATTGAAATTTATGTACATAAAAATAATACTCAAGTACATGAAAAGAAAAAACTCGTAAAATTATGTGATTTCCTTAGTTCTTAAATTCAGTATGTTCTTCAGAAAAAAAATTGGAATAATCACCTTGAAATAGCAAAACAAATTTCAATTCGGGAAAAATTGACGTGATTCTCTAAACGTTACAGATTCCGTATTATTGAAAAAAATAATTTTATATTTTGTACACTTCTTAAGACCGTCCTATTTATCTGCCGCTTTACGTTATATTAACAGCTATAGAAACCGCCACAAACTTTACAGTTTAATATTCAATCATCTACTATATTTAATAATTAGTCAAATGTAATAAATTTGTCGGAAATTCTTGGATAGCTTAATATATTTCAATCTAAGAACTATTACTTTTGTATTATCCCTAATGTTCTAATCGGTCGTCAATTTAAATTAAAAAAATTAATTAATCATTTTAAAATATTTAATTTTGAAAATTTGAGTTTTAGGCATTTGTACAGAGAGACGAAAACATTTTTGTAGAACATATCTATAAATCAACAGGATTTCCACGTATAAAATTATTTTACAGGAAATTAATTTTCAATTCTCATAATGATCCCTTTAATTCAAATACTAGACAATTTGTCCAAAAAATTGTTTGTTTCCACATAGAATCTTCAAGTGATTAATGTATCGGTTTCCTGTAGAACTGCGTTAAATTATATTTAATTTATTTTAATTTATCATTCAAATTTGAAGTGAATAATTTACATAAATCATTAATTTTCTGTTTTCGACACATAAACCCCTATTCAAATGGAAGCTAACCGTCAGCTGAAATTAAGAACCTTTGACTCAGACTGGTAGAAAAGCAACCGTTGCTGCAATTTATCTGGGAAAAGAAGCCGTCTATTGATTTAAAATTCCCGTGCCTATGTATTTTAATTTTATTAATTTTAAATTCTTTACACACTTATTAAAACCATTGCCCTCGTTAATAACTGACAAACAATTCAAATTTGCGTGACTTAAATATAGTAGGTAATTGAATATGAAACTGTACAATTTGTGGCGGTCTCATCAGCATTTAATATTATGTAAAACGGAGAAAAATAGAATTGATATTCCCTTGGAAAATCTTAAACACTGTAGAAAATATAAAATTATTTTTTTAATAATGCCAAACCTCTAATGAAAAGATCCTAGAGAATCACGGAGAAAGTTTAAGAAGGAAATAAATCCGCTTGACTCATCAAACTTAAGAAATGAAAGTTCACTGAGGTAAATATATGATATATTTATCGCTTAAATTCTGTCTTGAAATGGTCGTGTTGACCGTCGTACGAGGATTACGACCGCGACGAGACGAATACTTTCCTTCAACAAATCTGGGATACGGCAATGAGATTAATGAGACAGACAAGAAAACTAATTTTCCATGAGATCATGTATCTGATTTCAAGATAGAAACTTTCGGAGTAACGCATATAATATAGACTGATTAAAACTGATTGAAAATTTTTTGGTAAAAATTCGAGGATCCCATCAGAGCCGACGGTTTAATCTGAAAGGCATGCTTGCTCCGAGGTGATATTAATCCCCGGCGTGTCGAAGGAAAGGTACAGTAACTTTCATATTTAATGAAACAAGCTGCTTAGGCATGCGGCCAATCATGTGGTGATGGAAGTCAAGTTTGACGGATGTTGCGAAATGCCGCCGGCGGAGACAGCTTTCCTTAACCACATGCGCTCAACTTCATCTCAAGTTTCGGATGCCATTTCCAACTTTTATGGTGAATTACTTGGGCGGAACCGTCGAGCTACAAAGTGAATACCGAAGTCACTATTCCTGACAAAACTCAATGTTGAAGGATGGGTCTGATGCAGAATTTTAATTCGCGTGTGTTTAGTTGACGGTTTGTAAAAAAAATCTAGGAGCTCCAGAGAAGTGCGAGGATTCAACAGAATTAAATCAACACATTAATACTGATCCTAATTCCTGCGTAACGAATAAATTTAGTTCTAAACAAAAACCGACCTACAAGGTTTTCATAAAGAAAATATGGAACAAATTTCAAAGTGTGGGAATATTATGACATTCTTTAAGGCTGAAATAGGTGTAAGTAAGTAGTGGAAAAATTAAATGCATAAATTAAAATTTCGTACGGGTAAGTTACATACTACTTAAAACAAAAAATGCGAGTCAAGTGGAGAAATCAGATCAAGAAATTGAATCCATCATATCGCAAGACGACTTCGACACAATCGATCCCATCAAGGAACTACGGTTTGACAGGACTAGTTCACTAGTCACGAAAATTTATGCATCGAGATAACATTTCATTGACATCGCAACCAAACAATTTCATGTACTAATAATTTTTACATTTTCTCTGACGATTTTTAATTCTAATCTAATCCAATTTATCGACACATTTCCCCCCCGGCCCACACATTCAGATTTCATGTTAATGTACATATATTTCCAGCTGGAGTGTTGTGTTCTATTTTTAACAACTACAGGCCGGCAGATGAACATAGTCCGAAAAGGTCTACTCGGTTATCCGGTCTGCTTCGTGTTCTGTTGCTCTTCAACCGATTTCTTTTCTGTGTCTTTCAACTCCTGCAGCTTCTGCGCTCCTGTTAAAGTCTTCCAACTGCAGCAATCAGCGCGGTCTTTGCTTCGCCTCACCGTAAAGCTTAAGACAATAAAAATATTTTTCCCTTGAATATTATTCGGAGGTTTGGTCTGCACAATCCACAAAACGACGCACTTACAGGAGGCCCTGTACAAAGCCTTAGTTAATACGCGCGTTCTAAGTAGTAAACTTTCAGAAATCCCTACAGTAAAATATTTTACGTTATGGTCCACTGAACTTTCCCCCCTCCCTGGCCTTCTTTTACAATTTCTAGTGATATTTAGTAAAGGAAATGGTGTTGACACAGAATTCAACATTCACAAAGCATATCTTACGGCGGATATACTCGACTAAAAATTAATGGCGCTCTATGTATGATATAATTTAAGTCGAAATTTAAAAGAATTCTATTTACACAAGAAATAGAGTAGAGACTTCAGAGAATTAAAAGAATAAATACTAAAAAAAATGCATTAAGGTACATATTTGGATTCATATATGGCTTACTGTATCGGAACAGAGTTCAAACAAAAAAAAGGTAGACATAGAAGATAAAAATTGCAAACTTTCTGCCCTCATATTATAACGCATCACTAGCGTTAACCCAATTTTTTATCCTGGCGAGGCGATACTTTCTGATTCTGTCTGCGGTCGTTGGCGTCGTCTCCAACATCTGTTGTTTGCGCCGACGATAAAGGTGTGGTTTTTAATTTCACACTTTAATATTGACCTCTTCTGATATCGTATGTGGTAACCGGCATTTAAACTGCTCTTAAAAAATTTGTCAAAAACAGTCAGACGCAGTAAAGCAGCTGACCACTTGATCCATCAAATCACCATACGTACGTCAGTCATTTAAATGGTTCTTTCAAGACTACGTTATTTTAAACGTTTGTAAAATAAATAGTTTCATTCCGAATGGGTCAAATATATATTTTTTAATTCAAAATTTGAAGAAGTCATTTCTTTACTGTAATTACCTCAGTCCGTTTCTTCTTCAAATAAACGACGATTGGAACGCTTACTTTATACACAGAGTGAATATTCCAAAATAATTACATTTTTACGGTACGATCTATTAAAAGCCTCCATTAGCCTCCTTCGATTTAATGAGTTCATAATATTATCAACCAATTGATAATTGCTGATTGCTAATTATCTCTTTTATTTTCAGGGATAATGGGTAGTCGTAATTGAACATTAATGTTAATCCTACTGCCGGATTTAGCCAATGAACATCACATCACTTTTCCATGTAAACTTGTAACGACAAAAACGAATATCAGTTTACTGAAAATTAATTTATTCATACCAGTAATTAATATAAGTACAAGGTTTAATTAAGATGATGGGAGGAACTATAAGCAAAAAAATAATTAGTTATGACGCACAAGAGGACATATAATACTTTCATGAATATTATAGCATAATCCGACAGAATCTGCAAACAAACCTGCACTAATCAGTCAACCAACAATTACGCACACACACAGATTAAATAATATATATATATATATATATATATATATATATATATATATATATATATACACGAATAACTATCATACTGTATAGGAACATAAAAGAAACACAATCTCCATCCATTCGAACAGCTGAAAAGAGATATAAATCTATTTTGCAATATGAAGGGATTGTCTGATTTTCCCAACGCGTGCATCATGTACTCTGTTCATTAAATTCGATGGACACGATTTTCCCCCCGAAACGAAGCAGATGCTAATCTGGTCGTGTTGATGTCATGTATGTGTATATAGTTATACGTGCATCACGTGTAATTAAAATTAATAACACTAGATGAACACTGAAAACTGCTTTCCGCGGAAACGCACGCAAAACAACTTTCCTCAACGACAGTCGTCTGTTTTTGAACAAGGTGAAGTATAAACAAATCGTTGATATAAGCCCCCTGCTCATTAAACTAAAAAGGACGGCGGAAACTATTTTAATTAACATCAAAAATTTTACTCTTCTCTTCTCAATGTTTTACATTTTACATTTACAAAACATAAAGGCGTGTCAGAAACATGATAGTCGGAGACTGCGTGGAATATTCCGCCATTACAGTCTGATTAACCGATTTCTGGGAATATGCTCCATTTAATTACGCGACACCATAACATCAATGTTATGTGTGTGCATGAATAACGACTTGTCAACAATTATAAATGTTTTATAATTGTTCCATTGTTAACGAAGTGCGTCGCTGAATTTAATGTGCTTGCTGAGGGGGAGCAAAAAAGATGAAAATTCACTAATATTTAAACACTCAAAAAGCATTTGTTTTCATTGCGACTTTAATTAAATAGCCTGAATTTGTTAAAACAGGGCAGTAGCTGAAATGTGCAAATGGAAAACTGAAAAAACTATTTCATTTATGTTAATTCATTATTTCCAATATATTTAGATAAAAAAAACTGGATTTTTCGTGAACTCTCCTGAATCACCCAAGACAAAATAGAAGAGCTAGACAAATTACAATTGTTAAAAAATATATATATTTAACAACCATTTTCATTTTAATAATTACCAAAATATCTATTAATTATGATATCTTCAATTAAAAAAGTTCTCCGAATCATTTGTAACCTATTCAAGCTGTCTGAATGGAAGGAAGGTTTGTTTTGATTGCGTTGATGTTTACTTAGTCTGGCTATGAATATTAGCAGTTAAATTTATACTGTTACTTATCAAATGCAATAGAAATTTTACTATCCATATAACTTAAACACTGAAAATTCATAAGAGGTGAAGGAAACAAGTCAGTATTTAAAATTACAAATTTTCATAAAAAATTTAAAAATTAAATAAATCTATAAGAAAAACAAAACTCTAAGGCTTTCCCGGTGTATTTGTTCAAAAACAAAACTTAAATATCAACAGAATTTTAAAAAACTTTAAATTCGAATAAAAATGATAAGTTGTCAAATATATCAGATTGTTAAAAAGAAAATATTAATTTTAAAACGAATTTTAAATAAGTGATAAATGAAAACTGAGTTGAATGTAATATTTTATCGAATTATGCAATTTAATCTACGTAATTGTAGGATGCTAAAAGTAATTATCAAGCTGTCGTCATATTGTATTCTTTTGTGATTGCTCATAAAATGTTATTCTTCTATTGTCGTTTATTAATAATAAAACCAATTCAGTCTTCTATACTTCTTTAGTCTCAATCAAAGAAAGATATCAGGAGCTTTCGGCCCAATCAGTCAATCTTCATCTGCTTCATTCACATATCTTTAAGACGAATGATTATTAAATCGTCTACCACGAATACTTGAACGAATAATATGTTTTGTGAAATTAAGGAAGAGTTCTAATAGAATGAAAATATATTCGTAAATATGTGTGAATGAAGCAGATGAAGATGGCAAATTGGGTTGAGAGCTCCTGATAAGTTTCTTTGATTGAAAATAAATAAAAATGGAAGACAGTTGGTTTTATTAATAATTGAAAATATTAAAACCTTAAAGTTATTGATTTTAAATTAATTTTATTCTTCGTGTAAATAAATTGATATCAACATGTAATACTGGAATCAATAAATTCAAACACTTAAATCTGTGAAGCACCTTAAATATAATTTTAAAACAGCAACGCATACGGATGTAAAATCCAAGATTTAAAATCTCTTGATTGACGACTTTTTTTTGTGAGTGTATTCCAATATGGTTTACAAGCGAAGAATTTACCATCTGAATGATTCATTATAGCCTAACCCTGAGCTCCTGAAATCTATGTTGGATAAAAAACCGGCGACAATCTCCAAGCTTTTAAATTGACATTTTGAAGAAAGACCTGAACGTATTGTAGCCTTGAGGTCCAGCTCCAGCTGACGTTTAAGTGTTTGACATAGAGGAGAGGCTAAGTATCGCTTTACATAGAAGCGATGATAAGCTCTTCGAACTTCATCCGGCCACACTAACATCCGTGATTTATGAGGAGGCAATAGCAACGGAATAACCAACAAGTACAAGTTAACAGAACAATGCATTAGTATCTGGAGAGTACGCTCGGAAATTGCACTAAACAATGGATCATTATTATAATTCGAGAAATCCCTTGCACCCCATAGATCAGAGGACTAGCACGCACCTACAATCAGACAAGTGAGTGCTCCATCATGCGGTATGCAAATGAAGTCAGATGGGTACAGTCACGTTCTCGTAACCGGCCTTAATACAATTACCGAGAAAAAAATCGAGGTAACAAGAGATACCAAAAATGCCCTTAATGCCCGAGAATGTCCCGCGATTTGATCAGAATCACAAGACTGAAGCGACAGTCATCGTGAAACTATTAACGAACAATATATTACCAGCGTATAATATTTTTCTAAAATAGGGCGTAAATCAGAAGAATATTTAATTGCTCAGAGAGATTGCAATGAGCCGAGTAGAAATTTAAGAATTCACCATACATCTACGCTTGAATTAATGCAGTACAGAGAAAAATACTGGTTTATTAAAAAATTGGCGAAGGTAATGTCCGAGTAAGAAGAAATCATTGCACGGAAATATTTCAAGTTTTTTGGTTCAAGATCTCTAGCTACGACAAATACATCAGCGCTTTCTGCGCGTCAAAGACTGTACAATTATTATTCGAAGGTTCATTCAGGTCCAGGTGTGAATGGAAAGGAACAGGTTGAAAAACGGTTCCTCGCAAAGCGAAGTAAACTAACAGAGCCGAAAGTGAACATGCATCTACGGCGTTTACCCTTCAAACTGCCCCAATAAAAAAAAATGTCCTTTACCAAATTTATACTTTGCCAGTTAAATTATAAATTATTCATTTCCATCCGAACCCTTCTCACCACAATACTAAATCGTTGCAATTAAAATTAATTTTCAACTAACGTATTCATTTATATAACTTGTTTATTCGGATGACAGCATATGATTAACCAGACACACAGATTATCTACAACTGTTTTATTGCACAGCGTATGAAAAATTCTAAAGGATAACTTTTCCGTCCTACGAGATATATATATATATATATATGTGTGTGTGTGTGTGTGTGTGTGTGTGTGTGGACAAACACACAGAATTTATGATTTATTTGGTCAAATGAACGAAAAATTTGGATAGTGTCTAAGTGAAAATTAAAATACAAACCTGTAGCTCTTACAGTTGACGAGATGTAAGGATTTAAAATAAGTTCGCAGTAAATAGTACTTTCTCTCATAAACATTATTTTAATACAAAAAAATACTGTAGCCCGAGAATCTTACAAATATCTATAAACTGTTTATTAAGAAGTAATATATGCCCCATGTCGGGCGCCAATTTATAGCAATCACTATATCTAAGATTAATATATCTCAGGGTCGCCTACGGGCCCTGCAATAAAATATAGAAATTTACAAAATGAACACAAAACTATAGTGGTTTTTACAATAGAAAACTAACGCTTATTTATTATCCTCAACTAAAATTAAACAAACACCTTGGAACGTCAAAAACGTTTTCCAAGTGACCCAGAAGTCATCAACGTATGCCCGTTACTTCGTGGTTTGTTAATGCTCAGAACAAACTTCTGAGATCTGCAAAGTTTATTGAATCAATCCGAATGAATTTGTTGGCAGAGCTATCATAGATAGACGGCTTTACTCAGGATTACCATCTCCCGTGGCCTTTAACCAACCTTTGACAAGTTTATCTGAACCTCGAGTGAGATTAGTTACACTAAATCCGCAGGCAAACACAACGTCGTTCAATATATCAAAGTTGGATCCACTATAACGCAGAAAACTGCTTAGGATCAGAATGATTTCACACTCTGATAGAAATAACGACCAAAACTAAATGACGCACCCGGACAGAAGTCTGACTCCAGTCCACTAGACCAAGCTTTCCCAGACACAACGTAACAAATACCAACAGCCACGCGACTGCCGTACTGCCCTCGGGTTAGCCTTCTCCACTACTGATTGAGCGGTGCTTACTTCCCAAGGATGTTATATCTTTCCCTCGAGACACATTTTAACCCAGGGTTAAATGTTCTTAAACATTGGGCGTAACGGAAATACATCGCCTGTATTGCCGAACTGAATACAGAAAATCTTAAATAAAATAAATTCCTTATAAATCTCTACATTATATATATATATATATATATATATATATATATATATATATAATTATTCTCATCAAATAAATAATGTCATGTTAATGGTCGTTAATTATATAGTATTATTAAAATCAAGCGTTAAAATAAAATATTATTTTAATTCAATTTAAGTGTAACATTTTAATTTATAAAATATATTTAAAAGTTTTGATTTAATGTCTGTTTTGAAACAGATTGTGATCTTATTCTGAAAGGAGAAAGCTGGAAACGTTTTATAATATTCGATCAATTAAACTTTACCGAATATGGTTATTTCAGAGTAAAAATACAAGGAAATAAATATACAATTCGCAATTAATATTTAATACTAAACTCAGTCATCACATATGAAAGTGATGAGTACATATGTCTTTGTATATACTCAAAAATTTGGTGTATTTTCCTTATAGACTAATACAAGATGGGTTATTTATTTTCTTAACATTTTAAATTTTCCTATAATTTGAATAATGATGTTTCACGAATGAAGATGACAGTTTCACTATCAATATTAATATTCTGTAACTGGACATCACAATTTTGTTTATGGAAACACCGGAATTTCGCCAATATATGGAGCGTCAGCCTTAAATTACGAGCACGGTGCTTACATTACTCTCAGGACCCTTACTTGAATTAAGTAGATTGTATTTTTCGTATAATAGCTATAAGGAAAGCCTAGTAAGAGTTTCACATGGACGTGAGCTATTCCGGCGGCAGAAGGTTTAATCGTAGGCCTGAGAAAGACAGGTTCTCAAGCAATACTGCACTTATCTGAAGCCAGATCCTTATAATTTGACTTGTGGGAACAGGGCCTTTGTTGCGATGTGTATTTAACGACGCATGAGATTTATACGACCCCCTCTAAATACGTAGACTCTTATTCCCGTCACTTTATATGAAAATTTAACGATTTTGCGTTAGTATGTTAACAGTTCACGTTTCACAACAGTTCAGCGACAGGTCTTCCAGATGAAAACATCAAAATATCCGATATCTGAAAGGCTCAAATCAACAATTACCAAAAAATTATACTACTTATTTATTAAAATTTAAATTCACTTCTCTCCAAATAATCGTATTGCATGTAGCAGAAATTATTGTTACAATTTTAAAAATTAGGTATTTCTAAGGATCGCTAACGTTTTTTGAAAGCCAAAAAATAATTATTAATCACAAAATCACGCTACATGACTTAAATAAAGATTTTTTTATGCTGTAAAAGTTTACTCAGTCTGGCCATGAATATTACTAGTTAGGTTTATTCGGTAACGAAACATCAAACGTATTTAA
Organism: Zhengitettix transpicula; assembly: GCA_037074705.1. NCBI lineage: Eukaryota > Metazoa > Arthropoda > Insecta > Orthoptera > Tetrigidae > Zhengitettix > Zhengitettix transpicula. Next base: position 57,727,121 of record CM073595.1, on the reverse strand, counting down.
ATGTGTACCTTTTCTTATTTAAAAAAATATAATTTTATTTAGCTTAATAAATCAGATAAATAAAACAGGTGAAAATTCGAAGAAGTAAATGAAGAAATGCAATATTTTAAATTAAAAATTTATGTAAAGAATTTAAAAATATAATATATCAAAATGAAAGATAAAACAAATTTCCTGTGTTAAATATTTTACAGAACAAAGAACGATTTTATTAATAATACTATATTTAAAATCAAATCAAATCATTCTTTCAATTTAATAACAAATTTTTTAAACCATGATTCCAAATCTCAAATTTATACAAAATAAATTATATCGAAAGTAAAAAAATATATTAATTTTATGTTAACATTATGTGAATTTACTGTTCTTACGTTTTTTTAATGTGTAATATATCTTATAAATAACGTTTTAGTAAATTTTGAGCCATGTCTAAATTTTCAACATTTTTCCAATTAAAATTCATGGTTTTCTTCGAATTTATGCATAGTGACAACATAATGATTTAATGTTTGTTCTTTTAAGGTAGTTTAATACTCTTGAGTTCTATTTATAATTTATAATAATAGAATATTTATGTATATAATAATAGAATATTTATGTAGTTCATTTTTTAAACTAAATACATTGAAAAAATTGAAAATTATTCGTTTCCAGCCTTTTAAATAAATTCTCAGAGTTCGCTGGCCCGAGGGCAGCGTAAGTAAGAACCCTAGTAATATATATATATATAATTGAGGATGGGGAAGGTGATCCCTTAGCAGAGAGCGAACGCAAAATGTGTGACGTCAACACACACTATTTTATAGGGGCTGACGGACCTGTTGGACAGAATAATATATTCCTTTTTCAACTTATTTAACTAGCCTCCGTAAGTAACTTTTTCACGGTAGTTTCCTTTTTTTTAAACACCATATCGAAAATCGGTATTTACGTGGAGATTCGCGTAAAAGAGTAACGTCATTCTCAATGCATTCTTCTAAACTAAATAAAAATGTAAATAAAAAGTGACATAGACGAGGCCAGGATCGTATAACGTAAAAAGACAATACTCTCAAATGATCGACCATTTTTATTTACGTCACACAATTTTTACGCCATTTTGGTTTATTTGACTACTGCTTGTTGATATTTTTAGGGTGGCGTTGAAATTTGAGAATCTTCGTACGTGCTTCACCGTTACAGATTTGAAACTAGAGAAACTCGCGAGGAATAGAAATATGACGAAAAATAGGATTCTGCGCGTAATAAATGAATTTTTCAATGTAATATTCCACTTCGAGACTACCTCGACACAGACATAGGAAATAAAATCACGAACAATGAACGTCGGGCTTCATTTTGCGCTGAAACAGCCACGGAACAAAAGCAACAACGGAGTGCAATAAAATAAACCAGCAATTATCTTTCAACATGAAATATAAAATCAGATACTGCCATGAAAAAAAAAATTAATGTTACAGTCCGTGAACTCTTTCAATTCAATCTCTTTAATTAATAATCGTGGTCACATTACAGAGAGGAAAAAATATATAAAACAAAAAACTTAATATCTGTGAATATGTAGTTACACGTTTCATGGAAACGTATTGAAGAGAAAATCGTTTCATCGCTTTCCTTCAATAAATTAAGGATAATATAAAATATTAATGAGAATTAGGACGTTTTCATTCTTATTAGTAAAATATCATTTAATATATTAAAATTATTCTTTATTTTGCGTATATCCGCTAAAATAAAAACAATAATTACAGAAACAAGAACAATATCCAAATGTAAATTTTTAAATTAATATGAATTATTTATTTCTGATTCTGCAAATAAGAGTATTCGTCAGAATAATAAAGTGAATATAATATAAGTACATGAGCCATAGATGTGAATAATATAACGAATGTTTTACGAAGGAAATTACTTCATTTCTCCGAAGCATTCGAGTGGAATTCGTGAGCAACGAGGACACGATTTTAAGGCGTTTGTTTATGATGTGTCGAGGCAGAGACCAAGAGACATGCCGAAGATGCCTTCAGCTCGCATAGTCGAGCAGCATACCTCAGATCTCAGACCTTGTCCTCTGTCCATCTCCATTACCCCCGCCAATTACACCTGATTACTCGTATTTCGCAGATATATAACCGTTCCTATTATATTACTTTCAATCTCGCGATTTTCCCGTTGTTTGACAATCACAACTTCACTTTACTTCATGTCAGGTTAAACTAACTTTTCTGGGATGTTGGACAAAGGCACAACGTTTCGACGGCTAACTCCGCAGTTGCCGTAAACCAACGACAGCCCAAGTTGTAACCCCAAAAATTTTAATTCAACGCATTCCTCTGGGAAACCTCTTCTTCTCCTTCATAATTTAATATTCAACCTAAACTTTACTTCAGCCCACACACGCAGGACACGCTAAAGCTGAAACTATATTTCAACAATTACGATGCCTTTATGTTTAATTATATCTTTCAAATTATTCTCTCCAGAAATATGTACAGGGTGGTGAAATTCGTCAATAATTAATTAACATGACTATCTGATGGGAGTTATAACCGAAAATCAAATGCAAAAAAATCGTGTGAGTATAATTACCTTAAAGATCCCTGAAATTTAATTTCACTGAACCAAAAAAAAGTATACTCTACCCTATGTCTGATATTAAATAATATAACTTCTATAACAAATACTGTATAAGCGAGAATTAACGTGACATTGTCAAAATAATTGCTATGAAAGGAAAGTGGTTGCTGTTTTTTTGTCTGAAGAAGAAGGCTGACGTCTCCGAAAATTTGAAAATTTCCATATATATATATATATATATATATATATATATATATATATATTTAAATAAATATTTTACAAAAAATCTCGAGTTTGTTCATGTTTATCATATTTAAAATACGCTAAAACTGTACATAAAAATAATTTTTGTACTTTCGGGGTGTTCAGAAATAAAAAATTTATTTTGTTCTTATCTCCGTCATCAGAATTTGTAAAGATATCCCATAACAGCCGATCAAATTTTAATGAAGCTAAATGCCATTTTCTACCTATATCTTCGTGAAATTTTAAAAACCGCACTCAAGATATGTTTATAAAATTTAAAGTGTTATTCTCGATTTTTATGATCTTCTTCATGAAAGGTTTGCAATATTTTAATTGTTAATTATTAAATGTTAGAAATAAGATTTTGAGTCTGAATCTGATTGATTTTCTTTGGTATGTTTGTCGAATTTTTCCTCGGCCGTCCTCTTGTTATCTCAGAAACAGTTACGGATCCGTTTTTTTGAAATTTGTTCACGATTTTAAGAATCACTTAGTATGTAGGCCCAGAGTTAAAACTTTTCTCTTAATTCAATTTTACTCGTCAGATACTACAAAAAATCCGTTCTTCTTTATTCATTATTTGAAACTGCGAGGAGATGAAGAAAAAAAGATTTAGAAACGCCCTGTGCCTAAAAAATATAATTAATTCATTTTGAACTAATTTTAAATACGATAAACAAACACTGGCATTTTTTATAAAAAGAAAAAGTTGTATAATTTTACAAAATAGTTATTTATTATCTATAAATATTCACTTCACTTCTCAAATATATTTAAGTAATAAAAAACTGTTGTTGCTAGGAGATTCTCCGAAAATAATCATTTATGGTTATTTTTTTTTACAAACTTGTGATTCCATTGCTGTTTGGATACTCTTTCTGAAATCTATGCCGGTTCTTATAATTACAGAAAAATTAATTAATACTGCTATCATTTTATTCGTTGCATAATTTTGTGTACGTAGAGAATTTTTTTTGTATGGCCGAAGACGTATATTCTTTGTTCACGTACAGAACTGCAGAAAAAAGAAACTCTAAGAAAAATAGAGTTTGTATGTTCCAAATAAATTAATTTAAGCATCTCATGAGAGTTGTACTTAAATGAAATGAAACGATATTATTTTTACTCAGCCGTGAAGAACATTTCTCTTTACCTAAACGCAATTTCCGCAAAAGCATAGTATTAGGATGTGTGAATATTACCTTCCCTAACGAAGTTACGATGCCACTTTTATTAAAGGCTATTTATGAAGGAAAGTAAGGACCCTAACGGGCTATAAAATAATTGTATAGTCCTCTATAGCTTTCCCGGAGAATAATTTTCAATTTTAATTTCATTCTGATGTCACGAAATTTATTGAAAAATACGTTCTTCCGTACGTGAGCCTTTCATAATGAGTGGAACCATATTAAAAAGGTTACGTGTTCCGCGGTCCTGTATTATAATAAAACTTACGTTGAACTTTTAATTGAATTATAAAGCTTATACTTTGTACAAAGCCGCAAACGGCAGAAGGAAATATAATTGCTACGAATGCACAAAAAAAGGTGCTCGTATAATGCGGTACTAATTGTAAATTTAAACGTTGCCTGTTTTTCTGATAGTATATAGGTTACTTTGTAAGCTTACATTCAGAGGGCCTGTTTCAGAATTTTGCTCAAATTTTAAATTTTAGAGAGAACGGATCCTTTTAACGAGAAGCTTTGAAATACGTATAGCTGCAAAATCCACTTTATTATTTTCGTTGGAATGCTGTTATATATGGAGTCTCGTGTTTTAAAAGGTTATTTAGAGTGCAATATACCCGCAACATCCAATGACGTGGTTCACCACGTTTAATATTATGTATTCAACGTTATTACGTACAGGAAAACCTTACTTCAAAGGTGTGGAATGAAAGAATCAGACTTATGCACATGTCAGAATATAATTTTATAATACATATTTTATATTATTATGAAGTTGTGGCTTTTATTGAATCACTACACTTTTTGTCATATAATTACGTTTTGAGCATTATTTTTTTTTCTTTCTCGTTCAAGCCACATCCCATTTTGGACCTTGGCCTACCGGGACGACTGCCATGACACATTCGAACCCGGGACCTCTGTGATGAGACGCTGAACGCTCACTAGGTCGGCAAGAGAATTAAGCGGATCAGGAATAATCATAAATAACATTAATTTAAAATAGCACAATAATGTTGTATGGATGAATAAATAAATTATTATAACAATGACATGTTACATATAATTTCTTGATTTTTAATTTATGGTCAACATCAACAAGTAAATTGTGTTGCAACATAGGAGGAGTGAAACTGAAGTGAGCTGACGTTTTAATTTGTGTTGAAGCTTATACTAATAGAATTGTCATGTCTCGTTTTGTGTAAATTATCCATTTTCCTTTTTCCCTAAGCGCAATTTTAATGATAAGGAAGATATTTTAATTTTTCCGTGAATAATAATAATAATTACCGAAACTGATTCAATGCCCTCAGCGCAACTTTATGAAGAGATTTGACACGTTAATTTAACAACCCTTTCCCTCAAGGTGCAAACAATTATCTCATGCATTTCCAGAGAGAAATAGTTTCATAATTTTTTTATCACAGAAATTCGATAGATTGTAAACAGAAAAAAAATGGGCTCAGCTTTCACTTGATTGTGCGTAGTATATCATAATATTGCTGTTATTATTCCTATTTTAATTTATTAAACACTAATAATTTTGATTGTAACATTTCACTGACTTTATATGTTACAATGCGTCATATACAAATATGAATAGCAGGGAAAAGAGATTTTTCCTGAGGAAATTTTCTATTTGGTTGTCTTCATTACCAGAATCATTTCCTAATTTTATATACTGAGATAAAAATATATTATGCTATTTTTTATTTAAATTCGTGACACAGATCAATTTATTATTAACGTATTTTAAGTTTGTTGGGCCATTATTATGCATATGCTGTTATTTATTCAGAAAATATAATGAATGCTCAGATATTTAATCTGATTGATACAGCATTATTATTATAAAATTACAAGTACCACAGTGAAAATACTAAAATTGTTAAAAACATTTTAATTAATAATTGTTACCCATTAAATTTTATATCAAAATATATACCAAAAATAATAAATAACGATAGATATAATAATAAGTTTACGAAGAAAAAACTATTGAAAATAAAAATAATGAAGTTAAAACAGTAGTTAAAAGGTATAATAATTTTTAATGACAAAAATTATGGTAAAATAATTGAAAATTTAAAACTATAACAAATTTTAATGTCAGTTTAAAAGTTACTATCTAACTTGAAATTATATAAATATGTAAAGACAAATTATAAAATATATAAAAGTAATTGGCGGAATAAAATTCCTTACAATGTTGCATGGGGCAAACAATACGTGCTCTCGAACTAGATTAAAATAACAGAAACACAATAAAAAATGGAATAATAATGTTGTCACTATGAGTTTGATTTAAATGATGTTGAAATTTTAGATATTGAATAAAATGTATTAGAAGCGAATTTGCACACTAATGGTACCTTAAAGTTAAGTAATATTTACAATATTGGTTTAACTTTTGGTATAATTTATTTATTATAAATTTGTATCTTTAATTTGAAAAAAATGTAGTTTCATAATTACAATATGGCAGGTAATATAAATAAATTACAAAAATGTTGAAAAAGTATGATTATATTTTTAGTTTTATTTTGTTTAACATTTTATTATTCTTTACAATATTTAAGATAGATGAATATTGTTGTTATTTCTTTTGGATAATTTTTTACAGGAAGATAAGAAAGATGTTATATAAATTTGTTGTTTGAAATATTATATTGTTTTTTCTTTACAGTACTACGTTCTCACCGTAGAAAAATTACTTAAACAACCTTATGAATGTACAAAAATGTACAGAAACGTTACTGTGCTTAAAAAAGTATTTTAATTGTCTGTCTTTAAATTATTAACTTTATCTCATTATCTGAGACTGCTTGGGGTTCTCTCGGTTTTTGAAAATTACTACGAATCTTGATAACATGTAAGGAAACTTGATACGCGGGCCATGACGATTTTACATCTTAGTAAGTCTTAACGCATTTTGCTGCGCGTATTTATCCTTGTCAAGAGTCCTGCATTAATTTACGATCGTTTTCGCCACGTCACTCTGCAAAGTAACTCTTTCTTCCATTGTTGCCTCAGGTCTAGCGATCATCCACCTGCCAGAGACTCGTCTTATATTTCAGGTGTTGTTCGCAGACATATCAACACATTCCAATGCAAATATTCACCTTTAACTTCACATTGTTCATTTTTCAATATGTATAGGCTGTTACTCAATTTCTTGCAAATTCGATTGTTTTCTTTTTTTTCCGGTGGTTCAATTTATCTTTTTCTTCGTAGCCAATGGTAGACCCGATAAAAAATCAGGAAGAATTGATTGAATCCATGGCAAAGATATTTCATGAGTAGAATGCTTTTATGATTCGTGTATCAGCAGTAGTAGTCCCGTTGAAATATTTTTCTCAGAGTTCCCCAAAACCTCTTTTCCTCGCCAATGTTTTTCTCCCCGTAGCCCTCTCATTCAGCATTCTGTCAGAATTAACCCTCAATATTCTTCTTTATTTCCACATTTTGAACAGCTTCAGAGTCCTTCTTTTCTTTTCAGGCTTTCAAGCCGTCCATATTTATCTTTTATATACACCTTAAAGAGTCGAAAAGCTTTTAATTAGTAGTACCTTGTTTTGTACACATTTATCCTTAAGTGAAATGAAATCCGTTTCATGCATTTAAACGAAATTTATTACACCCGGTTTAAATGGATTTTTTCAGGTATCTCGTTCGGAGTTATCTGAAGAAAAAAAGGGGGGAGGAAATAATTGAGTGTGCCTAGTTATAATCACCCAACCAGTGGTGAAACTTCTCTAATAAATTACTATTTAATCCATCAATGTTTATAAATAATAAGAATTAATTTGCGACAGCAAGCGTCTAAAATTTAAATAATTTTGTGTTACATAGTTTTGTATTATCTTTATTATAAAATTTATTACATTTCTATTTTGATGTCTAAAATGATAATATTTTCCATTAGTCGTCATAAAACTTTTACCGAAGTCAAATATAATAATATAATGTTAAAATATGTGAGAGTCAGAGAGGACGTGTGTTATCAGAATAATGCATCGTATTAGGTTTGCCCTATGAACATGGTGCATCACGTGCAATTTACGAAGTTAATTACTTCTTTATGGATGAACGTCCTACAGCATTACACTTATATTCAGAGTCTGTAATGAACGAGATCATGATTTTTATTCGTAACGGAATAATTTCATACGTCGCCGATCTTATGAAACAGACTCGCTGGTTGACTATTCAACGGCTCAAGCACGTTCTGTCGCTCTATCTCGTTTTCCTCACCGCGTCAGATCAAAATTTGTAACATATTCGCCAACCTTACCGTTCCACTTCACTTTTAGTATTACTTCGCAATGAACCCGATCTAAGTACGTCATTTTTGGGTGTCGTGCGGTCTGTGATATGAAGACGTTATTTCATAAAAGCAAACGGAGAACAACATCAAACAAATTCACGTGATTTATAGCTCCAAATAAAACTGAACCTCATCTGTCGTAGCGGTCACGTACAAATCGTGTAAAGATAGAACAGTTATTTTTTTTAAAAAAAAAAAAGACTATGGGCAACATTGGAGCAGACATCATTCGTCTATAATATGATCAGAACCGTTGACCAAGGTGACTTTTTCAGATACCAGTAATATTATTGACTGTAGGCCCGTAATGACATGCCGCATTAGCGTTGTTTGACCCGAAATTTATTTGTTAGCGATGTGGAAGGTACCTCGTCCTATTCTAGCTCCTTACACCTGCGCTATCCCTGAGACCTCCATTTCAAATATCTATATTTATGAAGCTGGGAAGGGGGAGGAGATTACTCTTGAAACTATAATAACAGATATTTAGTGGAACGTCTGACTGGCGAAGGACAGCTCTGTTTGTTTTGCTAGCGCGCACAGGCAGTTTGATACACTAAAACCTCGTGTTTATCTTTTTTAAGGGTGTTCATCTGCTGGCCGACGCCTCGGGCCATGGAAGCAAGGTGTAGGGCGTCTCGTCACAAATAAAGCAGTCCGCCCACCGCGATTATTGACTTGTGTGTTCTATCGTAAGAGCAGCTGTCAGACCACCTATGCGCTCCCACCTGCCCAATTCCCCTGCATTAATTCTCACTTGTCTCTACGCGAGCACGTAATTATAATTGTGCTTCCCTGTGGCCTGATAAATAGCAACACATTGATTCTTCTTCTCTGACGTGCACTCGAAGGGAGGAAACGCACGGCTCGACTACTTTTTTGGATCTCGATGATCTTCGGCCTTTTCTCCAGCTCAGCTTGGGCTCGTTCTAACTACCTTCGAATCGTCAATTAACCAGTTTCTGATAAAAATCAAAATTCATAATTGTGCCCACCGTTAAAGAGGCGGTTAACAAACGGCAGATCTACGAAATAAAATAATAACGAACAATACGAATAAGAGTATAAAGTGCACGTTGATTAGTATTTTTCTATTCTTCTTCATAATATTTTTCTTACAGAAATAAAGATAGCGACAATAATAGCGGATTGTCATTTTTCACCGTTATTTACTTTTCTGAATGGCGTATTTCCATTGCTTAATGTCATATGAAATTATATTTTGGGGTAATAAAGATAAAGTATTTTTAGCCCAAAAGCCTGTAATGAGGATAATGTGTCAGGTAAATTCAAGCAGAGAGCTAATCATTTACTCATTGATGGTATTTTTAATAAGTGATCAGGATAAATTTAGTACCAACTCGAATATGCATTCACTTTATACAATAAATAAAAGTATTTTACAAAAGTCTCTGTGGGTTGCACAAAAACGGGTGGAATATATCTGAATATCACTTTTTAACAAACTTCCTGATAACATTAAGAAGCATTTGATTGAACAGTGAGCTTAATAAATTTTCTACTCAACCACTCGTACTCTATAAATGAGCTTAATAAACATGGAACATGTAATCTTGATAGTTATCATTAACTATTGCTAGTATTTCATTATTGAAGTATTTTATAGTGAAAATAATAAATGTATTGATTTTATAACTTCAAAATTTAATTTTTATCATTTGATACAAAAAATGGTATTATAAATTATTTTGAGGTAAATTAAGTTATTAATTAATTAATCATGAGGATCTATAAAAATTAATCTATTGAAATTCTGTGTTTTAAAAATTTACTCGGATATAATTATTTAGTGTAACGACGCTATCTGGGGTATGAAATTAAATTTATTTATACTTTTTCTTCTTCAGGCGCTACAACATTAATTTGAGAATTTTTCGGCCTTCTCAACTATTCCATTTCTTCCTGTCATGCGAACAAATTCTCCATAAGTTTTAAACCTCCACGTCCCATCTGTATTTTGGTTTTCCTTTCATGAATCCATTGCTGGTTTCCACTTAACATCTTTTCTGGAAGTCTGACGTCTTTCAATCCAATTTAATCTCTCGTATTTTATGGATTTTATAATATTTTTATGTTGAATCTGTCAAGTTCTTTTCTCCAAGCGCCATTGGCTTCCTTGGTTGGTTCACATTCTCTTTTCAGTATCTTTCTTTCAAATAATACAAACTTTCTTTTATCAGCTTCTTTTAAAACACAAGTTTCACTAGCAAACGTTACCTCAGACAATAACGTTTCAATATGGCTGCTCTTGATATAAATTTATATATAAATGAATCTTGATAGGCAAAATATGTTTTACTGCCAAGTGCTTTCTTTATTCTCTTAGCCTATTGTGTTATTGACATTAACAATTGATGCTAAATACTTAAGACTTTTAACTTGCTCGATTTCCCTGTCATTACATTGTTAATCTATTTTTTAAATCTGAAATGCCTTATTTTTTGGTCATTAATAACCAATTTATACATTCTTATAAATTATATGGTCAGAAAATTTATTTAACGATGCCTTATAAATCCCTGTGACCCGTAAATAGTGACGTTTGTTGTGTCTTGTGCATTTACAGCGTCTTTTACACTTATAGCAAATTAATAACAACATAAAAATCGTTCGGTGAATATTTTTAAGTGTAAACCATGAAGAAATATATTTTTCCCTTCACAAAGTGCTGATGTTGGAGCCTCGTACGTATATAAATTCTTTATACAATAAACCCCTACTACGTATTTCATATGTTGTAAGAAGAGCGTCAAATATAGACGTCTGGTCTCGCTGTCCAAACAAAATATAATACGTTTGCTAGCACGTGAATACATTTTCCGCGTGAGATGATAAATAGCTTTCTCTGAGGAGGTTCATAATTGGAAAGGAGATTGGGCTCCGAAAGATTAGAGGCAATTCTGGTAAGAGGCGCCGACACATTTCCGCCATAGAAACACACTCATTCCCAACAGACATATTTACAGTTTGTTCGAATGGCAACTCGGCTATTACAATACTAAAATCAAATTTGCTCCACAGTTCATGTTGACAAATGAAAGATCAGCGTGATTCATTACTAAAATGCACGCACGGTATACTGTAAATCGTTCACGAGTAATTAGTTTCACAGTCCGTAAAAGAAAAACCATTTATTCTGTATCATAAATTAGCTGAGGATTAAATAGAAATAGGGTTATTGAAACAGCGCATAAACTGATTTTTATTACTTGTTTACAGGAAACCAAAATCACTTTTGGATAATGAAATTGAATGTATTATTTTCTCAATAATTCGTTATTAAAGTAATGGAGTTCTCGTATATGTTTTTCAATTAGTGCACTAAAAAGTTGAAAACATTTTATAATATATTCACGCAATGTTTCATTTACCCCAACACGTTGTGAGATTTCTTACTTCCGCCCAATAAAAATGTTTCCCGTATGTTTTGTGAATTAAATAGAAATATTTTTGCAACTTCAAATAATTTTTAATCCATAACACTCGTAAAGCTGTCAAGTTTAAATTATGATTTATAACGCTAACTACAGCTGTAGAAGACATTCATAAACGTCAGGCATAAAATATTTAATGCTTAAACGGAATATGCTAAATTTTTCATTTTTAACTGTTACTAAAAATCTGTCAAAATTATTACAAAACAACACAACCCGTACTCTTAACTATATTAAAGTTCCTATTTTTTATCCTACCGCAAGGTGGGAATAGACTTCAAAATTTACGAATGAAGTAAGTGTTTTTATTTTCTAAGAATTGAAAAATAGAATATGGTGAAACGTCTTAGTACAATCATAGAACTACAAAGTAACAAAGTTCCATTTATATCAGTTTTACATATTAATAAAAGAAAAAATAATTTGACAATTAAAACTAAACATATAATATTTATATGGCAAGTACTTTCTTTAAATCCAAAGAAATGTTTTGCCTTAATTATTTTAGGTAATTTATTGAAGAAAAAAATTTAGCCTTTCATCAAAGGGTCATCATCATTTTTCTTGTACTGGAACTATGATTTAGTTGACATAGGAAATATCTGACAGTAATATGATAATATTAATTAACGTTTGTAACAAAAATTATTTGGCATCTAATTGGGCACAAACAAACAACTAAACAGAAAATTCCTGCGACTTTTCTCGTGCCAATTGGTGGATCTTCTCAATCACTGAACGGAAATCAATTAAATGAGAGGGAACCTCTCAAACAGACCGAAGAAAAGAAGGTAAAGATATCATGCACCCAATAGGATGTCATAGATTTTACGTAGTGCATATGTGTCACTTTTAACATCAAGAGCATCTAAAATGTTGATCATTTCCGAGATGATTCGACGTCAAGAATTCTGACATTAGCCCAATTAAAGTTATTTTTAACGAACCACAGTCACCTACATAATCACAATCGATGCAACCTTTATAAATACAGAGAAAAGCACAAGTTTCGCAGGTAAATAAAACCCTCTTCGTCTTCAGGGATGAAAGAATTGGCCTCCTCGGCTAAACCGGAGGATATTGGTACTTGTATTTTGTCTTGAAAATGTCCCATCGAAACATTGCCTTGTCCGTGCTCTACCCGACGGAAAGAAAAGTATTTAGTATCATGTAACCCGGGCAAGGAAGTTCTAGATTAGTTCACTTTAATGTAAAGGAAGCCGGCGGCTATGTTCTGCTAATGAAAATAAGATTTAGATGGAAGCGACTCTGTTTCCCATTAAGGACTGGAGGCCCAGAGGAATCCTGTGAGTGTCACCCTCGAGGCGACCCGGGCTCATGGGTGTGTTGTTTTCTGCTTACAATCACGCCCTTTTTCAATTAGACACCTTCATTGTCCACGCAGTTCAAACGACTCGCAATTAACTAAACAAAACATCGAAGCACTTAATTTACATAAAGCCATTAATTACCGAGCTATAGGAATCCATATAGGCACAAATCACAATTTACACTTGCAATAAATCATTCTGCGCATACCAATAAAGATGTCCGGCGTACTTCTAAATGGGTACGAGCTGTTAATGTTTATAGAAGCATGCGCTACACCAGTCGAGCAACTACGGAAACCTGCTAAGCCACATTCAATACCTCATTACTAGTTAATAAGTTCTTTTAAATGCTTCACCGCTTCCATGTGACACTCAGTTAAATCAACTGAAATCGAGTTTTCGGTGGCCAAAATGCTTAAGAGCTAATCACATTTTTGATTACCATTTATTAAAAACCGCAATCTATAAAAAGCAAATAAAATATGCTTTCGTTCATTTTCAGATGACCAAACTGGAAAGACAGGATTTTAACTTTAGGTTTCCACTGGGTTATTCTTGTAGCTAAACTAATAATTTTGGTTGGAATAGATCAATAAATTATATTTTTGCTGCGGAACTGTCCTGTCTGTGATTACAATTTTGTTTTAACAAATACTTTTATTACAATATCTGATACTAAAATAGAATAGCTTCATGATGATGGTACGGCCTTATGGCCACGATATTCGGATTTCCCATTTTCTCACTGGTAAAAATACTCCAATATTAGCACTGAATTTTATAAGAACCATTTTATTATTTCGGTATCATATACATATATAAATTAATGAGAAATTGTAGAATTCATTGACCTTGGAAGATGTTAATGGGAGTAATAAAATTTTATTTGAGCTTAGGTCATTGTATTATTCTCAGGGCTAGAATCGCATCCCTGGTATCGACACAACAAACGTACCAGTTTTAAAGAGTCGATACCTGGGACCATTGAATATAACGGATCGAGAGAGAAATGATGTTTTCATAACACAATTTTAAACACTCTTAAGTTTATCTGTTGCTTACTTCTCAATGCTTATAACCGAAATTTAGGTTACAACAAGTATGGAAGCAATATCCATGTCCTTTAAAAATTATTCAAGATTCTTTATATATATATATATATATATATATATATATATATATATATATATATATTGTAATATAATGCCTGGGAAGGGGGTTAATTTAATATAAAAAAAATTTAATTTAATTTTTAATGACATTAAATTAAAATATAATTAAGAGTTTACACAAATTCAACAGGGTCCTTTTTTATTTGCATGTTGGTAATTTAAAATTTATTCACTCTTGAGTTTAAACTTTAAATGATTCAGTTAAACTACATTCAATATTACAATAAATGTTCTGAACATAAACCAAAAAAAAGAGGTCGTATGTAAATCTTCACAAGAGTTTCTGGCATCTTCCTCCTTTACACTTTCTCGTCGGCGTAACAATTCTTAGCATCTCTAGACAGATTCTTCTTCCGTCGGTCGGGCCTTGTATCCTGCTCGATGTTTTGCATGCGAACTATTTTTACTCCAACACTTTTTCCCTTTCCAGACTTCCTCGTTTTCCGGGTTATTGATAGGAACTGTCCTGTTTCCTCGCTTGTCCACCTTTTAGCTCTTCACCCTTCGTTCCACACCAGAGGTTGGAAACCTCTTCTCGTCTTTGATTTCAACAAATATGAATTGATTTTAAACTTTCGCGGTCTTACTCTCGCCTTTTGGAAGGATTGAACTTCGGGTATTTTGGTCATGTATGACCATGGCAGGGTTCTCCCATAATCCTCCGCCTTTGTATCAAGGGACGGTTTCTCATCGACACGCCGTCACCTTGGCGCCAAATTTTATGCCCGTAATTTCCAGCAAGCGTTGTTTTTTTATCCAAATTTAAAAATTAATCTTGAATTAATTTGAGAAGTGTTCTACCGTGCTACAATATATATATATATATATATATGTATATATATATATATATATATATATATATAATTATGGAACCTAATCATAAAAAATCTTTAAAGTTTATTAGAATACTCAAAATCTTTGAAGAAATTGTAGATTACAATATCAATCAATCATTAAAGTTTCACAGTCTATCTTCATTTTGTAGGGCCGAAACGGAGTAATATATTGTTTAAATCTTAAAAAATTATTTTTTGAATGTTTGGTAATTTTACTTATTTATAGTGTTATTGCAGTCAGATAAATATTAAACACGAACTTACGTTTTACTGTGGTTTTGTTTTCTGTCTTTCTCTTGGGACATGTTCTAACTCATTCATTAAATTTTACAAGAAGTTTATGTCACACGGTAACAGTCTCGCAGTAAAGAGTATTGAGTGACGATGAAACAAAGCAACACGCACTCATTAAAGAAAATAATAACGAACAAATCAAAACTTGTATCAAAGGAAACGATACCAAAAGTATCGATCCTCGAATGTATTGGAAAAAAATAATTATCACTACCTGAAAAATGGTAAAAATAAGTATCGAGTACTAACAATACTTGTATCAGTAGAGTCAAGTGTCCTTTCATTGTGATTCAAGAGTTGCTTCGTCAAGAGAACCAGACACAATTATAATTGTTATTACAGTTACAATTTAAACTCCTAACACGCAATTAAAAGATTTCCATTCATATCAGAAAGTTTGAAACTGTTTCAGAATCCTACAGAAAGCCACAGTCTTTTCGTTGCTGGCTCTGCTGAATTGGGAAAAAAATGCTATATTTTAACATCCAGTCGGAGTGTCACGATTCAGTAATTACGAGTGGAAAGATTTGTCGTGGGCGCTGTCGAATATGTGGAGTTTTTTTTAATTCACTCAGTTTTACACGCGTTCGACGACAATTTATGACGAATTCTCGCGAACACAAACTGTTTTGTGGGTCTGTTTGGTCGTTTATAACTCCAGGACCAATTGACGGGTTGAAATGTGAATCGAAATTTGAATTAAGTGGGGTATTTAAATCACGTAAACGAAGTCAATGAGGCGAAGGGAGAAACTGTGATTGTTTATCTCTGGTCACCCCAAAAAATCGTTTTAACTCAACAAACAGCGGTATAAAAGTCACTAACCTGAAATAGAAAACGGTTGACCACTTTCGACACCTAATAAACAATTTGTCTTTTATCGAAGAAAATTAACACATTTTAAAGGAAATGCTAAAATTTTCGCTAAATTATTAACTTATATCTTCAATTTTAATTATCAGAATAATTTCCAAAGGATAATTTTTTTTTTCGCCGCCGTTGCCCAGTAAAGCAAGGTTAGCATTCCATCTAACTGTCACGATCCATTGTTTCCGGAATCAATTATATCCTTCATTGAATTAAAATTTCGTACCTGCTGCCTTGATTAAGCTGCAACTTTCCAGTCGCGAGGTCTAATGAACAAAGGTCTAGAATTCCTTTGCAGAGCTTAGTACAATATTTGAAAGAGCTTTCGGAGGTCTGTTTCAAAGAAATATTATAAAATAATATATGTGCTTCGAAATCAAGTTTCTTTGCAGTACTCTTAATTCTAAGACGGTTTGAAAGTAGTTTTACTCATTATAATATTAAACGTTATGAAAATTCCTTCACTGATTAACAGTTTATAAATAACTAATTCATTAATAAACGCGACCTTTATTTCTTTGTCCTAACAACCTTTTCTTATTTCATATATTTAATCACTTTTTCAATTGTAATATTTATTAAATTTTATAATTGCCTTACCGCATTTATTTAACTTTCTATTTATTTAAATTGGGATGTTATTTGATGTACTCATTTCAATTATTTAATTATTACAGATTTAAAGCCTTACATTTCCCACTTTACAGTTGTGAGATATAACAGAAAAGATAAAGGTGGAAAAAACGTCATTAATTCGCTTCCAGTCCACAGTTTCCTTTCGCTCAGGTGGCGTTGATTTATTTACTTATTTATCTTCTCTTGTTTGCTTGCACATCATTTCGGGATCGGATTGCTACACCATCGACAACCCCCTTTTTAAATTTCTCATATTCCACAGATTCTTTATTCTAACTGAACCTGCTGAATGTGTAAAGCGATTAATTTTTTTTGTTTTCATATAATAAGTGTAAAAATAATTAAACAGATACATGCATTACTTAATTCCTTTTAATAAAAAAATAATTAAGTGACTGCTTGCGTTTCTTTTATTGAGGAAATGTCTGTTTTAATCCCCTCTTCCGCATAAATCTATAGGTAATAGAAGGGTATGTTAAAACAGAATTTGATTTTAATGTTGTCATTCTTTAATTGTTTGTTATTTAGTGGATATATTTTGACAATATTCTATTATGTATATCGTTATATGTGATTCATAAATATTTGTTTTGTGTGTGAATGTGGGAATTTATATTAAGTGCATCTGTTATTCTGACCAATAAATAATTGTTAATCACAAACGGCTGAACTAAAATTTCCCAAGTGAATGAGAAGGGTCATTTACTGAAAAATTTTTATGGAATATAATTACATTAAAGTAAATGAAATATAATTTGAAATTTAGTAAACGAGAAGCAGCCGTCACAATTATTTAATTCGCACAGTAATTACGTACGTAACAGAAATTTCATATGGTTGGAATAATTTATTGTGTGTTGCAACTTGGAATCCAATTTTGGTGCCATTGTAGCCTGTCCCGACTTCCTTCACGGTCCGCAAACGACGCCCGCATAGTGGATGACATTGCTGTAGTTTGAGATATAATAAATCAAACTGATGCAAGAAATGGAGCTGCCTCTGTGCTCAGAACCTGTAAAGTTTAAAACTCTCGTGTTTGGAAGAGAATTTTTTTTACGAGTATCATTGTGATAATTTGATTTAATTTATCGAAGGTTTTTTCTCCTCAATATTCCTTTAAGTGTAAAGGATTCGCATAAAGCGACTGGTGATTTTGGTTCGGATTATTGTGAAACAAAATGCGTCGAACTGGGACTTTGTCATATCGCGGGAGCTTTCTGGAGTTGAAGTACTCTTACGCAGGAAGCTTCGGCCACAGGCTAGACGGCGTGGAAATATCTGATGGCAGGGGGAGGGAACATCAGATAATTCAAAACTTGAAAACACAAATTTATTCCCCTCCCTCGCCGCCATTTTTCATCGTCTCGGACACAGCGAGCAATTCCATTGTTGTTCCGAGATAGGTGGTGATAAGGGCGGCCGGTCTGTGCGTGTGAGGCCGGGCTGGACCCGCCTATCTAGCCTAGAAACTGTCCCTCGCTCTTTGTCTTACATCTTAAAGTATACTTCTCAATTGGAAATGCTTTCGTGCTCGTTCTTTTATCCGTCGATCCGACCACGTCGCCTCGTAGTGAGGCGAAGGGCTCAGCCCTGTGACTTGTTCCTCCGATAGCGAGTCGCAAGTGTTTCATACTTCTCTGAGCCACTTCACATATTCCAAATCCCTATAAAAATATGTTTTATATATTTTCACTTCGATTGGTGTAGACCGTGCTCATTTAAACCAAACCATTTTTCAATTTTGAGAAGGTCCTCAGGACAATGTACCAACATAAAATTTCTATTTAATAAGTGTTTTTTGTTTGTACATTTCCCAGAGGACTTCACACGACTACAAAGTCACTTAACCGACATATAATAAGTAATTGTCCATTTATAGTGCACATCTGATGTTGCCCACGGATTGTGGAAGAAACGTAGTGTATTAGAAATTTTTGTTAACAATAAAATGAGGAAATAATTATGGAAGTTCCCATCCATTATTATTACTACGGAACTGCACCACGTTTTCGGTTGCTATTAATCTATTTAAATATTTTTCTGAAAAAATTATGCCGCATCACTTCTTATATTTATGAAACTACCCTCCAAATAATTTTTTTTGCTGTACGATTCCAATCTCCGATTTTTTAATTTATTATTTTTCAAACATCCCACATATGTCTGCCTTCTAAAACTCTAAACGATTCTCCTAAAAGCATCAATTTCTGTCTTGGCCATTACACGGTCCCCGTGCAATTCCCGATCTTTCTCCCAAATGTAAGCTTAAATTGATTTCATAAATTTCATACTTTCGCCCCGATTAGATTAATCGAATGGCTTTAATTTATTTAACGTTTTTAATTTAATATTTAATCGAGTTCAAATTTTACTAGTATTTAATACACCTAAGTCCTTATGCAAGATCAACTGATCAAAAACGCTACACAGTAATCGGTATAGCGGCCCATTTTAGAATTCATGTCTAAAGACACATAATCAGAATTAATTAATGGACTGAAAGCCAATTTCGGATACGAATTTTTAAATGAACCAATATGGAAGTATAAGAAAATAATAAATTTCGACTTTGAGAGCCGTGTGGCATTCTCCATTTTCCATCGACCTATTTAAACTATTTGTGATAGTCCAATCCGAAATTCCTTGACGTAGACCATTATCTGACTTTTTTTTAGCTTTTGTAAGAAAATGGCATCTTGACTGAATTTACACAGAATGTTTTATTAAAATCTATTCTACCTTCGTAGTTCATTTCTGTAATACAGGTCTGGTAGAAGAACCACTTTTTTCCTTCCAAATATCTGTGAATATATGCTGATATTATTTTCTCTGTATTTTTACTAATTCTGAAGTATTTCGAAACGTCACTTTCTATAACCGCATTTCAAATTGCACAATGAATTATACGATTCGTCTAAATTAATTTTTATCAACATAAAATAATATTATAAATATAATTAAAAACACAGACAACGTAGATAAATAATATTTCGTGTCTGTAGACAAAATTTAGAAAATAGTACATCTGAAGCTGTAAATATATGCATATATTTACTCTGTCACGCTGTTCCTTTAACTGGTCTAAGGACTTGAAAATTTCCAGAAAATATATGAAATTATCGCTTTTATTTTGGAAACGTGACGTTTCCTAATATAGTTTTAGTACCGTTCCAGGTTTAATCGTTGTTTTAAAGAAAAAGAATATTAATTAACGTCGAATGTATGTATCTTTTAGTATAAAAATTTTATCGTGATGCGCTGTAGAACTTGTATTTACATGGTATATTTTTTTTCCAAATAGTGTTAAATTCCAGCGTACGATACTAACAGTTTCAAAGCATTGTTCTTTTGAATGAAAGGATGTAAAGTGGTAGTATTCATTTGACGGCCACGGATGCGATAAAAATAAAAATGATAGGAATTTGAGAAACGCATTGATGTGCACGTGGGCCACATTGCACATTGAAAGGCTGCACAATGCTGGAAAATTCTTTGATCTTTGGCCTTTAATTTGCACCATTTTTGCAAGTAGATGTATCCTCTGTAAAAAATCGGTCGTTCCGTACAGTTCGTTTTGGGTTAAATTTCAGTGAATCCCTGGTGACGTATTTCACAGAATGTGCAAGGGAGGTCGCTCTGGACTTAAACAGTGTTTCAGTGTTGATGCTCCAGTTTCGATCGTACAATTGTTTTACATTTTGACGTTTGCTTCTTTAATTTTCTAACTTGTAGTTTGGGGAAAAATGCTTTGAACAATGTTACTCATACTATAGGTTCATCTTCAAATTATTGGTAGCATGTTCGACTACTATTTTTATATTTCGAGGAGGAAATAGAACTCAGGTTTGCTTGCAACATCGCCTAATAAATTGTAGGACACAAACCGTATTCCTCTAGATGTTCTTATAAGTGAATTGTTGTATTTTCTTCTTTCAAGTCAATCATTTAAATTATTGGACTGTTCGTTTTCTCGAAAAAATGTGTGTCAGTAATTTCAAATTTTGTTGGTTAGTGTCACAAATGAGTATAGATTATATAAATCCCGCCCCTTGTTTCCAACTATTTAAATTTTAAACTAAGTTTCCAATTTTTAGAGTTTGCCATAACATAATATTTATGGGGAACAGTAGCCCAGTCGGAAACTTAAGTGACAGATACCTATAGTGTGTTTAAGTTAACAGGTCACGTCTTTCTCAGTTTCATGACGTTCTCACGGCAGCTTCAGGATTTTATTCCATCCAGCAAGCCTACCGGATTGAATCCCATTTATTTCGCTTCTTGTACGCGAATAGTCTTCAAACGGACTGTCCACGTTCTGTGTGCTCCGTAAGGTGTACAATGAAAAATAGACTCTCCATAATCGGAAGTGAGGTAATCTAGTAGCCACGCAAATCCAATGATTTTCAAGAAGGATTTTACTCAGGCCTTCACTAATTATTCCACATCTCGATAAGTCACGGATTACGTACTTTTATTATCACGTAAAAACATTATATTGGGTACTCCACGTCGCGTGGCAGTATTTATGTACACTCGTCGTCAAAAAAATGGAACAACACGCAACACAAATGTTATCCCGTTTGTTTATTCGCTGTGATTGAAAATAAATCGCTCCATTACAAGACGACTGGCGAGTATGCTGCTTTTCGCAAAATTAGAATAATCCCTTATTCATAACTTAGCCAGATACATACAAAATAGCCGCCAAATCATAAATTTATTGACCAAATTAATGTAACATAACAATACGGCAATCTGCAAGTTCCTAATTTTCAACTAATTTATTGTTAGTATAACTGCAGGGTTTCAGGCTACATATTCGCAAGTTCGAATTTAACTCAGAATTACGTGTTTTTATAGTGAAATATATTAAAGTGAAAATATTGTTGCCTTTAGAAGGCAAGTGGGATGACGAGTGTACATCACTGCTTATAAAGTATTAAGAAAATTATAAATGGACAATTCAGGTTTCTTGCGATTTTGCTGTCTTTCAAATCATAAATTTAAAGTATTATGTAAACTGTATTTTAAAGCGTAATTGTGGTATGGACTCCTGCTTTCAATCTTGAGATTAACTGTGACATTGAGCTAGGATTAAATTCTCACGACACGAATAATACGTCTTGTGGGTAAATTAATTCTGCATGGGCTACAGAATTTATTGATGGGATGCAACAGAGAACTTTTATTGTGACCAGTATCTGGACTACATGACAGACATCCTGTGTGTTCCTACTCCAGAACGAGTCGCGCTACAGAAATGATCAGACGGAATACATAGGACGAGATGACTATCTCGTTTCTCGCGTTCCGCCGATGAATTCCGCCTTCAATTGATCTAAACGCTGATCTTCTGCCTTAAGACAACGCCTTAAAATAACCATAAACTTTAACACTGACATTTTTGAATTGTTTAGTTTCGTGGTTGAGAAACACTTCATCAAATTTTCGGGGCCTTTAGCGTTCTTTATTCCCTGCTGAACTTCCTCCTGTCCTGAGTGACTAAGCCGAGTTTGAATTTCTTTCCTTTCCATAAAAATTATTTTAATTATTTTGACAATGTCACACCCTTACTCGTATATATATATATATATATATATATTATTAAACAAAATTTCAATTTGTAGTATTATAATATTATTTAAATAATATTGTATTCCTACATCTATTTTATAATAATTATATTTATTTAACAAGCATTAACGAACATTTTTTTTTGAATTATAAAAAAGCCTATCATAAAATTTATTTTAACAGCAAATTTGAGGAAACGTTTATAACGTCGACAAACCTTTCTGTCTGAAGAAATGTTGTTGTGTACTGAAATAAAATTTAATTATTAATAAAAATTTGATTTGTCGTAATGTATCATATTCTTATCGTATTAATTTCTTTTAAAAAATATGTTTGTTTCTGATGTTTTTCCAAAACACTTTTTTTATATTAGGTGTTAAATTATGTAATGATAATTATAAATCACCGAGTTCTATAATAATTAATTGTTTCTAGTTTTTCCTAATAAATTGTTAACGTGACTGCCTCGAACATGTAAGAACTAGTAAAAGCTAAAAATGATTTGTTCGGTGATATTTGCCGTATTTTTTGAAGAATATTTTTACAAATACAAAATTTGGCATAAACTAATTTTTGAAAATTCATTTTACCTTCCAAATTCTTCCTACGGCGCCATTCGAGGCATATACAAAAGGCGATATGACATTCTGCTTTAGATGCGTGGATCATAACGCCCACAGCAAATCTATAAGACATTCATCAGATAATTTAAACAAACATTATAACAGACATTTTAAAAATATTTTATTCAGCGACGTTTATGTTCATTTTTAGACTATCATCAGGTTGTTTCTTCTTCGTATAAAAATTTATCTAATAATAAAAAGAACAATATTCTTGGATCTTAGATGTTGGTGTAAAGAAGAAGAAAAAATTATATTGCAGGCCTCCTGAGGTGTAAGGGTCAGCATCACAGAGGTCCGGGGTTCGAATCCCGGCGAGGGCATGGATGTTGTGTGCGTGATTCCGTACTGACAAACCCCCACTCGTTAGTTTCCCTATACAGAAATGTAACATAAAACGAAGTCATTAAAGTCTTAGCAGTTGATGCGACTGTAAATAAAAAATTTTACTTCTCACTGGTAAGTGAATGTTTATCGGTGTACAGAAACGTCGTTGCTTACAATATTTTTAAAATGTCTGTTATAATGGACGTTTAATTTATCTTCTTATATTTATACATATTAAATAGGATATTATTATATAACGATTACACATGCCTTAAAAATGAATTAAATTAAAAATATAAATATTTAAGATTGACTACTCTAGAAATATTTTAAACTTCCATCGACCCTACTAGGGCCCGTTGGGAATCCCTGGTTTTAATTGCTGTCAGTAAGAAAAGTACAGTTTTTTTTATACAAGCTTCATGCATTTTATTTCAGTACAGAGTGAAGTTAACAACAAAGTCATAATAAAATTAACTTTGATCGTTAAATACGAGCCGTAATTCTGACTTAATGATGTATAGAATTATGAATTGAGACTTTACAAAATGACGTACACTCATCAAAATTCTATGAAAAATGTTGTACATATGTCTATTAAAGATATTATTTATCGTCTGTGCGTGAAGACGATAATTTAATTATAATTGTGTTCTATATATATCCAGTTTTCCTCATTAGTGAAGAAGTAAATGTAAGGGCAATCGCCTTCGGAGTTGGTTTGGCAAGTTCGTGGTTTGAGGCGACTAGTTAGGTGGGATAGAGGGGGACTTGGTCACGAAACCTCCATTATTACCCCGTTCCTTTATCACGAATCAAACAATATCGCTGATAATTCCTCCTCGCTTTCGAGCTAAATCCGTCGTAAATAATAAACAAATTAGCTGCGAATGGGTAATTAGAGGTGTGGATTACATATTACGTTTTTTAGTCGGTAGCGGAAGCTGAACGATGCCGTAAATCAAAGTGGCGGCGATTCTTTATCGGCGTGGAGGGGATACGACATTGTCAGATACATTTATCTGCTCTGTCTCGAATCATAACCGGTTACGCGGCCGTTGCCGCTCAAATTTACAAACATCTAGAGTTATTGTTGCGGTCTCGGTCGCGTTCGGCCACACCCACACAACTTTATTAGCTGTTTCTTCACCTCCTCGACTCGCCGACCATTACTCTTCCAGCTTGTCGCATCTCTAATAAAGTTTTAAGCAAAGTGTGTACACATCTAATACGCGTGGAAATTTTATTTACATATTCACTTTGCGTAGCGTCAGTTTGAGGAACATGTCCCCTGCTGCTAGCATATATGAGCAGCCTACTCAGGAGGAATGTACGGTACGAGCTCAGGCCTCTTCACAGATGTCACCTCACAATACATCACACGCAATCACAAACGAACTGCTTCTCAAATACGACTTTCCGAACAACAATCCGAATTTTTAAATATGTTTCGAATTCCTATAAGTAATAAATAAAAATCATGTACGAATTATATCCAATTCTCCAGATAGTCAGAAAAAGAAACATGCACATTTTGGTTCTGCGTCACGAAATATAATCATTTTGGAAAGGCACAACAGGGATAGAATTTTTTTTTCAGAAAACGGCACTTTGAAGACTATTGGAACATAGAGGCTCTTCATGGACACATAGACATATTGATAGTTTTATTCTCCGTTGCCCTCTTATGCAAAATTAGGATTCGCCACAGCTTTCACATACGTAATTATATAAATAATAAATGAATAACAAATTAAATTATACATTAGACCGAAATGTACTAAATAATCCCAATTACTTACATTCTATAACTAAATATTTACCAGTATATTTATTACATAGACGGAATTTTTTTTAATAAAATATTAACACATTACAAATGCACTACTGTATACATTTTGTCTGTCACATCACTGAAGCAACTCTAAATCATTTCCTGAATTCGTCTCCCGTCAACAGCTACGAAGGGATGTCATCGTGTATTTTTGCTAAAACAAAAACAGTGGCAGGAAAACAGAACTAAAGAGGGAAAATGTACATACATAAAACTGAGTAGCACCTATTAAGCAACTCTGCAGAAAAGACTATTCAGCTGCACGGACACCGTAGTAAAAATTTGCGTGAGGTGTAATAAGTACCATTTATAAGTAAAGTTTTACACTGCTTGACAAATGTATCGTAATTGTTGAGGATACTTGTATTTTCAGGTTAATTAATGCCATACCTAGACGCATAGAGACTAAGTCTTTACAGCACAGTTCATGCATGTTCAATAATAATTTGTTCATTATTAGTTTATATGCAGCTGATTCTCCGCCACTAATTGTAAACAACATAAAACTAATAGAAGATTTAAAAAGTATAAACGGAGAAATATTTTTAACTTAATGATATGTATGATGCGGATTAATTAAATAATTACAATTAATTTACGATAAACTGTCATAAATTTATTTAAATAATTAGTTATTTTTCACATTCACACCAGGATTATCGGATCTTATAAGTAACATTTTGCTCATGAATCTTGAAAAATATCTAAATTTTTGACTAAAAAGTTAGTATTTTGCGAATCAAAATTATAGGTATTTTAATATATGTGTTTGGACACGATTTAATAATTTTGAACGTTGAACTTTCATAGTTTTATGTTTCCAATTACCGTTTTGTTGGGCCGATATAACAAGAATTTCAATCTAAACAATTAATTTTTTAACTATATTATGCCTCTTCAAAATATAATTTTCGTCTTTAATATATTTTACTTCCAATTTACTTTCAATAAGTTAAAAATTGTGGTCTGTTAATACATTAAAAACATAGAATTATTTCAATATCAAAGAGACGATGACATTATCAATACGAGAAAGGAAGACCATGGAAAAGAAGAGAGAAAATTGTAAGTTCGAGTTCTATCGAAAGTGTAGGTAAAGATACGAAATGTATTTATTGAAAGAAGTGAAACTCGCACAAAATTTACGTTCAGGCTTAGATGATGAAGCATTTTATACTCAGTCCTTGATATTGTATGTTTGTTCTCACCGCATTCTGCCCATTTCTTTCTTAAAATGACTAATGAATTAAAAATCTTTTATTTTCCTTCCCGCCAGATGTTTTTTGAGATGATGATTAAATAATTTAGGAAACTATGAAATATTTTTCTTCTTAGAAATTATGAGCGATAAAAAACATTTGGAATTAAAAAATATACATAATAAAACAGTAAACATTTAATACCTATGAGTATTTTCTTAGTGTAAAAAAAAACCTATTTAAATTGCTCCATAGTTATTCTCTTCACAATAAATATTCGTTTAGTTTATTCTTAATTTTTTTTATAATTGTATAACAGATTAAGTGATTTGTGATAGTTGGTTGACTAAATAATTATTTTACTGAGTGCGTGTTTAATATATGAAAATATTATATTATGCCCTTTGTAAGCCTAAAGATAATGGATCTTCCTCTTTTATTGCTATTAAGTTAATGCAAATATTATTTTATATTTTTAGTTATGTGGGACAGATAAATTTGGGTGCCCCTATTTTTACGTACACGTAAACTTCTAATTGTAGCTCCTAATAATTATTTTGTAATATTATGTAATGACGTATCGTATTATAATCGAATAAATAAATAAATCAGAATGAAAGTAATTTTGTTACAATTACTTTACTTATAAATGTGAGTCTTATACATTTCCGCATCCTGTAAGGACGTCTGCAATAAAGGATTTATGGGATATGTCATTAAATTTGCAATAAAGTTTTAGGTAATAACATGGAGCACTGAAATTTACTGTTTTCGCAGCTTCGCAGGCAGGCAGGCAGGCGCACGTCACAATATTTTACATTTCGACGTCACAAAGATTGGAACAAATGTG
The DNA here is from genome assembly GCA_037074705.1 of Zhengitettix transpicula. NCBI lineage: Eukaryota > Metazoa > Arthropoda > Insecta > Orthoptera > Tetrigidae > Zhengitettix > Zhengitettix transpicula. Next base: position 57,699,783 of record CM073595.1, on the reverse strand, counting down.
GAGCTGGCGCGCTCATATTTCGAGGAAATCATTTTAATTTGAATGACACAGGTGAGGAAGAGGGGCCATATCCGGGCGAGAGCGCTGTTGCCGAGCCTCCAGGAATTTCGTAACAGAGGTTGTTAAGAGCAGGTGGTAGATCTTACGTTTTTATGTCGATAGTAAATATTTGTTTATACACTGAGTGTGTTTCGTGCAATCCTTGGGCCTTTTACAACTGGCTCTCGCTTTTGTAGAGCCGCACTGGTCCTTTTGTTGTGAAGGCTCCCGGTGCCACCACTCCCAACTCTTTCTTACTTCCACGATTTCCTTTGTACGTTCCCCGTCCTGACGCATATGGTTACGCAGCTCATATTGGCCCGTTATAAACCATATTAAGTCTCGACACGGAAGAAACGCGGTTAATGAGGTCGATTCTTAAAACGAAGAGGAAACGCAGAAACGGAATAAAAAAAAAGAAGCGGAGCTATAACGCTTCAGGCTCAGCTGCTGCCTTATTCAAATACTTGTGTGCCTCTAGTTATTATATATAGTTAGCGGCAGATTGTAGGCGCTGCACCTGCCCGTCAGCCTCGGGATCCGACAACGGATCCAAACTTATCTATGTAAATAAAGCGATCTGCGTCTGCCTTCAATTCACATACCACGTGTTGTGCGGATGATTGAAATAGGAGTTCCGATGTCTTTATCTGCGCCCGGAATCCGAGAGGACGCGTCATTTTGCTCTTTCAAGTGTTCGACTAAATTACATACCGCGAAAAATAACGAAAACTACCTTCGATTTCCATTTCAGACCATCAACAATTTTGGTCAAATATGTGGACATTTTTAGAAAGATACAATTTACTTGTGAAATGGAAAATAAGAAAAAATTAATAATTTAGATATGACAGTTATTGGCGGTAGTTAGTAGACGCTTTTGAATAAAAATTACTTTCCTTCTGATGTGATTCTTAATTATATTTCTTGCTATCCCAATAAATACCAATATATAATATATTGAGCCATTACTTTGACTGATTCCATGTTTCGTGACACAATTAAGCATTAAGTTTTTAAATTAGTTATAAGAAATTGGTACCCAGTAAATAGAATTCAATAAATAAAATTTGGATTAAATGTAATCAAGACTATAACTACTAAATGTTTAACTAATGAATCAATTATGGACATAGTGTTGCTGTTAATGAACGGAAACCAGAAGGTATATGTGTAAATTAGATTTTTTTTAAGCCTCTGAATACTTAGAATGATGTTAAGGCGGACGAAAACGTTGAGATAAATCCAGTTCATGTAGAATTAAAAAATACTGAATACTTATAATGATGTTAAGACGGATGAAAACGTAGAGATAAATCCAGTTGATATAGAATTAAAAAATAATGTTATAAATACAGGAAATTAACTCATGTAAAAGATTAAATTACAAAAATTTTTGTAAATGATGATATACGTGAAATAAAAATTGAAGGAAAGGAAAATGAGAAGATAAATTTACTTGATTGTAAGAAGTTGGTTTACTTGATAAAGTGTATAAATGTAGAGAGGTATATATTGCACTCGCAAGTAAAAACTGTCCAAAATAATTTATCATCATCAGAATAACTTCGGAGTTACTAATTAAAGAACACAGCCTTGTCATAACTCTTAAAGAAAATACTCTATACATTAGAATGAAATTGTAATTTTACATGAAGAAAGACAAATTTAAGGCACATATATTTAGAAATTAAGAGAATATTATAAATAAAAGGACTGAAAGTGAAATAATAAGTAGAATTTATGTTCATGTTCTACAGAATATATTATTATAGGCTATATTTACATAATGGTTTCTCTTTTCTCCAATAAGAAGAGTGTGTATGATATAAGTATATTGTAGTAAACAAATTAGAATATAACAAAGTCACCACGCTGCAGTGCCAATTAATATGAGAATCTATTTATGAAAATCGAATTTATTTAACTATTGATTAAAGAAACTGTTAACTATTGATGATTTTGTAAATGAAATAACTTTTATCCAAATTTATAATACAGAAACATTTTTTAAAATTTATATATAATTAGTTTTTGTACACAAACATTTCACATAAATTCCACGGCTTAAATGAGATTCTTTAAACCTTCAGGGTCGCTTATCGGGCCTCTAACGGTAATAGTAACCCGCAATGATATAACCAAATATAAAATTTCAGTATTGAACTGAATTTACTGGAGTATTATTAACATAATATATCTGATAGCTCCTATCGAAGACTATTCCCAGCTTTCAACATTACACATTGCCGACAATAATACCGTCTGAAACACTCCATATTCGTACGCAACTCTTACTGCTGCCTACAATACCTGGGCCACAATATTACGCTGACAATACAAATATTAAATAATTTATAAAATCCTTTCATTATACATTACAATATATTTAAAAGAAATAGAATTTTGTATTGTAGAATTATTATTTAATACATAAGATAATATATACAAAACACCCTTGTGTAAAATTAGAATTAAATTAAAGAGTTTTATAAAACTGTATATTATTGGCTCATATCGCTCTAGGACAGGTATATAGAAGTCCTAATGTAAAAAAAACTACAAGTGTAAAGCCTGAACGATGCTACTTGCTTTTTTAGCTGATTATGACCTCAAATATCGAAACCTTCTTAATTGTTTGACGATGGATAAATAACTGATTTAACATGATATATTGTGAACCTTTCTTGTTAAAATTCCATCCACTGGTAATGTACTATTTCCATTCAAATGTACGAGAAAACGGAAAAAATTATAAGTCTGATAAACCCACGTACTACAGCACGCAAAACTATAAGAAAAATGAGTTAAGCTTTAATGAGTTTTTCTACCACTTCAATTACCTGCTTCCATAACATGCGGATAGAGTTCCACAGTTTGCCAACAGAAGAAAACTATTTTTTCCACTTCTACTACCAACAACATTACTATTACTGCTACTTCTAAGAACAACTGTTGACACCAGGAATATAAAAATAACCTCTCTTAGGTTACTGTGGGTAACATTAGTGCAAATATTACCGTAACATGCACATCTGCTCCTACTACATCAGGTCAATATCACGCAATTATCGAAATTAATTTAGGAGTTACACATGAATTTCGAATTTTTTAAAAAAGTTTGAATACATCCTCAACCATTTATTTTTACTTGAAATTTTACTTGAAATTTTCATTTCGTCGTCTACTTGATATAATTTCTCACTCGTGTATTTTTAATTTTTTATTTTATGTGTAGCTTGTAGTATTTTTATATATTTCTCATATATTGTTGATATTGACTTGTATTATTTCCTCAGTACAGCACTGATAGATGCAAAAAATAAATCTAAATCCCAGTCGCCATATTGAGACGTAATCCCGATCGCACCAAAATTTCATTTTAACCGCGATTTTTTTCGTTTTATACAAAAACGGCTGAACGGTTTTCTTTTGAGGCTGTAAATATATTTCAGACTGCCCAATTTTCTTATATTTTTATTGGGTGTGCATTATAGAAAGATATGTTTTATTAATTCCATTAGTACCCGGTTGAGGAAATAGGATACGTCCTAAATGAAATTAAAAACTTGAAACTATAGCATACTAAACCAGAACGAAAACTTTTTTGTAAAAGTATTCAGAGTAATGATTAAAAATTAATTAATAGCCTTAAATAAAGTTAAATTACAGAGTAACACAGAAAACGAACATTACTCTAAGTAATGCTTAAAATTCATATTAAACAAATAATAATTTAAAGACCAAAAGCGCAAACGACGGACAAGTCACTTCTCTGAGTTCTCGACATCCGTGGTACTACAGACCGTATATGAAATTAAGAGAAGAGCAGAAAAAGCTAAACAGAAAGTTTACAAGTTATGAACTAGAACGTTTACAAAGCATCAAGTTCAACACTTTTCCAGAATAAATAGTTTGAACTATTAGGCGAACGATCGAGATACTCCTGTAATGAGTAAAACTCACCCTTCAATAATATATTATTACAGTGATTCCCAAAACTCTTGTAGTTATTAAGTTTTTATTTTACGCCTGTTTTTTAATTAAGAAATCAGTTAATGATTATCAGACACTTTAGTTTTTCTTTATAGCGTTACGACGTTTCTTGTAGTTATTATTGTTCGTGATCTTCGTAGGTAGAGTATTAAATGAACTTATCCCTGCATGGTGATAGTTTGTCCGATAGTCACATTCATGAAATCCGCCATTGGTTTTTAATTGCGATAGAAACAATAACTAACAAAAAGGTGTAGCCGTAATAATTATTTATGATTAGTGTGTTAAAGAAAAAAGCTTTATTCCATTTATTTTGCCTAAAGTAAACCTAACCGTGCCCGGTGTTTTTATTCCCGTATAAAGTACATTAAACTGTGAACACGTCACTGAACACAGCTACTTAAGTCCAAAATTACGCTTATATCAGAAGCACAACACTGCAGTTACTAACACGATTATGACTGAAACTGCGTCATTTAATCCAAGACATTACGTTCACGACTCAGAATGGATTCCTTCGAACTCATTCGTAATTGTGAAAGCGCACTGTTAACTCAGAAATATAAAACAAATTAAATCTGATTAGGTCCTTTGAGTTGCTGTGCACATAACTACTTCCCAGGAATCTTGAATTGATATCGCTCCTTACGATATTGCGTGAAAGGTGAGATTAATTGAGAGCGTCGTTGCCCCGTGAAATCGCCCTGTCATGAGCCCAATCAATCAGCGCCGCTTCCCAGAAAAAACCCACAACGCTGTCTGCCTTTATTACTGCCATTATGTATTTCATTGTAGCCAGGTGGCGGTGCGATAGCCTCGGGATCATGACTTTGAAGTTAACGTAATCATGTACTTTCTACTAGAATATTTGCCACCTGCATTACACGTCGCGTGAGATTCTCCCCCTGAATGGAGTTCGCGCTGTTTGTCGTATGAATAGTTTATTTTCACTTTCCATTTAATACTGCTGCATTTGTACTTCCATCGCTCTGGTAATTCGTTCTAACCCATTTCGTGCTGTACTTAATCGTCAACGTCATTAAGGTCCTATTTCCATAGATGAAGTAATTTAGGCGAATCTATGTAATTGCATTCTTAGTTTCATTTCACACACCAACCTAATTCTTAGCAATTTATGAAGGACGAGCTTTATACTGAATTAGCTGGGTGCCCGGCGTTGCCCATGTACTTATTTATATAAACCCGAAAAAGTATTTAATTCTACATTCATCTTTAGCCAAGAAGTGATTTAACCTAAATCTAACTGTTCCTAGTTCCGTTCATACTTTCACCGATAGTGCATTAATTCAACAGCTATTAAATACATTGAATTTTATTCCATCAATCCCAACAAACATCCATCCGCATTTCTTTACGAATAGAATACTTTAATATATTCATCGAGTATTGCAGGATATAATTGCCCCTCAGTCTTCACATATTACGATAGATTAAATTTATGAAATTCTCAGCTAGATTTTCAATGTAAACAAATGGTCGCCATATTGGAGTCACTTAAAAAGATTCGAAAATTAACTTACAACTGTCGCAAGGATCGTAATGAATTTCCTATTGTTTTTTATTATCATTGTATCAAGTATTTCTGGATAAAGTTAAACTTTTTATTCAATGAAAATATTTCTGCTTTATTTCATTACGGAAATTCGAACTATTTCCTTTGATCGTCGCGTAGTAACGTCTCTCTTGCGTGACGTCACGGTCTGTTGGCGCGCTGTATTTTAACTCAAAATGATCACATTTTTTAATTATAATTCTTTCCACCTTTATGCAATGGGTTTCTCACCCCCACAGTACCGGTTCTCGAGTTTGGCAAAATGTGTGTACCAATTTTTGTTGCATTCTGCCCACGCAGTAAAATTTGTATAGAGAATAACGTAAATACTATCATACATACATCCTTTTTTATTATATAGATTGTAGGTTCAGATACATCTTTCCGCATTGGCCCATCACGGTTTCCTTTCTATATTATAATTATTAAAAAATTGTTAAATATGAATTTGCAATGAAATAACGCGGGCTTTCCCGGTGTGTTGATCTAATAAAAACTTCTCTAATTATCAACCGGTTTATTAATGCAAACGTTTCTGCGAAATTCATCTCCGGCGTCGTCAGCTGATTGGTGTGTCGAGATAATTTCGATCAATTTATACGGTAGACTCCAGTGCGGTCCAATCAGGAGCCGAAGTGCAGCAAATCCCGACCTTTTCGTGTCGTCATTGGTTTTAATTCTCTTAATAAAGAATTAACCCGGTTGATAAACTGAGAGCCTTTATTAACTGAATTTACAATTCATATTTTCTGTTATACTTTTTTATAACTAATGGAAGGTAACTGGGCCTTTTATGGAGTCACAAAACACCATTCCCGGAAAGGTTTGGCCCCTGGTAGGGATCAGAATGGTTCCATGGTTTTCTTCGTCACGTACGTCGCTGCATTTATCTTCCAGAAACCTATCCTGATTATAGTTGCAATCTCCTCACCTCCGTGCTTCTAATTCTATCCGTAAATAAACGTCTGCGAAGAGATTTGCGTAGTTAACAAAAAATGTTAATGGGATCATGAACGACGATGCCGTCTTCGTTCTGAATCCTTGAGAGAATTCAAAACACAGAACAAATCATCCAGGGTTTTTCACAACCGTAACTGACGTGGTCTGAACTCGATATTAAGGACAACTGAAGAAGAATGTTGTGGTCTTCGTTGATTTATGAAGAAACGGAGAGGCATCCTGGATGATAAATTGTAATTGAGAGGCGATGTGACACAAAGAGGGCAGTGCTAATTTATTCAAAAGTAGAAGCTGAAAATAACCAGCCAGAAACAAGTACAAAAATGCAAGAGCCGACAATACAAGTTTTAAAATCACCTCGTAGATGTATAAGCGAGAGCAAGAAGACAAAAGCTCAGTTATCATAAAGAGCGAGAGGAGAAGATTTGAGCATCGGTTGTCAAGAAAATACCAAAGAGGGCGAGAAAGAACAACATTCAAAGTGAGTTATCATTCAAAGTTTGAAGCAGCAAAACGTCAGAGAAACCTGGACGACGACCGTGCAGAATCATCTCGCTAGTATCAATCTTAGGTCTGAGGTCTGAAAGTTTGCTAGTTTTATATTTATTTTTTATTTCTAAATTTTTAATGTAATTGTCTCAAAAACTGTTCCGATTCAGAAACCCACTTAAGCACCCTTATATGTTACTTCTTTATAATACTATATGCTTTAAAGTGAGGAAGGAATTACTGCAAATAAATACTATATTGTTTAATAACAAGTTTTGTTTTCTTATTTTAACTTGAATAATAACACAAAGATCGATTAATTAATTTTTGTTAGTACTCGTGTTAGAGAATGTCTACTACAGAGAAATGAACCGAAAATATTTTTAACGAACTGCTCCGATGATTGAATATAAACTGACCGTACATAATACTCTACTGGCACATTAATTTCCCGTTTACATTTTAACGATATCCACGCGTTATCGGATGTAGAATTTTTAAATTGTAAACAGTATTAATTTTTAATTGCCCTATATCCTGTTACGTATTTACGGTCATCGAAAATATTAAATAATCCTTAGTAATACACACTAATAAAGACCAAATTGGAGATTAAAAACAGAGAAGAGAAAGAGAGTGTGAGATGAAATATTTCTCATTATAAAGCAGAAATTAATCGTTAGCCAGGCATGTGAGATTTGCCCTGTGCTGGGAGTTCCTGGTTTCCCCGTGTCTGTTAAAAGGCCCTCACGAGACAAGCGATTTATTACCTCCCTCTATTGTAATGTGTTAGAGCTGAAGTCTTGTTCTTCACAAAAAGCTGATCGCATCTCCCCTCAGAGAAATGGATAACCATCGTCCACACTTTCGGTGACAAAAGAGTTCCATCACATAATTGAATTAAAACAAAATTAGAATATACAATGGAGTATTCTTCGGGTTGCCTACCTATTGTTCTACAGAAAGGGTATTCATTTAACGGTATACGAATATAATAGTTACAGAGTATTTCAGATGCGATACTACACTCAGACCACAGCCTAACCTTTTAATTAAGTTGCCACTTTAATTTCGTAGGGCGTAGGTGCTTTTCCATACACTTCTACAGGAACGAAGTTCAGCCATAAAGGTTAGCCTGATCCTTTAATATACTTCCACTTTCAATCTGTGGCACGAAACGATTCACGTCAACCTTAATTATGACACTTCAAATACGTCAACGACTCTGTAATTTACTAGTGAGAAAGGATTTTCATTATCACGATTCAAAACTGAACAAATATCACAGGAATGTTGCGTCAGGAACACACTCTTTGTATATATATATATATATATATATATATATATATATATATATATTCTATGAATGGACAGTTTTCCCTCTAGTAAATACATGTATTTACCCACACTTAAACGATAAAGCGACAAAACTTAGAATTAAAAAGCTGATCAATTTAGTTAAAAAAAAAAAAAAGAAGCAGACGCCTCCGCCTAATACAAACAGACTATGAGAATTAGAACAGTGGAATCGCAACAGTTGTAGTTTCAAAAAATTTCATTTTAATGAATGTAAAATTATCATTTGTACTTAATATTATCCAAATATGTGCTCCATGATTCACAAATCCGAACTTTTACCATGTAAACGCATGAAACTCACATTTGAAATGTTTAATTAATCTCCATTTGTGGAAATGAATAATTGTCCAATGAACATAAATTTGTGTAACACTGTCTGATAAAGAAAAAACATTTACAATATTTTCTGATGTTCTCCTTCCATAATTTTTTTAAACTGCGCATTTCTGTGTTTACTATTGTAATCAATTTTGTATTACAGGAAAACTTATGTAAATAATCACTTTTTTAAAGTTGTGTATGGACAGCCAATGACCACGTCGACCTGTTATAAACCTTTAAAATAATAATAAAAATACTTGAAATTACATTAAATGGATTTCCTATAAATGAAATTGAAATAAATAAATAAAATTATTTTATATAAATTATTACGACGGGTGGGCAGCGTTTCAATTATATAAAAATCGTATATAAAGAATAATATTAATTACGAAAAACGTCATTAAAAAAATGTAACACATCGCTGTATCCAAATGCCACAGTGGCTCTGCTGCTGCAGTTTGTGTTATTGAAACTTTTCCCCATTAAACAAATTAAAGGGAGCCAGTAAATTTTTGATACAAATTACTTAAATAATTATTTATATACAATTTATGGAGCAACGAAATATGTACATTGTTACAGGTCGTAGTTGTCAAATAGTGAATTTTTCATGTAATGATTCATTTTGTCTGTTTGCTGTCGTCACTACGAGCAAGCAGCAAGTGATAAAAAATCACCGCTTGCTCTCTCTCCACTCAACGACTATGGACAACAATCACTTCTCTGCGTGCGAACATATTATAATAATATATACATACATTACATAAATACTCATGGTTATATTACATTATATATGTGTATGCATATATATTAGAATTATTAAAAGAGAACACTATAATTATAATTCGCTTTTGTTTTCCTCACTCTTTACTCCTACGAGGATTCGAAATTTGAGATCAGAGAAACTTCATAAAACCGGAATCAATTATTAATAACTACTTTGACACATAGCGCTTTCAAAGAGCAAATATCGATCGGTCTAATTTATAATTTTAAATAGTTTTCACGATCAACATACTGATAACGTCAATTTGAACGTGCATCTTTTTTCAAGTTTCAAGACAGCCATAACTCTATGCTCCATCTAGAATAATTATAAATGCTTCGCAGAATATAGAGAAATTTAAGAACAGCGTTAATGGCAGTTAAAAATTAAAATGACAGTCAATTCTATACTACAATGAAAATAATGCCAATTTTTATTAAAAGTAATTTATGGAGGCTCCGGCTAAAGTCATAATCATCATAAAATTTAAAATAAATTAATTTGAATTAAATTAGATCAAGAAGATGATTATGGTTTTAGACGAAAACTCTATAAATTATTTAATTTTGAAAATTTTGGTACAAATGTTTAATTTTTAACTAATAAACAAGGATGCAAAAATTTTAGTAAATTAAATAAAAAATCAGTCCTACATAAATAATTGTAATAACTAGAGATAATTATGTATTTAGATAATAAGATTTGTAAAACTATTAACCTATGTAGGAGACAAAGACGAACAATTGGTTAGAAATAAAATACTGCTGCATTTTCAATTTCACAATAATTTATTAACTCCCGTAGCGTTGATATTTTTTAAGACAATATTGCGTCGATTCGTACTACTGTGATACTGAAATAAATCCAAAGAAGGAAATGAAACGAATCGTCTACATTAGCTGAAATATAAATGAAACGAGTACCGCACCTGGTTCGGTCAAAGGGAAATAAAACAATCGTGAGTCAATTAAGTACAATTTATTACATACAGGCAAAAAAAAATAGAGCATTAATATAACATTTTGCGTTAATCTGTTTTGCTATTGCCTCAACTTGGCTCTGTAGCTTGTTCTACGCGGCGTAGTTTATACAACATCCTTAATTATTTGGTTTATGTAGAGTAATTGCCGCAGTTCTTAAACTCCAGTGTATATCAATTTTTCCTAGTCCATTCACATATCATAACGAGAATGTAGATAATCAATTTGACTTTTGAGCAGGCTTCTCTGCATTTCTCAACTCCGAAGGTATAGCATTCACGATACATATTTTAAGAAGTGACGTGTTGTGAAAGTTTGTGCTTGTAAGCGCATAGTTTACGAGGCGTGAAGCACAGGATCCGACCATGTGTCCTCACAAATAAAAGGCCGAGCTGGGGACTTTGTGCAGTAGGCTGGACTCCGTCGTCCATCATTTCCAGCGTACTGAACATTCACCTTTCCCTAGCCCATTCAATTTAAAACCGGTCATCGTAGAATACTCTAACTCACCGCGCGACGTACAGCAAAATGGAATAATTGTAAAATAACCTACGTCTAATTCTAATAGTAGCCAAAAAGCGCATTATTAAAATATTTCTTAAACGGAGAGAGATTTGACCACCGGGCACCAATGCATTGAAGTAATAATTCAATCTAATTACAGTCTCTTCGTACAAAGGCTCCTAGTATATTGTACATAAATGTCGAAGAGAATGTAAAAACAGAAATATTATTATATTTATTTATATTTTATCAACCTCCTTCGGGATTTCTGTAATAAATCAAGGTTCCCACAAGCAGTGACATCTAGCCTGTTTCTGTATAGTATATGATCCGGGGTTGCAGACTTCTTACATACGGTAAGTCGACAAACAGCTCTTCCCCCCCCCCACATCTCATCGAGGCATGGAGTAGGGTAAGCTGCATCGGAACGACGTGGGACAAGTACCAAGAACCCAACCTACCTGATGTTGGTTTCTCTAGGGTTTTCCCTGTATCACATTTAGGCGGGTAGGATCCTTAAACTACAGCCCGCGGGTCATAGTCACTCCGTGGCTAATTTTAAAAAAATTGTCTGTACATTGCTTTAAATGATATACTTTCAGAATATGCTTTAGGGGCATCCGAACCTACGTCATCCAAATTACAAGAAATACGTCAGTCTGATTCGGATGAAACTTTATATTGTTGTTGTATACATCATATTTAAGCTAAAAGGAGAACGTTCCAAATCCTGATTTTAACTTCTTGGGTACTGATTTTGTTCGCTTTACAAGAAAGTGACTGAACGGTTTTGGTCTCAATCCGTGAATAACCATTTGGAAAAGTTGCTCTCCAATTGATTTAATATATAAAACGGCTCCCTCATTCAATTATAACTTTCCTTATTGTTGTTTAATCAACTACTAATTTCATTCATGGCACCAGCTGACTTGAGACAACAATGCCTGGCCTCGGAAAATTGTCAAAGAGATGTCTATGGCCGAAACTAACTACAAAACGAAACTTCCAAACTTAGTTTCAGTCGCTACATATCCATTTCCTCGTCGCCTCAGGTGCATAATAGTATTGTGGAAATGTATGTAGACGTTCCGAAGTCTCAGCATCCCCCAATCTACTGCAGTTTTGAAATTACGTAGTATTAAATGGGAGAGATGCGAAGTAGATATCTTCGCAACGCTTAGAAACGGTGGGAATTAATGGAATTTGATTTCCGTTCCCAATACGTCTTCGTCTTTGGTACGTACTCGCTAAGGCGCTATTCACCGCTGTTAATTAGCGCCACGAGGCAGAAATGAATATGGCTGCAATAATGACAAAATTATCTTACTTTATTTAGCGGAACTAATTTGAATTTGGAGCTGATTATGGCGCACATGCGTCGGCTGGCGGAGAGCTTTTTAGATACGGAACCATTCCGGCGATACTTCTGGGAATGCATTAGTCACTGTTCCCCTCGCCCCTCACATCTCACGCCCTCATATTTGGGCTGCTAACAATCGGACTGCAGTCGATATGCCGCTGTCCCCCCGAGCGAAACTTCATCTTGCAATACTGACGGTTCACCTGCGAAACGGAAATTTACGACTCAGTCACAAACAAAACTGTACAATATTTAAATACGCATATTAACTAATGTTGAAATCAACAGTTGAAAACGTACTCGTAGTATTATCCCAATAACCATCTCAAAATCAATTTTTCGTAATAATCAGACTCTTGTATATTTGACTTACTTAACTCCTTTCACATTTAAATTTATAAACACATGTTGTAATTCATATTTATTAATTATAGAGAACAATACTTCCCAGGTGATTTAGAAACGTAGGTGAATCCTAAGGACTTCAGAGAGGGATGAAAATATTTTACAATAATGTTCCAACTTCGAATTTCCCAATTTATATAAAGGCCATTGCATTCAAGTATTACCTTCCATTAACATTTACGTAAGGATTGGGAAGCGTCATTACATAATTATCTAAATGTTTCAATCAAGGTTGAGACAATTTTCGTTCCCAATTTGAAACCGCCCTTGGTGTTTTACACTAGAATACAACAAAAGATACCCTTATAAATGTGAAATATTTTACAAATACATTATAAATTAATTAAAATACAAAGCAAAAATTTTTAATTCATGAAGAGATTTTTTTGTGGTATTGTTGAATTATTATGCCCAGGCAAATATAAGATAAAGTATGAAACGCTGTGATTTATTTTCAAGTACAAAAATAAAATCAATCGTAACTAATTAAATAAATGTTTTATGACCTACTGCATATGGAGTTCATTTTGTAATCCTTATAGATGCCAGATATAATATAATATTTTTAAGTAAATAAACTACAGTAACATTTTCCAAATGTTTACCGTTTAAATTTTATCCAGGGTCGACATGGTCGCTGTTGCTTCAGAGAAAACCGTGAGCCGTCACTCATTTCTACAAGGCATTTTCAATATAGGAGTCAACTCCAGCGACATGTTATCTTTGCTTTTTCTAACGTTCAATTAATTTTTTCCACCTCGACAAAAACGCAAGAGTGATTCTGGCTGACGTGGACATTCTGAAAATTGTACCCAATCACATTTATTACTCCTTAAACGAATATTTATGGATTCCAAACACCAGTACGTACATAAATATGAAAACACATCAATGAGTAACACATAAATAGAGAAATTCATCAGTGATAGGATAACAGCAAGTAATAACGATAAACCTACGAAAACATGCAAAATAATAAATACAAAAATTAGGAAATAAATGAATAGAAAATTTGTATGTCAGATAATATTTAAGTATGAAAATACATAAAGGAAGGAAAATATTAATGCATATCTCGTCGATGAGATATATATTGAGAAATAATGAGAAATGTTAAATTATTTAATTTCTCATGTTTGAATTTTATTATTTTTATTATTTAAATAATAAATTCAGGGGACAGGAAAGGATTATAATATCCCTCCACAACAAATTCTCTATTTTCACGTTTTCCTTTGTCGTCGTCAGATTAGTGACAGGCTGGTAAAATCAGTCTATCGGCATTTATTGTCTGTTCAATTTAATCATGAGAAAAAATTTGTTTTACTATAAGTGCAACATTTTCACTTTCTTATGAAAAAAAATATTAAAATTTAATTCGAGAACATAATATTTATATCCACTTTGTCCGTAATTCGCCAGACGTCTCTTCCATTATTTCCCAAAATTTCCCTTTCCAATCTACTTTACTCTTCAATTTTGTTTACAATCGCACAATTCGTAGCCTCGATTGATGCCATCAACGCCAGTACTCATCGCTCTAATACCAGTCCTTTCAATTATATAAGCGTTTACAATTATGTGAGCTTAATTCAAGTTATAATATTTTCTTTATTTCAGGACACATACACACTGGTGAAAGTTGCTCGTATGGAATAACGCATAAAATAAAACCTGCGTGTTCCGTGAACTTAAAAGTGTTTGAACATTTTCCCGTGAATGTGACAATGAAAACTGTAGTTTTACCACACTATTCGGATAACAACGGCTAATTTGAATGCTCGCGTCGAAAATAACGGTGAAATAATTTTCAGGTTTCAATTTGGGAGCACGGAAGAGAGCCCAAAGTAAATACGATTATTTATATTCATACCTTGTAGTAAAAAAGATAACCTTAAGGGTTCAAGTACCGTCAAATTAAGTGTAGTATTAGGGATGAAAAAACGTAATTATGCGGGTTGCCATGGCCAGAAGCCACGAAGAGACGTGCGGAAGACGGTGGATGCTCCTGAGATTGGTTTGAGGAACCTAAGTAAATTTCGAATCAGCAGTGGCGGCCGGACCTGCTACTTACTAATTCCGTGTGTATCTAAGGAGGCAGATTGTTTGGGCAATTCCCAATTGGTAGTCATTTAAAAACATACGAGGTTATAATGGACGGCCAGGCCGACCGACCACAGGAGGAACGGACTGTACACATCAATTAATAAAGAGGCAAGTGTGCGGTCTTGTGTTACTTTTTCTAACGTCTTTATACAACTAATTAACTCTTTGTTGGAGATGACGGCGCGGGGTGGGGATGTAATTACGTGTGATTTTTGGGGTCCTGCTAAACAGTCTACCTGCACTTAGAGGTCTGTTTGCTCTTGTTAGCCACTATTATCTTCCTCCGCCGCCAGGAGAAACAAAACTTTAATGTGACTAATTTTCCGCCTCGAGATAAAACTGCATTAGAATATGATTATTTATTTTAATTTCTGGTACATCTGTTACTTAAAACTCAATCCTCGCCGCTCCGAATCGATGATCGACAATTTCTCGTACGTGGACATTTCCAGTTATGCTCTAATATTTCATAAAAAGATAATCTTTGAGAAAACTGAAACATACGTAAGTGTGACAATGCAATCGAAAGTGCTTTGACATGTAATTTCATTTAATGGCAGTCAGTAACAATACAGAGAAAATCTGAGTTGGGGTACTCTATTTTCAGGGATCATAAATTGAAAAGTGAGTTGCAGTCAAGTTTGTTACAGTTCAAATGCAGTCATAAATAGTAATTTTTCGCACTGAGCATTTGAATACGTCAGGGATTTCTAAACCAAGTCATATTCGTTGTAGATACGAGGACGACATGACATAGATGGCGGGTTAACTGCCAAGACCAACATCGCTGTAGTCCACCAAATGAAGTGACCATTCCAAAAATGGTATCTAATGACCGCCGACTGAAATTGCTCGAACAATGGGACTCAAACAGAGTCGTGATCATGATTAGCGATGTTTCACGGTAATAAAGGAAATATTATTGGTCGATTCACGGCCATGGATGAAACGCGGGCGCATCACTTCACACCTGAGACGAAGGAACAGTCAGAACAGTGGACTGAAGCGGACCGGAGGCAGTTCCATTTTCTGGCGGTAGTATTGTGGGGTTCACGTGGTATAATTTTCATTGATTATCTTCAAAAAGGAAAAACAATCAACGTCGAGTATTATGAGAACTTATTGCAGATTTCAAATCAACGAAAAAAATAAATTGTTGCTTTATTGTGTCAATGCAACAGTTCACAATTCCGTTATCGCAATGGCCAAAATCTTTTATTTGTTAGGTCGAGTACCTCTGGAACTACCCTATTAAATTCAAACCTGTAAGTCGACTCCAAAAATTGCAAAAATTTGAACAAAATAGGAAAACCAATGGCCGGTATAATATCTCAAAAATGTCGTAGAATCTCTTTCTTAATTGGACAGCGCCAATGGAGCCCAGTTATAACGAAGGAATAACAAGAAAAATATATAAAAACTTTTCCATTGCCTTATAAAAGGACTCAAGCGCCACCTGATACTTGCTTAAAAATAAAGTACTCTCCTCTGCGGGTAAACTCACACCTGGTTTTTGCAGAAACGGTCTCACACTCCCGTACCAAGTGAGCGTGGTAAGAAAATAGTGTCGCTTTTGCCAGGCAAATTTGCCGACCACAATCTTCGTTAAAGCCCAAAACGAGCCCATATTCTCGTTGTACACGGAGCGCAGAGAGGATTAAATCGCAAATTGGCAAATTGCATATGTGAAGGGTTTAAGGGTTCTAATTAGCTGTTAGCTTGCTCCTGGGTGTCCTAAAGGCCGCGGCTCGGCTCGCAGACGTCATTAGTTCTGTATTTCCTAAACAACGTAGACGATTACAGCGAAATCAGCATACAACGGCCATCGCACTGGGTGAAATATTAATCAGCTATGTGCATTAGCAGTTGATAGTTAGTGGTGTTAACTATGATAAGTATTATTAAAAACTTCACATTTTTAATTCAAGAATAAATTCTTCCTTTGACTTACAGATTTGTGAAGGATTAGTAGTAATATTTTTTCGTTTTATTGGAAAATTTATAAATTGCTTGTGAATAGTTACGAAGATAATTTTTATCAATGGAGTACTGCATGTTTGCCAAAAATGAGTCAGAATAATTTTTATAGTGTTAATAATATACCGTCGACCAGGATTTTCGGGTACTAAATTAAAGAGAAGTGGTGGAATATGATCGAGTCTATTTGCGATACACAATAACGTCTTTCTCAGCAGTTTGGAATATGTAAACACTAAACTTCAGCCTCCTTTTCCTTGCTCTTAACGTCGGTTCAAGGAAATAAAAACGAAACTGACAGTATAATTTAAATGACCGTCAACTAATCCCCCTGCTTCGGAATTAGTATTTACTTTCTGTTCTCCTCATTATTCGAAATTTGACAGGTTTGACAAGCTGATATACACGCCTTTTGCATCACATTTACGTAGACTATAAAAATACATCGACACAGGTTTGGATAACAGGTGTCCTCGACAAATGTTATCGTACGATGATATCCCAATATTCGACAGTTCTCTCTTCCCCTGTCACAGGCCATAAAGTTGCCTCAGGAATACGAACCAACCAAGCATATATATTTTTATGCTTAAATTTTTTTTTCTGCCATAAAGCCGTGACGCAATTTTCTGCCGATGTCACGACGCCAATGCTATTTCTCAAGGAAACGAGGAAAAGTAAAAGATCCCATTTGTTCAAAGTGCTACCTATTAAATAGTTTCAATCAGGCGCGGGAAGTTAATATGTGAATACGTAGATGAAATATTGACAAAATTCCACTCTTGCTCAGTTTTAAATTTAACAGTTATTCACTGAAGTTCAATTTCGACGTTTGAAAACTATACGTTATTAAAAAATAGTACGAATAATTTGTTGATCGCTCGAAAAATTTCATTCCGGGATATTAATGAACAGTCGAGTGAGACAAATAATCATTTTCTAATACATTGTGATTATTTATGCATTTAATAAAGGTTCCATTTTGTATATTTTGAGTGAGTGGAAAAAAGAAGAGAAAAAACAGTTTCGAAACAGTAAAAACTGTTCGACGTCAGGGAAAAATGATTAAGAATCAACCTACACAATTTAGCTTATTCCAGAGAATAATTTTGTAGACAAAGAAGGAACGCCGGATAACAATTCTTTACCAATTTTTCAAATTTTTGTATTTATAAAAAATATTTTGGTTAAACCGATCTACTAATATAAGCGTTTAAAGTTAAGTACATGTAAATTGAAATATAGTCACATACAGACAGGATGAAATAAACAATTCAAAAAATACAACGTTTCCACTGACATTGCAGAACTCGCCACTTATGAACATATTTCAGTTATTATTTTTAGTTTAGTTTTTAATATTCCTGACGAGTTCTGTCACAGGACATGTGTTTTTAATTTTTTTTTACTGTATGTGAGCATATTTAATTTCACTTATCAATTAAAGAGAGACGAGAATTTCCATTAAAAGTAAGAAAAGTTTACGTACAGTTGTTAACATTCATTCAAAATTCTGCCACATATAAAATAAATATTTCGCAACGCAGCATGATTTTTCTGTATATTTATTTGGAAAATGTTGAAGACACTGTGCTAATTTAGGAGCTGGGATTCACATGACATTACATTAGTTAACTCGTTGATGCTGAGGTAACTATCTTGATTTCTTTATTCCCAATCGTGAGAATGTTCCATATTTTCTGAGCAGTATCTTCATTTCAAGTTCGTACGTTTGCAGTATGTGATGTCAGAATGACGTATGTTTCTAGTTCCACCAACAATGTATTCTGAACACTGGATGACTCATAGCCAAGTCAATGAAAGCCCTCAACAGTATTCCTGGATTTCATGGCCGACCTTTGAGACCAGTTTCGCCGTCTTAGATTTGTGTCGTGAATTGGCTAGCCTTCAGAACAGTTTCGGATGACTAAGGTACCTCTTAAAATTCCTGGCGCTGCCGGAATCGGAAATCGCGACGGTGACGGGTTGCCCTTCCACCGAGGGAAAGATTAGTAATTCTCAGAGGTGAAGCATCAATCCCATACCAAATAAGCTGTTTCAAGCACCGTCATTTATGTTACGAGTGATATTGCCCCATGAATAGCTGTAGTTGATGCTACATTCGATTTTAGATGAGGTAAAACAGATAGTTGTCCTGACGGCCAACCGTTCGGCTCGGCTTCCATCCTGTGTCCTCTTCCCACATCCCCTCCGATTAAATGAAAATTATTTATTAGAAATATTATTACATAATTTAAAGTTTTCATATTTTAACACAAATATGAAAAGACAATAATAACGTTTCACGATTTTCCCGGCCCGTGGCAAAAGTTGCAAGTTCGGAATAACCCGCATCAGTCGGCCAGTACAATGTTGAAGCTCGTGATCGTAGTTGTTGCATGATTAATTCGTTTTAACTGGACTCCGGCCGCGGGGCCTAAATAATGTCACTAATTTCAGAATCCGGAATAACAGGCTGCCCAGAGATCTTAAGTTTACCGTTGGATCGGTCCGATCCTCTGGCTCTAAAGCACCTCGCTAAAATCAACCGTCGGCGAAGTTGCCTCACAGTTTCCGCTCGTGAACCTACAATTTAATGGCCGTTGCTCTTAATTGAGTATTTATGGGCAAGGAAATGTGTAATGAAAAAAGCATCAGTAATTATAGCCTCCGCAGCGTCCCCCCTATATGGTGAAACGTGAGGCCCCTACTTCAGTTTTCGATTTGGCGCGATGCTTCGCTGCGAGGCTTCGCAGCGGAAATAAAATGGTGCACATCCCAGTTGTGACTGAAAGCAACTTTATTCCACATAATGAGGAACTTCAGACTCCTAGTTTGACTCTAATCAGCAGCTGATGTGTGCATTCAAGGACGATTCGCACGAAATTCTGATGAAACAGTGCCGAAAAATTTATTTAAGGTTTTATTCACTGCCGTCATTTTTCTGCTTTTTATGTAATAAGATATATTTAACAATCCTTATATCTGACTTTAATATAATTCAAACAATATTTTATTCAACAACTTTCCAAACGTCTTTGTAGTCACTTAAGGTTAATGGTATCAAAGTTATTGATAAATAAATAAATCGTATTAAATTTTAATTGAGTACAAATTGATTTAAATCCATTAGGTACATTTTAATATATCCTGCGAAGAAGAATGTCGATAAAAACGTATTCAGTGGAAAGGAAAAGAAAATGTGATAAACCAAAAAGGACATGGATTTAAATTCATACTTACAATGTAACTAGTATAATAATTTCGAAGGAAATACTGCCCAGCTGTTATTTACCGAAATGTTGCGCCGGGTCTCAGGAGAACTGTATAATTCTCATATTTCTTAGACATCTTACTGTTGCACGGTACTAGGATAATCTCCTTCAGCCGGCAAGAAACTACTGTTGGAAATTACTGGTCGATCTTTCTGCCAGTCTCTGGTTTCACTTAAAATTTAATGTTCATTTTAATAATTCCTTAGGAATAATTTATATAAATTGGCACAAATATTTGAAACAAGCACAAAATGAATATTTATCCCTGTAGTCATACGAAAGTTACAAAACTGTTAGCACAGACGAACTCTTTGCTTGTTCGTTAGAGAAACGTCAGCAGAAACCTACACTTAATTTATTAACCAAAAAAAATACTATATAAATTTCGGGACTTTTGACTCGTTTCATATTTCGTTCATAAAATATGAAACATTCGCAGATAATATAACTATGTATATTGCAAAAAATAACTCTTCAAATTTACTAAGATAAATGAAAATGTAAGTCGTCAAAGTTTTGACTTGTTAGGCTTCCTGTCAAACTTTAGCCACCTCCCGGGATGGAGGTGAAGTAATGTATAATTAACTCGTTAAAACGTCATAATAAGATTCGTCTAACAACAAGACGCGCTTCGCTGAACGATGAATTCATTACAGAATATGATTTTTTGCCTGATCGATAATTAAAGTAAGTTAAATAATTTTATATCGAGGATTTCTTAATAAAGAGGGGGTCGTAAATGTACACAGATTTAAATATACTTGAAGAAAATGTCTAAAATATAATTTAAATATATGATTTAAATATACTCATAAATATCTCATTGACCAATTGAACTTTTTACTAAAAAAAATGTGTACTCAATACTAAACCAATTTTTCATCTGCATTTCAGTGTTGAAATCTTTATGATAACGCATCGTACTCTATATTACATATTTAAAAATTTTAGCATAGGTCTGCCGTTAAATATTTATGGGTTGTAAAACAAGTTTATATATATAAATTAGTTTTTCGATGTTTTACATCCGTATGACGTCAATTTCACATGACCCATAATTTTTCAGTTTTTATCTCCGAAAAGGAGTATTTTGAAACTAATTTAACTTGACAGTCAATAAAGCAAGATATTTCTCTCTATTTTATTCTGTATGGTATGTATTGAAATTGATTGCCTTCTTCAGAATGTCTAATGTAGTCTTCCTAATTTATTAAGCTTGAACTCAGGTATTTTTTTAATATTCTGTAGTATATTTTCCTAACCGTTTCTATTATTCAAGGATCAGGCTCTATTTGATTCTCCTACAACTGCTTCATTTAAATTTGATTTGAATTTGTCGCTTAAGTACGGCGTAGCCCAACAAATCTATGAAGTATGCTACACGTGTTCTTTAAAGCATTTTCAGATCAAAAACTATCGCAGGAAATTGGGGAAAGAATTAAAGAACCGACTCAATAGGGAGGATTGATCACTTATTCTAATTAAATTCCGGAAATAAAAAAACAGTTGTTGGAAAATACTCATTCCTAAATAGGAAAATAAATGACTGGAACCATTTACCTGAAATAATGTCTGGAGACGGAATAAAAGTCTTAGCTCTAGTGAATATAGGTTAGTGTATTGTAGTAAAGTGATACGGATTCGTAAAATCAATCTGAATTCAAATCAATGAACAATAAACTAAAGTGAAGTGTTAATATAGTTTTTATCCTTAGTTAAACTGTATTTTCTTGGTTTCTTTTTTAGACTAGAAAAATATTATTCTGGTATTTATATATTTTCGTTTTAAAAACTGATCTTCAATTAATATTATGCTTATATATATAATTGAAATATGGTCATTACGTCCAGTTTATTTATTTAAAATAATTATACTTATTTATTGTAATTTTATGTATCAGCCACCAGGCAGTAGATTAAATAAATACGTACATGTAAAATTTTCAGAAATCTCTTTAACCCATATTTTTATGGTCCCTTTTTTTGTCACACAAAAGCCATAACCTCACAATTTAATGTAAGAGTTGTACAAAAGAATAATTCGTGCTTTTTAGGCGCCCCCGTCGCTTTGCAGGAAATTGCGACTTAAAAGAGAGAAACGCCACATTTCCTGGTCAACGTACGTCCGTACAGGGATAACAGAACTCCGGGAGCTAAATTAATTACGGAACCAGCATACTACGGTAACGGACCCCATCCTGCTTCAATTACCAGTTCAACCTCTCACATCCGCACGCAACAACAGGAAATTGAACCGCACTTGGTTTCCAAGCGTGAATAAACTTATTGATTTCATTTCTGCCGACTGTTCAGCGTGTGGGTGAGGTTTTTTTTTTTCAGTCCCAGTTCCTTACCTGGGTCCGGTGATATATTATATCTCGCTTCCGAAGATGTATTTCCTTTTCCCTCGCACTCTGCAAGTTTGTGTTATCCACCGCATATGAAAGTAATCTTCGTCGGGATAATGCGTCATGAATAATAACGCCAGTCATCCATAAACATGTACAAGTAGTTGAAACCGTTCCTTGGGATATATATGAGGTGTTCGGACACCTTTAAAATTGGATACCTTTTCGGTTCTCCCGAAATATAGTTTATAGTTTCAATATGTATAACTAGCAGATTCAATTAGAAAGAGTGTGTTAACGAGAGAACCTGCACCTGTTCAATTATCGAAGTGTGCTCCGGAGGGATGACAGATGCAGCTATCAATTTTCTTCCTCGTTTAAATCCAACTTAATTTGTAGCCTGGTGTTGGCGTCCTGATTCTAGATCGTATCTCTGTCAGCAATTTAGCGCCAGTTAACACATATGCACGTTCGTATACGCTCCGTGAAAAGCTGCGAAAGAAATGATTTAACTTACGTTCAAATTGAGAATTTTTACGTATTCATCGAATCTTCCAAAATTGATTGTAACAGACTGTCAAGGTTATCTAAGTCACCTAACGCATTCGTTTCGTGCGAGTAATAAACAACATTAACTTCAACCCTCCTTGAGAAACAAATAATCAGACCCAACCTTTCTTGTTCGATATTTTGAAAATAGGAAGCGGGTATTTCAAAATGTCATTCCTCGCTATTAATGAGCAGTCCGTCGACAAAATGATAAACATTGTTGAATACTTGGGTAATAAAATGGCTTAAACATGACCAACAAATTTGAAAGTAGTAGCTTAGAAACGTTTCAAACTTTTCAGATATTATTATAATTAATGTTATACTAATTAATCACAGTGTGTTGGACCGGTGTTGGTTCTTCACGATTCGCTTCCTATCCACTAATCTAGGCCATTTCGTAAAATAAATGCTGTTCTAAGCAGCGCTGCTTTTTGTAGTTGTGCTTTTATCATCAGAAGACCCATACAAATGAATTCATTCGCTCGTAAAGGCCCTACACGGTATACATTTATTTGCTCCTTTTTTTTCGAACTTATCTGAAAGCGAGAAGAAGATTCACAACAACTGTCATGACTGGATGATAGTGCTACATCTGTCACAGCTCTTCCGCAATCTGTCGAACAATTTGGCCAGTCATACAAAGTGCCAACAGTCTACAGGTCTAGCAAAGTTACAAATGAGAGTCGGGTCCAATTAGTATTTATTTCGCGTTGGGATGATTGAAGACCGCGAGGCAACGAAGTACGACTGAGTTTCGAGTTAGCATCCTCGGTCAGAGGGGAAAGCTCCAGATTGAGGCAAGAATGCGGGAACTCATTGACCCCGACACTGGGTTAACTGACATGACTTGTATAGCGTCATAAACACATGCACGCACGTGCACTGTGCTTTCAAATGCACGTATCTTACAGGAAAAACGTTTCCCGGGCTCAAGAATAGTTTACGAAGAACCAAAACCCTCAGTACCGTAGAATTCTCTTATATTGTTATCGATTTACTCGAATGATAACCAATTAAAGTTTTAAGTTATACCACGTATAAATTAAAAGTTATTGAAAATTTAACTCGTAGTTTCAATTTTATAACTCTCGTCTCCGTCGTCTCGCCAGTACTTTTACTGAGAACTGCGTATATCCTATATTCGAACACTGTAATTCCGTTGGCGATTCAAGGTGTATTATTGCGCAATGATATTCCCTTGTGAAGAAAAGAGCTATTTTCTTTTACAGCATATCGTAGTCGAATAAACGAACGCGATAAAATGTGTGTTGCGTATTGCATTCCGGAAGGGCTGCTCACTTTTTCTGACTACAAGTGTACCTGTCCCAGTCCGCATTTCAGTTCACTCAAGTTCGTAACCCTTAAATACGTGGACCTACCAGGGAAACTATTTCGATGAATTCGAATGGCCTGAAAGGAGATATTCTCTGCCCCTTCTATTTCATCAGAATACTTTGTATATTAACTTCCGTACTGCAGGCTTTTATCTTTTACGTCACGGTAGCTGAAATTTCCGAAAAAGAAATAAGTTGTAAATTACGTTATTTAAAGCCGTTCCTGATTTATAATCGTGTCCGTGGAAGTACGTCGTAGTGCAGGGAAACAAGGAAGACGGTGAAAGGGAGAACAGATTCTGAAAAACTTATGTACGCAAAACTTTCTCTGCCGCGCTGTCTGTTGCCCAACAAAGTTTTCTGCGGGGAAGGAGAAATTGAGTTGTCTTGCAAAATGCTAAGATCGGACCTTCCTAAGTGGGTGCTCAAACTTCTGGAGCCTTACAGAGAGCTAAAATTAATCTAGTGAGATTCACGTTTCGGAATATTTGGCCACGTCTCCGGCACCATCCACTTTAATAAGAGAGGAAACTTTGGTCAGTGTAAGATTTTGTACCTTGAAAGAAGAATTAAACACTTTGCTGGCTTTATTACTCAGTCGACAGGACCAAGTTCAAAGATTAACGCTGAAAGGGGTAAATACACAAAGCTCAACCCAAGGTCAGAGGTGTCTAGTAGGGGTTGAGTCGGCTTTATGCGAGTTAAATTTCTATAAAATGATAAATTATGAAGCTAGAGACGACATTATTTTGGAAATTAAATTTTGCAGTCCCCGGAAATGTATGATGCATGTATCAAAAATATGAACAATGGAATATTGATAAAACTGAGTGAAAAGCGGCGTTCTTGCTGTAAACAGCGAATGGAAGTCGAATAAACAGACACCATAAAATGTGTGTTGCATATTGCGTATCGGGAAGGGGTGCTAATTATTTTTCTAAAAGTGGACCTGTTCCGGTTTGAATTTCAATTCACGTGAGTCCGCAAACCTTAAATACGATGACATACTGGGTTCAGTCCATCACGACTGTTTTTCTTGCACCTGAGTGGTCACATTTGATTTGATTTATTTATTCCATTAGTCCCCGTATGAGGAAATAGGATACGTCATTACATAAGATTACAATACACTTATTCGATGCTACAAATAATAACAATTAGAAGTTAACATAATAATCGGGAAACATATTCCCCTGTCCAACATAATTAAAAGTACTAAATAGTAATACTAATAATAATAAAAATTCTTTAAAGTTACTTATTATTTACAGTATTCAAACAAATTCAATACGCACTAGTTAAAATAATTATTTATGAATTAACTATCATTAAATATGGAATTACACAAAATCTGACACACGGACACTAAGATGGCAGCACAAGCACAAACGTGGGACAAGTCACTACACCAGACAGAACGACGAGGCCGTTGAAACTCCAGGCCGTACTCGACACTCCGTCACCTCGGCGCCAAACTTTATGGCCGTAATTTCCAGTGAGCCACAGCTCACCTCTGGGTACTCAGACGTTATTACTCAAATATTAAAAATTAATCTTCAATTAATTTGGAAGGGTGTTCTTCTTTGCTACAACATGAAACGAACAAACAAATGAGCAGAAAAAATAAATTAAATAAAATAATGACGTCGTTACGCACAAATTTTAGTTAATGCTTGATGACATTTTGATGCAATTTAAAAATAATAAAATAATTATGATGAACCAATTTTTGTGCTTTTCTTGTTTTATAAATATTTATATCATTGTTGTTCGTAAGCAAATAGATTTTCCGAATTTACCACGAATACTGATTAAGTTTCTAGATGATATTATTCTGATGTCTCGGAAGAAGCAAAATTTGAACGAGAATTCATATTTGACGATAATAAAATATTAGACGATCGATCAAATTCCTTAGCACCGGAAATATGTGGATATATAAAGGTATTTATTGTAATAATCAAGTTACGCAGCAGTGGTTTTAACCGCGGAGGAATGTTGGCCTGCCTCCGAAACGGACTTGGTATAAGGAATGAATAGCAAGGTTTCAACCACTTTTAAAATCTTTTTATGGGTGAAATATTCTGAAAAGCGGACAGTCACCGTCCATGTCTGACACCAACTCACATCTGGCGAAGATTATATTATGACAAACAGCCCTGGGAATGAGAAGAGCCGTCCCTTGACTTAATAGCCCATCCCTAGGAAGAATGTTGTCCTCCCCGAAAACAGGAAGTTAGGGCGTTAACGCTACCTGCTCGCGCACATATGTTGCGCGTCACAATTTTGTTTTACGATCAACCACTGACAACCAAGAAATAGTCTAAGGCTCTGTTTTACTTTCACTTGCTATCCCTCAAACTTTAGCAACAACATTTGGAAAGTGAGACACTCGTTTCAGCCAACGAAAGTACACCCTCAAATTCTTGATTTTAAATAATATCTCACTTCTAATCATAGAATAATAATATTTTACTGATTTATACTCCTTAAAAACCAACAATATATTGAATCTGAGGGAGAAAATAATCATCACAAGAATTTGAAGCGGGCTTACTAACTCATATCAATATCTTAAATACGAGACCCTCACAAATATGTAACTTAAGTAAAGTGTAACCGAGATTGCGAAAAATGCAAACAACACAATAACCTAATTGTCATATGATCATTACAAAGTTCATTAACGTAATAAATTATTACAATGGACATTTAAAAAGTAAGTAATTTTAAAAAACTTATGTAATGTAAATGCGTCTCAAAATAAAATTTTTAATAAAAAAATTAGCTTATTCCCTACGGGGTCTGATTTACAAAATATCAACACTGGCAACAAATACCTGGCACCAACCTATAAAGTAACCGATACAAAAGAAAAGGTGTGGTCGGTAGCAAGATGATCGTGAAAGGAACTTCCTCGAAATGTAGAATAATTAATTAATGGCATTATGAAATTGTTTGCTAATTATATTCTGACAATCCTATCACTCATTTTAATTAAGTTCCGATAAGAATAATTCAGACTCTAAACAGTGATAAAAAAAACACACATTGCTGTTTCACGCGATAAATTCTGAATTAAACCCAGTAACTTTAGAAAGATACATATGATTATTGAAGTAGAAAATACAAAATTCCTAGATCTTTCGTAAAATATTAAACTTAACTGGGAAGAACATGTTAATCTAACATATTAATAAATGAGCTCATTTCAGAAACAAATGCAGATATATTTATGTCAAATTACAGGGATACGAAAACACAAATATATATATATATATATATATATATATATATATATATATATATATATATATATGGGGTATTTCCATTTCTTAACGTTGTCTATATGGAATTATATTTTGGCGTATTCATTTTCTCATTGATGGTATTTGTAATAAATGATTATGATAAATTAGTGTCAACTAAGATATAATTTACATAAATTATTATCCTATGTCAGTGGCACAAAAAGGGGTGGAATATACAAGAATGTCATTTTTAACAAACTTCCTGTTAAGAAACACTCAAATAATAGATTAAATATTCTACTCAACCACTCTGTAAAATGAGTTTTTAAAAATAATTGTATTCATTAATCAATTTGGAATATTGGTACTTTGGTACTCTTGGTTTTTTATTATTTTAGAGTGAAAATAATAATTATATTGATTTTATAATGTAAAAATTTAATTTTAATAATCTTTTACTGATAAAAAGTTAAGATGATATCTTATAAAGTATTCTTGTGTAAATTAAATAATTAAATAATTATGTATAGCTACAAAACAATGCTTCGTACATCCTTGGAGTTTTGCTTCTGATGAGGATCTATAGAAAATTAATTATAAAATAATAAAAGAAACCTTCCACAGCATATTCCTCAAATTAGATGTACTAATGGTATCAGATTTTATCTCCATGCACGGCTTTAGAATTAGGTATTTAAAATCACACGTCTGAATGCGTGTTGTCGTCTGGTTAAATTCAGTCGTTTGGATATCGGTTACAGTCGGACATACAAATGCGTTTTTATTATCAAGGTTTAAAATATTAAAAATAGATGCAATTATAAAATAAAATTATCTAGTGTTCTTATGTTTTATTTCATTAATAATTTCTGCATATTGTGTGCCAATATCTTCACCTTAATTTCTATAATGGTTTCTATATTAATATTTATGTGGATAGCTTCTGCTCAAAGAGGTTGAAAATAACCAGTTTGGTCGAAAGCTTCCAACGAATAAAACATTTTATCGTTTGAAGACTGATCGTGGTTTTTGCCCTTGAATATTCTAACTATACGTTTATGAAACGATGTTTCCTTGTTTCTCCAGTGACGTCTGAAAGGAAAAATAAACGCAAATACAATAATCAGTTTGAAAATGAATTTAATACAAATAATGCGTCATTAGGATTCGACATAAAAGGATAACTATGTAGTTAACGTACATTTTGCTTCTCTTTCTGTCACAGAAAACATGTCATTTTTGAACTTGAAAGACCTAGAAGCGGAAATATTTGTGCTCCGTTTGTGATTCATAAACCCGGTTTTTAGCTGATGAAGTCAGTTCTCTCTCCCCCGTGAGTGTTGATTTTTGTCGTTTGCTAATTAACTTTGTTCTCTTTGGTGCCTGCCTGGATGTTTAGGGCAACGTACTCGAAATCTACGGTCACTGGTCTGATTCTGTACCTGATATTGAACGTAATTGAATCCCTTTTAGAAACATAGTCCGCGGTCAAATAAGGATAATTTCCCCCTATATTGGAGACATCTAAATAACAAAATCATTAATATGTATTCTGTGATTTATCCTTCCTGTCAGTGAAACATACATGATGAAACACAGGTAAGTTATTGAGCTGGTTACTAAATATTATAGTTTCCTGACATGCGATCGGCTGAGTTTGCGGAAGGAACGTATTTGTAATGACGTGATGTTTTGTGTCGGAACGCAGATGACACTGGCAGGAGTTCAGTTCGAGAATGTGACATATTGGCGGTGTCAGTCTCCTACGAGTCTGACAGGGTACCAACTAAGTTCCTGTGCAGCATGAAATAAGAATTTCATGTTTTCCGTAAGTTTGTATTACTTTCAATTCTTCGGGCCTGTAAATATGCGTACGTTATAGACCGCAGAAGTTTTCAATGTTAGCTTTGAGTTAGGAAAACTGTGAACTATAAAATCTAGCAAATTTACAATTATGGTAGGAAAAATCGGGAGAAATCTTATTAACATTTAATATGAAATATTTCAATTGTTTCTTATTTATAATTATGCAACTATAGAGGAAACTAATAAATAAATCAACATCAGCCAATTTTATGTTAGAATAAGAATTTATTAACGTTACATAGCTTATTTTGCGACCTCATCAGGTTCCAGATATAAAAAATTGATAGACAGGTCAACCTGATGAGTTCGCAAAATAAGCGATGAAACTTTGTTTAATTTTACATCCATAAATTATTTTTATGACTTAAAAATATCTGATGTTCATTTATTTATTTATTTATTAATTATATTTCAACGCTACAAATTTAGTCATTTTTATGACGTTTTATTTATTAATGGCACTCATGTATATTCTACAATATTGTATTTGATAATAAGTTATGTTATTTTAAAACCAAATTTATTTCTATTTACGTAGTAAGATATGACTCAGACAGAGATGAGTTTTTTATAGAGAATAACGCAAAGACGCACCAGTTAGAGTGATCGTGTTACCAGTAGGCCTTCTGGCTGCCTTTCAGACCGCAAGGATCAAAGCTCGACACGTCCTAAGAATATTAACATCGGGACTTGTCCTGCTGTGTTTCTACCAAGACTAATATTCTGCTTCAAAGGAACCCGTGTATATAATCATAAGACGGCTTTAATTAGATTCTGAGCCGGCCTCTCTTTGCCTCAGAGTCAACTCTTGTCGGGGGGGATTAATTAAAATATGTCGTATTGGAAATTATAATTGCCAATAATTAAAACGAAAGACGCCAGGTTAAAAAGCACGCATAATCGCCGGATCCGCCTAGGAAATCGGCTTTCGTTCGTGGATCCGTGAATCGGTTTTTGTGTTTCCCGTCGATAGGAGCGGACGTCCGGAGTTAAAGAACATATTATGTTTTCATGGGACATCGCTTGCTGCTCAAATTGTAAATCCCGAAAGCAGTCTTAGCCACAAAGCCGATAAATGATTCTCCACTGCCGGATTATCAATACACACCCAACAAGAATAATACGCAAAACAACGCTTTTAAAATTATTTCATAGAAATATGAATTATTCAATTTCGTTTTATAGAACTAACAGTCACACGCATGCCAATTAATTTATTTTACATGGAAGCTTTCAGCCTACGTTCTCTAAAATTTAACAAAAGATTTTTATGCATACTAAAAGTTATTTGGTATTCCGTACCAAGTACTTCGATCAATGTATAAATCTAACGTTGTTAACACGTCGTCCAATAACGTATTTAGAGTTCGAGTGACCATTATAAGGTTATTTACCATAACATTCACCCATCTAATAAATTATTTTAATTCATATATACAATTTAATTAGAATCCATCTCTACGTCATAGAAAAACGAACGTCAATCTTCCTTAATTCATGCTCGGGAAATTATAATCTAAAAATTTACACTTAATAACCTATCATTTGCGGCTGCAATTGGTAAAGCACACATCTTCAGAAATTTCTCTGCAAAATTTTTATTATTTATGGACATCACAATATATAAATTGTAAAAATCAACGTACAAATATATTTTTTATATTAACCTGGTGAGGCTCAGTAGTGCTAACTTTTATTTTATTAAACTGTTTCTGACTAGTTGGCAGGTTAATTCATTTATGATTTAAATGAAATAATGTATATATAACAATTAAATATATTCATATTTATTCAAAAATACCGTAGCGCAAGTTGCAGCGAAAGATGAAGGATGGATGGCATAAAAAAAAAGAAACTGGTGGTAAATGAATTATGAACACGGCAGCCTCAGTCATAAAACCGAGCCCAAAGTTGACGACACAGGTTTCCGACCTCTACATTTGTCATTAGATGTTTCCGAAGCCCGCCTCGTATTTCCTACAGGTCAACTTTACGGCTAGTAAGTTGATATCAGGGTTTCAGTCAGCATTCTGGTTTGTTAATCATGTGTTTCTGATTCGAAATGATTTGGGCATTTGGCCGGCGTTGTTGTCCGTGTTCCCTGAGCTCGGTATTTCAGGTCTCCACGACGCAAACAGATAAATATTTCAGCCCGGTGAATGTTAATTAGCCGCAGAAGCGTTCTATCATCTCTACACGTTTTCCGTGAAGCCATGCATTTAAACACACGTAAGACTCGGACGCTCCTCTGGACCAATCCAAATGAACGTAGTCGAAAAGTGTTGTACGACGAACGGTCTCATTTGCTATGCAGCTTTGATAATTCCTTCGGTAAAGTATCGTGCTGAATTGTGGTTGCTAATATGTATGAGTATATCGGGCGGGAGCGTAAATTTCTAGCTCACCACCTGCGCATTTGGAAACCAGCAAAAGGTGTGTCTAAATCAACTTTCCGCACCTCGTTTTGTATCCAACTTCGGCTGGGGATGTTTTCGATGGATTTTGGTCACATCGCGCTGCGAAATTTACGAGCTTCTTCAAAGCGTGTATTTGTGAATTAGTCGCGCAATTTACGCCAATTTTTATTAAAGGTACGATTCCGGTTCCATTAAAGAGAGCTACAGACGGCATTCCGGTTGGTAATTCAGGGAATTTACATATCCACGTATTATGTCGTTATGCGTTTCGGATTCAGACAATTAATTACTGTAATTCTGAGGGAATTAAAAGATAGTGTGTCGTAACTTAGATTTCACGTTCTATTTCGCTGAGCATTGGTAAAAAAAAGGACCCGTTTATAAGGCAATGAAAGTTACATTTTGCACGATCAATTGAGGTAGTTAATAATTATATTACAACTAAGCGAGACGGAGGGCTATTAAGGAGACAGAAATTCTGGATAATGGAAGTTCGGCATTTCAACAAAAGTTTTCATTCAATATGAAGGTAAACAGGCGACCATTAACTCTTGTATCAGAGAACGTAATAGTCAAAAGTAATTCATTAATTATAATTCAAGAAATTAATATGGGCCATGAAACTGAATTACAGGATCAGGATTCTTCACTGATGTCGTAAATTGGGCCGTGAATAATGAGTTGTAGGTCACCATGTACAATGGATGGAGAAGTCTCGTGCATGGCGTAGAGTCGACTTGAATAGCTCAGATGGGAGAGCACCCACGGACCAAATTGGGGTCATTGGGTTCGATTCCCAGTCCGGTCGAGATTTTTTCCATCCTGATCCTTTAATAAATTATAACATAGATCAATTAAAAATAGTTTCTAGATTCTCTTATTCTTCAGAAACACTTTGCCGATTCACTGTATACAAAACTATGATTTCCCTGTTGTGTCTATATGTAAGTCTAAGTCCTCTATAATCATTTTTTTCTATTGCCTCCAATAAATCTGAAGACTTGCAAATATTTTCCCTCTTCACTCGTTTATCGTGAAAATTTATTTATATTAAATTTTATCTATACTGGACAACTAAAAACAACTATTAGGAGTTAATTTTGTTTAGATGACTGTGAAGGGTTAAGAGTGAAAGTCACTCAGAAAATTATCAGTAGTTCGGAAACAATGTAAAGCTGCTTGTAGCAAACTCCTGAGCGCAACGATAGCAAATGACTTATGTAGCATACGAAAATATAGAGTTATTATGAAAAGGATGGGCTATTAGTATCTTTTGACGGGGTGTCAGTTGTGACATCTCACGAGTTCTATTGGAATAGAATTATCCGATCACATCTGGTTGGAGGATTTTGATCATCGAAATCGATAAAGAGAGGGCATTAGACGATAAACAGCCAATATCAGACATGAATTTAGCAAACAAACATATGGTATCACCACGTATCTGACTACTGTTTCAGATTTATATTTTTGGCATACGCGTCAAAGCATCGTGAAGTACATCAGAACAAGTCGTGCCGTCCGGAAACGGACTATTTGAGGCCAATCAATTTTGGAATGTGAATTGAAAGAGAATACTCTGTTTACGTCTTGGTGACAATTGCGTTGAATATTAGCTCCATATCCTGACGAACGTCAATCTGGAACTCAAAATTGAGCCAGCAACGAACAAGAACATCTTTCTTCCAGGCAGTTCTTTTACAAGTCACTTTAATCAAACTGGAAATTTGTGGTGGACGGAAGTTCTGACTCAAGTTTGAGACCAAATGTGGGTGTGAGTGTAGTGCCACCGGTTCCATGGGAAGATCCTTTGAGAGAACCATAAGTGATCCTGTCTCGTAAACATGAAATACCGGTTACGACAGAAATATCAGACACATCTCGTACAATCCATAACCAGCAAGAACCTAAGCTTCACCTTCATTGATTTAACAGAAGAACATGTCCATAAATAGAAAAACGATTTCATTTTCTTGGACTTTCTGGCTGAATTTTGCAACAGCAAACTGTTAAAGATAATGTGGCAAATTAAATAAACAAAACGGGTTTCCGGAGTAGCGAGATACCGGTTAACATGTTAATTTACCTTTTATTAACTCTGCACAACAGAATATTTAAATGCTTCCTGCATAGACTAAGAATAGAAAAAGAAAAAAATTGGGTTGACGTTTTAGATGACAATGAGTAATTATAAGCACTCTAAAAAATCCCCGTTTCTTGTTTTTTGGGTTGAGTCTTATATTAGAGTAGGAAAATATTTATTTCGTTTTTCGGACATGAGTGCTAGGATGGAATCTGCTGCTGGTGGGTTCTGGGATACTCGAATAGCGAAAAAATACAATATTAGACATCTATCCGGCATGAGCGCATTTCATCCACCAACACACACAGTACTGAAATTATTTTTCCTCCAAGCTCACTCTGCGTTTTTGAGGCTTGATTAAATCACGAGCGTCATAGCCTCAGTGGAACCAATCGGAAGAAATCAACTTTTAGCTGTGGAATTATGAAATTATTGAAGGGAATTGGTCTGGAATGATCTACTTTCATATAACTGTTACCCGTTGCATAAGCAAGACCTTGCCCTTGCTCTCAAGATGAGTAAGCTGCTGACAATCAAGATCGGTTGTTCCAAATGACGCACAGGGAACGACTCAGCGATGTTGTTCAGAGTGACTGTAGTGAAGAAGAAAAAAAGTAATCCCAAGTCGTTTATTCATTCTAGTTAATAGAGGTTCAAGGGCACCCATTTTTTGTTCGAAAGATAACGAGCAATTGAAATACTACTTAAAATTAATATCCCTCGCATGTAATTTACTATTAAGTAATATACCATTTAGCTTTAGAGCGATAAGAGCTAAAGCAGCCGCTTCTCTTTTAAATGTAAACAAATATCTCAAATTAATATTTATCTCGAGGCGTATTCTAACGAGGCATTGATTGAAATGCTAATATTTTTATAATAATTACGCAATAAGATGGAGAAGAGCACGTCGTAGATGTTCTCCTGACCGCTATGGAGATTTATTGTCCTCTGGAGGGTTTAGAACTTCACAATCGTGAATCAGATCTGAATTTCAGGCCTATGGACTTGATTGTTCAACTTATAAAAATGAATCATATTTTCATATTACGCTTGGAACGGAATAGCGGAAGATAGTTGAGTAATATGCAGAAAAAAATATTAAAATTTTACCAATAGGAGTTTGTAAAATATGCCATGCCACTATACATTTAATCTCCATGAAACCCCGAGAGAATTGATTCTAAATTGTAATTGATTTTTATTTAATTTGAAGAGTCCCATATAAATTGCGAAAAATCACTAATATTTGTTAATTTTAACAAATCTCCATTTTTTAAGGACAATACTTTTATTTAAAACTCACCCTGATCTACTATATTATTTTGAGATATTTTCCTGATTATTTTTGTTTTGAAGTAAAGTTTCAAGCACTTTTGTCTTATCGCTCTATTCAGAAGTGCTTCTTGTTGCCCTACTTTGTTCCCTTTTGTATATACGACCCCGATTGCAGTTCTTCGACGGTTTCTTTATACGATTGCTGATATCCTCCCGAACTAGTTCCGCTACGCAAAGTTTGTAGATCGCGCCAAAACTTGTCCCTTCTTCCTTCCCGGCGTATTTTTCATCTTGTCCTTCCGTCACCTCTTCCCCCGCGAAGAATAATTTCTATCGGTGTTTCAGAATCACATCCAGTTTCCGCGCACCTCGTGCTTCAGAATGGAACCTCGGGGCGTTATGAAAATAATTTTACGGACGATTCTTGAACTCATCTCCAAGATTCATGTACGCCAAATTTTTCTGATCAGTAATATTTCATAGTGTTTCGTCCCGTTGAACCCTATCGTTTTATATTTTGCTTCCCTCATTAAACTCGAAAATTTTTCTCACCGTGTTTCGTTATTTGTGACCAGTTTCTCTCCTATGAAGCGGAAATTCGTATCGTTAAATTTTACAGAAATATTTATTAATTACGAATGGTTCCGAATGACGAAAAACACATTAAATAATATATTTTCCTTGAAGTCTTATTTTTTTCTTCTATGAATCCATTTTTTAAAAAGAAACAATGATTTCAATACTGATATATTTAATGTGAATCATATCGATAATTACGAATTGTGACAGTTGTGACAAAATTTTATATGATCTAAAAGATTACTTATGACGAAGTCCTTTATTTATATTAATCTGAAGTGATCAATAAAGTTACTGAAGTCCACAGGAATGTAATGTAGTTGCCCATAACATGATTTTCTACGAATGATCATGAATAATTTAAGTCTAATTCCGGATTTCTCGTACCTCCAGCGAAGACATCCTCGCAAGAAGTTGGAAGGAAAGGTAATTATCTTCTAATCCAAAAACCATCAGCATAAGAATCGAGTCCGCGTAATTCTAAAGGGCTGAGGGGCTTGATTTAAATCTTAGTAATAGACTTCTTGCGAGACGAGGATTCGGGGACTTCAGTTCTCAATGGACGGTAGTTGCCACGAAAATCAGGATCCTTTCGTAAAAATTTGACTGCAAAAGATCCAAAGGTTGTATCAATTTTTGACGTGGAATTTGAAACGAATTA
The DNA here is from genome assembly GCA_037074705.1 of Zhengitettix transpicula. Lineage (NCBI taxonomy): Eukaryota > Metazoa > Arthropoda > Insecta > Orthoptera > Tetrigidae > Zhengitettix > Zhengitettix transpicula. The sequence goes on along the minus strand of CM073595.1, from coordinate 57,663,301 downwards.
TGAGTTGACCTAATGAACCTCTTTACCAAATAATCTATTTCAGAATACATACTCAACATATTTTACGGCGTGGTAACAACAGGAAAGCGTCAGACCAAAATACAATTGTGAGAATAATTTTAAGAACAAAGTGACAGCACTCATTTCCGTCAACTAATTCCATCAGTCTGGCCTGAAAATCATTATTCCAACTGCAGCATTATGTTTAATAATTAGCAGCTGAACTTTTTTGGTTCACTGCTTCAAATATCTCAGTTCCATTCAGACAAGGCTAAATAGCATTTGAATTTGAAATTGAATGGCAGTGATGGATTTGATATGGTCTGAGTCAGACGGAGTAAGCCATAGATAGACGTCTTCTCTGCCTGAGTTGATCTGAACCGAGTAGGTCATTGTAAATATCTTAAATGATACTTCACACTTCCTGGAGACGAACAGAGCCTTTGAGTTACCTTTCCTGACCACCTAAATCTGGTGTTTCTCTGTCTCTTAATAAACTCCCCTAATCAGACAATGGAAAGCCCGAAATATATTTTCTCTGATTCGAATATATGAAGTAAATAAGACTTAGTAAATGTAATACTTATTTATTATTTGATATTAATATTATTTTCTTAAGTCATACCTCAAGAATAATTTGAGACTCTAGTCGCTAAAATTACAGTTCTGAAATGAATGGAAACAAAGAATTTACTGTCGACTGTTCCTATAACTTTAACTGCCCGTCTGAATTGCTTCCTTTTAAAATAAGAATATATGTTAATTTAAACACACTATAATTTATAATTAGTTTTTTTTCTCTTCTATATAAATATATTTTTAATATCAAAGTTTCAGATTTATGTAACCTTTTCTCCGTGTACTTTTTTCATTTATGTATTTTGTAATTTACCAATACTCTATTTTATACTTTATTCTCATATATATAATATTCATTATTTTTCGTCTATGTGTGTGGTTTTAATTAGATTTTCTCTTCATCCATCCCTCATATATTTTCCTAATTGTGTGTTTATCATTGACTTATTTCAATATCTACGTAAGTATTATTGGTTTGACTTACCTTATTCCCTTAGTAAAGGACTAATGGAATCAATAAATCTAAAATTATTTAAGTATATTGAAGATTTTCAAAGATCGACGAGATTGACACCTCTAAAAAACGTCATGAATCTCTGATTCGAAAGTTTATAAGACCGGTCATTTTTTAGGGAAGCAAAAATTTGCCCTCTCTTAAGACTGAGGTTCCACGATTTTTACGATCAAATTGACAGTGAAATTTCAGTTTTAGGACTACATTTTCGATGAGCAATATTTACGGAATATATCTATATATATATATATATATAATTATTTTAAGCCCTGTAAAATTTTAGAGGGTATTAAATAAAAATTAATGAGGGTTTCAAGTTCATGTTATAACATACAGTTAGAATATAATTTATTTGCTAGTATTTTCGTGTTCAGGAATTGTCCAAGTAGTCCTTTGAACCGGTAAAAATTTCTCCACCGAAATACATTCACCTACAATCATTTAATCACAAGGGATCTGATTCTGCTTCGTTTGTGTTCCAGTGGGCGTCGTTGCATAAAGACGCCCGAAAAGGACTGCACGTCTGCTTTCCCTGAAAGTCCAGCGCTTCAACCAGCTCCTACTTTGAAGTTCTGTCTGATGCTATTTTTTACTTCCTGCTACTATGTACAACTTTCACTGCTGTGCTGAAACGTTCCAGAAGGCCGTGAATAAGCCTCGTTGTGTAGAGATTTCGTTATAATAGGAAACAAATGAACTAACGTTCTGGTGTAAGGAAAATCTACCCCATTGCCAAATATAAGACTGTGAAATCAAGCCAATATTATCTGCGCCGGAAAATAGCAATGTTCATTGCATAGCGTTGTCCAGATCCAACGTCAGGTAAATTCAGTATGACTTTAGGCACTTGCCGGGGGACAACACCGCAAAAACTTTTCTGTTTTTTAAGGAAAAATATCTAAACTTCAGAAGTAGAGCGCACCCCGTTATTTGAACAAGGGTGACGGTATAATCGCAGTTCCCTAGAGCGGTTCACGACGATATCCATGGGAAAGCCACGCGTTCCTCTGCCCCTCTCGATTATCGGCACATTAGACAAAATACACTTACATTATTAACTGTAAACGATATCATTAATTTGTATTCAACATTTTGGTGGGAAGCTCATGTGAGTAATTTCTCGGTGATCGACGAGGTTGGAGCCCTGCTACCCTACAGGGCCTAAGTGTTCTATAATGGCGCCCTCCACCCGTAATTCCCGACTTACTCTACTCACTCAAAAAAAGGAAACACCATTAAAATGAGCTTAACTGCTGCTGTACATCAGCGCTCGGTCGGGCCTTCTTGAATATATAACGCATGCCCAAATAAGTATCAGAATTTTAAGCGTACATTATTTGTCACAAGGAAAGCCGCGTCGCCGCCGAAAATGTATATCCGTAAAAGTATATTAATAAAGACTAAGATTTATCTTTCCTTCTAAAATGATCAACTAATTCCACATTGTGGTGTAATTATACTTCTTGTCTAAGATTATGGTTCGGAGAAAGATCTAAAATTTTTCTGTTAACCGTTGTAAGATATTTGTATTTTATCTTTGCTTTTAATGCACATAAATCTGTGTTCATGTGTTTAAAATAGCGAAATTGAAACATGCTGAGTTACCAGATCATTTTCGAAAGAATATTGAGAACCACGTCGCCAAATCTCTCAGCATGTGTATTCTAATATTCTCAATTCTAAATTATAATATTTATTACTGTATTCGTATTATATCCCCAATGTATTTTATCAGTCGCCATTTTAATAAGAAACTAATTCATAATTTTCTACAAAATATAATTATGAAAATCTGGACCTTTCGTCAAAGTGGCCACATACGTCTGTAGAGAATAAAAAATTTTTTACATAATTTTTAAAATTCTCGAGATTTTAAATATTAAATATTTTAGATTTCTTGGTTTTTCTCATTAGTCCCCGAAAGAGGATACGTCAATAAAATACATACAAACAGATTCACTTAAATTTGCACTCTTGAACTAATGAATTTATAAAACTAACAACTGAAAGTAAAATGACACGTAACTGTAGCTATGTATGCATGTTAACAATTCATCATAATAAAAAGAATTAAATACTTAACATGATTTAGTTGAAAATTAAACACGTATCGCTGATCCTCCATTCTTTACGGCTTCCTTGCAGAATGACGACTAATAAAAAATCTTTGTCAATATAATATAAAAACATTAATAAATCATGTAACAGTCGTATTAGATTTAAATTCTTGTCGAAGAAAAATTATTACCTTTAGTAATTCAATTGTTTCCGTTCAGAAATGGGGCGAATTTACAAAATTGAGCACAACAATGGATTCATCGACTTCAATACATTCCTGGATCCAACTCACGTTCAATACCGGAAGTTTTATATTAGAAGCTATTGCCTCTCATGAAATCACCAGGCCAGATAATCTACTAAGAAATGAAGGACGCTTCAGCAATTTTACAAGATGCATACAATACAGACGACTTCAGCGGAAAAGCTCAGATTTGTAAATCTCTCCTAATGACGTCACCGAACAATCCAGAGGATGTAAGACTTAAGAAACACAGCTCGTAAATGAGTCACGCAGTGCTGATCTCGTGTTATCTTGCTGTGACGTGTCACGAGAATGTAAATACACCGATATCGGCCGGAACGGCAAATATATCAGCCTAAGATGTATCGTTAACGCGAGGAATCCGCAGCAGGACGGTGACAAACACCTTTTTTACTCTTGAGTGGCCTTCACGTAAGTTCTGAGTCAAGCCAACGAGTTCCCTCTTCCGAAGTATAATTTTAGAGTTTACATATCAGGTTCTCATGTTACAAGAGAGGAAAATAGATTTTTGGCTGTCGTTTTGGATTAATTTTCACTACGCCTTGATGTAGAGGTTTATATACAAGATATAGAGAGGCGGCCATTGTAACCAAACGCCTAAAACCCACATGACATGCGGAAATAGATTTCCAAAATACTTAACCACGGTGTCCCATGACAAAACAATTTTTTCCATAATTTATCCTCCATGCAATGTGTTATGGTGATGGAATTTCCGATGAAAATAGCCTAATATTTCCTCTTCTGAAATTTTTCTCAATTATTAGAAGTAATAAACTGCATCAAACCAGTAGTTTCCGAAATGTAACTGAAGAGCTATAATTACTAAAATACGAACGAAGATTATAAATCTAAATTAGTACGTGGTAAAAAATAACCAAATTCACCAAATGAATACATTTCCATGTCCTTGTTCCGCACAACAATTTTGCACCGAGAATGTTGATGTTCCCAGGCTCTGTGGATGAGAAACTGAACTTAAAGTGGACTTTAATCTTCCTGAGAAGAGATTTTCCCAGGTATGCGAAGCTTATCTCCCTGTCTTAACTTGGGTGCGCTTTCTTTGAAAATAAGCTAATCTAATGTCAAGAAAAGAAAGTTTACCTTCTTTGAGTTTTTGTTCCTCTGGTACGAAACCAGGCAATTACTGCGACCAAGCAAGCACCAATCGAAAACCGCCACTTTTACTGTTTATTCCCTGCTATATTAAGCTACAAATACCATTACTTAATATCGTAATCTGGAACCCAAAGAATTCACTGGAACTAGATATCTATGAATACAATTAAATTTTATACATCTACATAAATAATACGCTAACGTGCAAGATAAAATGGAAAAAACTACTGAACTTTTTCTCGATGAAGTTACATTATTCGTCTCTTTCTGAAGGTACTACATATAGTGTGCTGTATTTCAAGTCATTTGTGGTCTAAAGGAAAGACGAAACACATTTAAATTATTGTTTACTGATAACTGCATTGTCTTCGTATTATTCGTATCTTGAGTAATATCAATGTTACTTTATTAAAATCGAGATAACTGCATTCTTTCCTTGAAAAATGTATGCAGTGACACGTATTAATTGTAAGTGTAGAAAGAGCATTTAATTAACTACAGCTGATTTCATACGCACATTATCACCTTCTCTACTGAACCGTTGTAATTAATATATTTGACGCATACAACGTATGATTCACCACGACAAAACCGAAATATTACTAGTAAATAAAATATAAATTTTGGCTTTTAATGTTAAGAATCCGGTCGTAAATGTTGGTTTTATATTATTCTCTTTATTCCTTTTCCTGGATAGAGAACGAACAGATAATAGTAATGGTTTCTATCACGGGTAAACGTATTTTAATGATTTTGTACTATACAAACACAAGGAAAATTAAAGCAATGTCTTAATTAGATTATGATTGTGAGACTAATATAATAACGAGTGCAATAGTCATATTTGTCAGGTTACATATTCTATGATTAAATGAAATGACTCTGAAGTTAGTCAGACAACGAATCAGATATTGAAAAGGTTTCTGGATGAAGAAGCTATAAATACTACGTAAAACAGAGCAGTTCCCCACTGTGGGTCCTTTGATGAAGTAATTTGATTATCTGCTTCCTTAATATTATTAACGAAACCGTCGGCGTGCGGCCTTCCTAATTGATCCTGTAATATTCCCCTTTCTCCTCGGTTATAAACAGTCGACCGCGAGACATTATAAAATACGTACAATCATTATCTGCAACATTTGCCAGCCGTGTTCGCGTCGTTGTGTAGTTCTGTCATGCATGAGTATGATGTTGGAACGGGGCACGTGATGTCCTTCACTTCAGGATAAAGAACCGGCTCCCCATATACTCCAACCTGCAAGCGGCTTAAACAACGTTTTATTTGCTGGCAATTCTTTGCGATACCTATCCGTTGTGCTTTACGGCCAAACATTTAATGCATGACGTTCTTTATTTAATTAGGAACACACGCGATATTCTTAGGGATCAGTTAGAGTTCTTGCATTGTATCCACGATTCCAATATATAGATTTAAATTAATTATTCATTCCATTAGTCCTCAACTGAGGAAATTGGGTAAGTAAAAACCACAGAATCTGTCTGTTACAAGATTTAAGATAAATTATTTGCCACGTACAGACAGTATGGAATCTAAAAATTAATTTAATATATTAAAGAACGTTTCGTGGACCTCATTCGGTGAATGTAACACATTAGAATAGCATGCACCAAAACCGTCAACTTTAATCAAATTAAAATTAAAAATTTACGTCTGATTGAATTAATTAAGCCAAATACAGACAAAAGTAGTCATATATAAATAGTACACAACTGTTATGAGATCCTTGTTCCTTCTTCAGGTGCTAAGAAGAGCCAAGAGCGACACAACTGTACTAGTCAGTTGAGAAAACTCAAAATTATGTTTAGCGTACATAACTGTAAAAATTTAATTTTGTTATTGTATTTATATGAAAGTTTCGAATTAAAGAAAGAAACACTGTTAAATTTATTGTTTAAATGTTGTAAATTAGCTGGCAAAACATAACATTTTCTACAATTAATTAAAAACTCACACTGGATCCTCGCAAAAACTAATTTGTTCAAAAGTTTTAACCAAGTTTTAAAACTAGAATAAATAACAAAGCCGAAAGTGAGAAAAATATAATTTAGAAAAGACATAATATAAACGCTAAAAAGAAATAGAAGACGCTAATAAAACGGCTAGGCGTCAAATGTTGATAAAAAATTTACGTTGTCTCGCTCTAGTCTCTTCTTATCACCTGAAGAAAGGAACAAGGATCCTAGAAACGTTGTGTGGTATTTACATTATCATTTCTTTTGTCCGTATTTGGCTATCTTTCTTATTATTAAATAAAATTAACAAATATCTTAAGCACATCATAGATACTGCTGAGTCTTCTTATATCACATTTGACGTTAATTGTATATTTAATTAATTTAATTTGAATGATTTCAGAAATTAATCTGGCATAATATTTACATTCATTATCTACAGTCGAAATTGTGGTTGTTCAAAGTACAATCTTTAGTTTTTTATCCACCGAGAGTTTATGGTTCACCCTGTGCGCTGTAATACTAGTGTTCAATGCTCTTTCAGTTTGTCCTATATAAACAACAGAGCAATAATTACAAGAAATCTTATATACTATATTATGTTGTCGTGAGAATTGATAGGGTCTTAACAAGGTTTAATAATTGCAGATAGTGAATTGGTAGATTTGTAAATGATGTTGAAGTTCTTTAATAATTTTCTGAAGCTATATTTGGGTTTGGGAGTAATTTTTGGAAAAATATGTGTTATTGTAGTCAGTGAAACCTTCGGGTTTGCCATTAGTCGCCAAGGTATTATGATGATGAAGTCCACCGTTGGTAACAAATAAATTTCCATTATGGTTTACGAAAATGGCGTGTTAGGTGCGTAGTAGCAGTGAGAAGATGGAAGGAAACGTGGGGAGAGGGGGGTCATTGTCGTCAGGTAGGAACGTAGCTTTTGTTGAACCGTATCACAGTTCAAATTCAGGTTAAGTGCGGTAATATAAACCAATAAACATGATTTATGCTGGGCATAATACTCCTACACTTTCGTATGTTTCCATCAATGAATCACCGAGTCCCTGAACAATTTCTGTAATCCTACTTGCCAGAATGTCATTTGTTTCGTCCAACATTGTGCACTCAATTCGGATTACCTCGCATCTATCCTCTTGCTAGAATTTTTTTTTGGCACCGAGGTTTGTATAAGACGCAAAACGTCCACCTTAAAGGTGGCCTCTGGACAAATGCTCCGTCTACGCCTATTTGATTTATTACTTTTCATATCCATGTCCAGAACACAGCTTTACAAATTGAGCGTCTCATTCATATCTCCACAGACGGAACCACACTTTAATACTGAACTATCGAGTCACATAACCAAGTAACGGATTTTACTACTTCCCCAAAATTCCTCATTATTCTACTTAAATACTTTGTATTATTAGCCAAGTCCCTCGCGAAGTATTTACCTCAGTGGAACCATTTATTCCGTTGACAAATGTGGTTTACGACTTGTAATTTACAGTAATAATATTTTAGTGTTGCAATTCATTCTACCATACGTTATATTATTAATATTCAGACTTGTAAAAAATCAATCTCCGTATACATTAGTGAATCAACTGGAAAAATCCTTTGTTGTCAACTGAATGAGACATTTCAAGTTAATTAGGCCCAGAAGTACACGACCTGACGTATAGCTGGCTGTTTGTTGTGGTCTAAAGTACCTAGACGTTACATTGTTTAGTATTTGCTGGACGTTGTAAACCCTCTCAGTGAATTTGAAACATAGAAAAAACTGGTCATCTTTATGTTATACAATACTTTCATTTCAAATGACTCAAAACAACCACTCCGGGGGAATCTGCTCCTTCGTTTACAACAATGAAAGATTAGGTAGCAGAGTTAAAAGAGCTGCCAAGACGAACGTCGCGGTTGTGGGCCAAATGGAATGACCACACCAGAAATGGTGACGAAAACCCACAAAATGAATGATCGTCGACTGAAACTGCAACGAGCTAGCACCAACGAACTATGCATATTGACTGGAAATTTGGAAATGAGAAAGCTGTGTGCCCGTGTTTACGTACAATGAAACAGAAACTGCGTCGTGAGGATGTTTCAGTCGAGTGTTTTCGAAATGTTTAACAGCAAGTTTTTGCGTCGGTTCAGAACCATGGATTAAACATGGGTCCACATCTGAAACGAAGGAACAGTTAAAACAATGGACTCAAAGGGGAGAATCTGCTGAAAAGAAGGTGAAGGTCATGGTGTCATTTTTTTTGGAAAGTGAGTGGAATCATTTTCATTGAATAATTTCAAAAAGGAAAAACAATCAACGGCGAGTATTATTAGAGTTTGAAATGGTTTACACTTAGATTATTCGCGATGGCGAAATTAAATGAGTTTGCTTCCTCACGCACCCAATTCGCCAAATTTAGCCCCGTCGAATTATTTCCTCTTTGCAAACTTATAAAAATGGCTCATCGTTAAAATATTTGCAAACAATAAAGAATTGTTTTTTTTAGAAGCTCGATTGGATATCGTCGGGAAAAGTGAATCGAGTTAAAGGGAGACTACGTTGAGTAATGAGATATTTTTTCCCATATTTTTTACGTTTTCTCTGATAGGTCGAGTACTTCTGGTATTAACCTCGTAAATAGACCACGAGAAGAACTCTCAGAGATCCTGTTACAAAGAAATATTCTAACTTTAAAAGAAACTCATAAATCCCGAGGATCACTCTACTGTACTTGATTGTTTCGGGTTATTTTATGGTGAAGGTTCTTGTGCGTAACGGGGTCTGAAGCCTTCACAAAATCTATAACACTCCCCCCTCGGTCAACCTCATCTGCCAGACTCTGTGTGATGAGCAATATCATTGCGAGTAAACAAACCCTTTCTGTACCCTAGCACTACATCGCCCTCCGGGCGTCAGCAATGGCCAACTAACTTCGTAGGCCCACTCAACACAACGAGTATTAATATTCGATTAAGTCACCTCGTTCATCCCATTCCACGACATTCCCGACAAAAAGACATTTTACATTTGGTCTTCAGTCTTCCAAACCTCACTCTTATTTTTTCATCAGCAATTAACATTCGATTGTTTTTATATTATAATCTGCCATCACTTCCGCCACGCCGTTTTGTTTAAAGACTTCATAAAATTTCCTACATCATATGCATAACTAACACGAACAAATACTTTTGTTTTATGCAGTATGATAATACCATTACACACATTTCTAATTCCCTTTCACCAACATTTGTGAGCTATTTCATATCAACCAAGAAGACAGCCACAATATGAAAACTCAATACTTTCCTTAATTTTTCCATTTATTACTGCACTTAACGTTGAGGACGTAGTCAACGTCCACATTGCCTAAACATGATTCCGAAAGATCTGAAATGTATTGTCTTATGATCAAGCACACGACCACCTACTTCTCCGGTGGACAAGATATGTAAATATATCAGCCGTGATAAGCTATATGTTCGGTGTCTCGGGATGCGTAAATTAATGGGCTTTTTATCTGATATATAACCGTGTTAAGTTTTTGAACACACATGGACTATCCGGATTGAGTATTTATGAACACATAGCGCTAGTTATAGATGACCTATTTCCTGTTCAGCTAGAACCGAATATTATATCAGCGAAATTGAAATTTGGTCATATACAGACAGAATTAAGTAAAAAATATATGAAACAAAGTTTCCTCTGTCATTGAAGAACTCGACGTGTTAGTTCTTATTACTACAGAAACGAAAATTACAGCAATAATTATATTGTATTTGATAGAGAACAACGTTCACATTTACTCCAGATGCTATTTCATTTCGTAGTTATATTTTTGTCTGACTTCAATATAATTACAGGTGTATTTACATAGCTAAATTTGTTAACAAAAACATAAACATTAACTCAACGTTTCGTCTTCAATCTAGTTCACCAGGTGTACAATGGAGTTAATTCAAAATTCATATTATATTTAAACAACTGTTGACTAATATTTTTTGTAGTATGAAAAACATATTATCTCGATTTAACGAAGTTTTAGAATGGAATATTTTAGACCAGAATTACCATAAAGAAACAAAACTGAATCAAAATTCCAAAAACATGTAAATATATTATATGCAACTGAAATTTAATATTTCAGTTAATCTTTCAATTAAAATTGAACTAATAAACAGAAAAACGAACAATTAGTCAGAAAATAATGTATTATTCAAGTAAAACAAAACATAATTACAATATTACGAAGTTTCGCCCACTATTCACTTCATCCGGTAATATACCTAAACAAACAATATTTATATAATAAATTAGAAATGTAAAATTAACAATAACTTCTTTTAATAATTTCTAGAAATTTACAATTTGATTTAATTTCGTTCAACTATAAATTATACAAACTTACAGTTACGAATGTATGCGTATTTTTATGTTAAAATTAGATTACAACTTCCATCCATTGCCAAATTCTCCCATAAAAATGAAACAAATATTGATGTTACATAAATACATTTTTCGTAGAATTTCCGAGACACACTCCAGCTGCAATCCCCCCTGTAACCCAAATGAGCATAACAATGTGTTTAAAAAATACATAAGTATTGGTGTAGGTTTATAAATTATTAACAATAAAAATTAATTGCAAATAAAATGATAACAATAATTTCCCTTAATTAAGTATCAAATTCTATTTAAATTATTAGCATCATTTTTCACATTTATAGCCAAATTATTGGATCTTTATGCAATATTTTTACCACAAATCTTGAAAAACTTTTACATTCAGCGTCTTATGTGTCAGTAATTTGCCAATATTTAAGACAGTTATTTATTTGTATTTGGACACGACTGAATAATTTTGAACGCTGAATTTAAGATTAAATTTATATTATTAAATTCGGATTTTCAAAGAGCCTTTTGTTTCACCGATATAACAAGAATTACAATCTGAATAATTAATTTCTTAATCTACATTATATCTATTCAAAATGTTTTAAATTGTTGAATGATTTAAAAATGAGGCAAATATCGTAATTATCAAAGAGGTCATTATCCAAAAACGATAAAACTTAATTTTTTATTATTATGAGAATTATTTATTCTATTCAATATAATTTAGATATTTTTGTAAAGGATATGAATTTAGAAGAAGGATATTAATCATTTAGACAAGAATATCATAATGGTACGTCTGATGTTATAATTTCACTGTTTAATCTACCAGATTGTAATTAAGGACTCTTCCTGAATACGTGGTTTATAATACCAGTTGATATTTATGTTATTGTTTCATTTCGTTTCTCGACTACATACCTGTATTTATATGCTGATTTCAAATCTATGGTAAAAGCAAAAGTAGTAACGATATACAGTTTCAGATTACTTGATACAGAATTTTTAAAAGCAGCATTATTTTGCATGACAATCATCTAATGAAGTGGTAAAACGATCGTAAAATTCTCTAAGGTAAGCTGTGAGTCTGTATTCAATTCCAAACTCAATAGTTCATCATTAAAAACTAATAATTTTTCTCTACTTTCAACGCTCGGTTTGTTAAGCATTCTTTGTGCGCCGTAATTGCAATACAGATCATTAATCCAGGCTAGGACGAAGTGAAAAGATTTCTAAATGACTTTTTAACTTCCCCCAACTTATTAGAAGTGCCCTTTGCTGCAACTGAACCAACTGGAACACCCCAGTTCAGGTCCTTTCTAAATGTCAAATGCTAATATACCGCTGAACGTGGAAGATCCTACACTACTATGCTTAGCTTCGAGCTGTGTCACACATTCATAGAGAATATTACGATGGAAATGATTTTCCCAACTACAGTGAGACGAAGCTTTAATCAGTCAACTAGGCACGTGCGTGTATTCAAGCACTATATAGCACATTCACGTAATTCTTAAGCGAATTTTTTTTTATTCTTCAGCAAAGGCTTGTTAGACTCACGCAGATGGCTATTCCAAAAATTGGAAAACTTATTCTTAAATGTTTATGATTTATTAAGTATCGTCATTCTACTCATAGATTGAAATCAAGGTACACATAATTATCATTTAAATGTAATTGGGCTATTATATTTATTTTAAATATTGAAAACAAAAATAAAATATTTATAAGCCTCCAAACAGTTTTCTTTATTTTAAAAAGAGGTTTCGACAATTGTCATTATCAATCATCATGGCAAAGAAGATATCTAATAAAGCAATACAGATCATATTCCGTAGGCACTGTAGAGAAGCTGGGCTTCAAGGATGTGGAATGAGTCATGAATTTTATATATCCTATAATTATAAATAAACATTACGTATTTGTATAATAAACTAATTATGTCAGTTCATTAATTGAAAAGCAAAAACTTGGTTCGAACTATTTACATTTTTCTTAGTCCCAAATGCAATTCAGATAATGAATTTCTTGACTTCGATATACCTAAAAACAAACCTTAATACCATAATAAACTTAAATAACGAATATATTGTCTTAATTTTAGTTCAAATACGCATAAGAAAGTATTATCGTTTAAGTACATTTATTTTGTCATTTAAAATTTATAAAAATGTTTTTGCTGTTATTTAGCACAATGACCAAAAGGTCATATAACGAAACATGATATAAATTAATTAATAGTTTCTGAACAATAAAAATAAATTCTGGACGATGATTTGATCTGTTTTATTCCATTAGTCCTCGTATGAGGAAATATTGTACGTCATTACATAACATTACAATATAGTTATGGGATGCTACAATTATAAACAATTACAAGTTAATATGCTTTTACCATCTGAGCTGGTCGAATCCCTGTCAGGTGTAAGATTTTTCCATCCGTTGAACAGACCTGAACACGGACTTAACTATAAATTTTAGTTCTCAGCCCCGATCGAAAGCATTTATTCTGTTATTGGATTAAATAATAATTATGCCTGTTATCAATTTTCACACATTGAAGTCATAAAATCAGCCAGTGAATAATTTGCTTTAGTAAGTTATAGGCCGCCCTATGTTCAGTCTGTTCATCGAATGGAGAAATCTCGCAACTGTCAGGGGGTGGACCAGATAAGCTCTGGTGGTAAGAGCAACGCGTACTAAGTGGAACAATTAGAATAATTCAAGTACTACTTTCCTAAAAATATACAACAGAGAAAAAAAATACAAATATCTAATACAGAAGGAACAATGTAGTATCAATTGGCTATTGGTGCCTTTCATTCTTTAGACCTACAGATTTTTGGTACAAACTAGAATGTTGAACTAATTATCCTGGCCCTTCTTCCATAATTACAAGACAGGACGAACAGAATCGTAAAACATGTATGGAATCTGTCGAATTTACCCTGAGCTGTACAGAACTCATACAGACAACGTGACTTTACAATGATTCATACAACAAAACGTACGTTACAATTCATTACTAAGCAACCTTATTTTGGTTTCCAAAAATAAACGATCAACACCCTATTGCACACGTCTACCAACTTATCGTTCGCCCCTCTTAAAGCAGTCTCTAAAGACATTTAACACAAAGGATCAAAGAACGTGTATAGGCAGAGCGTAAGGGATGATTAAGATTCCACTCGTCACTTCAGACAAATATGATTCAAAAGAAAGTAGGACAGCTTATTCTGCTACTTTTGAGTGTCGCCACTCAGACCTGTGTATATGCTTTCCCACGGCTCTAGGCTGAGCTTATATTTTGCTCACGTGCGCCTGGCCCTTGAGGGGTTGAGGACCACCCCGAGTTGTCCTTGGTCCTCAAGTGATGAATTACATAGCGCGAACGTCGCACCTTAGGCAGGATCCTGTCAAAATAAAACTTACTATTTTACATTCACATAATTCACGTTCTCTGTATTGAAACACCCTCTGTGCGTTGGTGCGAAAGGAGGTACATGGAGAAATCACATCTGGAAGGATAATCGTGCCACTTCTGCTTCTAGCATTTATTAAAATTGCGATATTAATAATTAATTAAATGGGCTACCTAAAGATTGAAAAAATATTCATAAAAAGACTAAAACTTATATTTATTTTATAAATTAATTACACGCCAAAATTACTGCACGACACTCTCAAATAAGGGAAAGTTTGGGCCGTGTAGCAGAGCCAAACGAAATGACTTTCCAAAAGTTGATTGAACTCGAAAATATATCAGATTTCTCTCTTGTTGAACTCGCGTTGCGACAGAAACAATGAATTTTGCGTAGACGGAAAACGCGGATCTCCACCTGAAGCTATCGCGTTGTCAGCATCCGCTCATGTGCGACGTCTTGGTGGTGTGGGCGGCTACAGTCCGCTCGGGACCCTGGCAGGGTCCACTGATTTTCTTCGACTCTCACTCACTCACTCAAACACTTTTTCATTAGATTCTTACATCATCTCTGGATCTCTAGTTATTACTCAAAAATTCACCTCTCGGCTTTCCCCCACGCCAGTACAAAAGTAGATGAACATGCTTTACATCCAGGACGTCACAAGTTCAATTTCGCCCAATTACTCTTCGTCTCAATTCTTCCACTTGTCGGGTAATTCTAATTTATAGACGCTGTTCGCACTGTACAAGTTCAATGTCCTCATGTTTTGAATTGCCACATTCCAAAAGGCCTCAAAACTTGGGGTGTTCCTGCTTTCACGACTTGCTGTCTTGGTTGATGTCACGAACTTGTGCTCGGGCGGCGATTCATTACTCAAACAGAAAAATTAAAACGGATTAAATTTAATAAATTGATGGCGTAGAAATATAATGTCAGACAATCAGTGGAATTATTTTTGCCGTTAAATTGAGGTAATTAATCATGTTGAAACGGTAAATTGATATGCTGAAACCGCTGTATCTCAACTGTAGTTATTTGATCAGGAGCTTCCAAATACTTCGAAGTTACTTTAAATAAGACTCAAATCTTTGGTCACCAAATTAATCATTGGGTGTAATGACTGATGGTTCAGTTTCCCACCTAATAGATAAATCGTCAATTATTAGAACAGTAAATCACACGAAACTTAAATAGTCTACCTATAAATACGTGTACCGTTTCGAAGACGATTTCCGAATTATGTTGTACCATATAAAACTGCATCCACCATCTTGATACAAAATAGTGGACGCTCCAAAAACTCGATTTTTGTCTCCTACCCAGAAAACGATATCAGCGATATTAGTGAAATTTTATACTGTGGTTATACAGAGCTGTCGAAAGTTTGTAATCGATGTAAATCTGTCATAAGTCGCATTCTTGTTAAAATGACGTTCTTTCCATAAACTTATTTTAATTTCTTGGTTAGGGGTTTTTCTCTAAAGTGATAAATGTCTTACATTTTTATCTATCACTGGAAAAACGGATAACTTAAAATTCAGATTCCGCAGTTCCATTTCTTTTTAAGGAAGTTTTATTAGGTAAACAAAATCCAAGATGTCAAGAGGAAGCGATAAGATAATCTTATTAGTTGTAACCAAGAAGGAAAAAGGATCGGAATAAAAAAACAATTGTAAGCAAGTGGTTAATATTTCCGTTCCCGTATAAAGGAGGGTCACCCATCTAGAATATTATTTTATTAGCCATTTATGTGTTGTAATTGCAGGATTCCATCGGACCTCTAAAGTATACGTAAATTCGAATCGCTGCAAAGATATAATTTTACTGCTTTGTGTTTAAACTAACGGTATTAAACGGCTTTGTCTAACGTTGCACGCTGGCTTAGGGATAAATTAGCGAAAGATTGTGTGCCTATGAAAAGGACGCTTCGCTCCCATGTGGGCGCTCGACCTTGGTAGATCTCCAGAAACAGATATTGTCCCGTGTGGATACAAGGACCACAACAGACGCGCAGCTGTATTCTTTACGTCTAGTTAGCAATTCGTCAAAATCTTTGACAATACTCTAACGGGGTTCGCGAATTATCGAGACTTTCTGCATCGATAAGAGTAAGCATTAACACCCCCATACATCAAATTTACATTTTTATCTATTTATCCAAATAAAAAGTTACAATTCGCTCGTAGTCTTAATATCTAAACACTTTTACAATACCGAGGGTACTGTAATACGTAATTTAAAACATCCGTATCTTGTCTCACACAAACATTTGCTACTAAGCTCGCAAGCATTCTTCGTGGCAGACTGTATAAGATTTTGTCGTTTCTACAAATATAAGAAAATGAATTTTATAAAGTGGTTGAGATTTTATTTTACGTAAATGTTCAAAAATGTTTTTAATTGGTTCGGTTTTATTATAATGATAATGTTATACTTTAAATTAATGTGTAATAAATAAGGCAAATAGATAAAATACGGTTCCATGGTAAACAGAAGCTACGAAAAGTAAATGAAAATATTTCGGTAGCAACATCAATTGGCTGAAGCACACATGCCCACGCAATTGATGAATTTTAACCTTTCAATCAGAGTCTTAATTCAGAAATTTCTAGGTTTCTTAGAATTAAGAACCAACAGTTCGCCGTTGTTTCAAATCCTTCCTTTAACCCTCTTAGCCAAAAAAAACCCGTTGTGATAAATCAAGTACCTCCTTTATAATTTCGCAGACTAAAAGTACAGAGTAGACTTAAAAGCGGATACATAGGGTCCACCATCCTAAATCACCCATACATTTCAAAATAATTTGATTTAAATATCAATATCATATTCCATTGTAAACCATGAGTTAGGAATTTCTCCGCAAGGTGGCCAAAACAACTCTACCGTCTAGATTACGTGGGCAAATGAGATGACGTTTTCCTAGGTGGAGGAACGAATGATAAAAAGATAAAGAAAAAGTATAAGGGACCTTTCCTACTTGGACATGTTGAGATGCTAACATTTTTTTGGGGGGTTACGCGTATAGTAACAGATTGTAGAGAAAGGCGGAGAAAAGTTTACGTTCCATAGTACTTTCAGAGAAAGAAAAGCGAACGACAAGGAAAACGGACTACGAGTCTGGCCGAATATCTAAGCACAGAATTCGCTTTCAATTTTCCTGAAGGTGCCAATCGCCGGAAAATATTCCACAAGAAATCCGAAGTTATGTAAGCAAACCCCACAATTTATTACATTATTATCAAATAGTCTTAAATTGACGTTTTTCTTTTAAGTTTTTTAAGTTGTTCTAAAAACAGCGATTTTTTAGCCCTGAACCAGAGGTATCATATTCCATTGTAAACCGGTGGTTCGAACTTTCAATAAATAAATATGTATTAATTAATTTTTAATTGCATTTTTTAAATTGTTATTTTAATACAATTTATCACTCATGTTTATAACCACAGGGGTTTTGTGTTAAAATCGTTCTTATGATCCTTTTTCTTGTTTTCTAAAACGGTTCTACGCCTTTTTTAAAACGAAATCTATTTTTTACAATTACTATAATAGCAGTTTTAAAAAAACAATTTCATTCTGATTTTTTGTCCTCGTGTCTCTATGTTTATTATGATAGAAATAAATTACACTTACAAATTTTTGGCTGATGTTAAAGACTCGGCAGATGACTCGTAAAAGCTACACTATGAACATTTATAAAACAAATATCCAGATATCATTTTGATAAACTTATTTTTCACTATTTATTGACTCCTGAAGTTTTCGAGTGTAGCAAATTTGATATGAGTGAAGTAAGCAAGAAAGTAAAATATACAAAATTTCAAATTATGTTCACGTTAAGTCTACACTAAATGCATGATTAACTTATAAGAATATTTTACAACTGAATTCAACAGAGAATGTAAACCAACGTATACGTATACTTGTATATAATTTCGGGAAAAAATTATATTTAAAGCTTTTTTTGTGCTACCAATCTGGTTACTCTACGTGCTGTAAGTTATGAAATTTAAAAACAGCGTGGCGAGTGACGAGTCCTGAAAGCATCCCGCCCGATTGGATTATAATCAATCAACAGCACTAAAATATCATCCACGTATTTTTGGAGATCGTGTAACAAACCACCACAGGATTACGACGAATTGAGGGATGCCCCGATGATGTTACACTACGACAACTTCCAGCTAATATAATTGGCAGTGGAAGTGGAATTAATGCCACAGTCATAAACGTTTCGAACGGTATCATATCGGTTGGATGAAAACGTTCGCACATTAGTTTCGTAATGACGTACACATTTATGGACAAGTAAACTTAATTTATCGGTGCAGGTAATATTTAACGAGACAGTTTTGAATCCGAATGTCGTAGCAATTTTATTTATATCGTCTGAAGACAGAAACGTAGGTTTTTATATCGTTATTTCAATGAGATCGTAGACCTCCATAGCTGTGAACGTTTATACATGGATATCCTCGGAACGAGAAGTTTCCTTTTTAAATTAATATACCATTCCTTTTTACCCTTACGTGTACCTGTACAACGATTACATTTAAAAATAATAATATTAACAATTTGGAGCTGCATAAATATATTCAGTTGTGGTTAATGAAAATTGTTTATCGACGATTCGTGCCCCGATTAGAAGAATTGAAAGAAAATCACCATAAATTAATCCTGCTAAACATATTTGATACTTTTACTAGATATAATTGAAGTGTGATTTCAGGCGCTCCTTATTAAAAAAAAAGACATATTATAAACACACATACAAGTGTTCGTAGCAAAAATAAAAAGCCAATGAAGTCTTTCTGTGCAACACTGACAATTTATGTTAAAAGTTTAAATAATATGATTTGTGAGCTTTAGCGGAAAGTTGTGGAAAGAATAATGAGACGTAATATTTTAATGAAAAATAATATGGACAAAGAAATCATAATGATTCTCTTCTTTATTATTCCAGAAAAAACAATGTAAATATGAGTTCTATATTAAATTTTATATAAATATTGACGTTTGTATTTTAAAATTGACAACATTAAACAGAAAGTTCTAAATTTCTTACTGTGTAAATAATATTGCACTGAATTCCGTCTACCCTGAAGGTTCTTGTTACTATATTCTCCCTCGCTAAGAATTCCTTTTCAACTTCAGTTATTCTTGAACCTTCTTAACATAAGACGAACTAAGCAATTAAAAATCTGTCAATAACATCTACAATATATATTTGGCATCTCTGGTATATTTAATTTTTTGAAATTATTGTACCTAATAGTGTCCACATACCGGGAATGAATTAATTTAAAAATTATCACATTTTTGTTAAAGGTTATTAATACTACTAATATATTGAATTTTTCTGACAATATATAAAATACTCCAATGGAACTAAATTATATTGGTCACTTTGGAAAACAAATTATATGTAAATAATTAAAAATATACTCGTTAAAGAAATAGATTTTGCATTTTTTGTCTAAAAAGGATGCAGTCAACTATAATTATTACTGTATATAAAAATAGCTCAATTGGTAAAGAGTAGCAAGTGTAATTCCTGGCTTCATTTCCCGGCTTTAGTGCTGAGTTCTATTTGAAAGTATTTCTTCTGTTTTTGAATTATTATTTATATGTTTCTATTTGTATTTTATTCTTCTGGTTGTCTGCTTGAAATTTCTGTAATTTTTATATGATGAATGAATGGCGTCCATGAGGATACTAAGAGGAGCAGCGTGATTCTCGGAAGGAAAGCGAGTTTTTGGGGTAGGTTTAAGCTACCGGACGCCTCATCGCTTTCAAAACTAATTCCAGCTCTGAAGGTACGAACTGCGTTTCTTTGTTGCAGCACAAACTTCCTACTATAACTTCAAATAAACAGCTCACGTGCTCAAAGGGCAAACTGAGTGCTTTTAAGACCTCACCATATTTTACAGTTACGTGTGAGTGTTTTGCCTACGTGAAAGCATTATATCCTATATTTATGTAAAGTTAAATGAAATATGAGACGAGGTTGAAGGTAATACATACCGGTATTAATACTTATGACTTCTATGTCCGGTGTTTTTAATTCCAGGGCTTCCGTGTTCGCCTTTATCTCAGGAAAACGAAAAGCAAAATAATGTAAAGAAGGGATAAATATCAATGGATGGTTCCCCGAACTCGTTTATACTACCTTACAGCAAACTGTACACATGTAGATTATAATTTTATTAAAAAAAAATTTGGCTTTTCAATATATTCGGTGGAGTCCCTCCAGCCAAGTCTGAGAAGAGAATAACGCAAATATTAGAATAATTAAAAATGGTGGAGTTTAATGACATCCGCTGTGATATTATTACACTCGGTACCAGCTTCAGAATTGAAGGGAAGTATTGAAGGAGAGAAGGAAAGCAGCTACACGGGAAAGCGGTCGTACATCATCCATCGGAACAGGATGCTTCATAGGTGCAGCAATAAATAATAAGGCGCTCTGTGTGGTCCGTTACCCAAATTGTGGGACTATTTTCACCAAATCAGAGCAATAAATAAACACGCGCTTTAACTCAAACTGGACGGTGAACCTCTACTCTTGTCGTTTAATAAAAGCGTGTGCGCTAAGGACCACACGCTGTAATGGCCGGCTCTGATAATGGGGAATTTAGTTTTATAGTGGACTCGTTTCGTACGTCACTCCCGGAGTATTATGGAGCCAAGCAAGCATCATATTTGCTCCGTTCTTGGACGTTCTGTAAACATGATAGACGTTGTGGCTTCCTAATTCAGAGCTGCGATAACTTAATGAAGCTAAACAACTTTGTGACTCAAATCGGAAGACAGCGAGACTGATCACTCTAGAGTGGGCGAAGCACTAAGTGGCGGGTGAATATTGATTCAACAACTGTATAGAAGCTTATTTTTCTCCGTGTGATACAACTGTACAGGAACCTTTCTCCATAATTTTTAGAAAGAAGTGTTACTCACTTATGTCTTCAAAAATATTTCTGGAGGAAAACGTGTTCGCTTTCGGGAAACTAGTAAATTTTGCCAAGTGACTATAGAAAAAAATTATATTTCAAACTTGGGTATCTTTATCTGATATTTTTAATTTGATAACGGTATGTATACATTTTCCATAAAGTAAAATGAAGTGGGAGAGAAGTGTAGTAATAAAAGTTATAAGCAAACAAGAGTCAAAATATCAGACAAATAATTAAAAACGAAGTTATAATGAAAAAAAACGTTTGGAACAGTATAGTAAATTCCGTTCATTTTCAGGGTGGATTATCAGAGAATATTTTATCCAGTTACAACACCGGGAAAACCTTCCATCTACAATATAAATACAGTTTTGCAACGAAATGGTGAAAGTAGTTTCACTAACAGTTCTGCAGTTAAATTATTTCAATTTTTAAATTCAGGTGAAATATAAATAAAGCAGCGATGTCATTAGAAGAATTACGTTACATTTCAGTTCTATTCACCCTTGAATGGAATACGTGACGAATAACGACAGATCATCGTTAATACAAAAAAAACTTGTACAATCCTCTTCAGGGAAAAAAAAATACCGCCCCTTCCTGCGTGTCTCTCAACCTCTCAGTAGCATTCTTGTTTTTTATAATCAATCACTTCTTAACGGAACACCGTTTTAGATTTCAAACAATTTAACTACGGATGTATTTATGTATTATTATTTAGATGATTCGGGTATTCCATTGTCTTGGAGTAGAAAGGTGAGCAAGGAAAAGTGAAAAACTGGTAAAGAAAAAGAAAACAAGAAAAACAGATAGAAAGAGTCAGGTTAAAGAGATGACGTGAAAGATCGTCTAGAAGATCAGAAAAAAGATGTAGAGATTTACTCCAAGCGAATAAAACAGAAAGAAAGAGGCAATGGAATACCCGAATAATCTAAATAATAATGTTATCTCACCATTGTCAACAAATTTCAAATCCACATTTAAGTATTGAATTGAAAACAATTATGTTCTCATTTTCATAAATATGATTAAAAATTATCTCTTCAGGTGTAGTTATATATATTTTATATTTTTACATAAATAGATAGCATCAAAAATATTTTCCTTTAGTATATGTCATGGAAAAGTGAAAAAAAAATTATTTCAGTCATAATACTGCGTACATGTGGTAGCATTCTAGTTGCCTTAAACCTTAGGAACAGTCGGTTAACTGAGAGGTAAATTGTTTTCACTACGTAAATTTACCAATTTGTGATTCGAATGTCAGGGGGCTTTTTTTTGGCTACAAAAGTTCGGAACTGAAATATATCATTTTACGGTGGATATTTTTAAAATAAGAAACACAAGACGAAAACTGAATATTAGAATTGGGAAACTGTGAAGTAACCTTTAGACAACTTGTAATGAGAAGAGCTATTTTCTTTCATAGTCGTAAAAGTCGAATACACACCCGGTAATAAAGGTGTGTTGCGTGTTGCATTCAGGAAGGGGGCGCTAGATTTTTCTGTAGTGGAATGAACGAAATAGGAAAATCGCTTAATAACAGAAAAAAGTATTAAATTCACGAAACATTTAATTAACAATACAAATAAATTCAACTATGTACTAACTACAATTTTACGCGTTCATCCTTATGATGCTGAAGGACTACATATTAAAAACCAGACTTGATGTAGGCTTGATGAAAAATTAAACGTTGCAGAGTGAAGTAAATGTTATTCTTATTTCAATAAAAATTTTAATAACCATCATAAATGTGTAGCGTTATATTTAATGTATATACACTACAATTGGAAGACATCAAAAATTGGCCTGTGGGCTTGGAAGAAAAATTAAGAAAGTAAGAAGTATTTAAAAGTTAAATTAATTTTGTGATATAAACATTTTTCGTGTTTTTGTTGTTAGTTTGTTCTCTGTTTCCTGTGAGGCATTCAGAACATGATAAGAGTGAAAGAACTTGTTACTTAGGAAGAACGGCCATGAAAGACAAGTCGCAGAGAACCAGACTCCCCACTCGACGAGAACAAACAACGATTAAGCTTTTCTAAGAACATTTTTAAGTGCTAGTGCTTTTAAATCCCGTAATAAAATATTCCATCCGAAAAATAATGCCGTGTTCCAAATATAAACCGAACTGTCGTTTATCGTTTAACGGAGGATAAGTGGATGTTAACAGCTCCTGGCGATGACTGACATGGTGAGTGCCTGTTGTTTCAAGCTACAGAACCACATCATGGACAGTTTTATCCTAAATGAAGAGGTGTACAGCTGTATTTCGTTGAGGCTCGGAGGACATTACGCAGCTTAAGACTAAAATTGGTCAAAGTAACAGAAAAATGTTTTCTTTCTCAAATCATTTATTATTAAATTATCAGCCTATTTCAATCACCATTTAGCTTTAGTTCGGTAACTAGAGTCGACGCGTTTTTCAAAAATCCTGTTATGAGGCCAGCAAAAAAATTGGATTAATCTGTAATTTCACTTTCTTCAAAGACACAAAAATAAATATCAGGCCTATAAAAAAAACATTGATCGTTACTGCTAGTGAAAGAATTTTTCCGCATCAAAAAGCCCCATCGCCATGTTTGGTTAACACAGAGCTTTGACGAGTCGATTCAGCTGTCTCTGGACACTTTCAATTCGATAATTACATCAGCTCTCTGACAAAAGCAATGTAATCTGTAATTCGCTCATTAAATGTGTTTTGGAACAAATGCTGATACGGTAAATCAGTGATTGCGTTATATGGCATCAGAATTGCGGTCGTAAATAATTTCATAATTATTTTCACAGGCTTTACATTCGAACTACCGCGTTAGTATCGGTTTATAAATGTATATTAATTACACGTTATTCACAATACTAATTTTGTGGAAACGAAAGTTTTTCGAAAAAAATATTCTTCGCCAGACTTATTGGTCGTCAATGAAAGAAGGTTATTTTCTCTAATCCCAGTTAGGTAATGCAATTATCCCTGATTGAGTGAATAATTAATTTAAATGGAGTTGTTGTTCCTGATTTGTTTGAAAATTTTTTATATAAAAATTAGTGATTTTTTTCGACATTCAAGTACATGAGTTAGTACTAATATTTTCATAATATCATTTTATTATTTCTATAATTGATACTGGCCCAAAAACGTATAGACCATTTGTAAAAACTGATTTAGAAATTAAGGAAACAAATTTTTATAATAGCATTTTATAATACCATTAAAACTAGTCTTAAAAGACTAACCATTAATTTTCTTCTTAAAAATCTTAAACTTTATACTTATCGACTAGTCTATCCCGTGCCCTCATTCAGATTTTTCTGGTATTTAAAAGAAATAAATGAATCTTATCTGTTAAATGTAAATTAATCACGTGAAGGTCTTGTACTTTTAAGACGTATGAAAAATTATTTGATTATTTCAGAAAAGTTGAATATGTGAAGTATGAGGGGGGGGGGGCAATTATCTGATCTACACATATCAAATAGAAACGGTAAACGTGTAATGCAAAATATCAAATATTTATTTACCAAGTTACGTATTGCCTCGGAACAATTGTTATAATTACGCGTCATGTCAGTTTCCCTTAAAAAAAAATTAAGACTTGTGTTGCTATTAAATAATTTCCTGTGACAAAAAAAATTCGTTTTTCTCACTAATTATTACCACGTTTTACATTTGAATGCACAAAATCTCGTATTGCATGCCCTACAGTGTACAGTATGTTGGATAACGATCAGCGTACTTTATTTTTTGCTCCGGAGAATAAATGTTTCATGGCTTTGGAACGAGTAATATATTTCCGAAAATCCGCGAGATTAATCAAGAGCCGTGTTATTTTTATTACAAAAATACTAATATGTTTTTAAGGTTGTTACCCTATTTTCCTTTTACGCAAGTGGGCCGAAACGCCTACAACAACAAAAAAGATTGCTACCTCGTAATAAAAATATTTAATATGTTCGTCATCTCGTAATTACGATGACCAGATATCCCGAAATATGCTTTCCGTATGTGTAAGCAGGGATCGCATTAGCATATCTGCATGAAACGCCCGCAAAAATTGCCTATTGAAAACGTGCCTAAGAGATTCCCCTTCGATACATCTACTTAGCGCTAGCTACCGTGATTCCGAGATGAACTTCCAAAAACGGACCGCGTGCACACAGCATCCTCTCGTTGGCAGGTCACACAGCAACGACTACCTTCCTGCTATTTAATCCTGCTTGCAACAGTGACATTTGCGTAGTGTGTGTACTAGTTTGCTGCTAGTGTATGGGTTTCCAAGCTAGGCAATTCAGAGGTCGGCACACGGGTCGCTATCTTGATTACCAGCTTCCGGGTTGTCACAAATAATTCGCGGAAATTACCTCTAATTAACTCGTTCATTGCCCACCTTTCCTTAAGCCCCTCTCCATTTCATTGTGGTCTCCAACTTTCTCTGTCATTTGTAAGTACATATAAACAGGTGTAAGGATGTGACACTGTCAAAATTAAAAACAATTTGTATGGAAAGGAAATAGGGAAATGTTGTGGCTTACCTGAAATTGAAGGAAAGGAGGAACTTCTTCAAATATTTATGTGAAGATTTTATATACCACCCCAATCAACATCTGTGGTCCTTAGTAATGATGTCATGTCGATACAGGACGTGGGCGAATATTTAATAAGTCAGGCATTAACTGATACATGGAATCACCGTTCACTTCAAAATAGTGAATAAAATAAATCAAATCAATGAAGCGATAAATTTTTTATTATATTGAATATCCAAGTTTTCAACACCTATTTTCTATTTAATTTCCTTAACCGAGTCGTTCGACCCGAAAAGGTGTTAACATGCGTGTATCTTAATCGATCTTAATAAATTCCAGAAGTCACGCGTTCTCAGCGGACAACAGTCTGACGCTCTTAAACTTCACGTTTCCAGTCCATTGAATTCTTAGCAGTAAGGCGTTACCCTACATTTATAGTCATGTAGTGCTGAAGTGGTTAAGAGAGTTGTTGCGCCCCGGACATAATTAATTGTTGTTTTGTTTATGCGTGGAGGAGGCGCACTTGAAAGCGTGTTATTAGGCTGAGCTGTGTGGGCCATCGCTATGAATATACATTCCATCTTCAGTCGTGGGATACTAACGTTCATTCTTGATAAGATACCGAAAGGTATGACTGGAACCTGCGTGGTAACGTTCAGGTAGTTCGTGGTTTAATTTAAAAGCTTAGAAGTCTCTCTCCAAAAAAAGGAGTAGACAAAACGGGAATAACCTTATCTACTTCATACATATATTTAAGAATGAAGAAATACTCCGATTCAATTTCTATTAAATCAAATCTTAATTCTACGAAAAAAACCTATTATCACTGGCAAATAGTTTCCTTCAAAATTACAGATTGCAATTTCATTTTTCATAAAAGCAAAGAAATTGCTTCCTCCTGGCGGTAAGACTGTCGAACAAATTTCGAGACAGGAAATGCATTACCACGTTCCACTTCCGGTGTTGCAGCTGCCATGAGCGCCTCGTTCGTTTCCACATTACCCGCACGAGCCGCCCTTTTACACACGGTCCAAATTACCCAATTTTGAAAACCTGCACCGGCCTTCATGATATCAAAATGTAAACGTACACGAAAACGAATCAGGTGTGTTTTTTTTTATCTTCGACAACATTCCTTCTGCCGCCGGCAACAATTTCTAAAAAAATAATCGTTTGTTTAAAGGATGACGAAAATCTGCTTAATAATATCGCCATATCGACTTAATTTCAACAAAACAGTCACAAAAAATTATTTACCCAGCAAGTCGACTGTAAAGTCCATTGTTCTAAAATATGTTTGTTACGGATAAGCTGCAAAGGGGAATTCTCTTTAAATTCGAAAGATAGGCATAGCAAAAATAAATTTATAATGTTTCAAGCACTATGAACCCCTATTTAAAAGCCTTACAACCTTGGCATTTCCTTCCTTAAAGAGCGATTACAATAGGACACTTTAAATCTGACGTCACGAACAGCTGACGTGCGTAAATTTACATAATTTTGAGGATCCATTCAATCAATGTTTTTAATTATTACAAATTTAATTACTTTATACTTAATAACGGAAAACGCTGAATTCGGTTCACTTGATTTGGGCATCAGTAGATTTAATCTAAAACTTTATATAATAAGATGTGTTTAATTCCGGTGTATGCAATTACAAAATGAGATTCTTTCTGTTCAAGTTAATGTGGTATAGGGTAACTATTGAAAGTTATAAGCAAACACGCAGCCGCATGAAGTGTTTAATGAAATTATTTTTCATAGAAGTTGATGGTTGGGTCGCGTTATAGTTTCTCTAATGGCCCTTATTTACACACGTCAGCGTGTCTACACCGCTCCCGGGATAATGCTGTAACCACCATGCCGATGGTCCAGTGCTGCTTGGCTCCACCATCTCGAAAGATTCTACGGGGTCCCGATGGCGACGCTCGTATACAGCAAACGAACTAGTACAGAAAATCCAGTCCAACAGGAAACTTGTGACTCAACTCAAAACAACTTATTTTAAACAGTTAATTGGTAAAAAATTTCCTCTGGCTTCTAACCGAGTAAACAATTTTATTCGCGACGTTTCCAGCAATAGAAGACGATGGCAGTGAACGTCATCGAAACGTCGCGAATAGAATTGTTTACTCGGTTAGAAGTCTGAGAAGTCTTTATTAATTTTCTACAACCAGAAAGGCTACAACATTCTTTATCATCACTATAGTTTAATAACGGCAGTGTCAGACCTGACCGATCTCAGTCATATCCGGCTACTGAGTGCCTCTACGATGTGTTTCACCTGTGCTGTCTCTGCTCTTGTCAAAATTCGCCCAATCACACAATCTCTTTTTGTTCAGATATAAAAAAACTAGTGCAATAAAAATGCTTGATGATTCATGAATGAGCCGTAAATATCATTATCAACCATTTTTATAACTGTCGCCCAACAATATTACATTACTCATTATTTCAATAAAACGTAATTAAATATTCAATTATTTTAACGCGCGATACCTATTCATTGCGATATATAAAAAAATTATATAAGGATAAAAAAACTCCTTCTGCAACAAAGATTAAGCACTCAGGACAATTTAGATCTAAACAGTATACATGACACATAAAAGTGAAAGTATACTGCACAGCACAACACTGATCGCCATAAAAAGCAGGAAGTAGCTTACTAGGCGGTACAGCACAAATTCACGCAGTCATGAAAGGAGGATACAAAACTGAAATTTAGTTCAAATATTAAAGAAGTTTATATAATCTTATATCATTCCAGAAAATTATCAGCAGAAAAAAAAAGCTTGATATAGAACACAGGTTTATTTCTGAAACGATCCATATTAAATTAAACATCAACTCCATCAATATTGAAAATGTTAAAAACTCCTTGAGTAGTATCAATCTGATTTTATCTTCTTTGAGAACATCAATCTGATTGACTTGTTCGTACGTCCGAAATCCAACTTCCAGGTTCTGCAACGATGTTAATTTTTTCAATCCGTAATTGCCCAAATTTTTCAATTCAAACTATTAGTAAATTAGAAGTATTTATTTCTGACTTTCGAATAATTATTTTAATTGTATCAAAATCTACATAAGTCAGCTAATAATGCTTTACGAATAAATTGTGTTTCTTTTTGTGTTCATTGGAGGACATTACTTAAATTTACGCTGAGTACAGCAGATATTCAGGTGTAATTAAGGCGTTAAATGTGATACGAAATTTCTCCGATTGGTGAGCGGCTGAGCTCTAACGATTCCTCTATTGTAAATATTAACCATCTAATTTCCCTCCATTAAAACAATCATATGTCTCGCAATGTGCTTCCTAATCAAATGGACACAGTTGCGGCTATCTTCGGAAGAATAGAAGACATATCTACGCTATTACTTGGGCAAGCATATTGAAGGCGCAGGTTTTTAGGTGGGCAGAGCTTTAACTCCTGCTTGCTCGTGTCTGGGCGTTGTGATCAAGCTCAGAATCAGTAAATAAAGGCATACGCTGCTCCCCTTGGGCATAAGATACGGTTCGTATTTTATGGCGCGCGGGCGTTACTCTTCATAGAAAACACCGAGCCACGCCTGACAACGGTCAAAGCTGCAGAATGGCCGTGTTTAATGATGATATTACTTCGGCATCGAACGTTTCCTTCTCATTTGTGCGCTCATTCGATGCGAAATCAAGATACAGACTTGGTTTTGAAAAGAAAATGCGTACTAATTTTCGTTCAGCTCGTCGTAAAAAATAAAAGTGCGGTTATTCGGAGATAACGAATCTGACTACTAAGACGTGGCCTTCGAAACTCAATTTCTCAGACTGCGATCTGGTACATTTCTGTGCAGAGGCAGTCACTAAAAATTGGACTTTATCCAGAAGATTTCCCGTGGCGTAAGATAATCACAATGTTCACTGTTCGATGTAATAATGGAACACTCAATTCCGAAACGTTAGAGGCAGAAAATTTCGAAAAAAGTGAAGTGGAACATGGCTGAGGAAAATAAATAACATAAGTGTTGTGAATATAAACTTACTTATAGAGTTATTCATATAATAAAGCTATTTTACATTGGAAAATTTTCCGTCAATAATGATATACGATATAATTCTATGGAGTCATGATAGACTGAAATATTTGTTTTTTCAAACAAAGGTCGCGATTACTGAGATTTGTATGAAATTTTACCAAGTACATCTCGCGGAAGAGTATCCAAATAATTTTAAATACATATCTTCGATTGTCACTAATGCCTAAAAAATATTGTAATAATTAAATTTCAAATTCTCTAATAGTTCAGGTAAATACAGGAGAATAAAGAAGGAAAATCTCAATATCACAAGCTAAGCCAGGATCCTCATACAAAAGAAGAGCGATTTAAATACACTATATATCGTGGAATGGTCTTATTTCATAAGTAACGTACAATTACCTCAATGAGTTTACAATATATGTATTATATTAGTACAATATTTGAAATAATTTTACAGTATATCAATTCAATTCTTTATTAACCTGAATAGTATACGTAACAGTAAAATAAGTTGGGAACGTATAGAACAGTTTAATTACTGAGTTAAATTTATCGACATGCCTTAGGGTGTCGCAATTACTAAAACGTTGTTTGTTTGTGCGAATATAATCATCAGGAGTCATTTAAATATATATAAATTTTAACAGTATTTGCATCACTTAATTAAATGTATTTAAAATTACAACACATTTTTTCGAAAGGTTTCTAGTTATTTATTTTTCCAGGTGTAGGGTTAATGGCTAATATTATAATGCCCATTTCTCGATTTGGAGAAGAAAAGTTGAGTGTTATACAGCCCTGTGCGTCGTCAGAATGCAGGAGCATCGGTCCAGGGCACGTAGCGTTCGAGGACCTACTCGGTTGAGCCCAGCCCAGGGAGACGGTTGTCGAATTGATTTTCTTCTCCAAACCTGGGAATGAAACTCGGTAATAAATCCGCCATTCTCATTAAATTTCAAATCCAAGTAGTGAAAATGTGTCTATCTCCTATGGTGGTCCATTGAAAATTTTGTGCCTTAAAACAAAGATTTTTCTTTAAGAGGAAATCCTCCCATTTGTCACTATAAGGAACAACTAAGTTTAAATATCCCGAGTCAAAACATTGGCACGTTTGTATACATTCTGCAGACAGCGACTCGTGAAACATTTGATGGAATCGTAATGTCGGCAACGACGATCTGAATTGCTAAAGATTTGAACGGTAGATGAGTCGCGCGAGATTACGTCACCTCGTAGCGACACGTCGCGTCGGCGTGTTGTTCTGTGAAAGGCGAACCCCCTCGAAAATCGACATATTTCTCGGTTGAGTTCATAACTTGGGACAGTAGCTGGCTGTTCCAGGCGGAAGAAAGAGGGGCGAGATCCTCTTATCCTCCATGAATCAGTCTACGAGTCAACTGGCGTCCTACCTGAGACCCATTGTTATGGCCATGAATGCCATTGTCACTCAAACGTCACGGATTTGGCAGCTGGCTGGAAATTGAGGGCACGTTCTGAGAACGCCTACGCACTCTAAGCCGTGTTATATAAATACCACAACACGGCACCGCGCCCCACGCCTCCGTACACATGACTAACCACTAACGTGATTCTTCTTACACTGCCGGATTTCTCGACTGACGTATTTATTCGAGAACGAATATTGGAAGGCACAGTTGGGCACTCCGCGCGATGATCAAATATTCCTCCACTGAACCAACTCAGAGGGACAGTTTACACTGTCCTGACTAACTTACAACTACTTACAACAACAAAATAAGAAGAAAAAAAATTTATTATTCGAAATAAGAAGTAGAAAAATACAACCCGAATCTACTTCAACCGCACCCTCCAAATCAAACTTCTGAACAAGGTGGCCAAAAGAAAGGAGGAAATAGTTCAAAGGAGACTAAATCAACTGAGTTTGGTTATGGTATTGATTCAATAAAAGATTGTCGATTTTTCAATCAGGACAATTTATACTGTAGACTTCTGCAAATTTCGGAACAACGCCACTCTCGTAACGTTAGATTAAAGGCCAGTCTACGGACTCGTTTAGCTTTCTTAATCTGTAACTTCTCAAATATTTAGATTTTTCAAAACCAAATCATCAAAACTGTCTCGGCACACCAGTCACCTGACGACGCCGGAGATGAATTTCACTGAAACGTTGGGCTTTAATTAAAAATCTTCTAGCTACGAAAAAAATAGGGATGCTTAGCTACATACAAAGTTTACGTCGGAGATCTGTACGGCAAAGAATGAAAATAAAGTGGATATTTCGATAGCTACATCTCGTAGTACTTAACCATCGTTTCAAAAATTAAATGTAAAATAATTCTGAAATGTGCTAATAAATTGTATTTAAATAATAATACATGTTTGATGAACAGTAAAAAGATTTG
Organism: Zhengitettix transpicula; assembly: GCA_037074705.1. NCBI lineage: Eukaryota > Metazoa > Arthropoda > Insecta > Orthoptera > Tetrigidae > Zhengitettix > Zhengitettix transpicula. Next base: position 57,631,081 of record CM073595.1, on the reverse strand, counting down.
TTTGGCTCCTCCAATATATATTTATGAAATATGTATATAATTCTACAGATTCATCAATTAAATAAAAAGAGTGTCAATTGAAAATGTAGCTTGTTTATATTTCAATTACCTTTTATTACTAAATAAAATTTTGAAGAAATGTGGAAGCTTATTAAAACAGCAACCGGCATCGTAAACGTGATCGATTTTCCTCGTTTATATTAGTTATTCTTGTATACATGAATTGGCAGTGAGTTGATGGATGTATGTACGTCCAATATTTTTATAATTTTCATTGAAATTTATTATTATTATTTACGAATAAGCCCATAAAGTTTACGCGAAATTCGTTGACATGTGGTTTGGCTTTCTATGATTTGAAGTTTATTCACAGTTGAGTTTACTGTCTTATTTTGCACTTCTTTCAAGTTGCATCACAGATATTTCAACTAATATTTTTTTAAGCATTAGACCCATCGAGTTGTTTTTGTAATAGCTGACATGATTCTAAGAGTATCCGCGATCTGAATAGTTATATTAATTGTTTCTCAATATATATAGGAGGTGAGACCAGGTGGACACCTTTAAGAGGGTTTAAGCTGAAAAGTTAAGTGCTTCCAGTTTCCGGAGAAACATTTTGTTCGCGCTGCAGTGGCAAGATTTGCGGTTCTCCTGACAAACAGCTTGGACCACCCGCACAGGGACCGTGAATTAGCTTGGCAGATCCTCTGGGGTTGTCACCAATTTGAGCACAATGGCTTCCTGACCACGAGGATTTAAACTAGGAATCCGCACCCCCTTCTTTGTCCGCACGTGACAAAAGAACAGCTCCAGCTACTGGAAGTCAACGTGGAAGCATCTGGCCAGATGGAAAGATGGAGACCCTCGAAACAAAAACAACACTCGCAGACGCTAATTCTTTCCACATCGATCATCATGCTTCAAGAGGCGCTGCGATGTCGATGGGCCGGAGAAAATCAGCTGGAATTCGCGAAGCTGCTCCCTAAGGGCAGAACCTCCATAAATCAAAGCTCATTGCCTCGGTCGAGGGACGCTGTTTGGCTGAACGTTATATTTCATAGTCTATCACGTATTTTTCTTATTTTACAAATAACCTCACTTATCATCACGTGATTGAATCTTCTTGTGTTCACATTCAACAGAGAACTGTACACAGTATGATAATAGAGAATCATAAAATATTGCTCAAGACCACAAGATTATAGCAACACAACGTGAGACTGTCAATATTTCTTTTCCTCAGACCAGAAGGAAGGCAATTCGTAAAAAAGTATATAATACTAGGACGATTTAATAGCACTCAGCTACTTTAGCTACATTCTGAGAGACTAATCGAGCAATTGACCACGTAGATCATTGTACCAGATTTTATCATTTAATATTCAATCAAATCAACATGCACCTTAAACAAATCTTAGATTATTCGGCGACACATGACCACGGTTTTTTATCGCAACTTAACCATTGACAAACAATCGCAAAAACATTCGAATTATTGATTTGGTGAAGACAAGTGATATGCCAAAAAGTGGTTTCGCCAATTGTTCGTTATCGTTTTGAATGAGCAGTTCTCATTCTGAAAACACTCCGTTGATACCGATTTAAAATTTAGGCACACCAACACTTCCTATTCGCTATTAACTTTCCGCTATGACGTTGGCAATAAAAAATACAGCAATTCATTCACCGCTAGAGCAGCTGTAATCTAATTTTCCACTCGATGTATCAGTAAGGATGGAACGCGGAACAGAGGTATACTTCTACAAAACTTCCACTATATATTTACAATCAGATTTTCTCTTAACCGTCATTGGAATTATTTGCACTTTTCTTTATGAAGTCAGATTCGGATCAAGGAAAGTAAGAAACGAACCCGTCTTAAGAATTTAAAACTCATAGCGTAGGAACATAACGGGAAGACAGATTTAAATATTCCAGGGGAATTGAAACTCTGTTAGTTCTTTGATAGACAATTTTTTTCGTCTTAAGCCTTGAGTCTGTATCACTCTTATAGGCGTAGACGCTCATGGCTGAGTCAAGTCCGGGCACAATGAACGTCTCAAGCTTTAGGCGTCAGAAAATCGAAGTTAATCCTTGTTATTATATCAGTTCGTATTCCTTGGAATAGCTTTGCTGCGAACATATTTCACGTGTAAGAAAATAAGAAACGAATCAAGAACTTCGCAAATAATATTATTAGAATAATTTCAACTATTAAGTAGAGCAAATATTGGCCCAACTAAAAAACAAAGTTTTAAGTTATCACTAAGAATAAAGTACCTTAAACATTACTCAATTAGTAGAAACCTCTACTAATAATATGGATAATATTTAATATGGTACTTGATTTTCCGTTTCCCTTCAAATTTCCTGAAGTTAATTTTGTTTTTGTGTTTTTTGGAAAATTGTTTTTTTTTTATTTCTGATCCCTTTGAAGACATGTTGTGACATCAACATGATTTTTCACGTGAAAATGTATACCTAGTACAGCTTATAAACAAAACAGGATACCCTCTACCACAGTTAATCGTAGAATCACTCTCCAAAAAAAAAAAAAAGTTTTTTGACTAATTTGTGCTCTCTGCATTGCGGCGATAATCTCCGGATATAACTTTAATTCAAATTCAAGTAGGGCAGAGTAGTGTAGAATGAGATACGTTGGGAAAAATTGGAAGATTTTGTTTCGGGGATGATAACGTGAAAATTACGACTTGTAGAATGTATTGAAAGTGTGAAATGGTAGCAGAAATTGGGACCTTCAAGAGCACAGAGATCAAGAGGAATCCCAAGCAGGAGATACATACAGGGTGGGGCAGATTTTGAAAAGCGCTGATAGAAGGTGTTGGGGATGGAGTCGGCCATGTTCCCGACACCTTAGCATGGAATGAATAAGTACGGAATAGTGAAACTAGGGGAGGTTATAATTTTTGACACTGGTTGAAACAGCGGATAATTGTGAACTTATCTATAAAGCGTTTGTGGTAATATAAATCAAATGGTACACCACAGTTTTATCTTTGGAACGGAACGAAATTGGCCGGACAGTCATTTCTTGAGATTTTTTGACGACGCCTTTCGCGAATAACAGTTTATTGTATATGTCTTTTTTTTATTTGTATTGGTCCAGTAGAGAGTGATGGATATAGAGATCCCACAATGTTGTAAGAGAGATGTGACCCGGCAAGCTGACAGCATCTCTTGCGGTTCTGGGATTTATCTCGGAGCTTAGTCCGCCACTGATTGAGTCTGCTTGTGTTGTCGTAGCTCCCAGGAAGACGCGCTCTCGACCGAAAGGAATCAGCATTCACTACGTCAAAGGAGCTACAGCCGAGAATTCAAATTTGCGATTCGAGAGTAATAATTAAAAATTAATATATTTACCTGCATTCTGAAAAACATTCCTGTTAAAAAACAGACAGAATTATATTAAGATAAGTCAAAATTTTTTACAGGGCTGCAAAATTTATTTATTTTGTGGAAATAAATTATAATATATTGGTGATCGAGAGGCGAACATGCTGTTCGATGGTCTGTCATTCCCAACAATTTTACTTAATGAATATTGTCGTGCCTGTTCAATTCAGTAAAATTGAAATTTGGTCATACGCAGAGAGAATAAAAAAAATTAAAAACACTAAGTTTCCTCTGATATAACATAACTGGTCAGATATAGTAAAGACTTACAAAGTAACACAAATTAATTAATATGAAAAAGATTAATCATTGTCAGTTTGCTCAGATAATGATGGTAATGATTGTTCTTCCACTAGTATAACCCCCCTTCTCCCCCCCCCCCAAAATGGATTGTAACAAACATTTTGATGTTACTATAAATTAAAGTTTATTAATGCTCATACTGTGCATCAAGACAACAATTTTAATACTGAAGCATTTAATATGCCACTTTCACTTGTATTGAAGGTTACTTACTTATTAAATTAGGATATTATTATATATCTATGGGTTTCATGAGATTAACTTAATCATTAAACCAGTGAATAAGTATCAAAATTATATTTTTAGTTCCAAAGACAAGATTAATATTTCTAAAAATAAAAATGTTGCATTTAAAATTAATTGTTCAGATTGTGCTGAGGTGTAAATATGGCTTAGTAGTTTGCAATTAGAAAATATAATATATCATCATGAAAATAATTGTAAAGCTTCAACCAAATTAAATACTGGTTTGTCTAAACATAAATTAGAATTAAATCACAATATTGAATTTGATAATGCAACCGTGTTACATCAAGAAAATATTTTGTTTAAACGTACAATCTTAGTCGGTATTTACATAAAAAAAATATTTATGTGTAGTAAATTGCAAATCGGAACATGTTATAGTTTATGGTGATATTCTCAATAGACTTAATGTGATTATTATCTTTGAAATGATTGATAATATATCCTCCATAATTATAATGTATTTTCCTTATTTTGTTACATCTACCGTAATAAGTGAATTACACTAAAGTTAAAAGTATTATATTGTTGGTTGTTTTTATTGATATATCAATATATTATCATATTAGGTATTCTGGATGTTTTTTTTAAAAAAAAAATAACATGATAATGAGTTTGTTAAAATGATAATGTTCAGATTCGTATCAGATTGTGTATTTCTATTATGTATAATAATTACTGACGATATTATGATTGTTTGTGAAATTATTAGCAGTTGTTAATTATTATGAGTAATTCAGATACTGATTATATTCAATTGACATCGTACTTGGTGAATCATAGTTGCAAATGACCTTTAACCATGTTATTATATCACTGGTATTGATCAATGACATAATTAAAAATCAGTTCGTTTTTTGAAAGTAATGTTCACATCGTAAGTCAGTTGTTAGTCTGCCTTTAGCATGTAAACATTTTTTGAACAGTGTATTTAACGGTTTCACAGGTTCTGGTTGCTAAAATTATTGTTACATGATGTGTACTGATTGTTTACCTATTTGGTCCACGTTGGACGAAACCTTCTGAATGATTTAACGGATGGATGGTTTGATTCGTGACTGATTTATTTTGTTTGACAAGCCCAAAAAACACAATTGTAAATTTATAAAAAAAAAATCAGAAATTTTGTGGTTTTTCGTATGAAATGACGTGGTTCATGAAACGACCTAACCTGGAGAATCACCGAGACTGAAGGGGGATTGGCTTTTTTAGCCTGTCTCAGTCTATTTGCTGTTAATTTCAGAAATGTAAGTTCGATGGCCATTTCATCAACGTAAACGTCGTGGGTAATAATCGGCCTCGGTTTGTATTAGGTGCTGTGTATTTACATACTCTCCCTTTCTCTTTCACTTCTCCGTTAATTACTGAGTGCGACGAGTCGGTTGCGTAAATACGATTGGCGCAGGTGCGAGGACAAACAACTCTGGCTCGCACAATTGGCGTCCCGCAGAGAAGTTAATCACCGATACGCGCTCTTGCACACTGTTCACGACGTCAACTGCCCTCGCATTATATATTCATTACACGTGTATTCCAGAGATAGCGCCGCTCTGCGCTTTTAAGACTTTTGTTCCACACTTTCTCACAGGCGGGATAATTTTTGATTCATGGGTAATGTTCGTTTGATAAATGACTAGCCTAAAGTGATGCTATTTTCCGACTGAGGAAATAAAGAGTGAGATGGCCATATTTGGATACTCCCAGCTCCGTGTGCAATAACACTGATCGGCGAAATTACGTGTCTCACCTTGCTCGACGATGCACTAGTATAAACAACATTGCCAATATTCGCGAAGATCAGAAAGCGTCGTCGCAGTCGATATAAAAATTATTCCGCACAAAGGAAAACACAAAAATACTGATTCCTTTGGATTCTGATATTGGCTACATTTTAGTAGAACAAGAGAAAGAGTCCTGCTGGCAACGCAAGCAAAAAAAGCAGAACGCGCGCAGAAAAAGAAAGCAATCTTTAAGAAGAAAAACCACTTAATCTAGAACATCGAATTGGTTTGTAGAAGAAATGACTGAGGGTATGCTGTATGTATGGAAAACAGAGCTGCATCGAAGCGGAACACGGGCAGCTCAATTGCCCAAAAAGAAAAGTCTCACAGTGACTGATTGGCTTAAGAAATACGTGGACGTGGAAAATGAAAAAGAAAAATCTTTAAATACAATCATAGAAAGGTGGATTTTTGTGGATGTCTGAACGTGGAAAGATAAAAGTTCACGGAAAGTATATGATGTCCCTTAAGATAGACACACTGCTATCACGTCACGTGACGTGCCGGTCATAAATTTGAAGCGTGACTGCAGCCTCAATCGCATACTTCTGTCACGTCACGTTGTTCACGTCCAGCAATGTCTACTTTGACGTGTGACAGAAGTGCGTAGCTCAGAGTATTTTTTCTTCAATATACCAATCTACATCTGTGTAGCTATCAACCCTCTCTTCCAGCAAAAGTAAATCTAATACGGTTACGGAAATACCAAGTACTGTTTATGTTCGAAGGAGCCCGCAAGTCTAAAACTAGAGACAGTAACATATAAAATAAAATATTATACTGATTTCTTTATAATAACAATACTTTTTTGCACTGTTGAAGATGGTCTTATATTACAACCATATACATTTACACACGTGTGAGTGATTCTAAATCTAGATAATAAAAAAGGATGTATATTTGTAAGTATGTATGTATGAATTTACGTTAATTTCTATAGAAATTTAAACGCGTGGACAGAGTGAAACGAAATTCCGTGCACATATTCTTAAAAACACGAGAAACGGTACTGTGGGGGTGAGAAACCCCTAGCATAAAAGTGGAAAGAATTATAATTAAAAAAAGCGATCATTTTGGGTTAAATTACTGCGCGCCAAGAGACCATGACGTCACGCGGGAGAGAGAGACGTTACGACGCGTCGAACAAAGGCAATAGTTCCTTTTTCCGTATCATATAAGGCAGAAATATTTTTATTGAATAAAAAGTGTAATTATATCCAGCAATACTCCATCGAATGATAATAAAAAAACAATACGAAAGACTTTACGGTCTGTAAGTTTATTTTAGTGCCATAGTAGTTAAGTCCAATATGGCGACCATTTGTTTACACTATGAATCTAGCTAACAATTTCATCAATATAATCTTTCGTTATGTCTGAAGACTGAGGGACAATTATGTCCTGCAATAGTCAAGGAGTATATTTAAGTATTCTATTCGTAAAGAAATTCGGAGGGATGTTTGTTGGAATTGATGTACTAAAATTCAATGTATTTTGTAGCTGTTCAATTAATGTACTATCGGTCGAAAGAATGTACGTAACTAGGAACAGTTAGATTTAGGTTAAATCGCTTCTTTATTAAAGATTAATATAGAATTAAATACTTTTTCGGGTTTATATAAATAAGTACCCGAGCAACGCCGCGCACCCAGCTAGTATGATACAAAAATTAAGTCCATGTACTTAGATAGGCGCGACTTATTTAGCGGTATTAAATAACAATAAAAGGACCTGAGTAAGATAGTAAGTCAGGTTGATAAATTTTTTATTCAATCAAATAATTAAATTAAATGTGAAAAAGTGGGGTTGATATATTTCAAATTCAATTAAATAATGATAACTCGTGTATTTCTCTTTCTTTAATTTCAATTTAGGTGTATTGTCGTAAATTGTAGGTGATTTTCTGAAAACCGATAGTGCGTTAAAAAGAGAATTTAATTCTCTACAACTTTCCTTCTATGAGAAATTAGTGTACGAGCGACAATTTTGGAGATATCAGGAGTTATATACCTTTGTAATTGTTAGGTTTTAATTAATTATTAACAAATAATACTTAAGGTAATTAAGTAAAATAATTCTTTGTTCGATTGGAAAAAAGTGACTCGGGATCCTCAAGCGCCCATCATAACTTTTAAAACATAATACAGATTGAAAAATGTGACATGGCGTGATATCAAAATGTGTTGAAGCTCAGATCACGGATACGTGACAGCGCGTGACGACCCGTGACATCGCAGTGACGTGACGTACAGTGATATAAGTGTGTTTCTGGACCAAAGACAACATCGGCAGGTAGTATCGACCACTTTTGGGACTTTACGTTAAATCATATGGCAGTACGTGACGTGATGGCAGTGTGTCTCCACCTTTAATACAATAACTAAGGGTGCAACAGAACAAAACATCAAATAGAATAAAGTAATAAAATTTATCATAGTTTTTTATTGCATGAGTTAATAATAAGCGATTTAATTCCGAAAATTCTACAGAGCTCGTATGTAGGTAAATCCAGCGTTGTGTGGGTGACTTCGGAGGACACGCGCGTGCGAAGTGCAGCCTACCCTCGTGGTCCAGGTCCTAACCTACCTTCAAAATCGTGCTTTCTTGTTTGAGGTTGTAGAAAATTCAGTGTTGTGTCACACTGCGATTGTTTGGTTTATGATGGAGTGGCCTAAATGTGACGAAACTTTTTGAACTGTATAAACAGGAGACAGTGTTGTGGAATATGACAAATTCAAGCTATAATATAATAGAAACGATGCCCTGCAGATATTATGAAAGGTACCATCGAAGAAGTTGAGAAGAAACTTTGCTCACTGAGGTCGCAATACCTCAGAGAACAAATTAAAATAGAAGGGAGTAAGAAAAGCGGTTCTGGTGCAAAGGAAATTTACGTGGCTATTGTGGTTCTCGACATTTCCTGTTTAATTTCCAACCCAAAAAGGTTTAATAAAAAATTCTCGTACCCACTTTGGGAACGTAAGTCTACTATCAACGATTTATATGCTCCTTACGAATGTCATCTCGCTAAACAAAGCTTCTAATACAACATCTTGGTCGTTTTCGCCTTTTTTGAAGTTCATGGATCACGCCTGCCATTACCACAGAAACTGAAGTAACTGAGTTGTCCAACTATATGAACTAACCAAAAAATCACTCAATAAAAACTGTATCTGATTAACAGTACAAACAAACCAAACAAATGTTGCAGACGTTGCAGTAAAATGGAAACAATGACGCGCAACATGTTGCCGGGACTTGTTGCGCGACATGTCCCTGGAATTTGTCAGAATGGAAACGTACCTTTAAACAAACTTCTTTAAACGTATCTCAACGTCAATCGGTGCAGAACAGGTCCGCAGACTTTTCTATTTCCCCTCAATGTAATCACAAAATTCGATCAAACACATACATCAGTAACTTTCGGAACTGGAAGTTATTTCAAAAAAGTGTGGGTTATATTTAAGATCCATTAACTAATTTAACGAGCATTGCAACAGTCATTTTTAAATATTTTATTTAACATAACGATGTTTTTGTATATATTTGTACTTTCATCAGGTTCTTTATATATATTTCTACGGCAACAGATTTTACGTCATAAATGGTCATAAAAAGCAAACTATATTATTTTATTTTGTCACGTTACTAAAATAGTTTAAATCCATACATTACTCTCATGGTTATTTAAATATTCATTAAACTTTAGTTTGATTTAATTAGGTGTTTTTTTTTCTAAGTATCGATACAAAGGTTTACTTGTTGTACCGACGTAAAGTCTCCATTTCCGATTGAAAATATGTACGTTTGGAATAGATTTTTATTATCTTCGAGTTAAATATATCTTCAATAAATTTATCGTTCAGTCGTTTCGTCTCTGGACCTCTAAATGGAAAAAAATTATGTTCAACTGAACATTTTTCAATAAGATAGAAATTTGAAAGTTATCCCGTGTGAACTGTTCCGGGAATAAATGAAGTGTCCTAAGGGACAGTCCTATTTGTAGCTGTCAGAGATAACAGTACTCGTACTGCGTAGTGTCAGAAGCTTTCGAGAAGATTGACAGTGGAAACAGGTAGCAGGATGACAGGTTTTTGAACCACGAAACATCGGTCTGTCACCCTTTCCAACCCGGAAATAACGGAAAATTCAGACACTTAAGGCTACCTGGAAAGCATTTGATGTTTTCATGGTGCTCCGTTTTTGTGGGTTTCCTTGAAATTCTCAGTGAAAATATATGTCAACTACTCCTTATTTAACATTTTCATTAATTTATTAAATGGTGACTCAGCTACGTTACATTGTAAAAAATACTTTATACATGTTACACCTTATACACAGTTATATAAAAAAATATTCTTACACAACGTGCTGTTGAACTAGACTTAGATTATTCAATATAAAGTACTACAGTCTCCGTATAAAATCGGAACATGTTCCGATTGCAACTCAGTATATATATAGGCCAAAACCAAACGTGAATTAAAAACTAAAAAAGATAATTAAAAAACATAAATCCATTTTTAAACTTGACTTTGAGCCTAATAATAACACGAGAATCGTCTCTGAAATGGTCAACGTCGGAATCAAAACGTTCACTTTAAATATACAAGGTGACACGAATGCATTGTGGTTAGGTTCTTTGACTCTTTTATAAATGTCGATAGTAATAACTTTCTTTGGAGGTTATACTTGGCAACGGAAACGTAATATTAACTGGAAATTTTCGCTTTCTAATAATAACTGACATTATTGTTGCTCATTATTTACTATGGAATATATGTATATATAAAATATTTAAAAAATAATATTTTACTTTAAGTCTGTTTTTTTTCTATAAGATAAATACCGGGTAGGATCCTTAAATTATAGCCCTGAGACTACCTTGCTCTCCCTTCCTCATCTCCCCCTCCCCTTTTTCAAAACCCTTACTATTCTATTAAAAATGAGATGTCACCACGCGAATTACCCTCGAATAACTTTTAACGAAACGGGTGGTATTTTTCACATCGATCTGACGGGATAGTCAAAAGTCATTTTCCCAGAGAATGAGCGTTCATGTCTGTTTGAAAATCGAATTTTCGACCACCCTGTATATTCAGCAGCTAGAAAATGTTTTGTTACATTTTCGAATTTGAGAAAATCATAATTGTATTTTATAAATATCTTTATAATTTTATTTTCTCATTTTTAATAAAATAATTTATAATCTTATACAGACACAAGAAGGTATCGAAACGTCGTCATAATAAAAAATAAAAAGTGTGTGTATAAAGTCATCAATTGTTTTATTAATTAAAAACAGACGTAAATTAAACTTACTCATTTTTATATATGTTTATTTACGTATTTCCTTAATTTATATGACGTGTCCTATTCTTAGTAGACGACTAGCGGGTCAAATAATTTAAAACAAGTAAAGAGATGAATTTTCGCTTTATGGAGTTCTTCACTATCATCAGTAATAGACTTAACCTCTAAATATACTTTCATTTTAATAAAACCATTGAAATTCGCGACGCACAGTTAGAGTGACACATGGCTTGCCTGACTACGTTTTTCTAATTATATTAGTTTTGTTATTAATTCCCTGGAATTAAGATGACCCAAAATGGGTTCTACAGAGCTATAAAAAAAATACTACGTAGTAAAACGTCCTAATAATTCGACGTTTAACGACTAAAGCGGTTTCGTTCATAAGACGTATGTTGCAATAATTAACCCGGTACTCGAACATGTACTATTTTTCTTGAGCTTTGTTTTTCTTTCTCTGGTTTGTGTCGGCGTCTGTGTTTATACTTAACAGAATGGCTCGATAAGTCGTAAAGGAATCTGCCCGGAGACTAAAGGAGTGTCCTTCGCAAATATTGTCTCATTACGGGCATGTATAGGCACTAACCCGCAGTCTTTACCTGCAGCCATCAATTAGCTGGCCGTAAGCAAGAGTATCGTAATTGCATAAGGCAAGACTGCCCCGGGCTAATTGGAATCCGTGCGTGTAATCACGCCACAACGTCATTCATTAAAACAAACATGTACTACTTTCTTGTGCGGCACTTCCACTCAACCGAAGCGGCAGCAGCAGCCATCTGATACGCGAACAAATACTTTGGCAACTGATTACCTCCTCAAGCAGACATCAACACAGGCAGCCGCTAAGACCTAATGTGTTCCGTAACATTACCTCAAAATCAAAGACAGCATTAAGAAATGTTATTGAACTTATCCCTTACCGTAACGTTGTCGTTACATTTATCTATATCGTTGTCATTATTATAACTATTATAATCGTACCTAAGGAAAATTGGAATTTTAATAGAGATAACTTTGATCTCATCTACAATAAGAGATGGATGTCCCCTGACCACGGTGGAGTGTCTCCACCAATGTATAGACAGAATCAACAAATTGGAAAGACAATTTTCGAAAATTTAGGCTGCAAAACAGACATCTGTAACCACGGTCGAATTAATGAAGCTTTTTGTAATGCATAATCAGTTAACTGCGATTGGGATAGCTTTATCAACAACACAAAATCAAATAATACACATAGACGTAATAAGTCTTTTTTTAATTACGGTTTTGAAGTTTGTTGACAACGGTGTTGAAATATTTAGTGAATAAATCATCGTGTGTTCCATTTTCTATAGTAGAAAACATTATGAGAAGGTAGAAGAAGGAAGAATGATTGCACGTTTCGAACAGCATAAACTCTGATCGTCTTCAGAGAAAGGCTTAGGAATCAGAGTTAAGTCCGAACACTCCTTAAGGAAATTTACTTACAAGGTTCAACTTATTCCAGAGAGTCAGCTCTCGAGTCCTTCGCTTCTGACAGACGGTTATTAAGAGATCTTTTTGTTTGGTCAATGTAGCAGGAATTACCATCAGCGCAAGAGATTTTGTAAACTGCACAATGTTTCCCGTATGTGTAAAGTGTGTCCTCGTAGTACTTTATAAAGAAGGAAAGTGTTATTAGTAGTACTGTAAAGTGTGGATATTTGATAAGAAAAATAAAGGTTAAGAGTATAGAAGAAAATAAAATTATGCATTTCTGTTCACAATCTCAGTAACAGATTTCTAGAGTGAATATCATGAATTTCCCTTCACTGCCAACGTAGAGGAACCGTCTCGAGTACTTCATAGAAAGTATTTCATTCTATGATCGACCTATTAAGAATCGAATATTTTCCTACGTAAGTATATTACTTTCGGGCTTGAATTTTCTGTATATGATCCCCTTTGCCGAAATATGTAAGATTTTCTCATTTTTCCCATATATACCTCACACATGGCACGAAATCGTGCAGCTTGCCTCTGTTTTTCTAATTTTGATTTCCGTTTTTGAACTCTGTCCAACATTTGAAAGTTACACAAACCTCTTCACCAAGGAAAATTGACGACAGTCAAGAGGATTATATATCACACGTGTAAGCCACGATATCTTTGTCGGCAGTGGTTGTTTGTCTACCTTCGCTGACGTTCAACTTGAATTTGAATAGAAAAACAATATCAGACAGGAAGTAGTAATAAATATCAATGGATAAGTGTAGACCTTATTTGTAATTTCACTGCCCATCGTTAAGTCCTTGTACAGAAAAATTTTTGAACGGAGAACAGTCAATATTAATCAAATATTATATTGATTTATAAAAAATATTTTGTCGATTAAATCTAATAATGTTTTGCAACGTTCACATAGTCTAATGTCTGTCGCGAATAGAAATGGTTCGCTTATTATCATCATTTTTCTTTTGAATTCTTAAGCGCATATTTCCATGAACATTACTTTCCCAAGTTCATTGTTCGCTTTGTTGCATTTACTTGCTCTGTAACTGCCTCCGATTTTTACTCAATCGTAGATAATAAATATTCATTCGTTCGTATTATCTTAAGGGCTGGCGAAACGCTCCGACACAGTGAAAGAAAAAAAAGGGTGATGCGCTGAGAGCCATAAAGAACGTAGCTTTCAAATTGTAAAAGTTGATTTACGTTATTGAATTTATCGTTAGCTGCAGGCGCCGAACGCCGACCGTAAACGTCTGCTTCCATTGTCCATGGCCTCCGCTCTGCTCTGCTCAGTCCGCACAAGGCCACAGCCTCGTCCCCGGCCCCTTCCCCGGCCCCAAACCTGCATCTCACTCACTCATTCCGTATTACATCACACGCAGATCAATGAAACAACTCGGACAAATTCGCGAGCCATCTTCATTCCATTGAGGAATAACGACTGTTTCGTTTCAACACCGTCGGGAGACTTACAACTTACCTTCAATTAATCTCACAAAACGTCTCCAATTATTCAAACAAGCTTTATCGATCAACAAGAATAAATATTCGGACCGGCCGTACATATCTTGCCATTACATACCTACTAAGTTCCTTTGACAAATCAATTACATCCAATCGAATGTTGTATTAATTATATTTATTTAAAATTTAAAACAAACATTCCGCATCCTCCGGTTTATTTATTTTAATAAGAGCTTTCCACAGTAAATATATATATATATATATATATATATATATATATATATATATAGCGAACTCTACATTAACTTGAACAAAGTATCAAGTGTTTTTTTCTCTGAATAAACTTAACATGCTTGTAAATTAAGGTCAAATTAAGATAGTAACATATTAATTAACATTAATCAAAATTATTAAAACATTTTCATATATAGATACTACAAATAAAAAATTAATGACTATTTTCATATACCTGTATTTTATATGACTGAAGTTCTTCGATATATACGTTAAAATCAGGGTTTAAAATATATTGTGCGAGTTCACTCTACCAGCTGTTCTTCATGTGACTTTTGTTTACATGAATTTAAAACTTGTTGGTCCATACATCGAAATTACATTTTGTTTCTCGATTATCTCTCTCAATATTCTTAAAAAATTAATAAACATCTATTTCATATTAATAGTTTAGTCATAATATTTTTATTTTAATAAGTTATTTATGATGTATCCATAGTGCAGGTATATTACAGTTCTCTAAAGTACACCGATGTCAAATTAAATAAATTGCTTCGGTATGAACTGATCTCTATTTATGATTTTAACGTTTTCAAAATTAAACTCACGATTCAGTTATTTAACGTGTGGTGAAATAGCGGTATTACGTTTCTTTTTTAGTCTCGAGGCTTAATCTACGATGATACAGTGTTGTTTTTAAGGATTTTGTTGTATAACCAGTGTAACTTACTAATATAAAAATATTGCGATTAAACTATGAATTTGAAGTAGGATCGTTATTAATTAAGATTTTGGAAATATATGATCGAGAAATAAAATATAAACTCAATATGTCGATCATCAGCTTTTAAGTGACGATCAGCTAGTAGAGTGAACCCACACAATTCTCTTTTTATTCCTAACTACTAATTAACGTATATATAAAAGAACTCCAGTAATATGAAATACAGCTATATAAAAATCTGTAATAGTCCTTGGTTTTTATTAGATATTTTATATATATATATATAAGTCTTAGTTGTTAAAATCTTTATGTATAAGATTTTGTATCTTAATTTGAGCTTTATTTAGAAACGTGTTAAGTTTATTCAGAGAAAAAAACAACTTCAAACTTTGTACATGCTACAAATAAAAATGCTATAATTTTATTTTGAAGACTGAAAATGACAATTATCGGAAGCTTTTATTTGAAAAAATAAAACTTTTTTAGTTAGGAATAATTAAAATAAATCACAAACAGCAACCGAGACTTCTAAATTCCAAAGGTTACCAACAGTATGTGGTTTACACGACTGTCTGATTAAGGAACTTTTATCCACTTGGTGTTGCGGAAGAGAAAAACAAAGAAACGTCTACCGTAATATTTCATTTCAAACGTTAACGCATGAGTTATGCGAATACCACAGTGTGAATGAATCATTATCCCCCCCCAAAAAAATTAACGTTATAATTGTTTGCTGCCTTCTTTGCCTATTAAAGCGATAAATTGTACAATCTGAACATCAGTGAAATCGGCAATAAATTTACGTAGCGAGTATTCGCGTTAATTACTACTCTCAATTGAGGAAGGAAATTTAGCTATTGTCAAATATGAAGCATCAAAAAACTGTCATCATTCCGAGACAAAATTCGTAGTTTGACAAATTAAATATATACGTGGTTTAATGTAAAATATACTCACATAAAAAAGATACTGTAACGACATAACTAGTGCCACTGATATTGTGCTACCGGCAACATTGGCAATAAATCGAATCACGTAAATGGATTAGTCTTAGTTATTAACTGGAAATATATTACCATCATAACCGACTAAATCATTTCGTAGTAAGTACGATATCTCAAGTGTCCTTCACTTCACAATTTCAAAGTGTCTCACGGTTCTGTGGAAAAACTAAGAATATTTACCTTATTATTTACAACTTCATCGAGGCGAGAAATTTTTTTTTTCATGAAAATTCTCTTCACATGAATATTTATTATCACTCTCATATTCCATTCTTTAAATAAAATAATTTGATTTCCCAAAATTAATTACCTAATACGGATTTGAATAAAATTTTGGTCGTATTAGCCCGGGCTGATGACATAATACTTTCACTTCAGTGTGTTTGAAGGGAATGTGGTCAGGCTTTGTAATTTGTTACGCTTAGGAGGACGTTAACGCTTTCAACGTGATCCTACGGAGATGCATTTTTACTGATCCTATCGTTTGACCGTACAAGGGACAGACAACCGTGAAGACTTAAACCTAAACGCTGTGGCGACTTGATACAGTGTGAGACCTTGGTGCAGTGATTCTCTGATTCAAAGTTGTAAATTCCTCATGCAAACAGTAGGCGGCAGTCAAATCTCGACAATAAGACGCTAACTTTGAAATTACCTCGATCCTATATCATTATCGTCCATTGCAAATTTCAGAATTCCGGGTTAATGTAAAATAAAATTTATGAAAATACATATCAAAATAAATTTATAACCATAAAGAAAGTAGTATCTTTAAGAAGAAGAAAAAAAAGTAGTAGTTTAACAATTTATGGTGTTTCCATATTACGACAAAGTAAGAGAAAAATAAAAATAAAAATTTTAAGGTCATATAATATATTAATAAAAGAGCTAAAATTATTTAAAAGCGAAAAACTAAAAACGAAAAACAAAATAATGTTAATTATGGGCAACATAACTGCGGGCAGTGTTATGTAGGACAAACTAGACGTGCTCTTGTAACACCAAAAAAACAACAAAATATTTAAAATCATAACGTCACTATCCATCAATTATAAAAACTGCGTATTTGGAATAATGTTGTCATTTTAGACATTTAACAAAACTTATTAAAACGTAATTTATCACAAATATTACATATTAAAACAACTGTTAACACAGTCAATTTACGTACTTATACCTTAAAATTAATCAATATTTGTAATACATTGTTTTTTATGTTTTGATATAATTTGTTTTTAATTTTATATATATATATATATACATGATTTTGAATTTTGATTTGAAAAATTATATTCTTCATAATTAATATTTGAATGGTAACATTGATCATTTAATTGAAATATTTGTAAAATTGTTTTATTTTAATATTGTATTGTTGATAATTCATTGGTTGTTCCTTACAGCTTTGGGAAAGAAAAATATTGTTTTTCCTTCTAGACAAATTATTAGAAGAAACAATTATATAAATTTGTGATGGAAGTATTATATTGTTCCGTTCGATTGCGACAAAACTACTGTTGTTCTTCATTTTGATATTTTTAATTTTTTAATTTAAATTTGTAATTTCAGCTGTTGTATTGTTCTTGGAATTTTCACATGCAAAGCTAAATAAAATTATATTGTGTATGATAATTAAAATTACACGTATCCATAAGTTTGATGTTTCGTTACCGTAGACACGTGTTGGAATGCGATAGGTGGGGATGATGATACATGGAAACATGCTACTTTATAAGTTAGAATTATACTTTCCCAAAGCAGCCCAGGTTTGTGGAAAGATTACAGAAAGTGTCCTAACACTGGATCTGAGACGGAGCAAAATTCCATGTCCAGGTGTGAAACGTTGGCAAAAGCCAGCCCGGTCATCCTGATGACGTCTCCGCAGAGTATCCCGAGGTTGTGCTAGGAGAGTTGCGATGCGATGGACTCTAGGCGCTGAGTCGTGACGCGATCAGCGCGCCATGGGCGGCCGCTGCTTTTTCGTGCATTTTATTTTATTTGTCCGGAGAGGTGTGGACACGAATAAACATGGAGTCCGTTCTAGGCGGGCCAGGCTACCGGTTTTGCTCGCGCTCGTGCATCACCCTACCTAATAACGTAATAATAAAGACGTTTTCGTGATACAAACATAACGTTACAAATAGTCGAGCCTGAGAGCGAGCGAGACTTCAAACATGCGAGTTAGGCTCGTGACTCGCTCAGAATATTTACTAAAATAAAGTGAGGTTTTGAAATTTAAATGATATAATACTTATAAAAATATAAAATTAAAAACGCTTTACTTATTCGAGTTGATACACCAGAGAAAAATCTTTGATTGATGACTAAGTCGATTTTTTTCTTCCTTGCGCACCTCAAGCATTAAACGGTTGATAAATAGTATAGTATTAATATTAGCGTTAAACATAAATCTTTAAGACGTATAGCGAATGGGAATTATTCACTATAATTTGAATAGACTATACACTTTTAATTTAATTTTATTTCTGTTCTGCACACGTCCAAGACGTCAATTTTTGAGAAGCTTAC
The DNA here is from genome assembly GCA_037074705.1 of Zhengitettix transpicula. Classification (NCBI taxonomy): domain Eukaryota; kingdom Metazoa; phylum Arthropoda; class Insecta; order Orthoptera; family Tetrigidae; genus Zhengitettix; species Zhengitettix transpicula. Next base: position 57,612,596 of record CM073595.1, on the reverse strand, counting down.
TTCGCCTTGTTCTAGGACTATATTCCAGAATTTACTAGATAAACACAAAATAAGGGCGAGTATACGAACCCAAGTCTTCTATACCCGGGCTACATCCTCTGATGATAACAGCGAGCTTAGACGCATTAAGTTTTAAATTGCATATATATTATATATCTTTAGTATTTTATTATTTAGTTGGTTGGTAGCGAATCAGTAGAGCTATTCTATTATAGAAAACTGTGTAAAGAAAACAGTCTAGTGTCTCTGAGTTGAGCTGTTAAAGAGTTGACGCCTGAGACAATAATAGCGAAGGGGGTATCTATTACTGCCTTGTGTTTTAACAGAAGTCATAGTTGTGTGTGATCAGCTGTTTGTAAGAGTAAACAGCTGAGGGGCGTCGTACTGAGATCCGTCTTACTTGACATCCTAAGTCCTAATTGTGTGGTGAGGAACGAGATTCAGCAGAGAAAGTATTGTTTTGATTTTGTACAATGTTTGTGTACTAAACCATCTTGATAAACGAATCCAAGCCTTATAATCGATCCATTTATCGAAACAAAACAACACACTCCCACAATATATTTGCTTGTTTTCAGAACTGTCAATCTTCTTCTAAGAAATAAAATAGGATGTGTGTATGTTCCGCATACAAATTTAAGCACAGGGAGAAATTGTGATCAATTTTTTAATATATTTCTTTCGACCCGGAAACAAACACTGTGCGTGTAAACACGACTACGAATCCTGGGGGCTGGGGTGGACGGGGATGAAAATTTTAAAAATTACAAAAAAAACGGTCTTCCGATGTTGGTTGTATACAATTTTCACCCCTTTCGGCTTACGGAAGGAGTGGAGAGGCGTAACATAAAAATAACGCGAAAGCAATCGAGATTGGTGTCCTATCCGAGGTTATGGAAGTCGCTGATTTTTATTTTGCCATTCATCTTGCCCGTTAAGCTTTAGCTTAGGATTCAGGAGTTGAAGGGATTAAATAGTTAATTAACCCAATAGAATGTAATCGAGTAGTCACTACATGTTTATTCACATACAATTACACTCTTCCTGTGTGCCAGGAAATTGTATTATAGAAAGTCTACATCAAACAATTTTTTTCTAGATATCTGCAATTTCAGATTTAAAAGTTTTATTCTAGTAATGGATATGTGAAAATCTAGCAAAATCGTGTTTAAATTAACTCATTATATTTTTCAACAGTTAGATGAAATATTGAAGTTCGTTAATAAAACGAAGTCTATTAAATGTACTGCTTAGTATAATATGGATGGGTTTTTTTTGTTTTGCAGAAGACAATTTTGTCTTGTTATGAAGCTGTGGAAAGCTGAATTGGCAAAGTAATGTGAAAACGGAACGCAACGAAAACGAATTCAGAAATTCAGTTGTTTCATTGAAACGAAATGAAAATATCGGTGGGAATGACCCAGAACGGTCTTCCGAACTTAGTCCTGATAACGAAAAAAAAAATATCACAGCCGCAGCCCATTTCAAGTAAGTGGATTAATTTTCACTTCTGCTCTCCGATAATCGGCTTCGTCCATCCAAAAAAGCAGGGATATTTTTTTTACTTCCGCCGTCCGTCGTCTGAGCAGAGTTCAAAGTTAGGGTTCCATGATAATAGAATAGATTTATTGTCTGTTTAGGATAAAGGATTCGTCAAAAGTATATTCGTACACGGTTACTAATAACAATAATTACAATACTCTAAATTAGCAAATACTCACCCAATTTTTACGTAGATAATTAAATATTGACTGAATAATGGAAGACATGCTTTCAAAAAAAGCACAGCGTAAGAGGCTATGAAGTTGAATTACAGCATCAGGATGGAAAAATCACGACCGGACCGGGAATCGAACGCAAGTTGCTCTTTACCATTTGAGCCTTCACCATACACTATTTAGACCTGAATACAGGTTCACCTACAATTTACTAAATCACATTCTTCACGACCTAATTCAGTAATTATTGAATAATAATCATATGCAAATGGGTTAAAATAATGTATATTTATATCTGACATTAAATATAATTTCGACCCACACATGTTACTGTATTAGCAATTCTCGGTGGGCATAGTCGGTATTTGGTGATCGGTTATTTCTTAAACACAAAAGGAAGGATATAGAAAAGCAAACAAACAGAAAAATAATTTATCCACACAATACCGTACAATTTTAAAGTGGTTCACTTTTGTAGGCAACACGTTACAGAACGATTTAATGAAAGAGGTGGGGATGAAGATGCATGCCTGAGGGCAGTCAGCTTTTCACCTTCTTTATCTGTATCCACTGCAGGAATGACCTTCGGTTCTTTTCTCAGTACATTTAACCTTCCCGTTATTTCTACCGAAGATGCCTTGAATGGAACGACGGCAAGAGCGTTAATCCGTGTCACGGAATCCGACAGCGAAATTGAAAGCGAAACTTGTTCGGCACGTGCCAGATTCAACAATAACAGCAACTAGTCTGAAAAAAAGAAATTGCCGCTGACCCACTTATCAACGTTGACAATAGCGCCGTAAAGGCAATTATTTTTACGTGCTATTGAGCCCAGGGCCGGCAATTATTCACAGAAGTCAGGTCGTAAAGTATTTCCTTCCGATAAACAGAATTTCCTCTGGCCGTGACGCAGTAAATGTTGACAGGCGTATGAATTTAAAAGTGGCTGTGCGATCGCCAACACTGTCTATAGCTCATATCACTGTGACACCTTCAAGTAGTCACGGATGACAGAACCCACAAACGACACGTTCACCCCGGGTTAGTTCTGTGTGCGCTGCAAAGAGAATGTTTACATCGTCCATTTGTCCGACTGACTCACGGTCCCTAATCTCACACTACATATTTGTTCGGATATGAAATTTTGAAACCCTGAAACGCGAACGCCAAACTACGACCAATAATAAGAACGACACAACGGAATTCTATTTGAGTGCCGTTAAATTTAAATAATGTGGCACATCTGTAACGACTGATAGCAAAATATTCCCATATTACATCCAGGATTTGGCATTAGTGGAACTAATAACCGGTCTGACTACAAATCTCAAAGCATTTAGTTTCTCCAGCCAGGACATTTCATAGTATCTAAAAATATTCACCTGGATAATCATAAAATCAATAACTATGAATTGTAATCCATCAAACATGGCAACCATGAAAAGAAAATAGTACGAAGTAAAGGGCTTTGAAGATTAATATTAAATTGTTAATATACTATTAATACGAGTTCCTTGAAAATGTAAGATACTGATATCTTTATGTTTGAGAGATTAACTAGTCAACAACTTATTACCGACCTCCTGTGGTGCCTCGCATCACAGAGGTCCCGGGTTCGAATCCCAGCATGGATGTTGTGTGTTTCCATAATGAGAAACTCCCACAAATTAGTTCCCCGGCAGTGAAATGCCGTTGTTGCGACTATATATAAAATAATGAGCTTCAGCCTCAAGTCTTAATAAAACCCAGTCTATAACAACTCATTTACAGCTCTAAATTTTTTTGAATTTGTTTCTTGAGTTTTTGCCTTTCGTGATGCTGTGTAGAAACATCACAACTGTTTTTTAAAACAAAAAAAAATTATTTCAAGTCAAAGACCAATTAAATCAGATGAACAGCAGTAACCGCAGTATCCAGCAAAACAACTATTTTTGTTCATATAAACATTTTAACATAAATATGTAAATAAATGCAGTGGTACCACGTCGTTCAACGGAACTTCATTACCTAAGGCACAATTTTCATAAGATTCCAGTTTAAAATCGATTAATTTATTCAGGTTCCTCCTCAAATACAGATTAGGTCAATTTATATATTGCGAATCAGGTAGTCGTTATTTTTTAATTAGTTTAGCATGTGTTTGCTGCAAAATAAATAACATTACTTTTGATGAAACAATATAGAGAATACGTAAACATCTATAAGCGCGCGTGACTCTGCCAAAGTCTTCCCGTGCGATAATTAGGCATTTGTTCTCAACTGACCACTCGTCGTTAACCAAGGTACTACTCTGTGCCTGTTATCACGTTTTACTTGAACTTATCGTTCTTCATTTATCAATACTAAAATTTGAGAACAATGAGCAGTGTTCATAAAAATATTATTCCCAATTTTCTCGCCCCGTTTAAATTAAAGTTCGACAAGTTGAGATTGACGGTTCTGAATCCCGGAAAGGTTTTTTTAATACCACGAGTACCAGCTTAACGACATGTCCGTGCTTCAACCACAGATAGCCTACGCCATACTCCGTTGCTCGTATTATGAAACCTAGCCTGCTAATTGATTCATAGTGTTGCAAAACATTGAAAAATGAATCAACAGCTTAGTCAGTGGCACACGCAGTCTAATAAACCTAATTTACCATCAGACAGTTAGATCCTAACTTCGTAATATTCTATACATAAAACTTTTAGTTCTCAGCAAACAATCTCTATGTTTATAAAAATTAATATCTGTCTCTCCGTGTGTCCCCCATGCGCTCCTAAACCATTCATCCGATTGAGATGAAACTTTGGTGAGTTGTATATTGAAGGTTTCTGTCGGCCTTTCGAAGCGTTAGATAGCTCCCAAGGGGTAAACGGGATTAAATTTAAAAACCTTCTATAATGGCCTACATTATCGTCAATTAGTTACATTTTGGGGTCTGGGTGTTGAATATTTTCTATCCAGATGTATCTAGTGTATAATTTCAATTCCTTAAAGCATGCGAAGGGTGAGGGTGGAAAAAAAACAACGAACAACAGACATTTCTGTCAAATCCAAGGTTTATAGATGTCAATGAGTTTAATTCTGATATTCCCAGGGAGGATGTGGGAGAAAGGCCGTAAAGTAATGACGGAGACTGGAGTTATGATTTTAATGCAGACATTTACCATGCGGGTTAAGATGCAGTTCACCCCTAGGAGTTCGGGAGGGAGGGGATGGATTTTAGAAACATTACTTAGCGGCCATTATACGCGTCGAATAAAACGTTTCCCGGGTCCCTTAATTTGATCGAGTCATTCTAGAATTTCTAAGTGTCTAATTTCAACTCCAAAAGACAAGGGAGGGAAGCACTACTATGGTGCGGGTGGTGGTGTAAGGAATTTACATAAAAAAAATAATGCTAAAAAGAAGGATATTAGTGTCGATTCCGGGGTTATAGTAGTCGCCGAGTTTAAATCTCGCATTAATCATGGTGGTTGATAAAATATGACGTTACTCGTCGTAGAGATGAGAAAAGGCTACTTGGTGTTGTTTTACCCCTTTTAAGTAACCGGATAATTTTTTTTAATTTCTTAGGGTTTTAGCTATATTTTGGTCTCTATTTAGTTAATGGTTGTGTTTTTATTCACTCCTTAAAGGGAAGTGAGTAGTTTCAGAATATTTTAAGTAAGAGATTATTTTTTACGGTTTTAATTCGTCGTGATTTATTAGACGCTTTCATTTTATGTGGTAAAAGAGATTTCGAATTTCAGTCATCGTCGTGGTTTATTTGGAGTTAGATGCCGAGGGGTTAGGTCGGGGCATAATTACATACATTCATACAAATGTTCCTAACAGTGGCGCCATTGATGTTGGTTTAATTAAATGTTTACCAAGAGATTAGTGTCGAATCAATTCCTACTCTGGGTTAATTTAAATAAATACCCGAGTAACGCCGGCCACTCAGCTAGTATTTTATAAACGTTTATATTTGTTTTGGACGTTTTAACGTCATAAAGTGCATTTTTGAGAATGAATTTAAATTCGCTTCTAATTACGAATTATATGGAATTTTATATAAATTAAGTAATTCAATACTTTTGCAACGCTTCTTCGCCATTGGTTCATATGATGGTTTCCACAATTGTGCTGTTCGTGACTACTAAATTCCTTTCGGTGTTCCCGTGAGTACACAAATATTCGCGATTCTTGACATGTTTTTATTACAAGATGACTCGATTCTGCGTTTATTTTTCGTTTGATCGATGCAAACCCACCGGCAGCGTCCGTAATTGACTTGTGTGCTTTGTCTCTGAAAGGTCAATAATAACCTTTGTCCGAAGGGCTGTGTGATGTGTCATTGCTCGTATTAGGGCGCGGGCCGTAAATCATCAAATATTCCCCATACTGTAGCAGATTCTCGGAGTCGCTGACAAAACTAGTGGCAACGCACAAAGGTCTTGAGGAGCGATTTAAACACCGACTACTTCCGAGTCCACGAAGGAAAGATATAAATGTCGTATGACAGTGAATGACAATCTATTATTTAAATAAGACATTCATTTTCCCTTATTTCTATGCATTTTACATTCGTGAGGCTGAGGTTTGCAAGAGCCCTGGCCAAAGATGACGGCCACCCGCGGTAATGCATTGTAAATTTAATAGACATTTAAACGTCCACATTTCCATAATCCACACGCTAATTGCATACCAGTCCTTAGAATTTATGAATGAAATTGGCACTCGAGAAAACAGGTATCATTTCAAATTTTATACGCATTTTAAATTCAAATTTACCAACTTGAAGATATTTTAGGTGTTAGGCGGATATAAACCGTCAAAAACTTTTATGTTTCAGTGAAACGACGAGCGGTTCTTGTCGAAAACTACGAGAGTGTTGTTTACCAGCCAGAGGGCCTAATAGAGAACGCACTAATTTAATTTTTGCGTGCCATCGGCCAGTACAGTCGTTTCCATTGTTGACGCCGAGGTCACGTAGCGTCGTAAATTCAGCCGACCAGTGACACGGAGCATCTCTGGGGATCTTCAAAGAACGTTCTGTATGCAGCCCGTGGATTTGGAGACGTGTCCTTCAAGAGCAGTCTCAAACAGGGCAAGGTTAATGACACATCCCCCAAGGATTACCCGAAACATTTGCTCCGCACACCTGAGGAAAGAAGATTAAAAGCAACACAGTCTGTAACTTTCATTTTTGGCGAAGGCATCCGCAGCATTCAGTCATAAACAAGGTCCGTTAGTGGCGAATAGTCTCCCCCTAATTGCCTTTTGAAACAGCTGCGAAGTCGTGGATGTGTACGGCGGAACTGGACACGCTATAAATAACACATCGCCGCATAGATCTCCGCTGAAAGCGTGACAAATGGCTGCTGCACGCAGATAAAATAATTCATGAGCGAGCGAAAGTGTAACACGAACTGAGACATCGAGCAGCTGAAGCATTATTTGCATAGGAAGACAGTGCTAAGGTCTGATCTTGCGATTGTATAATTTATGGACTAGTTGAAAGAGAATTATGGCGATAAGGAACGAGCCTCTTGACGAGAAGATGAACCATATCCGTTCCAAGCTATCGCAGCATCCGATGTGGACATGAGGTTGAAAAACGTCGAGAATAAATCCGTTCCGAAATCCGTATTTATTTATTCGCGGCTTAACCCCAAAGGTTTGCGGCAAATTCAAATTTTCACATTTTCGACAATAATTCACCAAACTGCTATTGGCGTTGTGAGTTCTGAATTGAATCGCCGATTTCGAATGCAAACTGTCGCCTGCTATTCAATACGAGAAAGTAAGCAACAGATTTATTAACTGCTGGAAACATTCCATTTTCAAAATAATGGTTCAGATACGGTCTGTGAAAATCAACGAATCACATATGAATGAATTTAATGATCTAGAATCGGTCGCAACGTGTTATTAACTCACTATGTACTATTTGGAACCCGAACTTCAACACAATCCATTGCACACTGTGAAACTAATATGAAAGAATCACTTCAATCTCACTGGGATGTTTATCATTCTGTCTGCTCGTTAATGGATACTAGCAGGCCAGGCAGGACAGTCCACAGTCAGCAAATAAGTCATACGATATAACGTATGGTGATGGGAATGACAAAATATCAGAAAAAAAAATCTTTGTTTTATGTAGTTGAAATCCAGACAAGACAAATGATTTGAATTATACAGAACATTCATGAAATATGAATAGTTTAAGTAATCAAAGAAAGTAAGAATAGTCTTTAGAGCCATACGATAAATTTTAAAAAATCTTCAAAACCAATATTCAAAGTCAGATTTTTTTTCACATTTTTTAAATTTGTTATTCTAATTTTTTACTTTGCGCTGACGGAGCCGTGAAATGTAGCAAGCTGCAGTCACGGCCACAGCCAGCTGGATTGTGAAAGTTGGCGATCGAAGTAATTTCAAATTTTTAACCTGACAGAATATAACCTACATAGCCGAAGTTGGACGAAAATTTGTTCAGTAATTTGCAATTTTTTTTACTTTAAATGAAACTTTTTTATTTGCAGAGACGAATTGGGAAAAATAATAACTAAGGGTTCAACTCTGAAAATTTATCTATTCAAATATACTGTATTTAGGGGAGTTAGTTCTGTTGGATGCTTGAGAAAGGGGGGTGAAACCTTTTTTCGGCCTAAGAGATGTTATATATGATATTTGAGAATGTGTTTCTGTATGTTCGAAGTGGTCCAGAAATTGTGATTTGCTCTGCTCAAAAATATATATTTACTATCCCTAGCATATCTAATTATTTTTACAGTAACGCCGTAACTGATTCCCATGTCCGACTCCCGGAATTCCAAGTTTCTCAGCATGGGAAGAAAGGCGCGAAAATTCATTGGGAATTATTGGCGTATTTTGTGGTAGCTTCAAAGTAGAGTTCATCGTAGCGTGTCGGTAATCTGGCAGCTTCTCCGACGAAGTCTCCTCCAAAAAGCGGAATACTTGACAGTTAAAAATTATATTTAATGATACTCTAGGAATATTAGAGCCCTTTTTCCCAAAGCAACTTAAATTCAGTCACGCACGATAGGAAATCGTATTTTTGCACGAAAGTGACAAAGTGTAATTTTAAGCCTCCGTTATCCGTGACTTGGAGGAATAAAACTCCTCATTTGGTCCCCGATTCAGCGCCGCCGCTGGAGCGTAACTGAATTAGCGTTCGGCAAAATCAAACTAAAAGTCGGCCATATATCGGCTCGACTCCTCAACGTCTTCGATTTAAAATATTTATAATTACGTAGAATAATCTGATTGAAATTGTAACAAGGTTTCCCTTGACTCCGTTGACAAGTTAAAATTGCCTTCCGACCTTCATCACATATGCAATCGGCAGGCACCGGAGTTCATTAGAGATAAGCGCAAATATCGAGAAGGGCGCCAAGACAACATCATCACACGAATGCACTTTGTAGCTGTCACCGTGTTAATAGCTTTTTACCTGGGCCAAATACAGTCGCGTGCAACGCAAATAGGCAGCCGTGACCCCCATTTACTTTGTTCGTGCCTTCAGCCCTAAGCCCGGCCGACTGATATTAATTATGAGCCGCTTTAAGTTAGCACAATTTAATTACGAGCACGAAATGTTTAACGCGTAGTTCCAGATCTTTACTTATATACATTGATTTCTTACGAATTCGACATTAAAACACCGTTATGTGAATACGCAAAAACTCGTGTTGCTTCATTTGATATATTTCTCTTCAATTATGCATATTGTCTATTTAATTCAGAAAACTGCCTTTTGTATATTACAAGTATGAAATTTACAAAAAATATGTAAGGTTATTTGTTACCCTCATTGTCATCATCACTTTATCAAGCATTGGATGAATACCACACGAGAAATTATTGAGATACGAGCAAATGTGTGTAACTTCAGTTTGCATAGCAATGACGTTATTTATTATAAAGTCAACAACTACAATTGACTTATAAAAAAAATGAAAGTCTCCTTTTCAACGGTGTTCCTGAGAAAATGTCTGAATGGCCGCTGACATTAATTTTAACTACTTATATCAGGTTGAAAAAAATTAATTGACCGCCGTGGTCGAAGAGCGAGACAAGCTACCTCACAACGAATTTTATGTAAGTAGTATTGTGAATAACCTTTAAGAAATTGTGTTTCGGTTTACTGCTTAGGTGCCAAATAAGTCCATTTCATTTTATGTAGTATCACTTCCTTGATAATTAGAATAGTTTTCTTACATTCAGACACTGACGTGTCTCGGGACTGATGGAAATAAATTATAATAATGCACAGCTAATCAGCTTGAATACGCGCTAGGAGCTTGACCTAGTTATATGTCTCGTGTTTGTGTGCCTGTTTATTCCACACGCATCGTAGCATCGTCGGACTTGCCTCCCTTCCCACCCGCCTTCGTTCCTGACGCTCTCTATAGAGATATTTTGTCGAGTGAATCACTCCTAAATTATTACATTTTATATTTTTGATTCTTCCTTATCGGAGTTCCCTTCCCATTGAAAGAGCCGACAGGTCCATTTATCTGTTCAGAATTCCTAATTGTATACAAATATCCAACAAAAACTATAAAGCTGAGAATTAGTGTCATGCCAAAATGTTTTCCTTAAGGATGAATACACACTTCCTTCTAAAATCCAAGGCACAAGCAAGTTGAAGTATTCGTACACTTTTCGTAGGGAGGCATTGCACGATTCGGTCATAAATAAAATAAAATTACGAGCCAATGTTTTTGAGGGGTAATTGATAATTAGAATGTTGGTAAGGTGGGCGGTGGAAGACCTTTATCGAAGTCTGTTATCTGGCCTTTGTGACTAAGCGGCCGCTCCAGGAAGCACATGTTTGCCATGTTTTTGGCGTGTTATCGGGAAACAGCTTTCCTAAGTGCCTGCCTGTCTATATATCTGGCGAACGCTGACATGACCTTTTTTTTCTGCCGTTGCTGAATCAAAAAACTGTTGCCACACGAGTACCTGATATTAGAAAAAATATTTCACGAAAACGTCGGCAAAGTTTTGTGAAGGATTATCACTCTGCGATATTAATCGACACCGATTTACTGTTATCTTGGGAACGAGAGGAAGCAGGTAATAAATGATCTACGATGGCACCAACATCAGCATTCACTTTACTCACTTTCGACAATGTATTATAGTTACAGCCTCGTGGTTCGGGGACGTTTATGGGTGTTTCATACCAGAACTGAAAATTATGTCCGTGTAAAATGAAGTGATATATTATCGGAGACACAATCACATCGGGACAAGATCGCACCAAAAAAAATAAACAACGTGAATCAGTAATAATACAACTAACAGGCACGGAGTATCTTATCCACCACGGGAGTGACGTTATAACCTGTTGTGAATAGTTATAAACTCCACGCTGCAAGAATAATGAATACTTCTACGGGCCGTAATTGTGGATCCAAATTTGCAATATTATTGCCACACGTTTTGGCGCCAAATTTTGTAATAATATATTAAGAGCTATTACGATTTGTCGCTAAAATGGTAATGAATTCTTTCAAGTTACAATTCTTATATATATATATATATATAGTAGTAAACTGTTTATTAATAAGTAATATAGCCTCACGTTTGAGGTGCCAAATAATGTGGCAAACTTAACTAAAACTAAACAAATACCTTGGAACGTCAAAATCGGTTCTCAAATGAGTCAGCACACCTCAACGTATGCTCGTAACTTCGTGGTTTGTTAATGTTCAGAACAAACTTCTGAGATCTTGATAGTTTATTTAATCAATCCGAATGAATCGGCTAGACGGCGAGCAAAATTTAGTTCAACTCGCTTATTTTTAATTAACCAATCTCACAACCCTAAATTAAACACCCTTCTCCACTTAGCTACAGCAAGCTGCATTGCCCAGTGTCACCTTCGGAGGTGTGGAGATAGGATTTGTTGGCAGAGCTATCATAGATAGACGGCATTACACAGGATTACCATCTCCCGTGGCCTGTTACCAACCTTTGACAAGTAATCTGAACCTCGAGTGAGATTAGTTATACAAAATCCACTAGCAAACCCAACGTCCTTCGAAAAATACAAGTTGGATCCACTACAACGCAGAAAATTTCTTAGTATCAGAATGATTACACACTCGGATAAAAATAACGACCAGAAAAACAACGACGAACCAGACAAAATGTAAATATTCACCAACAGCCACGTGACTGACGCTGGCGCTCGACTAAATGTAAACATGGTCGCCAACCACTCGACTGAGCTTTCGCTCTGCTGCTGACTAACTCAATGACCTGACGGCGCTACGCTCGTCTGCTGAGCTATAGCTCAACTGCTTTACTTGTGTTTATTTCTCAAGGCTTTTATACCTTTACCTCGAGATACATTTTGACCCAGGGTTACATGTTCGTAAACATTGGGCGTAACGGAAATACATCGCCTGTATTGCCGAAATGAAGACAGAAAATCTTAAATAAAATATATTTCTTAGTAATCTCTGCAATATATATATATATATGTTTACGCTCGAAACAAAAAATATAATACTCATATTTTCATTTTTTTCATCACTCCGCAATTTAGTCTTTCCCAAGGTATTGACGGGTCATCCTCTGGAAACTCTCGGTTAACTTACTGTGGTGTGTAGCGTCATATGTAGTTTAACTGATATTAATTAATTTTTTTATTTTCCCTTCAGTAAGCAATTACCTCCGATAAAAGCAAAAGACACTGCATATTACAAGAAACAACCAGCAACTCTCTCTCTCCATCATGCAAGATATTGTCGAAGAAGAAATACACATATTCAGCACTAATTCTCTCCAAAATCTCCCAGAACAGAATAATACTTATAGTACATGGCAGATTGAAATGAAGACATCCAACAGACCTACAAACTTAATTATATATATATAGTTTCATTCAGAATGTGGCCTCTGGACCACTTCTCCCCTCACGCAACTTCAAATATCCCATTTACTGAATGTTCCAATATAAAATATTAAATTTCTAAATAAAAAACAAAAGTTATTACGTAGCCAACAAAATATTTTGAAAAACAAATAATATAAATATAAGTCATTCCCACATTTAATTAACATAAACATCAATTCAGTACTTCACGACTTTCCCTGATGAGCACAATTTTATATGTTCACTATCTTTCAAAATATGTATGCCAAATCAGATGATTCGATTTGAAACACCCTGTATGTTAATACATTTTTACTCAAATTATAATCATGTATTGGAGAATAAGGTTAGAATCATTGACAAAGACACGCAGAGAATCATTGCTGAAAAGATATCGCGTTTCACATTGTTATCTGCTACGCTTCAAGCTCTGTCATTCGTCGAAAGTTATCTGTTCTCTCAGGTTTCTCTCTTCCAGGTACAACCTTAGTCATTTTATTCTAAAGAGTTATGATAAAACTGCTTGTATATACCGCTATGCGGATCGCACGCGATTTTTGCAACAAAAAAAAAGGTCTCTATTCCTTTTTCAAACATTTTTTTCACTCTAAGGCCTCATTTTTGTGTTGATCTGTGACAGACACTAAATCGATCTTTTACAGTGTCAATTTTAATATACCCACTGCATTGAATGTGAAATAAAAAAATGAGCATATTAGGTATATGGCATTTTCCAACAATGTGGGACATTTGCAAGTAGATGTCCTCTTTTATTCCGTGGCAAAAAATTTCAACTCTATGCCACACCTGGATATAAAACGTAACTCGCAACTTCACGAAGCTGATTTTTTAATAATGCGAGTGGAGTCGAATTTCTGGTTCTCATATATTATGTAATGGGAATTGAGGATGATTTCTCGGAGCCAGAACACACGTTCCCAATCTTCCTACGTTCGAGTTGATCAACAACGCATGTGAACATGTCAGCAGCGGTGCCATCCCCTTCCACGTAGAGATCGAGGCCTGTTTTTGTTATTGCACCTAATCCTAATTGCCGCAGTAACAGCACGGAATGTGTATCGATCGGTTTGTATTATTTCTAGCCTAAATCACAGGGCAACCAATTAATTTACGATTAAATATTCGTTAGATTTTTAAAATACTACACATTACTCCTTACTTACGACTGTATTAAATTTTAAATGGACACACAAAAAAGTTAAATTTTAACAGAAGTGTATAATCTACATAAAAGTCAATGAGGAGTTAACAGAAACAAATAATCACGTCAGATGAACGTAAGGGAGATTTTTATTATTTCAGTAACTCTAAAATTGTCACTCAAATTAAATACGCAGCTGACTTGCATTTGCATTATTAGACATTTATAATTTTTCGGGAAATCTGAGCAAAATAAATTTATCATTATATTCATCAAAAACACTGTAGATTTTGTTAACAAACAGCAGTGTTATTTTGTGTCTACAATCTTTTTAAAACGTTAATTGATATATATTAAAGCAACCCTTATAATCCCTTCCAAAAAATATTTATTACAAAAAAAATGTTACGTCAATTGTAAAACAGGAGATTTCGTCCTTACAGTTGGACAGAATCGGTTTTCCTGCATTAGGGACAAACAGAAAAAACTCAGAGACGCAAGCTGTCTTCGGACGCCCAGCTGCCTATATAAGCGGATAGAAGATCGTATAGCATTGACAAATTCTTGGTGTTCACAAGCGAAACGTTGGCAAGGTTGAAGAAAACAGTCGTGGTCTTGACAGTCCATAAATAGATGGTTACTAATGAAGATTAATCGGCCACGAAAACATTTACTTATTTTATAACATCAAGTTTTGTTACTTTTTCGAAAAACATTTTTTATTAGAAAGAATTTTTTTTTTCATGTATACCACTATTGCAGTTTCATTTTTAATACACACTAATTTTATATTTCTGTTTCTGCATAGCGGATGTTAAAAATATAATTTCTGATATAACACAAAATAGTGTTAGAGCGCGGAATCAATAATATATGATAAGTAGCCTTCCACGAGGCAGGTTTATTCCTCTTTTTTAAAATTGGGAGAACGGTTTAGTGCACAGTGAAAAACCGCATCCAATAATTACCCGTGGGATCGTGGACTTTTCTTACTGATTGCTTTTTTGAATATCGCAAATTCTTCCAATGGACGCATCAATTTACGCGCGTAAATTTATTTCCCAACAACCTGGAGGGATTTAAACCTACAAAATTAGTTTCTCTCCCCGACAGCCATTACCATTCTATCAGTCCTGAATTTATTGAGCCTCGATTTGCAACCAGGATATACAAGAGCAGGAAGTGGAAAGTGTATTTCAAAATAAGATACGTTGTCGAACAAGTTGTTTAACAACAATGAGCTTTATATCACACTCGAGTTTAATTTACCTCAGAAATAAATTAAGAGAATACATCTCCACATATTTAAGGCAGAACAAGTGAAGTAAGTTGCCGTAAATTTGCATAATCGCAAATATAAATACTGTTGAATCAAATAATAAAAACTAGACTCAGTGTTGTCTAGTAACATTTCTCTACCCATTTTACGAATCAGTTGCATGCCTGAAATTAACATCAAGTTATTTCAATATCATTATTTATCTTCGAAGCATATAGTACAAAAAATAAAAATCATTCCCAATAAACCGAATTAGACGCAATTCTACAGCAACATATTAAAAAAAATTATGTACAACAAATTTATTCTGGAAAATCATTGTATAACATTAATATATTATAATAATTAATTTTTTAATTATAGTTTCAGTATTAGGTGACGAATCTGCTGATGTAAGATGTATTTGTCTCACGAAGGAACGATATTAAGTTATTATGTTAGATGAAAAATGTAGGATTTACTAAATTTACTAAAATCTTTAATAAATGTTACGCTAAAAAATCATGTATATAAATCGAGATTTAAATTATCAATGTCTCAGTATTATTTGTAACAAAACTTCCATTTGTAAATAGTTTTATAAAACGATTGTCGGAATAAAATTTTGTGCTTTGTAATAAAATGTTGTATAATCATTGACATTATTTTGGCGAACAGAATTTTCTGTTATATCACTTCCGTAATAATAAAAATTATATTTAAGAAAAATTAATAACTCCATGACGTTTAAATCTAAAGGAAAAGTTAACGTGTTAACATTTATATAAAAAACGGTGGAGGCAGAATAAATTTGTGAATATTTGTTGCGTTTCATAATGGGAACAAAGCACGAATATAGTTTGAATTGATCCCGCTTCAGAGCTTTCGAGCAGAACACTTATAAATTAAATATTTAAATTCACAAATGCTGGATGCTTTGGAGGGCAACGTGGTCAGTTTCAATTTGGTGTATTTGAAGTCTGTGGGTTTGGCGCCGCGGGTCGTGTGGGTAAATAATGGCCTGTCCATCCTCCGAGGCTTGTTTCTCAATACTGCTCTAAGAAGACCACCATCTAATTAAAGGGTACACGCAGGCTCCGCCGTCAAGAGCACCGCCAATATAATTTAATTTATTTACCAGTCATTAATATAACCTATTAGGTTAACGACAGCAGAACAAATAATTACATGTGCAATTGGAAACAACCGAATTCCATACCACACAGGCTAGCCTCATCTTTATTTCCAGAAACACGTTTCGGATGAGCAAATATCAATATAAATCATAGCCGATGGGCTTGGAATGCGAAAATATTACTCCTAGAACTGTCTAATTTTTATTTACAAAAATTCTACCGGTATATTAATATATTCGTCACACTCGGTAAGACTTTTAAACGCCATGAAAAAATTAATTTCACTTAAATTTAATTTAATTATTAATGTGGTTATTTAACACAGTTCATTCGGTTCCCCTAAAGAAATACCTAGTCGTTTGGCACTATGGCTGTTTAAAAAAATCATATGGAGACAGAAACATACTTCGGAGTGTTTCTGCAGTAGCAAAACCAAACAGCTCTAAAATAAATATAATTAAAATGTTATTGCAGTTTTCTGACCAATTACAGACAATATTTATTTAGTGAATTAAAGCAACGTTTCGGTACATGTCTGTACCTTCATCAGGTTCTTCCTGCGGGGGGAAATTGTAACGTTATTTTAATTCAGGAAATAAATATTGGTCAAAAACCGCATTATCTATTTCATATAAACAGACTTAAAAATACAACCTCTAAAATAATTAAAATATGCTTTTGAGTTTTGACAACTGAATTATGCAGTTGTGTCGCTCGAGGCTCTTACAAAGCTGAGCCTGCTCTGAAAACTGATGTGTTTGAAACATTAAGAGAAAAAATACTACACAACTTGCGATCCTTTCACCACATTACGACAAACGGTATCATTTGCTGCAGTAATACTGCTGGGAAAGTGAAAGTTTTTATTCTGTGCCCGGTCACATTAATATCGTGCAGAAGGTTTTGAAAGAGTATTTTACCCTTTAATTTATACCAAGGATAAACAGGAAATTGTCTAAAAATGTTTTTAAAGAATATGACTAAGAGCTGCAGAGAAATTTTAAGCATGAAATATTCTTTACTGAGGTGCATTAATTATTATCATTAAATACAAACGACTCCTGCTTTCTCGACACTTTTCGTTTTTTGTGACTGATGAATGTTCTAAATTACACAAAGGCGTTTCATCAGAAGACATAATCTATATAATTATTGAAGAAAATATCCATGGTATGCAACTTGGGCAGACAACAACCGAAGCTCCTAAATTTGACGTTGGATTTGCTAAACGCAACATAACTACTGTAATAGAAATCCGAAGGTTAAACAAATATTTCAGAATGATGTTCTTTTCTACTTGTCTAATGAGGGTATTTTTTTTTTGCTGAAATCTCCTCCTCCTTCCAGCCTTTCTTTGCGAAAGGGCCTCGTAAATAAGGAACAGCTTCCTTGTCACTTTCATGAAAGCAGAAATCCAGGTTGTCTTTTAGGAACCAAAAACCAATAATCACGGCAAAGTTAGAAGAAAACTAATGGCTTTTGTGACCTCCCCTTGCGTTCGGCTCAGCTTGATGTTACCCGGACCCCCACTTCTCTCTCTCTCTCTCTCTTCCTGGTATAGTCGAAGGCAAACGAACAAAGCCGCCGCGGCACCACCAGGTAACAACCGCAACAAAACCTGCATCCATTTACATGCATTGTGTCAGGAAATTATAACCACGCGGACTGTGTGAAGATCACCTTCTCTGCGAGTGGCTGGGGTTGCTTCCTCACATCCATTTAAAATAAACAATTTCACATTCAATAGAATTATTTGTATAATGTCTCTGGCTTCCAATCGGGTTAAAATCTTGATAACGATGGCAGCAAGCCTCGTTGAAACGTCGTAGCTTAATCTTCATCTTTCCCAAACTTCAATAATAATTCAAGGTTACCCATTTATTTAACAAATATTATTGCTTAGTTCTGAATCGGAGAGAAAGAAGGAAAATCTATTAACTGAACTGAAGCTTAAACATACTGCATAACCAGGTAAAAACGTCCCCGACTAAT
Organism: Zhengitettix transpicula; assembly: GCA_037074705.1. Lineage (NCBI taxonomy): Eukaryota > Metazoa > Arthropoda > Insecta > Orthoptera > Tetrigidae > Zhengitettix > Zhengitettix transpicula. Next base: position 57,594,442 of record CM073595.1, on the reverse strand, counting down.
TACACGAATTTTTGTAAGTTTCAGTGGAGAAAGAAAAGCATATTATATTTTAGCACAACAGTGAAGGAGTTATGCGAAATAGAAAAGTAAATAAACGCCCGACTCAAGGGTAGTGTCATTTGTTGGTCTCCCTACAAAACAAGTCAGGCATTTCATTATCAAGGTTTCAATCAAGATAAGAAGAATCTGAAATTACGACGTTTCTTTATTGTATTGTATAACTGCCAATGGGATAGATCCCGGTGGCAGCTTTGTCGACAAGTTAGATAATAAGAAAAAGTAAAAAGCATTTGTTAAATGTTCTGAAAGATAAATAAACCGCACTTAGTAAACATTTCCAGTTTTCCACTTCACAATCTAATTCCTAGATTGAATAACATTTATTTTAGTAACTTTAACAGTTTCACTTCACTTCCAACGTTCTTCATATAAGAGGAAACGTCTCGAGAACTACTTCGCGTTAATGGAGAAAACTGAAAGGAAAAGACAATTCTATTCATAAAGCATGCAGCACTGAGAAATGTTTTCTTGAAGATAACAAAGAATTTCGCAGTATGACGTGCTACAATTTCGTAGTCAATCAGCTAGAAAATAAAATGTGGTAAAAATGTTCCTTAATCCTTGGAACAAGGCCCTTGGTAACTGTCCCTTACTAAATGTTTTGGGCAAATTAAGACAGTAGAGTCGTGAAGGTTAAATATGAAGTGAACTACCTTTCATACATTTTCAAATAATAATAGTTCCAAATTTAATAATGCGGGAACTTAACCCTAATTGTAGCGCAGCTTATTGACTCATTCGTCCACTTGAGTAGGTCCAAGTATGGAAAAACTTAAAACACGAAACCGCCATCAGGATGAAAGTTAATTAAAATGCTCAATTTATCGGAATTTCTATTATGGTAAAATAAATCAATCTAAGCACATTCTTAAAATTTTAATGCTGCTTTATTTAAGATTTAATCAGAAACAATATTTCTTGGAATTATTTAAAATGACCGCATGGAAGTCTTATCGTTTTTTATATACGTTTGTGATATTTTTTACTTTTATATAAAACCACTTATGTGGGGAAGTATTTACATATTCTTCAATTCCTATCAGTATTGCATAAAAATGTCCGTTGAATTGGCCATCACATTCCTTAATTTTCAATTCATTTCATGGTATCCTTACAGCGTCTTTCGTAAAAAAGTTCTCCTTGCGAATACTGTTTGCTTTTCAATATTCCCTCGTGAGGGATTTTGTGAAACGTAAATGAGATTAGCGGTCCTGGATGCACCAGCCTGCGGACAGTTCGTTTCCTCCGACACCCACCACACTTCGTTATTTGTCGTCTCTAAACCTGACAACGAATTGTCAAAACCCCACGACCGAGTTTATTGCCTTGAAGGAATATTCACGTGGACACGCGAATCCTCCGCAAAGTTAATTCGCTATTGCGAAGTCTTTCGCATCCATGACACAGCCTATAATTGAATGGTGATATATAAGGCGCCGTTTCCTGTGCAGACGTGCGTTTGTGTGAATCACATGTCTTCCGCTCCATTTGCGATTTCCTGTGTTGAGATGCAGCACTCGGCGTGATGACAAAACACCCACGTTAAAAACGTCACGTCCTCCGCTGCTTCAACTACGATCTTATTTTGCAACGTGCAAGAGTTCTTATTCACAAGCAACTCCACTCTGAACACAGTTACATCAACTCATTTTCGGGGAATATATACACCGTGTATTTTTCCATTCAACCTTAAAAACATAATAACCACGAAAGACCAAGATCTGATTTTTTTAAATTATAAAATCAAAATTGTATTGAGAAATAAAGTGATCTTCAATCTTCTACTGATTCATGGGAGAAAGTTTGGAATCAAATTTAATGATTCTATGCGCCGATGTGAATAAGTCCAAAATTTAGATTTTGAAAGTTTAAATATTTTCATTAATTATGTGAGACTAAAGAATGTTTTCTCTGGGACAATATAAATAACGTAATAATTTACTTCAAACGTGTTTTTCATTAATAAGATAAATTAAACGACCGTTATAACAGATATTTTAAAATATTTTAATCAACACCAGGACGTTTCTGTACACGTTTGTACGTTCATCAGGTTGTCCATGTTATGTTCCTACGGTAATAGAATTTTTTTGTCATGAGAATTGCAAAGAACAAACAATATAATATTTTTAAAAATCGTAGAAACCCATTCCACGCGAGTGGGGGAGTAGGCCATAGCAATAACTCTGAAGGCCCCCCTCCAAACTTACTATCTGTAATACTTACCTGCCAAACAGCTACAATTTTGCTCTAAATAAAATAACAAGTGTCATAAATCAACGTGCTAAACCATAGGCGATTTCAATTGCCACAACACTGCTTGGGGATCCGCAAATAATGACCAAATAGGCATCAAAATGGAAGACGCCATCAACCTTACAAACACTCAATCCTCAATAACGGACAACCAATTTTATGTAAATGTTTATATATTAATGTAACAAATGGAATTGTAAATGTATAGTCGCCTAGAAGTTGATGAGACCCTAAATAAAACTTTAAAAAAAATACTTCAAATCACAAATTTATATAACATTTGTATCTTCTTCTAAAAATTTATCTAATATGAAAAATATCAATATTCTTCTAACTTAAATGATATCGCTATTATGCAACGAGTACAATCAAAAATACTCCGGACTATTACAAATGCTCCCTGGTATGTATACAACTTCAGCTTACATACTGGCCATATGTAGAAGACGTCTTCTAAGATAAAAATCGTAAAGCACCATACTAAACTTCAAACCCATCCCAATCGACTACTAGAGCCGTTACTACAACCTACTGACAACCGAAGACTGAAGAGATGCTGGCCGATAGACTTCAATAGAAACTGATGTGGCGTTGTTGGACCCTCACCTCTCCACGACATCAGTACAAGACACTCTTATTAAATTGTACATGCTATAAAATTAGCTTAAAGATCGTATGTAATCTGATTGCTAAAATTATATTAAAATAAAAAAAATGTCGTATGGTGAAGTCCACGAAACGTCGTGTATTATTTTGTAATGTATTAATTTAACTTTTAGATTTTATACTGTCTGTATGTGGCCCTTAATTTAGCTTTTAAGTCATTTATATTGTGAGTGTTGTAACTGGTATACATATAACGAAGGCGAAAGTTTTTCATAACCGAATATCTGGGCCTAGATCACATTACAGTTCAACTAATTCATTCATTCACACTTTGCAAATTTAAAGTGTCAGTACAGTATTTTCAATAAATTTGAGATTTCCGTTAATGTAATTCTTGTGAGTGTTTTATATCCCCCTTACCATGGGGCCAGCGAATGTAGCTGAAGAATCAACCCTCTGGGACTGTATTCTTGATATGCAGTTCCGATAAGGTTGAGAAGACAAAGACCGTTGTGACTTTTATGGGTTCCACAGGTGATTTGCGGTCAGTTTTGTGGAGCAGGAAGCAAGCGGTGACGATCTTAGGGGAATCTGGAATCAGGTTTGCCCGGACGGAGAATACGCTTCCGGCCTTCAGTTCCGTGGTTTACCACAGACAAGCTTCGCTCTCCTCCGCTCTTCTCTTCGCCGTAAATAACTTTCCCCGCGTCAGCCAGCAATCGAAGATCGTTTGGCGAGAATGAATGAAGAGGAATTTTGGAGGGCAGGTGAAGGAACCGGTTCCACCAATAGTTACGACGCGATCCTCTGTTTAAAGATTTTATTGGAATACTGGAGAAAACGTGGATCAGGAACGACACACGAAGAATCGTATATTTTACCCCAGCAGTAGCAATCCCTCAATTTCTACGACAGTCGAATCTTGTCAATGGAAATCTCGTAACAGCGTCACCTTTAACTGTAATTTTTCAGTAACCTACGTCGATTCAATTGACTTTGCGCCTTAGAGAACCGTAATATTCTTCAACCAGGAATGAGATCGATTTAACGACAATAACAAACATTTACGTTAAACGCTTCCCTACTTATTCCTTCAATTTAATTTCAAATGTTCTTTAATTTATTTTATTATTTGAAATTTTTTTCTGATCAAATCGAGACAAATTATGTAACTTTTAAAATTTTCCTGTATTTTACGATATTAATAAAAAATGTAGTAAATCGCATTCTTCTCAAGATTTTTTTTTGTATTGTGATGAGATTATTTCTTTTAACAGGTCTATTGTTTTCTGGACATATTTATGATTCTTTTGTCTAAGGATAGCCATTTTTTTAGTATTTTCGTTGTGGATCCAAACTGATATTTTCTAATAAAGTCACATAATTTAGAAACAAATAAATATGTATAACTAAATTACATTTGCACAAAAAGTCAAACATTTTTACTGCCCATAAATTCAGTGGTCAAGCTTGAAATTTCGGCAAATCACAGACGACACTTAATATTACCAGATGTCACAAAAATACAGTAATCCAGGTAATTAAAAAAGAACTTCTCAGCTCAGTAATAATTTCATATACAGAAGAAATTAATTTTGGTGTAATAATTCCCTAAAAGAACCTAAATCTTAATAAAGATACAATTTCATACTCACACCTCCAAAAAGAGCCTTGCAGCTAAAAATATATCAACATACTTCTTTATAAGGACTCATCTGTCTTCAATTACACAATATCTTTGCTATTCCTCCATTCTTCATGTTCTAGTTTTTTCTCTCTCACACATACACATACGCACTGTCATTCGATACCCTACAACATTTCAGGTCATTACAACTCAGACGTTCCATTTTCCATACAAAAAAGATCGATTGCTTAAAAAACCCTGTAAAACGGATTGAGTCAATTTTATGTTATAAAAAACTAATTATAAATTCAGCTACGAAGAAATGGGAGACGCACGCTCGTTTTCTCCGTCCTGAAAGAACCAGCCAGTCTGTAGCCTCATCTTATTTTCTTAATTAATTTCATTCCACAACGTTCCCTTAGCTGATAAAAATCTACGTTCAACACAGAACATAAAAAAAACGTGCACATAGATGGAAGGTTTGAATCACATTAGCCCCCTAATGTATTAGAACGGCACTCCGTGATGGGTCAATAAATTTAGGAACGATAAAACAAGAAGTCCTCGCGTCAATCGATATAGCCGTCAGGTGGAGACGATTTTCGTATCTTCCATTTCTCGGCTTCGTTTCCGTGATACACTGAGCTCACAGCAGACGTTGACAGAAGAGCGCAAAATTACTCGGATTACAATCCCTTGCGGAAACTTGACAAACGACATCGCTGAAATTTCCTCCTGAAACGGAAACCGGAACGGGCGTCGTCCTTGATTCTTTTAGTTCGATCCTGGACGAAAGCGCAGCGGCTACAATAATACACTTACAAATAAAAGAAATGAATCTGGATCCCAGAAACGAAACAGGCGTCACAACAATTAATTGTACAAATTAAAAATAAAAACTTATTTTATATTAGAAACCAATGGAAGCAAAAACGTTTACTAATACAATTGGCGACTCGAATTCAGCAAGTGAATCGTTACAGAAAGAGCCCCATGGCATCTGAGATCATTAGCATTTGGAAGTTTTTATTGGAATTATGGGAGCGGGGGTGCGGGGGGCGATGCTGACTAGGGCCTGCATATACAAATCCTCATATTAACATTTGCATATACCGTGTGGGGAAACCGCGTAAAAACGGAGTTACAATGCCGCGTAGAAGACTCAACCATCAGCACCATCTCGTCAGGAAAACTAACGTGGATCCTCTCGGAGGCGAAATAAAATCCATCTCGTCTGATTTATTTTTTCCTTTCCAGATAGGGGACGTACAATTACAAATCATGATTCTCCAGATTGATTACGGGAACTGTGTTATCTGCAGTAAGACAAGGAAGTGGGTCTTAGTCAATTTCCCAAAGCCTTCATAAGCACAAAGAACTAAAGAGTGGTCAGACTGGTCATCAACTTCGACAAACGCCACAACTCCTGATTGAACGGAAGTGCTTCGTCTCAACATCATTAAATTTCAAAAGGAAAAAAAACGGCTGCTTGTCAATATTGACACACAACTATACACACGTGCATAAATACCTGTATATGAAGACAAAGATATTTTTAATTCAGAGCAACGAACATGATAAGACGATAAAATTTACCTAAAAGAAATGGAGGAAATTGCACTTGTGAGAATCTACAAAGATTTTCGTAACTCCCTATGAAACAGGATTCAACCAATCATAAAATTACAACTGGAAACCAATTTTCAATTAACTTAAATTACAAACATGTTACGTATGCTACTATATAAAATATATACAATATAAACTATATACAAATTTATTATTTTATAATATAATTAAAAATGATCGATGCGAACTAAATAAGAGTAACGATAATTACTTTTCCACTGCAACACTCAATATCAACACATTCATCTGAATGTATCGACTTTCGGAAAATTCGTTTTAATCATTATGCTCGTAAATTATTCAATTATTGGTAAATTTATAACAAATAATCCTTTCTGTTCCTTAATTGTATTCAATGTTAAGACACGTTTATGGACAAAAAAGCATTCATGAGAGACACGTAGGCAAACGTTTAATAAATAAATGCGATCTAAGTCTGATCATGTGTTTATATCAGAAAGAGGTGCTTTACGGGCATCCATTTTTGTATGTTGCATGTAAATAAAAGCCCACCCATTTTAAAGAACTAAAATTTGCCCATTCTCAGCCCCGTGGAGTCAAATTAACATACACATCGCGTTTTCTGAATACTAAATCACGGCGATAATTGGTTATTGGGCTTCTCGCCCGTGAAAGATGAGAAGACAAACGGACGCAGATATAATGGCGACTTCATATATAAACACATCCGCGTTAACAACCGCATACATCACGGGCCGCCTCGCCGGCCATAACTTACGGCAACTCTGACGTCATCGGGGAAGCTGATAAATGATTGCAGCTCGGAATAAGTCGAGCTGAGAGGAGCTATCTCCGAGGTGAAGCTGAGGGGCGCGAGCTGTTTACACCTGGAGGAGAGATGCGAGGAATCAATCTGAGCGCGGCGACCCCAAGCTGGGCACAATTCAAATGCGAGGCGTTATTTGTTCGGTCGTTCATCATCGCGGTCGGTGGCCGGCGCTGGAATTCGCCTCTGCCTCTGCCCACTCGGACCAACGGCGCCTTTTATGACTCACTGAATCTTTAATTAGTCTCAGGTAGACCTTCTTCTCCAACCCCGCTTCAAATGTTTTGCGAAAAGTACTCTTTCACTGGCCTGAGGGGAACAACATTCTCTCATTTTCCCCACCCCTACAGAGTGCTTAGCCTTTGCTAATTCTTGGCCACTTCGTGTCAGCTTTGAACATGACGTAAACCCTGATCTATACTCCCATTAGCCAGGTAGGGCTGATTTCCACTTCTGGAAACCACAAATCGAGGGCATAGTTTCATTTCTTTGTAGTCCGTTTACGTCGGTGTGCGTCAGACCTGATTCCTTGCTCACACATCTCGTCCGAAACCCAAAGCTTTTAATGAAAATTAAAATAAGCATTACAAATAATTCCAAACAATGCATTTTTTTAAACCGAAATCGAATATATTTCTGTAAGCAATGGACAAGTTCGTTCGATAAACATAGACGTTATCACCTCGGATTTTACAAAGACAGTTCATCGCAATTCAAAAAATAAATATCTTCGTTTCCCAAAGCCTCGTACAGAAGCATACACTTCATTGCTTTCGACTAAATTAACCAAGCACGAGTCAGATGATTTTCTTGTCTCTATGCCACAAGACAAATAGATTTTACGGTGAACACTCCAGTGAATGAACACTTTGCATTCAGATTCTCAGATTTCCCTTTCTCTTCGTGTCACTAAGTATTTACTTAGGCATAAAATGGTTGCTTCATGTTGAAGATTCCGTACAAATAAATTTATTAAAAACTATTGAAGCATAAAATCTACAAAATTCCCAGTGAATGAACATTGACCTCCATTAAATTGTCTAATAAAATACTTATATTACACAAAATATATTAAAATAGCACAATTTAATTTATTAAAAGTTCTTTAAAATTATGATCAAAGATGCAATGAAATAGCAGTTAGCCTATGGCTATCGCTGACTCAGGAATGAACTAGTCAGGGGAAAAAAAACGCAATTATTTGACGTCATCTGTGGGGCCGAATGGTACTAATTCCTCCTAAGTTTCTTCCTCGCCCATCTTTACTCCAAAAACACCTTCAGTTTTACGTTTACGTAGTCGGCTCTGCTAAATCTAGACTCGTTTTATGACCAAGCTTCAAAAATACGGTCCACGTCTCCACCTGATCATTCCACACTTCTCCGAGGACAATACTAATTTTCAACATTAACCCGACCATGAAAAAGACATAGACACCCAAAGCAAAGAAGATACTCGTTTACTTCACATATACTTAGTGATTCAGGTTTGTCGATATGTTGTTAGACGAATAACTGTGTTGGGGAGAAGTCAGAAATCTGCCGGCTTGTCCCTTCCCTCATCACGCACTTTGTTTATTATTTGGCAGAACTGTGACTTGTAATGATGAAATCAGATCTAGTTTTGGAGTGTCCCATTCCTAAATTTCAGTTGACTGACTGTCTCATGAATTGACGTTTTTTTGTCGCTATAATTTAGTTAAATGTAATTCTCTCTTTGATTCAATTTCACAGCGAGCCTCTTCATCTTACAGGAAACTTAGCAAATGTTCAAGCCTCAAGGATTAAGGAAATATCATTCGTGATGTTTACAAAAAAGGATTTCTTTGGTAGAGAAGTCGCGTGACATTCGATGTCATTACACGTACGACTGAAAAGGGACCGCTGCCATTTCAGAGTCTCACGACATCTCTGGAGATTGAATCTCCATAGACTTACTTTTGGCGATTCGCCAAAAGGGGAAAACGTATCCACTTGTTACGCAGAGAGGTTTCACTGTTGGAAATTCGTTGCGACACCATCTATAGGAAAAATTCCCCGGACATTCGCAGGGTCTTTGATGATAACTCTCAATTTCTCTTTTTTTCATTTCGTCGTTTAAATGAATTTCACACGATTCTAGGCTGTACGGAATCCGTTTTTTTCCCATTATATCGGAAAACTAAATGTATCATGTTATCGGACATATGATGCGATCTCCAAGGATATTTTGAAAGGTGTAAAAGAATTAAGTATCGTATGAAGACAATCAACTCTCTCGGAAGAATAAGTATTTTTTTCCCCGTTAGAGGGACCTTGAGTGTTGACTAAAGGATTAATATTGTGTGAAAAATATTTCCTGAAGTGCAGGCGGCTTTCCCTTGAGACGATGGCGCCCTGTCTCGGGATACCTGCTCTTCGAAGAAATATATTGTTCTATTTTCCGTCCAGACTAATCCCGGAGCCAGACGAAGACTTTATTGCATCCAATATTCTTAGCGCCGTCGAATTTAAACTTGAAAAATTAAATGTGAGGAAATAACTAGCGGATATTCTACCTCTACTTTATGTGTTCCCAGAAACTATCGCCTTATTTATGTGATTGGTGTTCAATCTCTCGTGAACAATTCCAATTAGTTAAGTGGAAATTCGATAAGAACTTACAGATGCTGGTGTTATTCCCATCGAACATTGATATTTTAAACCTTCCAACAACAATCATTTTTTAAGTACGATTGACCTTGTTGTGGAAAAATAAATAATCAAACAAAGCAACTCTGGTCACATAACACGACTAACTCAATAACGCGAGCATAAAAAATGGAATGAACAATGAATAAATACTTTCATTATATCTAGTAAACACTGCTCATAATAATCAATCTGCTATGCAATATTGCGTTAATGGTATTATTATTATCCGTTTACATGTTTTTGTAATTTCCCAGTAATATCAACGACGAACTGAATTTATTTGAATCTGATTGAAAATTTGGAAAACAATATACATTTAATACTTTTTTAAATTTCACTTACCCAATTATGACTGCTTTAATTTATTTGTTAACGTTAGTTCGTGTCCATTTAAATCAAAATTAATTACAAACCATTGCCATTCTGTTGCGTCTTTAAGGAAACTGCCACATAAAATGTTTATTCAGTCAAAACCTCCCTCGAAAAACATTCAAAATACCCTGACGAGGGAAAAGACAGATCTAATATATCTGCAATCGTGACTGAAATATTTTTACCGTTAACATAACTGTCGACTTCAATCTCTTCAAAGCTATATTTTGTAATACTAAACTTTTGTTGGTTACCACAATATCCTCTCATTCATGAAGTCCATACTTACGTTCCCCAAAGTGAACGAAGAATGGGAAAATAAAGGGAACTAGTAAGTAAATCAATAAAAATCGCAAAATAAATGCAGATTTTAATAAATCACATTATTTCAACAGTTATATTATAATATAATACTTTTATAAAATAATTGCGCTAAATATTTTCTACGAATCAAATGAATTAATATTAGAACAGCTATTATTTTAATAAATATTTTTAATTCAGAAGTAAAACTATCAATATAACCATAGGAATATGAGTAAATTATAGCGTAATTATCAGCCGCCACTTCAAATTAACTGCACAGACAAAGTTCATTGTGACTAGACAATATTTGTGGTAAAAGTTAAATGGAACAGTGCATTAGTATAACTTTTAGTTAAAATGGTCCTCGTTGGCAATCTTGATTTGCAGAACTTAATTTGCAGCAATTGATATATTAATCACAGACAAGGAAGTCGTTTTCTATCGGCTCTCCTAGTTTCTCTCTGTCCGTCACTTCACGACATCGTTATAATTGAAAGGGTAAATATCACAAAAGTCAGACAGAACCTCTGAAACACAAACACGTTAGATTTCTCTCAACATGTTTTACTGTGATACGTAATTCATATGCCACACCAGCGGCATGTTTATTATCGTAGTAACTCGAACACCGACGTTTATATAATGTAAAGTTTTGTTAGAAATATTCTGGAACATGTCAGCATAACAGGTAAGTACTTGCGCAGAGGTCCTCAACAGTCTTCTTGCAAATGGAATACAGCACCTGTAAAATAACAAGAAAATCGCCGTAAATAAAAGCACCTGTTTAACATTAATTAGGAACAAAAAATAAAATGAATTTGTAAAGATACTGTGTCAGCACTTTCAAAAAACCCCGATATTACTAAGTAAATAGATTTATTGACTGCTTGAAATTTATTTGGGAAAATCGCGATTGTAATACAAATTCGTATACAGTTGATGTCCATTTATCGTATTTGAAGTAGGAATGCTTTGAGTAGTGATTCGGGACGAAACTAAAAATAACTTAGCCGGCAAATCTGAAGGTGTTGGATTATTCTACATCCTTCAACGCCTGGTGTGAGGAAGATTGCAGTACTAGGATTACATGTATTAAGGATCCGATATCCTCCCGGACTGGTCATATATCAGCCGGATTATTTTAACGACGGTCCCGGTAATGTTAACGTGCATTATTACCGAAGAATGAATCACCAGAATTATTGTGTTCGCATCGTGCTCCGCCTTTTACTTTCGGCACATGCCTGCCTTCACGCAGGTAACTACGGTCCATCGTCTGACCTCTCTTAAACCCTTTGTGTATAAATAGAGTAGGGGGCCAACGTCAGGTGACTACGAACAACTCTGGAACCAGTATTCTCGGGAATATTGCTACTATTACCGTTTGTTCTTTAACGTCGGCCTGTTAACGAGCTCCTACGAGCGAACGATTTGTTCATCAATAGTTTTCATGTAGAATTGTGTAGTTTTTGTGGTGTGAGAAAAGGTGCTATACATTCTTGGGACGACATCCAGAAATATTTTCGGCCCAAGTCCGCGAAATCCCCCGTCTGTGACACTTTTTTTTGTCAATACAACATATATCTAAATATGCTATAATTTTTTATTAAAATTTTAGATACAACTTTTATAGGTGCTATACGTCGGCGAATGTATTTCCAAAGTCGGTGGGTCCAGACACATTTCTATTCCTCGATGCAATGTTTAACAGAAACTTTTAGTAAAGATAGTAATAATTTAAATGGACGCTTGTGAGGGACCTACACCTATCAATTCACTTATCATTACGTAAAAAGGGAATCTTTGTGACAAATGTTTCAGAAAATATCGAAAAATTACTGCTTCTCGTTCAACAGTCTTTATAGATTTATATCTTATAAGAGAAACATTAAATTTTAATGTCTCATAAAATGTCTAAAGCTGTTCCATATCGTTCCATGTTTTAACTCTTTCGTATCAATCTACTTCTATAAAGTTGACATAAATAGTAAGTACTCATTTTGCTGACTCAAATAAGAGTTTTCAATTGAAAATGACCAGAAATTGTGAGTTCAAGAACCTTAAGGCAGAGGCAAACCACCCAAAATTGTTTAGAAATGGAAAGAAACGTATGTACACCCTCCACAATACAAGGCCTCCCCTCTCTGCACGAAAATCTATCCGCTCATTGATACATTCTTAAAGGGCAACAAAAATGAGTCGGACAACACTAAACCGAACACTTCCTCCAAACTGTCTAATTTTCTATGATGTGAGACCCTTGCGTGTTCCCAGATCGAAAACATTTTTCCGAAAGTTTGCATTTGCAAGATAATCATTATACCACTCTGAAACTGCGTCACGGAAATTCTCCGAGTTCCTTTGTAATTACTCCGGTTTCGCAAAACTCTCCGATAAGACTATTTGGCTGATATAAACATTTCGCAACGGACGGGCGCTTTCCTTTTGTGAGCTCAATATTTGTCATTGTTGAAAGTAAGGCGTTTCCTGTGTCTCGTAAAAGTCTTGTGTGTTTACTTTGATATGAAATTAAACCACACGTAACATATATATGACATAAACTTATTTGGAGATAATTGACCCATGACGCACCTGCCATGTTGAAATATGAGTAAAACATTCATATGTTATGTATTTTATTTTCCGTTTATACCGTAATCTTATTAGTACCTACTGAATTGGAATCAGCGTTAGGTTTCCGTCGTCGCATTTCTGATGTTGCTTATTCTTTCTTTCCAGGGGATATTTTCATGTTCAACCAGATTACACGATTTTTATTAACTGGGTTTCAAAAGTGAGATGATCGATATATTAGGCCTCGATATCATTTCTTTGAGACGTCATTCACATGATGCCTTTTATGTTCTCAGCCGTTACTTCCATATAAATTTACATCCTGTTATATTTCACGAATAATCTCCTGTGATTCCTGATTATCTGTCTTTTTCGTCCACGTTTTGTAAATTTTTATTGTTTCCGTATTTTATCTGTTCATTTAACATTATTCCATATTCTTTTAGTACGTTTTCAGTACTATGCGAATTTCACTTTCAGACAATCCTAAATTCTTTACGCAGAGTTTTATAAACGTCTTCCTTTACAGCAACGCTTTTGTTATATTTCTTTCGATATCTTTACTTCACTTATTCCACCGGATCGCAAGTCCAGTATTTTCAATCTTTCTGATGAGCTTAAGATTTCCCGTCCTTTTAGGCATTTTAATTAATTTTAAGTCGTACCTATTTGTCACTGAGCTGTACATTCTTCACGTATGTGAATGACAGTATCCTCTGTCGATTCTTGTGGAAAATTGTTCCTTTATTCTTTAACAATCGTTGCCTTGCATCCTTTCTAATGGCATATTTCCGTCGGTGCTCGTAAGGGATTTACAGGCAATTCCTCTACCTGTGTGTTTAAGCCGAATTTACTAACAAAATGTAGAAGTTTGTATTCCACCTTAAGCTTTCGAGATCTTCCGTCTATATAGGAACGCAATGCCGAAATTCCTACCGCTGTTTCTGACTAAATTCAAAACTAATCCTCTTTACAGCTTTACAAGCTTTCAACAAGACAACTTTTTCCAGTTTCCAACGTAATTTAATTTATTTAGAAACATTTAGATCCACATGTGGCCCACAATGATTCAACAACATTCGCGTAGTATTACATGCTTTTAAAAAATCCGTCCTTGGCGCAATCTTTAAATTTGTGTGCTGTTGCCTCTTGCAAGACCTTTATTTCAAAAGTTTGCATATGGTTCGTTGGTATATTTGGAGCGGCATTCATAACTGTCACGTTCTGTTCCTTTGATCTTTGCTTTCCGGTGCAACCAATGCCTCGAGAGTTGCAAAGGTCATTCACTCTGCACTACACTCTCTAAAATCTCGGGTAACAAAAAATTTCCCGATAATGTAGGCCTACATCTAAAATATTCGTTCATATCAAAATATACCTGAAAAATAGTTTCGGCACAAAATACAGCATTTTTAAAAATAAAATTCATTCACCATTCAATCGAAATTTGATGTTTCCAACCAAATTGACAAGGGCACTATTTATGAATTAATTTAATTTTAAACGTATAATATTTCGTAAGACGGAATTCTGATTACGTCGGCTCAGTAAGAAACGTAAACAGAAGCGATTTCGGTCTCTTTGTAACTAAGCAACGCAAAACGTTTTCATATTATTTATCATACCCTCACACTCTGCACTTTTTGTGATCGTTTCGGGTAGATTATCTTAGACCCCGATGGCCACTTACAATTTTCTTTTTCAATAGTTGGCCCTGCTGCATAAATGTCGTCTATCTTAAAATGGGGACTCCGAGATTGTCCATGGACATACGATAACGTCAGCCTTACAAAGGGTGAAAAGTTCCTTATCTACCTCTCTATATCTCAGACCCTTCTTTTATCTCGGTATTTTTTTTATTCCGGTCATCCAACATCTAGAATCTTCATCTTAAAGGCCCATTAGCTTCCTTCCTTTCCACCTGTCATTCGAAGATTCCATATATTTGCTAGGTTGTTCCCATCATGTTCAGATCCATTCGTTTTCATCTGTATTCCGTTTATCTTGGACTATTATGCCAAATACGTAGATGGTGACCATGTCACAACACCCAAACTTACGAACTCGTCTATAAAGCCTTAATTATACCACCTCCATTCTGTTCAATCATCCAGTTGTAATAACCCAGCAGCTCATACCAAGTCATATTTCTTTTTTAACCATGCTATCCAGTCTGAAGTATAGTTTAGCAAAATTTGGAATGAAAAAGAACTACCAGACGCATCCTGCCAATTTCATCTTCAATCTGTTGTCTTTAGATCCACGTACATTCCCCCATTCTTGTATATAAAAACAGGCATCCATACCATGTAATACGTTGTTGTTTTTTGCGTATCCTGTGCATGTGAAATTTTCAGCAGCAGTCATAAGTGTTTCTTGGTTTCCGGTAAAACAAGATGGTGTGTAGTGTCAAAGAACCCGCTGATGTATTCATTGAGAATGACTCCGCTCGGAGTGTGTTTGTGCAAATTTGCCAAGTCACCTTGGAATCCACGCCACTGCGACTCTTCACCGCATTTAATGACGAAAATTACCTCGTCATTGGCTATGATAGCAAAGCACTTCATTCCTTGAGGAAGTCGATCGCTTTAAGCGATGCGATCTCCAGGACGCAAACATTTTAAAGCATCACTTTTTCTAGACCATCAAATCACATACTCTGACATTTTAAACATTTCCGTGTATTTGTCCGAAACTAAAACTTGTTCAACACATTTTTATAATTGTGTAGTTGGAAAAGTGTTGAGTTGACAGAATTTTTAAAATTGCAGTTCTGAACAACGTAGTTTTAAAATGGCATCAGCCTGTTATTTTATATTTACAGTGTGGAATTGCTAATAATTATATTCAAATATATGTTCATAATTTCCACCTTCTGTTCACATAATAAGAACATCTCATTTTATCTTAAAATCTAAATTAGTTTTATGAAAATTCGTAGACTGACTCAGCTGAATTCGAATAATGTATTCAGAAAACGAGTGTTTTAATTTTTTTCTGAATGGAATGGATCGTGTTTGAGACGATTCAGTGGAAATAGTCCTTTGTGATGGAGTATTCTTATTCCAGTTTTCCACTGTCTGACTGGTGGAACTGGAATGTGTAGTTGCTGAGAATTAAAAGGTTATGCAAGTACGATTCTTCTGTTCTTGGTATGTATCTTATCGCTTTCCTATCAGGGTACTGATTCCTCCTTATAATTACGTTCATATTCTCTTTGTCTTTCCAATCCTCAGAAAGTTAGAATTGTATAGAGTTTTAAACCAGTCGCATAATGGATACCCGGTAAATAATATTTTAATTATTCCCAGTATCATTGATTAAAGAACGATCAACTACGATAGTGAAATAAACATAATTTATTTTCTGACTGGAATATAGCATCTGATTATTATTACCCATACGCTTGACAGCTTCTGATTGTGCTAACCAAGTTTCAATACTCATTTTGCAACAGTACTGCATAATTTATTTAGTTGGTAACGATTACGTGGTTTCGGTGCGGATTTCAAATCCGCTTCAATTGCGCTCTAAACTCGTATGTGAGTTCTACGAGTTTTTTGATACTCTCTTTCCATCTTAAGACAATACTCGTTATCGGCTGGTGACTTAAAATTTTGTGGTCCAAACCAGTGTCTTGTGTATTATTTTTTCAAGTAAGAAGAGAGTATGATTATCATTTGAATATGTAGTCTTTCCGACAACTGTTTTTTTTCTTTTGCGAGACACGACACTCGCTCCTTGGAAAAACCGTTTGCGATGTTGTCGTGAGAGCTTAATCAATCAGCGGCCATTTACGAGAGCTCATGCGGCCCTTGCATGTTACACGAATCTAGCCAAGCCAATTCACTGCGTCCCCTAATCCAGCTCTAATTCTCTGGGTTCGAGTCGCAGAGTTTGCCAACATGCGTGATCTTGACGAGGGAGCGTTTGTTTTCCCGAAGCCTTTATTGAAGGTCCCGACGAAGTGGCGCCGTCCATAGAGAGACACGTGATCGCCTGGCTTTTGATTTCCCCTGGTCTCCTTAAATACTTCAACGCACCACGTGTCTCTTCCTACAGAAGCGATGACACTTAATTTGTGGAAGCGAGTTACAGATACACATCACAGTGTCCCTGTACAATTACCAACAATTTCCACTAGGAAATCTGGGAATTCTAAACTAGAATTGTAAATTCTCGAAAGGAAATTGCAGTTGGCAGGAAATTTCCCCTACATTAAGCTGCCAACACGACGTAGTCCACTCATATAGCGAGAGTTTTACAGCCGCAAATATAAATAAAGCGCCTTAAAACCTTCCTTCAGGAAACCAGTTCAGCGTCGCTAACGCTTTTTAGTCCTTCTTGTTTTAATATAACGTCATTTTCACCCTTTCCGCAACGTTCTTTTATATTTTATCTGTGTGACATTTTGCTTTTGATTTTCACGTAATTATTCCAGACGGCACCAGGGCACAAAACGGATTAATAGATTCAATAGACTACTTAATAGTTCACTAGTTTCATCCAGGTTCCCACAGAACAATATAAAACTTTTATAAAACAAATGGAGTGCACAAAATTCTTAGGGACAACGAATTATACGAATAAAATAATATTAATAGTACTTAGAAAATAGTGCGAGACACGTATGCTTGTATTAATAATGTTTCGTGGAGGTGTCCTTATTCCACAAATTTATCGATAGAAGAAAATTTTATTTCTCATAAATAGCTGTGAACCGTGTTTCCCGGAAAAACTTACTTTTATGTATGGGGTACATTCCATCGTGTTACATTGAATTCCAACATAACATTATAAAGCCACTAATACGAACAAGGAAAATCGTTATACGGTTGTCCAATCAAGGCATACTTGTTATTTAGAATTTGTAATATTTTCCCACAATCAATTTGTAAAGAAATAATACAAGCAAATATAAATATGTACAAACTGTAGTTTGTCTTAGCCTCTATTAAGAAGCAATTTTTTTCGAGGGATTGGATAAATACTAAATCAAGGATGATAATGGCTTACTGTAATTATACGAGCGTGATTATTAATTTCTAGCAAGTGATACGAGCTTTAATTAAACAAGGGAATGAGAAATTTTTTAAAACTACAAATAGATGTTTAAATTATTTATATTTATTTACAATGTGTTTTCTGTAACAGAAAATATGTATTATTAAAGATTTTATACTATTAAAGAGTTTAAACAATATCACAATAAATTAATAATTCTTTATCTGCAGCTAGGATTCTCGTAAGGTATAATGAATATTATTTAGTATTTATACGGATAATGTTCCTCATTACCAAATGACAGTTGTTACTCCTGATTCGCCGTGTTAGATACAGATATAAAGTTATCTTCTCTACGTGTTTCCTAGGATTTAACTTCCGGTGTAAGAGTGGTGTTTCCAAAAATCTACCCTTCCCAATTATTACATCATCACATAATCAAGGCGGGGAAAAAATTATATTGACATGATAATCCCCGTTACGCAGGAGTTCTCTGGCACGTTTACTCCACGTGAAAGAATTTTTGCTGCAGCTCGTAAAGCGATGAAGACGAAGCCATGTTCGAAATGAAGTTGCTGGGTGTTCTGCCTGGGAAGGCAACTTACAATAATACCTAGACGCACCCGCTTCCCTTGCAATTATCACATAACAAGTAAGGTATAATCTTAACGAGGATAAATCTTATCGAGTTAACGAGATAGGACCTCAAGTGCTTCCTTAAATAATGGAATTCTCCCTTGCCATAAATACTAAGTGCAGGCCGAATTAATTGGGGATTCCTCAAGGCAATTGCGGCTGTCGTGATCCCGGCACAGGAAAATGGTAGTTACATAGCGTCTTTGGAAACAATCGTGGGGCTCCGGCCCTTTGGACACGAGGTAATTGGATACGCCCAGTATTAATTGGGAAGCCACTTAACCCTTTCCTGACGAGGACTTTATTGACCGCCATATAAATCAATTATACGTTTACGAACGTCCCCAGCAAATATAAAGGTTCAACGCACAAATACGCAAGTTTTGCTGACTAATTTTCAAGCCGAAGGACGAGGGAATGTGGCTTTGAAACGCTACGATGAGTTGTCTCCTTCAAGTCATGACTCACGGCGTCGTCTATCGATTCGTCAATGCGTCCCAACCCATAAGGAAAACATCATGTGTTTTCCGCTCGTCTATCTTTATTTCACCTAACAACAAACAATTGCATTCGTTCACCTAATTTTAATTCAAGTAGTTCTTGAAATATTCAATTTTCAGTCCATGTTCTACAGAAAGACAATTCTACTTGGTGATTGCTTACGATTTAAATTTTGAAATTTTATAGCTTTTTATGCACAGGGACACCTGGACACTTATATCACCGTACAAATCTCCGGAATCTGGTTTTATAAATTCTGTATTTACTTTCAATGATTTCCTTTTCGTCCAAGAAACATGTCCCGATCGGACTACTCGCTTTTTGTTTCTGTTAACAGAATTTCTTACACTCACCGATTGAAGTTGTGGATGAAAGCAAAAGAGATATTCAGAATTCGAGTTCAGACCACGTAATGTTCCGTTGAGATTGGGACTTAATATTTTAAGTAATGACAGGAAAAACTGGAAACTAAAATTTCAAAAAAGTTGGAAAGGATACGCGAACTGAGTGAAACGTAGAAGAACCACGCACGTAACGCAAAAATCTGTAGACCCAGTCTTCGCAACCCGGCTCTGGAAATTGCAAGTTCAAGATCTGGCGGCCATTGACGATCTAGTCGCGTTTGTCTTAGGCTCCCACGCACCTCTCAAGATCAAGTGTAATCATAGTCTTGCGGAGACTGTCTGTTGACCCTTCACACTTCGAATTTGCCTGCAGTGCTGGTCTGTCTAGACCAGTTACACACTTCTGTCTTTCGTGTGTGTGTGACCCCAGACTCACTATAGGAAATTGCATTCTCCAATGCGTGAAATATTACCACAAATTAGTTCAAGCAAGATGGACTCTTCGGGTTTGAATTTGATTCTACAAACTAAAAGAAAAGCCCTTAGTCACATTAAATGACTAATATAATATAAAATAATAATAATAAATTGCCATAAAATTAGAAACGATATTGAGGGTTCATCGTTTACTGTTTCAGTTCCTGTAACTAGTGAAAAATATTAGTACTATTGCCTATGAAATTACATTGTGGAAAATCGTATTTTTGTTACAAACACATTCTGAAACACATATCCTTAATTAATTCGTTCCTTATAAATAAGTTTTATGACATTTTTTTAATGATTAAAAATGGTAATGGTCGTTAAATCTATCCAATTTATAATAAACTGTTAGAGAGCCTGACACTGCAAGTATCTGCTCGAACATTATAAAATATCACACGCACGAGTGGACATGTCGGCCACACGTATATACGGAAAAATTGCGAAACTTCAAAGCACAATTTACCTGAATTGAAAGACAAACAAACTAAACTAAGAAAGTCCTGTTTTTATTTTGTGATTTGAAATTATCAATTACCACATGGTCCAAATTTTAAATATTTGTTCCTTTCCAATTATGTCCACTAAATACTTGGCGGTTTAAATTAACAAGGAAGGTTATATGGAGTAGTAATTAAGCAAATTGATATAATAGCTTGATAAAAATTGCAAACTTGACAGTGAATAATGAAAGGTTAGAAACAGCAGTATTTACTATACAACAATCAGAGCTACGACAGAATGTATCCGATAGCTTGTCAAAGTAGTAACTTTGGAAGGGACCCTACAAGTCAAAGCCTGAAACATTTCGTTACAAGTTAATTAGTAAAGGCTAGGGCGATGAAGAAAGATCATAAACCATAAACAGCATTGACTTTACGGTGTTCGGTGCCATTTCTCAGAATTTTTAGAGGATGACACCAAAAAAATTTGTTGGTAAGGATTGGATGGAGATCAAAGAAAATGTTGATCGAGACCTATGTCAATGGCTATAAACCTGTGAGGTATTGCTTGATGTGAAACGAGAGTGGTGGGGATGATGACGATGCCTGTGGACTGCCGGTTTCCTCATCAACCGTGCTGCTTCTAAAGTCATAAATGTTAATAAGTCAACGTAAAAGTGTGAGAAAAACAAAAGTGATTCGAAGTACAGGTGTACTGATTAAAATGTGCGAGTTATAATTCTAGTTCCCTCTTTTTCCAATTTTTATATTTGGAATGTATATATTATAGTAAACGTTTTATTAATAAGTGATATACTCCCCAAATAATGTAATAATCAAAATAAATAACCTCTAATAAAGATAGCAAAATTACAAGCCCCACATCGGAGTGCCAAATAATGTAGAAAACACTTAATTAAGAGTAATATATCTCGGAGACGCCTACAGGCCTCCAATAAAATATAATAATTTACAAAATGAAAACAGAAAACTATAGAACTTTTTACAATAGAAATCTAACTCTTATTTATTATCCAGAGCCAAAACTAAACAAATACCTTGGAACGCCAAAAACGGTAAGCCAGCACACCTCAACGTATGCTCGTAACTTAGTGGTTTCTTAATGCTCGGAACAAACTTCGGAGATCTGGAAAGTTTATTGAATCAATCGGAATGAATCGGCTAGACGGAGAGCAAAAATGTAGTTCAACTAGCTTATTCTTAATGAACCGATCTCACAACCCTAAATTAAACACCCTTCTCCACTTTGCTACAACAAGCTGTATTGCCCAGTGTCACCATAGAAGGTGTGGAGATAGGATTTGTTGGAAGAGCTATCATAGATAGACGGAATTACACAGGATTACCATCTCCCGTGGCCTTTTTCCAACCTTTGGCAAGTTTATCTGAACCTCGAGTGAGGATCGTTATACTAAATCCGCATGCAAACACAACGTCCTTCAAATAAATACAAGTCGGATCAACTGCAATGCAGAAAATTGTACAGGATCAGAATGAGTCCACACTCAGACAAAACCAACGACTCGCTTAGACGGAATGTCCGACTTTTAGTCTACTCGGCCCAAAGCCTAACACTCATCTGATAAATGTAAACGATATCGTCAACAGCTCGAGTGAGGTGGCTCTGTTCTACTGACCGACCTGTGTTTACTTCCCAAAGATTTTAAACCTATCCCTTGAGATACATATTGACCCAGGATTAAATGTTCGTAAACATTAACAGAAATACATCACCTGTATTGTCGAACTGAAGATATATATATATATATATATATATATATATATATATATATATATAGTGAGAAATATTAGTACTATTGTCTACGAAATTACATTTTGAAAATTGTGGAAAACATATATATATATATATATATCATTTGATATGTAGAAATGTACATATCTCAATGCATGATAAATAAATTGTATATAAATAATTATTTTGATAAATTGTTAAATCGGGAGAAGATGCGAAATACCGATCTGGAGCAACTGAGCCACCGTGGGATCTGGATGCAGCGAGGTGTTACAATATTCTGTATATGCTACTTATATATTACTACAGAGGTAGTTACTGAACTGAGTAACGCGGTTAACAAAAAAGCTGATAGACGCAGCACAAAGTTAAAATAATGCAATGAAACAGAAATAATATTTTTTCAAGAAGTTTCGTCGAATCGATGTTGGATATTACGCCGTGAGAGACGCGTAAAGGATGGCACAATTAACTGCTAAATTTTCCAATAACAATGTACGCGGGGAATATTTCGTGCAATAATTGAGTCGGTGCACGACCTCGCCCGTTCACGCGTTCGGCGCAAATGAGTTTCCTATTTTCATTGTTTGAGTGACGAAGCACCTGTGGCTCGGCTCGCCAGTATTAATGGCCCGCAACAAGTGGCCCGTATTTTAAAAGCGAGCAGCCGCCATTGTTCGCCTGGCAGCCAACAGTACAACAATCGTGTACCTGCCGAAGTCGAATTAATCGTCCGCAACGTCTTCACAATTCCGATCTGATGCCAGGGAACGAGCTCCTACAATAAACGTCTCAACTCTTCATATTACCATTTCCATTGTCTTAGCTATTTCCGTCTTATCACACACACAGACACATAAATGTAAATAGAAGTAAAGAGGCACTTCTTACGGGTATGAAAATATAAGGCACGGTTTTGCGTAGCGTAAAAAAGATTTATCTATGTTGTATATTATTTTTCTGTAACGCGTTACTTTTTCGTGTATAAGTTTTCTTTTATTTAATATTTTATGTCGCTTAATCTATAATTGTATATCACGTCTAACGGATTTTATCGGGGTGTTATTTATTGATTAGTGGTATTGAAATTTGTTCATGTACGGATAGAATAAAGGGGAAAAAAATTCAAGTAATTTTAATTAAACGGTAGAAACGTTACGATGTATTTTAGTTAATGTAAATTTTAATGTTTATAAATAAATATTCCGACGGTTGGCCAATTTCGATCTAAATCTAAATTTAATAAAAGTCAAATATAATTTTAATTTCGAAAAGAAATTAAAAATAGAAATGTTGAAGAATAAATATTCAATATTGTAGGCTGCACTAAAATCAAGCTTTTATAATACTCCAATCCAATACTTCTCTGCCTATTACAATTCGCTCTACCGTTCCGTAAAAACGCTGGCAAGCATTTGCATTTCCTCTGTTTGTTTACACTTGCGTTAGGTTTTTACATGCGTGGTAAATTTAGGAGAAATACCGTGTTGGAGTTCCTACACGGTTTTTAATTTCATTCGCAACCCCAGGCAGTTCGTTGTGTAAGATTTATATAACTCAAAGAAAAACCTACTCTCTACGCAGTGTGAACTTGATTAATTCAATTGTGGAACTCAGAATGTGACATGTGCATTAAACGAGAGAGAAATATTTTCATTTTCTTTACATGAGAGAAATATAAATTTAAAACAGAAAGAAAGTAATGAAAATACATTAATTAAATGAACCGGTGCAATAATTTTTTTGCGTTGACTAAATATACTCTTTCTATTCTTATGCATAATGAGATGTTTCCTTTTTACATTTTAAAAGTATGGCATTTAAAGTTTATAAAAGCAATATGCCTCAGACCGTGTCGTGCTCCATATTTGTCATTTAATTTTATATGGTTGTTATGCGGGTATTGAATCTTACAATCTAACAAAACTAATTCAACATCATCTTATAGTAAATCTGAAATCAGTGCAACGATCAAACCCTCAATACAGCATGTACTCAAGGATTGGGCAAAGTACGAACAGCATGAAAGGAACGCACTCACAGGAAAATAAATCCACAAAATATTGGATGTATAGTTACAAGAATATTTGATCCAATTTATGAAAATAATACTGTTTTTCAGAAATATAAAATTATTGTTACTCAAATACATTTTAAAACCGCGATAAATGCTATTTTAAAAATTTATTCAATTGTAACCATTATTGGTCATTTGTAACTGACCAGTCGATAATGGCCGCAGAACTTAATGCGACTATAAATAAAATATAATAATATTTTTTAATTATTTCCTCAATTTTTAAACATTTAATAAGGCGCCCAATAAATTTATCGGTTTCTTTACTAAATACAATGTCTATGTCACTAACCAGTTTTAATGAATAGTCATTTTATTTATATTAATATCTAGTTATTTACCGGGTAACTCAACCATTAACATTACCGTTAGCATAATTGTTATTAGAGTCGTTACGGATATTGTTTTTGATGCTATATAGGTGGTCTCGGGGAAGAAACAAGTGAACGTAAATTACAGCCAGATTAAATGAAATCAATTATTATACTAACAAGTTCAAGCCATACAAAAAAAAACGGTGGAATTTTTATACGCAAATAGTCCTTCAAGTGATCGACGCCGAAAACGAGTAGCCGTTTAATCATCGATTTCAAATAATTCGAATGAGACGTGCTGCATGTAAAGATGTTTCAGTTCGATTACCGGTTTGTCGCTGTTCCTAACTGATATTTTATGTAAAATTTGGGTTCTCCAATTTTTTCCGCAAAGTCTTGTAACTAATTTATGAAATATATAATTGATAGATCTCTAGAATAAGCTATAAACTCATATTTAATTATGATTAAAGTACACCACTACTTTGGAAGCGTCTTGTTTCTAATCGAAGGTGCTCGGTAAACCGGTTCTTTCCAAATAAAGGAGCGTCTATACTTACGCACTGCATTTTCTCCCTGCTTTTCTTAAAAGTTATTTCCGACCTCACTGGATGATCGATGTTAAAACATCTTTTTTTATGTCTTAAAAACACAAAAACACTAATTATTATTATACCGTATAAGTCTATTCGTTTTAACGAAACTGGAAACTCAGTCTAAGAAATAGGATCTATTAGTTTATCATGTTGAAATGAGGCCAGTAATTAATTTGACAAAACTGCGTTCTTTTCTCAGCATTGGTAACTCTTACGTGACCTTAAAACTATAGTACTTAATTTTTTATGCATATTTATCAAGCCGATTTAGATTAATTATACATTTTTAGGGTGATCGAATGAATACAGGAATGTCGTTCTTTATTGCCCTGCAATAATAATTTAAAATAATTATAGAATTGGGACTGAAAACAATTAATGTCCAATTAATTTTCTCAGCATAAATTAACTATATACTAGAGGATTGTATGATTAAAGAAAGAATACAGTGAAAACTGGAAATGTGTAATCAAATAACGTAGGATTTCCCCCAGTGTATTGATTTAATAAAAGATTCGCGGTTTACCTTTGCCAGTCAATACCAGCCACCTGGTGACGGAATAAATGAAATTCGTAGGACAACGTTGAGTTGTAATAAGAAATTGACCTGGAGAATATTTTTACGGAAAAATGTATGTTTTTACGATCGTACTGCATTTAATTAAGTAGAAAGGAAAGGTGTTGCAGTAAATAAAGGTACTTAAAATGGCCGTGAGACCAGAAAAGTATTTGAAATTGCGTCAAATGATGATAAAATAACCTCTCCGAAAGTGTAATGTTTTTTAGCCGTTTCTAGACGTGACGAATGGAATTAAAACGTCAGTTAGTGACGATTGCATGTTATGTACGAAAATTATGGACACTGAAAAAACAATTATTATTCAGGATGATTTAAAGGAAATTCAATGTTAGACAATATAAAACACGATCAAAATCAAAAGAAAAAAGTTTGTGTTCCGTTTAATTTAAGAACGTGGAGCAAAATATTAACGTTGTAGATATTATTAATTCTATAGTAGTTTCATAGTATTAATTCGTTGTTGGAAAGAATTTCAGAAATAGGGTACTGAAGAAAAGTAGAAAGAAGAATTAATCCATCGTTTGATATTCTGTACGTGTGTGATTGTGGAATATGGGCTGTTATTTGTTGGATCATTGCAGTGTGAAAAACCGAATCGGGAGCAAAATATGGAAAAAAAGACTTTGTAATAGGTAGAAGAGTGAGACAGAAAATATCGGCTTTTCAATGCGTTATTTAAATAAATAGTACCTTGAAGTGAATTAAAATCCGTATAAGATCTCCTACGAAACTATCAAATATGGACATCGTTTGAATAGTTAAGCAGAGGTGGGGAAGTATTTCTTTTTACTAAAGAAAATCTTATGAAATAGATTGCAACTATATATATATATATATATATATATATATATATATATATTATCCCGGAGAAAGTCAGTAACATTGAGAGTAGACGTATTCTAAAAGTAGCGTATATACGTTTAGTATATTTTTGTCTTACGGTCAAAATGCAGTCTATGATGCTGATGATTCTCATCTTATTTGTTAGTTTGCTCAAAATTTCTCTCACAAGGGTTGTGTACATTTTTCTATATGGCTTTTGTCCGCTGGAAACCTGTAAATTGTAACTGCCGCCAATTGCTGTATAAAATACATTCCTTTGCAAACGGTCGAGTACACTGTCGAGAGCGGAATGATGCAGCTGAACGTTTGTGATGATTGATGCATGAAGTGGTAGTAATAATATGTTGACATTGGGGCTATCGCAGTGATAAAGGCCAGGGACCGGCGCGCGTCGGAGAAACGAAACACCGAGAGGAAAGCGAACCGGTTCCGTGAGTTCCTCCGATTAGGAACATGGCACTTTGAGAGCAGAAAGCCGAAGAATTGCTGGCTTCCCCAACTAAATCTAAGTGGTGAGTTGTGGTCGGGTAGATGTTCCCGGAAGCCAGGGTCAGCGGAGGAGAATGCCGGTAGCAACTTCCGGAAGCGCGCCAGGAATTTGCACAAGATAAAGTCGTTTCTGTGATGCCCAGTCAGCTCATGAAGCAGCTGGAATGAACAATCTTCCATGGTACAAGAGGATAACGTTAAACTGATCGTATACTTTTACGTAGCCACAAGAATCAGGTTCCTGCTCAGAATTTATAAGATAATGTGCGCTTATTGCATGAGAAAACTGCATATATGGCGTAGTAAATACGAATTCTTAAACAACAATTTGAAATGGAAATAAAATATTAAAAGTTTTAATTTAACATGTTGTTTTTGAATTAATAAAACAATTGATGGCCTTATACAGACACACTATTTTTTCCTTACATTGCAACGACGTTTCGATACCCTTTTATATCTTCTTCAGATATTTTCCTAAAGAGGAGGTATTTACAAATGATAAGATTTATAGTACTATTATATATAATTTTATATAAAAAAAGTCTCTTTATAAGATCATAAATTGTTTTATAAAATAAAATATTATTAGACTACAAGCAATTGTTTTAAAAATTACGAAATTGAATTAGTAATTTAACCCAAATTACAATTTGACATTATTGTGTTTTCCCATTCACGATCAGAGTCTCGATGTTCTTCCTGAAGGAATTTTCAATATGCTGCACAATGAATTAATCTTAATTATTTTACCAAATTTTTCTAAATAATTACTACGAGATACTTCCCCGAACCAATTTTCAATTATATGTGCTTTCAAATTATATATAGAGATATTACAGCTAAAACGCGGAAATTATGTCATCGTCGAGTAAACCAGGCGAGGAAAAAAAAGCAAAACGGATCGCCTACTTCGCCGAAAAGAGAGGAAATAACTCTTAGTAATACCGTGCACAGTTATTGTTTCACTATTCGTCTGTGAGTTATTGCTTAGTTAAAAATGAGACTAGTGGGAATGAAGGTACTTCCCTGCAACCAGCATTATTGTCCAATTTATTTAATGAGTTTTATTTCGAGAAACACTCGTCATTAATTTTCTAACTGTAATTCAATTTCCCAACCCGAATAAATCGGAGAACTTTGAAGCATCTCGACAAACGTCAGGGTCGAATTAATTATATAAGAATTCCCATTAATATATAAATTCCATAAAAATCGGTATTTCCTCATTTATTTCTGAAAATCTATGTAATAAAAAAGGATGTATGTTTTTGTGTCTATATACGTATTTACGTTAATTTCTATACAAATTTAAACACATGGTCTGATTGCAAAGAAATTGATACACATTTTCTTAAAAACACGAGAAACGGTACTGTGAGGGTGTGAAACCCCTAAATGTGGAAATAATTATAATTGAAAAATGTGCACTGTGTAAAAATTACTGCGCGCTAAAATACCGTGACGTCACGCGAGAAAGACGTTACTACACAACGAACAAAGGAAATAGTTCATTTTTCCGTAATGAAATAAAGCAGAAGTTTTTTCTTTGAATAAGAAGTATAATTTTATCCAGTAATACTGCATCGAATGATAATAAAAAAACAATACGAAATACTTAACGATTCTCGCGGAAAATGTAAGTTAATTTTCATGCCATATTAGTGACTCCAATATGGCGACTATTTCTTTACATTATGAAACTAGCTAAAAATTATATCAATTTAATATTTCGTAATGTGTGAAGACTAAGGGACAATTATATCCTGCAATACTCAAGGATTATATTTAAGTATTATATTTATAAATAAATTCTGAGGTATGCTTGTTGGAATTGATGCAATAAAATTCAATGTATTTTATAGCTGTTCAATTGATGCACTACGGAACTAGGAACAGTTAGATTTAGGTTAAATCACTTCGTGACTAAAGATTAGCATAGAATTAAATACTTTTTCGTGTTTATATAAATAAGTACACTGGAAGCTAGTTATTAATAAATGTAATATAGAAAATTTGTAACACATTGGAATGTGTCACAAGGTTTCTTTGTATTTCAATGTTTGGGAGTGCAATTCTCTGAAGTATAATTTGTACTCGTAGCATGTGGCTACATCGTTATATGAGATCCCTCATATAAGTTATATTGCATCACAATCACCTGTTTCCCGTGACTTGGAGATTCTTTTGTTGCACCGATGATCCGATCGTGGTGCTAGTCACATTAATGCTCAGTCCGTCCATTTGATAAATCAGGACGCTAATTTGTGGTCTCCGACAAGATAAGGGAACGAAGTAGCCTGTCAAAAGTAAATATTACGGAGATTTCATCGGGCTATGACAACTTTAATCACGGCTGCGTCGTGTTTCACTAAACGCCTGATGGGCGTTTATTGATAAATGTAATTATTATAGCCGGTTGCACAGTTGAAATATCTTGAGGTTCTCTTCCGCTTTAATTTTTGAAGTTTAGTTGACCTCCCTTAGCACTTCGCCGAATAAATTGATTTGTAGAATCATAGCATGGCTTATTCGTATATGCGTTTCCGAGAATCTCTATTTCATTATGTACAAGACATAGACGTTTATATTTTATTCAAGATGTGTTCTCCAGTAGCACATTAAGTTTTAATTTCGAAGGAGCATTTCCGGGCATTTTTAACAAATATTAGCTCAGGGTTACAAAATGTATATCATAAATAAATAAACATCAGCCAATTTTAAGTCAGAAAAGAATTTATTATTATAATATTAAACGTTTCATCGCTTATTGTGCGACTTCATCAGGTTCTAGTTTTTAATATATTTTTTTCGTAGACTGGCCGTTTTTTTATTAAACTTTTTTCGGTCACGGCAATCAGCAGTCCATCAAAAAAAATTTAAAACTTGAACCTGATGAAACGTTGTTTAATTCATTTCTCTGACTTAAAATTGGCTGATGTATATTTATTTTTTAGTTTTCTCAATAATCAGAAAATATATTTATATATATCATTATAATATATATATATATATTAATTGCTAAGGTCATTTATTAATAAATTAAATGAGGTGGTTTATCCGCGTTCGGTTTGTGGGAGCGTATTTCGCAGAAGGAATTTTTCTGGCCAGTGTACATTAAGAGTTTCCTCGACTCACGACGCCCCGTGGTATTATTGTAGGACAACAATCAGCTGTTCCCCGTGCCTTAGGAATTCTTTTGTCGCGTCGTCTGTGATCGGATCGTTTGCAGAATCCCTTACGTTTGAAAAATCGGTATGCCAATTCTCGACGTTCGACGTGGTAGGGAATCAAGTTGCATATCTACGCAAATATTTCGGAGATTATCATAATTAAACGGAGCACTTCACGTTACGCGGTATAATGTGATACGGCAATTTCGAGTGAGATCCTTATTATCATTAAGCAAACAACCGCGGCGGAACACAAATTACGGTTGGAATAGGATCGTTTTTTTATTTCTTTTTATTTTATTTTATTTCCTTTGGCGTGCAGCTAGCGTCGCAATTATGTTGCATGACGAGGTATTCGCTGTGCGCCTGCCAATATTTTGTCGCAGAGGAGCAATGATATCCCGCATTACGAGCCGCCGCCGGACCGGCCTGCCTGTTGCATCGACTTATGGCTAGCGTTACTCCGTTTTTTGTGTCTCTCCCTTGAGCAAATAATGGTTATCCCGCGTAGCCAAAGGCACGCAAAGTGGTGAAGGACCCCCGAGCTGATGATAATAATTTGTGGGTCCCCCCCTCCGCCCCCCGCTCCTCACGGGCCAGGCTTGTTAGCAGGAGAACTCTCTCCCTCCATCTCACTCTGCCTCTGCCTCTGACTTGGACCTCACCTCCGCTCTAACAAACACCAATTTAATTAATACCGCGCCTCACACGTTACATTTGCACCGACATACTTCTTTTCCCTTCGGTAATTTATTCACGTATTTATTACGGTAGTATTTATGGCGTTTGCCGCCACTTGAGTTCGGCACCCGCCGCGGAAGGAAAGGTTTATTGCGGTTTTTAATGAACTTTATCGTCTCATTACTACCGAATTTATTTCCCGATCTGTCGCCGTTAACTTTACAAGCTCGTACGAAACGGACCCCAACGATCACGCGGAGAAAGATGACGGTCTGGAGTCGAGGAGTGTCGGAATGCGGCACTTTAACTTTCCAACTGGATGCTGACGACGCGTGCGTGTAAATTTCGTCTCGTGACAAAACGGGAGCGTTTCGTCGTCTTGGAAATTGTAGCAATTAGGCGAGTAGTAAAGTCAGTCAAACGATTGGCCACGTGGAAAACGATGCGCTCTTGTAGAGTCATCTAATCTTTACTCTCATTACATAGCGATTTTTTTTAATTCTCTCAATACGTGGCAAAGACCTCACACGACGACGGGCGTTTCTTCGCTAAAATCAATCCACGTGCGTATTTAACAGTTGCATTTCACAGATTTAATAGAACCGAGTCAGCGTAAGTAAGCAAGAATCAACTGAAAAAATCCTAGAATTTATTTCAGCTGATTTTCTCTAAGAAGTAATTCAATCAACTGACTTACACAAGTGTTTCAATTCAAGATCCAAGACTATGATAGAAAATTAAACATCATTATTGGTAAACAAAAACCCAATTCTTAATATCAGAAATCACTAATAAAACTGAATAATTTAAATAACATTAGCCAATTAGTCATAGATTTATTAAGACAATTTCAAAAAATTATAAAAACACTACGTTTCTTCCCTAAATTTTGAGACCTCTTCCGCCGTAAAAATTTAATTAAAAGATAAATTCGTAATAATAAAGGTAAAAAACGACCTTCATACAGACAGACTTAAAATATGGAAGAATAAAAATAATAGAAAAAGACGTCATTCCACGTCGAAACATCCAGAACTTTTACATTTAAATATTTTTAGTTATTGTTCACTATTTTAAGTTTGTCTGTATGAAGGTTGTTTCTAGTTTTATTATTTTTAATTTCTATCATTCACTAAATTCGTAACAATTCTATGTGAATTTTACACCTACAGCGGTCCCATAATTTTATTTTATTTTATAAGAAAATTCGTAATAATTAATTACGAGACAATTTTACACCTAAAAAGGTCCCAAAATTTAGGGTCGAAACGCAGTAGTTTTATATTGCTCTTAATAAAACTCTGACTAATTGGCTGTTATTTCATTCAATAAAAATGTCAGATAAAAACTGAATTTTAGCACATTCGCCTGTAGTGATGATCAGTTACTATTGTGCGTTTCTTACGTGTGTATATATAGTATATATAAACCTGACTCATGAAAATGGATAGAATATTTTAAGAGCCAAGATACAGCCTCATAACCGTTTGTGTTATTGCATCGAAACAATGGGGGTTTGCGCTCATCTAGATAATGCATTGTTGCTTCATGAAATACCTTTTATAAACCGACCGTAGCATCTCGCAATTTATTCACCACGCACGTTAGCAGTATTTTTTATTAGCAGAACGGCAGGGCATCTTTTCCATCGCGGGTCTGTTTGCAAATTCTTTGACTTTGTCGAATATAAATGAGCCATATACTTATCTGAGAAATGGGAATTAAACTGTAGTGACGAATTAGAATCCAGTTCTCACAGTTCGCGCTATTTATGTTACAAAATTAATGTAATTAAGTAAATCGTCCGTTAAAAACGTAATTTCAATTATGAATTATTTTAGCAACTGTCTTTTTTATGTTTGATGTGATAGAACAATATTTCAACTGAGGTTTATTTTTCTTTAGTGTAGGTGCGGAATGGTTATGAAGAAGTACAACACCTTCACCCTGTAGGATGCAGGACTGCTATTTTATAAATCATCTCTCTTAATCTTCTAGTTCTATTTTACCGATGTGGAACTGCTATAATACATTTTACTGATCCTGGGCGTGTCAACATAAGTCCAAATAGCGCACCAACAACTCGTTGTGCCACGTGGATAAATGGCAATATAGAACTGTTATTTACTCTGTAACCTTTATATACTGTAACTATAGACATACACCATAACAAAGAAAAAAAACTCCCTTATAACGTGCAAGCGAAACACCAACTACCGAACTTGATGACACCGTTCCGTGGGATGGTTGTGGTCTTCCCTTCAAAGAGAGTAAAGATACCACAGTTTTATCAAATTAATTTTACCGATTTTATCATTAGCCCTATAATGTCGCACATGTGTGCAAAACAACACAGTCTATATATTGTATTTTATGAAATAATAAATATTTTAAGTACTTTATAAAATGGCACAATTGAAAACAAGCATCGTTCCATGGAGTAAGGAGATGCCTTGTCTTGTGGAGAGATGCAGCTGCCTTGTTTCGTTGGTTGGCCAGACTTTCGTAAACATAAATTTTATTTTATTTATATTTTAACACAGAAACATAAATATAGGTCTATATATTACGTGTATAAATGCATACATCATAAATATCTAAGCCGCAGTTAGTTCATTTAACAATTGCATTAGAAATCCCTTAGTGTTTGTGAAGATTATATGTGAATTATTTTAACTTTTGCTTAATTTTAAGTTCTTCAAAATTTTCCATAGTTTTTTTCTGTCTTCCTTCTGAATGCCGTAACCATTCAAATTAGTATGCCACAAAGGTCCTGGGAAAATGTAGTTTTCCTAGTACTCTCATTGACCCGAGATTTTCATTTCTGCAACTTACCACAACTTTCGTTTTTCTTTCCTTTGTCTTATTAAGCCGAAATTTTCCTCAAGTGGTCGGTCCATTATCTCCAACAATTCTTCCAAGTATTCTTTATCCTCAGGCAAGAGCACAATGCCATCTGCGAACCTAAGCAACTGTATGCGTTCTCACTGTACTTTTTATTCCTCGGTTGAAGTTTTCTTTTAGTTCTTTATCGCTTGCTTTACACATAAATTACATACTAGTGTAGATAAACTTCACTGCTATCTTACACTCTCTAATCGGCTTCTTGGTCAGTTTTCCTGGGAAACTTTGCAGGTGCATCACCATTTTTACTAACTGGTAAGTGATTATATATAAAATAATGTATTGATGCAGTGTTAAAGGACTAAGGAAGCTCAGGGAACCTGTACGAGTGTAGGGGAATTATGAAGGTAAATTATCAGTGCTCATATAAAGATTGGGATAGTGTAAAGAAATGTTAAGTTGGACTTGCTCGCCTGGGAAAGTCGTAGCTCTGGCTCTCGTAACTCGTGAGTCGGTGCAGCAATTATGGCCGAGAATTCGAGCCAAAGACACGTTTCCCCTTCCTCGGCGTTCTGACATGTTTGGCTTAGAGGCACTTCGCCATCACGTACCGCTAATCTCTGGGCTCAGGCTCAATCGCATCTCACGGGAAGACTAGAGCATTGTGCTCACCTGACTACCGATCAGAAGATTCTTTACCAATCCCCAAACAATTGAGAAAATGAATGCAAGCCGCGGAGAAATATCGATTCGTATTGTAGCTTCATCTGCAGACAGGTATCGGAACTGCTCACGACGATTTTCCAGGAAAATCATTCAAAATGCACTTTGAAAGCGGATAAAGACAAACGTTTCCTCAGCCTTTACTGCGAGAATAAATTTACCTTCAGGCGGTGAAGAACACCGTGTCCTGATTATGGCAACGCAAGTCGCCGAGTGCTGACACGTCGAAAACCGAGAAGTGAATCTGCTAATTAAGAAATGATACATCGAGGGCGCCGTCTCTTATCAAAGAATGCATGAATGAAATTCAAAACGTCTCTATGAAGCATTCCTGCAGTCCTGCGTCACGTCCTGATATGAAACGTCGCCCACACTTCGGTGACACATTCCCGCAAAACCTCTCATCTCGAAATAATTCCGACTTACGGAATCCAACCCTCGTTCCGGGAATGCTTCATAAAATAATAATAAAATTTTTTTTTACTATCATCGCTTACATTTGCCCTTTTTTGATTTGAAACCTCCCCTCGTTGTTCGCACGTTTTAAGTAGAAATATTTTAATGCCAGTGATCCTAATCCTTTGTGAAACCGAAAATTAGGTGCTAATGTTTTAGATATTTATAATTGATTTCATTTAAATGTTACTCGACGAATCTCCGTCCATCGCTACAGTGTCTCATACATTCGACTTCGGGAAAAAATTATTTCTGACGCTTGAGAAAAGAAGGTGAAAAATTGAAACGTGTTTATTGCCAACGGTTAGATTTGATCCAAGGCATAATTGTATGCAGAATTTATAAATGAATATTTTAAAGAATTCATATGAATAAAATGAAGCAATCGCCGTCACTCAACTACTGAATTTTCATTCACATTCTGCCAGACTCGACTTCTCCATAACCGCGCCACATAGAACAAGCTCATGTTTCGTCTATTGTAGCCCCATTTTTCATCAAAAATTGCATCGATCCAAATAAAATCTATGTCAATGTATCGAAAAACCATTGGTAAAATTATTTGTTCCCTACTGTGTTTATGTACATACTGGCTTATCCTTGTTCCAAATATTCAATTATTCTACTTCGACGTCAGAAACGTATTCATGATGAAAATAAGCGTAGTGAGTTGCAATTAGAATAATAGTACAATATACAGGTCAAATTGCAGTAGAGTAATTAAAGACGCGCTACTTCTTGGTTATTTTTCCAAATATACAAAAAAAAAGTAATACATTTTTTAGATGATAATATGATATCATCGTTTTCTTGGTCATATTGTAAGAATAGGTTCCTGTGGCTATTTTCATGGGAGGGGGGAGGGGGTGCAGCCATTTTGGACCGCACTACTTTTAACTCTGAATTATCTGACTTCCAGGAAACGGACCGTAAAAATTACGGCGCAGCACTGAAGAAGAAGCTGTATAAACCACTGATTAGAGACCTAAGAATATCCATGTTACAGCCTATATCCGTCCTCGAAACTGCGAAATTGAATGAATGTTAAAAATAAGAAACGGTTCATAATCCTGAGTAGCTGTCGCAAAATTCTACTTGCAAGAATTCGACTCATTCATTCTCTCCAATTCGAAATAAACGATAGTATAAATATAGCTTATTCGTTGCAATATCCATCTATTAAATATAATTTATTAGTTTTTTGAAGAAATCTTATCTTTTATTATTAGATGTCCCAGAATTTTTGTTTCGTTTACAAAAATTGGGCGATACTTTACAAACTTAATGCTAAAATTATCGTATAGACTTCTAATCCTTTGATTTCAATTTATTTAATACTAAACTGGACTTATAATACTTCCTGTCACGTAATTTAATCAAACTAACACGATAAGAAATGTCAATTTCATTTTTTTTATTAGTTATTATTGTATGGTACCAATTTGTCTCATATATGTTATTAATCTTGCTTTATCTTTTTTTGTGGTAACGGGGAACTGAAATAAATATTTAGCTCGTTAATAAAGAATTGGAATTATCCAGAAAAAAATGCCACCAAGTATCTGATTTCAGCTCTCACATTTCGTTGGAATTTCCGCCATTTCAGGTAGCGTGGAGGAGCGCTCACAACAGGCCTTTGTATGTATACAAAATGACAAAAGATTCGGACCAAGATAAAAAGGAAACATTGCTCCTGGTGACAAATCTCTATAGAAATACTATAGGCCCGATATTGAATTCCATCGGCGCTGTTGTCTGATACTATTATGGTCCAAGTTTCAAATGTGAGATATTATTTTAGGCTTCGAATGAAACGAGTAGCCGAAACTGATGGTTGCACGTGATCTCGCGGACGAATCACACTAATAAATATCATTTACAAACATCAGCAATGATCGCATCCCTCCACATCCGTCTCTGTAGAATGGCGACGATTTGCATTCCTGCTTACCATCTACTTAAGGGAATGTCATGACCACGCCAAACGGGGACAATTTCTGGTTCACATTTCATTTTCTTGGGCAGTTGTTTTTGTAACGTTTTGCTATTTTTAAATGATTGTTCATTCCTGGGGGCAGTTCACCTTCATCATGACCCACGTCACGTCTTTAGTTAGTCGGATTAGAGATAGACAAACTTTCTAGGATAGAGAGGCTGTAGCGTCGTAATGGAAGAGAAGAAAAATGCCAAGACCACGATAGAACTGTTACTGTAAAAAAAATCTACTTTTGATTACTGTGGTTTGAATTTTTTTTCCTAACAAGAAACTAGTTCTCAATACTGATATGTTTGCATAATTTGGAAATAAAATCAATCCTATTTAAATCCGAGCCATCGTGAGAGGGTTACAAATTGTAGCTAAGATGCAACAAAAATTACAACGGGAAAGTAATATGGAAACTATACAATATTAACAAGTTTAAACCTGGAACAGTTGCAGTGGGTGCTAAATGAACTTTAGTTTTCTTTACCATAACCATGATGAAATTAATTTAATTCACATACGGAATCGTCTTGTGAAAATAATATAACATATAGATCTTCAAACAATTTATGTCTAAATAATGTTTTATTTTTACGTCTGTTTGTAATAATAATTTATATTTAACGATCACTAACGGACATTACCTTATCATTCAATTTTTTTTTCTCAAAAAACGTCTCTGTAAATATTTGTACTCTCTTCAACTCCAAAACATTTAAATCTAACACGAGAACGTTTCAGTCGGAAGAGGGTACATATATGTACAAAAACGTTGTGCTGTTAAACAAAAATTCTATGATTAATTTTTTTAAATTATAAAAAAATGCCTGTTAATTGTCCTTAAATATATCTTATTATAATTTACGCATGTAGGAGGTTTAGTAGGTTTTATATGATCATAGGTCAAAGATTAACGGCAGCAGATTCGAAGGATTCCATTATCGTTTAATGTCTACTCAAGATTTTTTGTTATTGAAACCATGGATGAAATGGAAAATTTGCAGACGAGTGAGATACGTTCTATCGCTCTTAGAATTACACAAGGTGCAAACGTTGTCCCTTCCAAGCGTTGTTTTGCTATCGGTAACACGCTTATTCTGCACCCCAAGGAGCTGCTGTTGTGAAATGGAAGAACTCGGGCGATAAGGGCTCACTGTCGGTGAGCACACGTTGACAATAGCATCTCCTACTAAGAACATTCCTAATGACATATTTCCGGTCATTCGACGAAATAACAAAGTGAAATATACAGAAAATGTTTTAAATTTTATTTTAGGCGGTTATAAGCCTTTTAGAGATATCCTGAAATCTACTGACCTCAGCTACGTTTCGAATTGCAAGTTTCTATATTTTTGAAGCGATTTTTGGTCGTAATATCCAAACGATCGCGACCAGACCGAGAAGACTGCCCGGCGACATTCTGGATTTAGGAGTGACAAATGGCAAGTGTGTTGGTCCTCCTTCAGTCTAAACCCTGGTTTTCTCGACCCTGTCGGGATTCGATGACAGGCAATAACGCCAACCACTGCAGGTCGGCGAGAAACATTCGTCAATCAAACTACGCTGAGACGGATTAGAAAATAGTCTTGGATTCTTCCTGTGGTATTTTATGACCGAACTAACCAATTTCCCTTTACCTGACTTGGCATGTGACAGCTGTAAGCAATGGGAGAAGATCAGTGGCGTTCCTCAAGTTGATCGGAAATTATTTTTC
This sequence comes from Zhengitettix transpicula, assembly GCA_037074705.1. Lineage (NCBI taxonomy): Eukaryota > Metazoa > Arthropoda > Insecta > Orthoptera > Tetrigidae > Zhengitettix > Zhengitettix transpicula. The sequence goes on along the minus strand of CM073595.1, from coordinate 57,555,894 downwards.
AATGACTTATTCAGCATTGATTTGCAAACTTATCCGGTCTCGATATTCGCAGCTATTTACCCGGCTTGTCATCATCGTGATTTCACGCGTATGTGGAACGGTTGCCACCGGGCTTGTGCCCACTGCGAGCTGCCAATAAATCAGCCGCCAAATGATCAGGTAAAACCGCAACCACATACGCAGCAATTTCATGCATTAAACCTGCTGTTTTTCCACTGACTTCAAGTATGAAACCGTTATCCAAGGTGCCCTAAGGCTGATTCGAAAGCCTCAGAATGACGCATGGAAGCTGACGTGAATCCATTGAATGGACCAGGTAGTTTTAGTACAAGTTATGAGAAAACTCTCCCGAGGGCAATAGTTTAATCTCTATTTTCATACGAATATCAGCTCAAATAAAGAAACGTATGATATTTTGTCGGAAATAAATATGGGTATTAATATAAACTCAAGAGGCTAGTTTAGAAAACGAGTCACGATTTCTAAATTGAATTCACCGATATAATTAATAAATTGTCACTGAGTAAAATCGCGGAAGGACACTTTTTCTTGTTGGATATGAGTAGTTAGTTAATTGTAGTTAGTTCGTTACATTGATAAACTTCTAGAATCTCAGTAACTAATGAATATTTTCCTTCGCGTAGTTACGAGTCTACAACCGAAGAGTAGAGCGGTCATCTACATATTTAGCTGATTTATAGTTGTAGACTCCATTTATAGTTGCAGATCCCCACAGACCACTATGCGCAGATTTTGTCTTAAAACTTTTGTCGCCACACTCGTCACTGCAGACCCGGTCTACGCAGAGCGAACTTAGAGACTTGTAGTGCCCAAACAAGTTCACGATCTGTTACCGATTGTCATTTAAATGCTTTATCATAAAAAAGCCTCAAAACCAAGTCTGCAGATCTAACCTGTGCAGTCCAAGCGAAGGAGCGAATTTCGCGTTTTATTTAAAAATCGACGTAAGACATAAATAATTATTTCAGTGTTCATTTCTTAATTAATTCGTGACCCCAGGTTTTAATCAGTCAAAATAAGTAAAACACCATAACCTTCTTTGATGCAATAATTTAATGTTGTTCTCTAATGACTATCTTGTAATTTCGATTAAAAATGGATCAATAAATTGCATATTTAATTTTTAGGTTTCAACTTAATATTTTTAAGGTAATCATGGCCGTACGGCCTGAGGCTTATATAAGCTTTCTCTTTCAATATCTTAATTTTTTTATATTGTTTGACTCTTTGAGAACGAATATGGGGAATGCCAAAACATTCATGAAATGTTTCAAAGAAAGTGAAAGAGTTTTACTTATGACGACTGATTCAAATTTAGGATCAAGTATGAATAATCTGTCTTAATAAAATTGAAATATTTTTTGTACTTTATCCTCAATATTCTTTATCAGGCGTATTTGAATAAGAAAATATAATTAATAATTTTATAAAGTATTTAATTTCGGCATTATTCAAAACCTAAAAAAGGGAACATTAATTAAAGTTGAGTTTAGGAAAATGATTAGAACTGACATCACTTTAAATCCTAATACATATCGAAATGTAAAATCGATAATTAAAAAATGGACGTACATATCTATTACAACATATGTCGATATAAAGTAATTAGACGTGTCACTTCGAGGAATGGAATTTTTTCAACTCAACAAAATTGATAATGTTTTGACGTCGGAAGAAAAGTCATTGTCTTACATGAGTTCCGTAAGACAGACGTGTATCCTGCTGGAAAACGATGTTCTCAGCATTTCCTGATCTTACGAAGGAACAACTAAATTTGACATATTAAAAAAATTTTTGTATAGTTAAATAATTACACGGGCCATTTTGATAATTGTGAATCAATGTTGTCAAATATTTTTGTGTATGAGTTCTCGTAGAATTGTAAATGTTTTTTTTAAAAAAAAAATCCTGAACAGATGAATATGGCAATATTTGCGAAAGCTCCGACTATTCAAAACTAAATATTTTATAAAATTAGTTTTCTTACTAAAATGCGATTAATAAAAATCACCGGGGAAAAAAATTTAAAAACAACATGAAATAATATATCAGTCATACTCAATTTAAATTCTTGAAATATTGAGAGTTAATCACGTATATTATTAGAAAGGCAAAGATTGTCTGGGAACGTGCTGTGAGGTCGTAGAGCAAGTCTGCGTGTGTTCCTCGGACAGCTGCATTCGAGTAGCTAACCCGCCATCGATATCGCATGGGATCATGCAGGAAGCATTTAGTGTTCTTAATAGAGATTAATGCCCGTGCGCTAATCGGTTGCAGTGAAGTTATCAAGTAGATCTCTTTCTTTCGTGCCGAAGGTCCCGCGTTCGTTTCCACACGAGATGCGTGATCGCCGTAAAGCAGTCGGGACCGTTCCCTTATCACGGCGAATTTATTTACCGAAGAACGATCAAAAAGAGCAATAACGGCTTAATAAAGTTGCAACAAAAACGTAAATGCATAATGTAAATAAAACACGAATATTAACTTCAAACGCTATACACGCATACGTTTATGCTTATTAAAATGGTTGTGCATTTAGTTGTCGTGGCTAATCGCACTGAAGGGTTTGGAAATGCAAAATCAGAATTTCATAAATATCAATGTGGTTAACAAAAAATGTAAGATTATTGACAGCCGTACAATCAAAAGTTCAACTAGGGAACAAAGTGTTTTAAGGTAATTTTCGTCTGAAGTAAGCAATCCGAAGAAGTAAAAAAACATGGATAAGGGCATGAAATAATATCCACAAAACTGAGTTTTAACGATTATTCTAATGGTGGCTCTCTCGCGCCGTTTCTTAGCCTCCAAACTTTTTGACACTTTACGGAAACCAGAAATTACCGAGCCTTGCTCCTTCAGGTCAGAATTTGTCGCTTACAAAGAGCCATGTTGTTGTGACAGCAAATACATTCCCAGAAATATCCGAGCGTGTTTTAGGCATGAGAAGTGCGCGAACAATACAGAATCAGGTAGAGTCCCTCTGGACCCTCAATGGGAAAACCAGAACTTATCTACAAAACAAGCCTGTTGACAACTGATCGTCCAGTTTCTTTCTTCGGGTTTGCTCGCTCTCTATCCAACAGTCCACGAACAACAAACCTGGCTCGTCCAATCTTTGCTCCGCTATGATGCCTTTTCATGGGCGACTTTGTCGAGTGTTCAACCTCGTGATTTTTTTATGCGCACGGTTTTGCCCTCTCGTACCTCAACCTCTTCATTTACCACTGCGCACATCTTAATTATCTGATTTATATAGTGTGATCGCTGTCTAAACTAACCTTCCTCTTGTGCTTTGAAGGATCGCAAACTGATCGACACTCCTTAGGGCTGCAGGATAATGGAACTATTTTGGCAGTCAAGCCCGACGACGTGTGCGCAACTTTAAATGACTTTTCGGAACCGGTACGAATTCAAAAAAATTTCATATTTGAAAATTCCAGAATATTTACTTCGCTTACCGTTTTGTTATCATAATACTTGAAAATTTTCGACGTAAACGCATTCCGTACTGAAATAAGCTGATTGAGGCTGGCGTTTCCTTCGTCATTACGGGAGCGAAGCAACAGCTTTTCAATCCGTGAAGCCTTCAAAGGGATGAGAGCCCCATAAAGGAAATAAGGAATGTCAAAGCCTTTTTTACAATTTCATGTAGTTTTTTGTTATTTTCTTCCGCAAAGCAAAAGCTGCTTAAGGTTTTCTTTTGTCAAAGAGCCCTCCTAGATTTAACCATCGTGGGAATTTTTATGCAATGTTGTGTTAGGCTATATCCAGAGAAGATAAAGGATGCTTTAATTGCTACATTCCAAACTAATGAGCGGAAAAGCAAGACCGCACGAATAATGCTTACGAAACATGCCATAATGTTGCTATTATTCCCTTGTTGTTCATATTAAAATGTGTAATGGTTTTCTGACTGCAACCACAACATTCCATCACACGATATTGCTCTCTATTACCGATACAGGAGAATTATGAAGTTGCATCGCAGCACAAGACGACTACTGGTAAAAACAGAAATTTATCGATAAATGTATTGGTTTGCCTTTGAACCTGTGTTTCATAACTAACGCAGAATATTGAAATTCCTATATCCATGATAAAGACTTATCACGTACTATATGAATTCTAAAATATTTTATCCCCTCATAAAGAAACTTCGTCTTTCATCCACCACTACAATAAATAACTTTCAGCTTTACTGAAGGCACTGTTGCTCTCTGCGATCAACTGTCACGTCCAAACAAGGAGTGTGGTTTCATTTATATATCTGCGGCCTCGATGCTTCACTATTCTCACGCGATTCATTGAACAGAAATGAGAGTGAATAACAACTCGCGCCCCATGCAATGCCGTTACATTAGAACTATTTTGGCCGTACACAGTTGTTTGAATCACGACTGACGGACAAAATATCTGAATTACGGTTTTAAAAATCACTACTCGAGTTGGCTCCTTCTGTGTTCATCCGTATTTTATTCCTTAAACTAGTTGGGTTACTGGCGTTGCCCGGGTTGTCATATATCCATAACTCCAGATTTGACTCCAATCTCGCCTTGCTTTTGCGTTATTCTTAAGTAACGCATCTCAACCCCTATCCCTAAATGTGCTCCCCTCCCAAGCCCGAAGGAAAATGTAGAGATATATTATGAATCGCATTAATCCCGAAATATATTTATACGACACAAATATAGGCCAGTTAATATGTTTGAAAATCCCCCACCCCCAAACGGCAAGTTTAAAGACATAATTACATTCAGCGACATCCATAACCCTGGATTTGACTCCAATCTCGGTTGATTCGCATTAACCTAAGGGTTCTCCTTTCTTGTGAGAGGTTTAAATTATACACAGATAATATCCGTAGAAACACTATCAATCCCTTTTAACTCTAAAAATATTTATCCGACTTAAATATCGGCCGTTTTAGCATGTTTTAATATTTCCACCCCCGCTCCTGGGGGTGGTAGACGTCTCACCCCGACAGTGTTTATTGGGAGATTTTTATTAGGGTGTCTTACAGCCTGATTTTGAAGAAAATAAGAGTGGTAAAGAGGAAAATCTCAAGGAAAGAAGAATGGGAAGTTAAATAGAGGAAGGGATGAATAAATCAGTTATGACCTTTTACAGACACTTTATTTTTATTTATAACGTTACGACGTTTTGATACGAGTTCGTATATTCATCTGCTACAATTTCGCTGGTGTCAAGTGAATTCTGTATTCAAAAAGTTTGTGAATTTACCAACATTGTAATTTTTTGTAGTACTTGATATAATAATATGGTAAGTCGTTAATTTTTTTTACCTTATTGTGTCTTTGTTTTATTTGTGTAATTTGTCAATATATTAATCATTTGTAAATATATTCTCTTTAGGATAATACCTGAAGAAGATACGAACACGTATCGAAACGTCGTAATGCTATAAATAAAAAATAAAGTGTCTGTAAAAGGTCATTAACCGATTTATTAATTCAAAAAAAAGGAAGGAATAGTTTTACTCTTGTGTGTGTTGAGATTTGAGTTACTCTGTACTTTTTCTGCGTAGTTCCAAATTTATTTTGCTCCGTGAATGTTTTGTCTATATTTGTATTTAAGGAACTATTTATTAAAATGAATTGTAAGCATACGGGACTCTTAGTAATCGTAATACTATTAATTGATTGTAAAAATTATTCTGTAATTTCAGTTATATCGCACAGAGATTTGTTTCTTGTTATTGCTTATCATAGCATAGTTTCTAGTAATTATTTGTATTTTTATGTATGACGTATCCTTTTTCCCCAACTGAGGTCTAATTATTAATAATAATGTATCTATCGCGGATTGAGGACCATCAGTTCAGAACATTGGCACGTGTGATATGAACGTACTCGATTCAGCCCGCCTCATATACATAGAGTTCATGTAAAAGTTAATAGATTTTAATTTAATTATAAAAACACCTTGAGTACGATACAAGGATGGACTGTAAAAAAAATACACACCACAGCAGAATCTAATGTAAATGTCGGCCAACTCTTTTCAGCTCTTGATGTAGGCCCTGTAAATTAATTTAATATAGCGTTGGAAAGTTCTCAAAACTTTGTGCCGACAAGGAAAAAAGACCAATTTCTTTGATATATATGATTGTTAACTTTAAAGAGTAAGTCCCCATTGCCATGAGCCAAGCAAACCGAAACAACGAACGTAAGCAGAGTTACGTATGCGGCAGACGAAGAAAGGGATCGCCGGGGTTTCTATTGTGTGATTTATTGACGGGAGGGTGTTGTCCGTGGGATAGTTCTACCTGCTCCTCCACAGAATGTACCTGTTCCAGCCCCCATCCCCAAAGCGATTGTGGGGGAGTTTTATTGAATCTCCGTGGAACACACGCAGATAACACTCTTGCTGTTTTGATAATACTGGGACTGCACATGGCCAATTCGTCGTCACCAATCGAGGAGACTCCATTGAAAATTTCATCCAAGAAATGATACATTACGCCAACGTCTTAGAGAGACATTAGACATTCAGCTGATTCATAGTCAGTGTAACTTATAGAGTAAAATAAAAAAAATTATCACCTGCATTCTTAATTAAAAATCTCACTAAATGTAATTATCATCCGTTGGAATAATTTTCTACTGCATTTCAACGATAACAGTGATCGAGACAACTGCCAGACTGACAAAAGCACAGTAATATAAAACTAACATGATTATTGAATTAAATATGGTATGAAAAGGTTTAACCATAAGACAGATTCGACGTTTCATCCCTAATTTTTGGGACCACCTCAGGAGTTGTAAATTTCAATTAAATGATAAATTCGTAATCTAAAAATGCCATTAAAACAAAATTTTTCAAACATGATAATTTATAATTTAAATATGTAAAAGAATTTATAGAACATTAATTACATGAAATGTAATTTCTTAGGTGCGATATACGGTCGAAATGGCTGTTATATTTGCACATCTGATGGGAGTATTGTTCAATTTCAAATAGCAGTGGAAATAAGAAATTATATTATTATTTATATTATATAACAGTCATTTCGGCCACAACTTGTTTGCAAATCACACCCTAGAAATTGATGTTCATCTATATTTCATGTATTGTAAGTAATGTCTTGTAATTATTTTTTACATAAATTTATTATAAATTATCATGGTTGTAAAATTGTTTTATTTAATGTTTTAAATTTTTCTTAATAAATTTCTGACTAATAGGATGATGTTTTTTCATTCATTTACAGAATTTAGATAAATATAATTGTTAACATGGTTTGTATTAAGTCTCCCAGTTTCATCAAACAACACTTTGAACCAAATGATTTTTAGATCACCACTTCATCTACTCAATATCATAATTATGGAATTTTTACTCAACTTAAAATTAGTTTAAACGTAGTTTTACGGGAATAATATGGCAATGATAGTAAATTTCGAGGAATAGATTTTAACGTTAATTAAAAATATTTAATATTTTTGAAATACAAATACTTCGTCTAGTTCGTCTAAAATATATCATTTTACCTTACTAATAGACGATTATTAAAGTAAACGTAGTGATATATTAAGAAAATTAATGTAAATACTAAATATACATCACCAATTTTAATTAAGTCACAAGACAATGTTGAATCCATTTTAAGTAATTAATCTATTGTTCCTTACTTATTCTACAGACTCGAGGCCTGGATTCTCTATAAGGCCAAGAATTTTTTTTTAACTATTTCGGTAAATTAATTATTAATAGCACTGATAAGGATAGTTGAATATGGTTCGAGTCTCACCTGTGAAATTTGTAAACATAATTTGTTTCCGGAAAATATTAGCCAACGAAACGTTGGAGTGTTCGATCACTTGAGTGACAATTTCCGGTTCGTGTTTTCAAGCTGGGATCGACTGACTGACTCGCCTTTGAGGCAATATCTGTCCGTCATCTAGGCCTCATTTGTGAAATGCTCCAGAGTCATTCGAGGAGAATACTAACTAAATGTAATTACCCCTGAGAGTTCAAACATAATTATTCTGGTTCGTTCTACAGCCTAATTGTTATCTATTTTAAATTCTTATTTTTCCCTTGATATAAATTATTATTTCACAATGACTGAATGTGCTGCTGCTTATATCTGTGCATTACTGGAATATATATTTATGAAATGGGAATATTTTGCTGTAGCAACAATGTATTCATGTGTTTGAACGCATTTTTCTTTCTCGTGAACTGACTATTACATTCGTATTTTGTGAAAGATTTCATGGGCCGAACTTTTCGTGTGACAAAATGTTACGAAATTCCTTAAATATTGGACCTTGCCAACGTATTAGGTTTTCTTGGGCCACTACCTGATGCTCAATACATCTGGTATTTGTTGCATAAAGTGAGGGCTGTAAAATATCCGTCGCTACCTGCGCTAATTTCGTGGGTCGTTGACCTGCAGATCTTGAGTTAAAAGCCGCTTCTTATGCAATATTCATGTCCTCTTGAACAGAATTTTAGAATAATTCGGAACTGAAAGCCAGGGTTTTCAGTATAAAATGACCAATAAATAAATAGTCTCAGTAACGGTTACGTGATTTAATTTTAATTAAAATTAAATTTTGTAAGCGAAAAAATCCAGGCAAACGAGTTCCTTCAAAGTTTTCAGGATCACAATCAGGAATCACGTACAATACGCATAAATTCTTAAGAATAATAAACAAAATCGTTACTTAGTAACTACAATACTCCTCGCTGAAAATTAAACTTATTTTTAAGATCGTAGTTTCAATATAAAATTCATATTTGAGCCAAATTGAACGATAACTCCTGGACTATAACATTTAACAGCCAAAAGAAGTAATTTCTTTTCTAAAAAGAAAAATAATACTCGTGCTATAATTTAATAATTTTAATTCATATATATTTATCATTTGAGTCAATTAATAAAAATAATTCGACCTTACTTTCCAGACTAATTTAATATGAGAAACGATTAAACAACATTTAGCAAATCCGGTTTGGTTTACAGTACAGTCATTCGATGTTCAAATGCCGTTAAATAAATACGCAAGGTCGCGTTTAATTTCTTTTTTGTCTCTGTGTAATTATTTATCATATTGCACTTGTCTGCAAACTAAGGACGTATTATTTTTATCATTATGATGATTGGTAATTTTCCCATAAACCATGAGTAAGAGAATGTTAAAAATATATTATGCATATTGTTGTACGTATAAATTAAATTAAATTCAAAAGTATGAAAAAAAAGTATTGGATATATAATATTAAGGATTATTAATCAATTATATAGAAAGTCGTTTTTCACGTTCTTTTACAAAAAAAAATTAAGTAATTAGCTATTAAATGTACAGCTAAGCTATTTCCTCTAATGTTGTACGAAATAAAGTATTTGTAGTAGAGTCATGGAAAATGATATTGGATATGATTCAGTGGCTTTATTCTTGTACCTCAAGAGGATTTTCGAGTCTGTTTGTAGACATAAGTTAATTGATAAAGTGTTCAGGTATGGAGTGTGGGGAAGAGCTTTGAGTTAGATAAAAGATTACTTAATGAAGAGAAAACAGTATGTTAAAATGAACTTTAAAAAAGTTGATTTCGGCGTTCCTCAAGGCAGTAAATTAGGGCCACTATTATTCATTTTTTATATTAATGAATTACCAAAAGTAGTGAAGGAAGTAAAAATTCATCTTTACTGATGACACCCTGATTTTATTATCTGGTAAAAATTGTAGACATTGTAAAAAAAAATCATGTTGAGCTTGTAAATTTTATAAACTGATTAGGTGTCAGTAAGTTAAGTTGGAATACTAAGAAAACCAAATGTATGTATAGGGAATAAATTGAAAGTTGTAGGAAATGAGGTGATATTTTTTTTTAGGGCAACAGACTACATGAGGGTAATCCACTTTGGGCAACTCCCCTTTAATAGCATAGGAAGGGATTTGAAAGGGGGGATTCGGAAGGGTAGAGGAAGGTAGCCAAGGGTTAACTAGGGCCCCCGGGCTATATTTTAAGGATCCTACCTGGCATTCGTCTAAAGAAATGCAGGGAAAACCCTAGAAAAACCTGCATCAGGTAGGTCGGGATTGGGTACTTGAGTGGGTTCAACATTTTAAGTACCCAGGAGTTATTACTGACTGAGAGCTAAAATTTAATAAATATGCAGTGTATATTGAAAATAAATTGGCAAAAAATCGGAGTAGTCTGTAGGTTAAGAAATATTTTGTCCTTTAAGCTAAAAAAACAGAGTTTATGACAATAGTAGTTCCTCATATACGTTATTGTAATTAGTTATTGTTAGGTATAAATAGTAATGTTGTTAATAAATTCGAAACAATATTGAATAGAGGATTAAGAGCTATCTTGAATGAAAATAAATATTGTAAGATTCAGGATATGTTAAATCAATTAGAATTGTTAAATGTAAGGTACCAAATTTTGTATGATGTGTTAATTTTGAATTATAGAATAGATAATGGACAGTTGTCCGAGTATTTAAATATTTTCATTAAAAGAAAATTAAATGTCCGTAATCATAACACCAGGGGGAGGGAAAATTTTTCCTTGAGCATCTGAATCGAAGAAGATGTTTGATAGAGGGTTAATATTATGAGTCGCCTGTAGCAGTAGAGAATACGAATAATTTAAATGTATTTTAAAAAAATTGTTGTTCGAGATAAAAAATAGTGATAGGTAAATGGTTGTATTGAAACATATGTAATTAGCTTTAAGCTAAATTGTCAAAATAAATCTAAATAATAGTTGATGCAGGCTGTTCATTGGTGTATTCCATAAACTCATTTATTGCGTATACGAAATGGATTAACAGAAATATGTTAAATTCGCTTTTCAATTTAATCGGAGTGATCGGTCAACCTTTTAAAGCACACTGCTCTTCCTTGTGCAACTTGTAATGACATTACTATATTATTTGGAATAACGATAGGTTGTATGCATTTTAATTAATTATATATTAAAAACCAATCAAGTAGATCAGTCATATACCCTATTAGAGTTATGCGCCGTAATATGGAATTAATTAAGTGAAATAGCACTGTATTTATTTTAGATCTGTATGAAAATAAATTACAAATTTTGGAATGAAACATGTTTGAGTTGCAAGTAGTATTCATAGATATAGTTGCAGTTTCCTCCTCCTGCCAGTCGCTGTGATCACGGAAAATTATGCTAAAATATACATTTATGAGATTATTATGATGCGTATGACGATGTAACGGAATTGTGTGACATTATGGGTCCGTGATTGAGACAAATTCAATTAATGAGAAAAAGAAAGACCCTTAATGGCCGGGGCATTAGCTGCGTGAAGTCTAGGATAGGCCTACGTAATGTATCACTTTCTCTTTCGTTTGTGGCAGAAGAGCGGCTTCTTGTAGCCCTCCTCTATAACTTATTTAGTGTAGAGGCCTCCGCACATAAAGGGACAGTAAAGTGACCGTTCCTACCTGCACTGACCACCAGGTTGTTGACCTCGGGCTTTTTGGAGCAATGCCTGGAGGCAACATGGATCTTCCACTTTCCATTGTTATGACACGAAAACGCACAAATAAATTATGCCATTCCATATTTTTCGTCGTAAGTTACTGGAAAGCGATATTCTAAGAACAGCGTTCGTTGAACTTAATTTTGTTGGTATAATACGTTACTCATATGCTGCAGTTTCAGAATACAAATTTTGCTGACATTAAATTAAATTTATAATTCGATAACATTCTATACATTAGACTATATTATCCTGCTCGTGAGTACCCGTACTATCACACATACTAAAAAAATAGTTATCCGTGATAAAATACGTAATATTGTAATTTAATTGGCTAATTCAACGCGATCTTCATTTTGCCAGTTATCTGATGCGAAATTGTTGTTTCCTAACCTCGCTGTTCTTTTTTTTATTAAACATGACGTCGTGATTGAAAAACACAAAAAGGAGAATCTGTGCACAATATTTTTGTATTTTGTGTAATAAATTATCGAAACTATCAGTAGAATAAATAAGAAAAATAATCCACTGTCAGAAAATATAAATAAGAGCGAGTTTTTGTTTATTAAGTGTTTTTAATGTTATGATTTACTAAAAAATGTGTATTTATAAAACTCGGGCTTTTTTGTTAACAGTCACCTTAGGCCGAGTAGTCGAGTCTCTTTACTTGCAATGATTTTGCTAATTTATTGATATAATTCTTTTACGTGTACGTAAACATATTTAAGGGAGTCATTAAAGTTAATCTTCACGTGTTTAATTACATTTTTTATGGACAAAATACAGCAGTTAATTAATTTCATCCCTTAAAAAAAATCCTTTAACGTTTGCTTTGAAAAAACATGAAACTCAAAATAGAAAGCAGGACTTAAAAGTTAACTTTGTTAATATTGGAAAATGTAAATGTGGGTAAAATTGCCTGCATGAAAATAGCATAATTATAAGCTAAATTTTCTGCAATGAACGCAGTAGTAGAAACATGGACGAATTTTATTCTTATAGAAGAACGACCTGTAATGAAATTATTTAACGCAGAAACGGAACAACAGTTTAATGTTTAACAAGAACACGTAGGTTATTTAATATTGTAACGTTTTACCCTGAAAGATATATTTGAAACTATTAAATGCAATTACAAATATATATATATATATATATATATATATATATATATATAGATAGATAGATAGATATATATATATATATTTAATGTAAATATTATGTAATCGGCAACCGGCGTTGGGGCTTGTTTGGAGAATAATAACTAATTATGTAAATATATTAATAAATTTACATATAGATTTTAAGGTACTCAAGGACTGTTCTTCCCACCACGTGCATGCGACGATATTCGTTTGGGATAACACCGTGATAACTCACTTTCAGGAAGTTTGAATATTCAGGAAGGGTTTTGAATTAGTTCGCTCTGAAAAGTTTAAAGTTTAGGAATACATCCTTAACTGTTCAAGCGTGAACAAATGCTCATTTATACTGTACTTATATAATTTTTAAGCGTAAGGTGTATTTTTAAATCCCAATCAAGTATAAAATTCAAGCTGCGTTTCTTGCCTTTGCTTGTCAAATCGCTCGATCGTATTTCGTTCACATCAAAACGGTATAAAAATAGAAATAACAGTTCTTTCCTTCGCTTGTCAAACATCTGTGTTTGCTCGATAAAAGAGACGAGAGAACTGTATGAATTGTTTGCTTGGCACCACTTTAAAAGCAGAATAGTGCGTTTCTTTTAACTCCCGAAACGAATAACAAGAGATGTAAGTAAGACAAAAGAAGCGGAGGAAGAGCTAATGTGTTGATTCCCACGGGAGGATAAGTCCTCCTCGCTGTCTCCGGTTGGATTTAGTACTGCGCTAATAACAAAAAAAAGTGCTAACGATAAAAACAAAGTACTCCCGGAAAAGAGAGGCCACATGGAACGCCGTAAAAAACTCTACTACGGTCTCTGTATAGATAGGTAGTCCCCCGCTAACAACTTACTAAGCGTGAATGCAGCTGTCTATCTAGTAAAAAATTAAATTACATTCAGTGGAATACTAAATACTTTGTAATTAGGTAAATGGAATAATTTTCTTGGTAGTTACCGTTCTTATGAGTAGCGTATTATTCCATGCTGCTCTATCCGGTACTCATTATTTATTATATCAAACAATCTTAAGATTAATTTAAAAGCTCTGATCTTCCCAGAAATTTGTGTCTAAATGGTTACTGGCATGCTCCAAAGACTTGTCACGCCAATAAATCACACAATTTTCTCATGCTTTATTTTCTACCCACTGAGTAGTCGTCACTTTTATACAGCACAATTTTCAAAAGCTTTCCTTCAAAAAATTTAAATTCATATTGACTGCTTTATGTTTCATTTTGTTGAAATTTATCTCCCAAAATTTTTATCCGTCACCATTTGTTGGAATATACGTAAAGAAAAAACTCTGATTTTCGTCTCCAATGCTTTTAATCAGTTGCCATTTTAATATCAAATCAAATAAATCATTTTCTAAAATATTTCATATTTTAAGAAAGAACAAATAAACTTCAGGTTTGTATAGTTAACTAATTACATATGTCAATTTGATAATTGATAATCGATGTCAAATATATATATATAGGCCTATATATGAGATTCTTATTGAATTATAAATGTTTTTTTAAAATTATATAAAAAAAATTCTGTACAGATAAATATGGCAAGATTTCCGAAATTTCAAATTAGGATACTTCTGAAAATTATGAATTAGTTTTCTTATTAAAATAGTGACTGATAATTAAAAATTATTGGGAATAGAATACAAAATCATATATCAGTCATTTAAAATTTTCATTCTTGATGAAAAGCTCTTTTGTATGTATTCCATCCTCAACGTTTTCATCAGTCAGTCAGTAAATAGTTTAGAAAATTATGAAATATTTTTTTTTACCAATGGTGACGGAAACCTTACGCTTGTTCTACTGAATATAAAAGAATTATGTTATTTCAATTTGGTCAGTATTTTAGTTTTCTTACTAACCAAAATTTTATACTTTACTCTGCTTCTTTTTATGCCCAAAATAATGTTTTTACATTCATGTTACTCATCTCGCAAAAGAGAGTAAGATATCTACATAATATTTCATTTTTACATCTGTTTTTAACAATTAGATAAATTTAATGACGATTAAAATTTTTATAATAAAGAAATTAAGCAAGGAATATTCATGACCACATTAAGGAAACGTTTATAACATCATGACAACGTTCAGTTATAAACAGCCTGAAGGGGTACAAATATGTAGAGAAACGTTGTTGTGTTGTTAATTAAAGTTTTTATGATTAATAATTTTTTAATTATAAAAAATGTTTATAACATCATTTTTCATTTTATATTTCCTAATAAATAACATTAGAGCATTTTTAATTTTATTAGCCTTCTGTAAATTAACAGCCATTTGTTATCTTGGCAGTATATTTAAATATGACACATAGATAACACTTTCTGAGTCGTGAAAGAAAGCAATAAATAGCATTAATGATAACATAATTATAAATATTTTAATTTTTTCTCATTTACTTTCTGAAAATTTATAATTTCAAATTTTATTTTCCAAATAACTCTGACATTCGTTATTTCTACTGCAAATCTCTTAAGAATCTCCTCAGTTTCCTTCGTGTGTGGGCATAACAGCTGGGAAATAATGTTCGTGTTCACATACAACGCCATCTTCCTCAAATACCACGTCTGTTCGAATAATTGATAAGGGAAGCTACTTCACATCGTTTGGTTTTAAAACTTTCGTGTGTGTTTGACGCTCAACACTTATTCCTACTGTTTGACTTCCACGAAACTGTTTCGTTTTTCCTAAAGTTCCCTTGAATCGCTTGCTACATAAAAAAAAAACATTTGTCGACATAGCGGAAACGAATGGAGTCAATTATTTTTCAGAAAACATATTACCTCTGAAAAATTTAAATTTATTACTCGTTGAAGCTGTTATAATTGTAATTATCATCTATTGAAAGTATCATTTATTGACACCCATTCTGTATAAGTACTGGAAAAACAGTTGCTTCTTCCTGAATTTAATTGTTTGAGCATCTGTGAATATGATTTTGTAATGTGCTTTTCTCCCTTTGTAATTATTTTTGGCGAATTCCATTACTTACTGTACACCTGAATTTGCTAAAAATAATTAGGCTTATTATCAGTAATAAAAATGGATTCAGAGTGGGAAGAGTCAGATAATTTAAATTTTGCTGCCATTGGGTAACTACTAACTTTTCTTTTGTCACTACTAATGTCAATATAAAACTGATTTACTATAAAATTATGATTCTCTGTGTCATTATTTGTATTATAACGCTCGAATTTGACCATTTATGTGCTGTTTTCCGAATGTATACAACAATACGTCATATTTGTTTGTCACGTTTGTTCGACTTGCATAACACATTATTCTCTTTTTTGAGTCATACTTTTTAGATGTAACATGTTGAGGAAACTCTTACTGCAGCGGGAATATTTTTAGATGTATTTTCTGCCCACTATTTAATAATTACTATCAATTTGTTGTACCACCGACGATTTCTTGTGCAATAAGTTTCGTTTAAATAGTTTGCTAAATCAAGTCTTAGTCGATTCAGAAGAGGCATGTTATTAAGCCGTCCGATTTTATTTTAGATTCGCTATGTTAATCACTAATATTTTTGTCCAATAACTGAAATATGTTCCACGTCCATTATCCACTATATTAAATTAGCAAAAAGTTTTTAATCATTTAACAATGTTTTATCTCTATTCATATTCATTTCCGCTGCACGACGAATGTCCAGACCTAGCGAGGTCGACTGCAGGTAAAAGTCATACCATTGAACGTAGCTGTTGCTAAGTTTCTACAATAAGAAAAATGTTTTGTGTCATCTATAGCCGGGCCAAATAAGGAAGCATCTCGGGTGGTGGGGAAAGCGTCCTGCCCGCAGACATGTCACTCAATCCCCGCCGTTCTCATTTCCATTTTAACAACAGGCGAATTGTGAAGCACCAACTGCCTAGTATAAGGATAGCGGAAGTAAAAAATTATCCCCTCTCTCTTGGGGTGGGCGTGACTTTTCTAGAGGAAGGCGATAATGACTGTATAGTAAATTAAATATTATCCTCTATACCATGCATGTGATGCGGTCGAGTTGTGTATTAGATAAATTAATTAAAATAAGTTGTTCATTGTGAGGAACTATGAGTGTGATGCGGTCGAGTTGTGTATTAGATAAATTAATTAAAATAAGTTGTTCATTGTGAGGAACTATGAGTGTAACTTCGAGTTCCATTTTGCAGGTATTAATTTATTTTTAACGTTTTGTTTATTTGTGCAGAGGCGTTTCTGTTCCCGCAGTTCAGCTTAATGGAAATAGTTTCGAATATAATCTACTTTTACTGCTTCCTTGGCGGTGAAGTAGTTACCGTCTGAGGAACGTCAGCAGACGTATAACAGTAAATAGGATCGTTAACGTTAGTCCGATTTCCGATGGCGTATAGGTCGACGATAGGAATCACTTTCTCGGATATTTAGCAATAAATCAGTCAGCTTCACGAATCGGAAACAGTATCTGACGAGCCATTCTTTTTGCTCTCTTAATTTCAAAATTAACTTTTCCCATTCATAAACATTAAGTATCGGGTGTTATCAAACGAAAAATTCTCTTCCGCCGTTACGCAAACGAGTAGCTATTTGTATACAAATCGTCCACTTAAAAGAGAAAACAACGATATCTATGCGGCGGGGCGCGATGCTATCGGCGATTTGATTGTCGGCAGCTATAGAAACGCTCCGTTCTAGCCGCCGTTCTCGTATCGTAGTATTAAGTAAATATTTAATAGCGTTTGTCAATTAGGGGTTGTTAAAAATTTTTAATTTAGAAACTGGTCATATTAAGGAGAGTTTATGGCGGGGCCTGCGTGTGGGCCCGGACCCACCACGAATATCGGCGATATCCGATAGCAAAAAGTAAGCGAGTACAGGTTCCCGAAAGCATCAAAATGTATGAATGCTCAGGGATTATATAATACATGTCATTAATTCCCCCTAAAACAAAGTTGGAACATAATTAAAGTAATAAAGTTCGGTAGCGATGGCCGGAGCTGGGGTTCCCCTCCTCCGTGCCGAGAACCCCCCTTCTGCCCCCCCCCCCTGCCCACCACGTGAATACTAGCCCGAGGCGGGCCTGGCCCCTTCCTGTTTGGGAAGTGATACTCGCAACAATTGCCGTTTTCCCCTCCCCCTTGGATTTCTTTTCAACAGCGAATAGGCGTGACATGGGGAGACTTAGTACCCTTCCCCCCCTCCTCAAAATGTAAAAAAAAACCTTCAACGTAAGCAGTAGCTCTTAATAATTTGTTCCAGATATATCTAGCATAACAGCGCTATAGTTGATAAACGGCTCGCATTAAAGACGAGAAGGCGTCGGCACAAGCTCGCGGTGGTATTCAACATTTTTTCCCCTCGTACGGTTTCAGTAGCTCGCTAATTGAAAAGTAAAGCCCGATTAATTAGATTACATTGCTGCAAATTATATCTTAACCGAGTTTGCGGGGCCGAGCAGTCCGGTGCTGAGACCGCTGCCCTGTTACACGTCTCGACATGACGGCAAACCGTCTCACGACTCTGTAATTAAGTGATTAAACTGCGCCTGAATTTTGGGCCGACATGACGGGCAAATTGTTAGTACGAGGTCCGCGGAATTGCGCAACCCAAAATGCTGCACGAATGTTTGCGTCGAACCCCCATCCCCCCGAAAGCGACAGTCATTTTCCACCGTTGAAAAAACAAATCCACGATATTCAGAAACATTGGTGTTCTACGCTTGACTCGTCTCAGCAACTCGTCAATTCCAATATTTGAACATTTATTTCCAATAATTTCACAGATATTTAATTATTCACTAAGCAAGTTCGCGAAAAATATCCGTTATAAAAATTACAAACGATCCTTAATTTTTCAGTATATCTCATGTTGAAAGAGATTGAGAATTTTCCATTTTACCATCTCCTTGACTGAATACGGGACGTATTTAGAATGAGAAAACATTTAAATAAGTTTAAAAAGACGACATCCGGAAACTGATAATACTGAATTATAAATATTCCGCTAAATGTTTTAGTACTTCTCTAAAAAGTTAATAGAATAATATATGACTGGTATATATCCTTACAGTTTATGGAGCGTATTTTTGCATCCGTAATTTTTATACATAAATTTAATTATTTCCCTCATTTCGAGGAATTATTTAAATATATTACTTTTAGGTAATAAAATGGCGTTCTCAAAATTAATTTAGAAAACGGGTGGTTATCAGAATAAAAGTTTTTCTGCGGATCTTGAAACACTACCATGACCCTTTCCGAAATTGAAGAAATTGCTGGACCTGGACGCATAAATTAATATAAAATATAAAATTTTATTTTCGAGAATGGTAATTTCAGTATGTTCTGCTTCCGTTTATTTGTTCACTAAATATTAAAACAAACACAATTCAAGTTTCCAGAAACGTGTATGCCAATAAAGATTTTTAAAAAGTATTAGAGGTAATAGAAACGTATAGTTCTAGTTTGAATTTAAATAATTCTGGTTAGAAGAGCGAAACTTCAGTATGAAAATTGGTATGCCGTTTACGCAATAAATACCACAACACTAAAAACGACTATTTCCAGACACACACACACACACACACACATATATATATATATATATATCATTTTAATTATTACTAATTATATTATGCTAATAAATTTATAATGTTGTTTGCAGTATATCGTATTTCGTTGGAATTTGAAAATGTGGCGACTTTGCAGATTTCAAGATTTTCCGTGAAAATTTACGTATCATAAAGAGGATTCCGTTCAGCTTAACTACGGAATTGTGGATTGTCTCTTAATCGTGTTTACTGTTCCAATTTCGAGAAATAGATGCGTACGCGTTCATAAATTAATTTCGGATCTCCAGCAGTAAACCTCTATAGTTATTCCAAAATACTATGTATTGGCATATCGTATTTTGGGTCGGCTATCCTATGATTAACTCGGATAATGAGCTGGGGAGGGTTATTACAATAGTTAAACGCGATAGAGCAATTTTTTGGAACTCAACGAATAGTTCAGCTAGTAAATGTTCATCACGACGGGAGGAAAAAACGTTGTATTCTACGTTTGTAATTGCTGGAACTACAGAGAATTAAATGAACCGTCATATTTTTGCGTTTCTTCAAAAAATCTCCTCAAAGTCGCAAGACAAGATTTCAATTTTATAACTTGTACAAGAAAATAATTATTTATATGTTAGCTTTCAGGTGAACGAAGCCACAAGTCGAGATAGATACTCTATAAGAAAAAACATATATCTTTAATGCGATAGAATCTTGAAAACGCTAAACACCGGAATTTTAAAATGTTCAACGGCATCATTTCAGTGAACTATAATGGGAATCACAGTGTAATATTCACAAGACTGTATAGCAGAAAAAATTGGCAACCTCTAGCTTTATTCATGCACTTACATGATACTGGTTTAATACCTTAGATGTGTTACTACTTTTGGCACCGTGACAAATAATTTGGTCTTCTATATTTAATTACCACAGTAAAATTTCTATATTTTTTAAATATTCATCCACACACATGATCTGTTAAAACATGTGTAAATGAACGATTTTCACTGCGACATCTGAAAGTAACAGGTTTACGTTAAAACAATTTAATATATTACTATATAAAATTATAATTTTTTTCTGAACCATTACGATTTATGAATAATAAAATAATCTTAAAAAGGATATGGTAATAAAGTATTTTCTGTTGTAAAAACAATGTCCATTCCACTTTTCGAATATATATATATATATATATATATATATATATATATATAGTAATAGAAATGAAATTTAAAAAAATATATTGAATTTTAACATCGTTCTGGTTACCATTCTTCAAGCCGATGTTCTATATCTTAGAGCTAAGGTGTACAAGTTTTTCCCTCAGTTTCACGTTAAGTTTCGTGGTCGTGATTGAGTTTTAACCTTATATATTATTTGCCACTCCCACGTTGAGTCTTTCATCCGGTATTTTCCAGCGAGGAGTTTAGACATATTTGAAGGAAGACGCGTGCGTCATGCTTTCCCAAAAGTATACGTCTTCCCTGTGAGAACTAATGTCGTATTCTTTAGCAAGTTTCCGTGAGACACGCCTACATCCTTGCGATATCTGCTTTGGCGAGAGATCACGGTGCGAAGAACGAGTCCTGATTTATGAAAATCCGAGTCGTCGTAAGAAAAACGGAGATAACATCTACTTATTTACGTCTGATGTTTCTTACACCCCCCTCAATTCATGAATAGACCTCTCAAGAAGTTTAGATTAATGAGCGTTTGCCGAGCAAGGGGAAAAAAATAAACGGGAATTAATCATATCACTTTTAAAGTGAGTCTGGAGGCAGGGAAGCGCGAAGTTAATTCTCCGCAATGGACCTGTAACAGACGAAATATTTTCCAGAGCAACATCCACGTACATCCCCTCCTTCCAGTGAGTCTATGAAATAAAATGTATTAGGTTGCCTCATCGTGCTAGCTCTAGTGATAAACATTCTGAATACATTTATTGGAATGACATCACTACATTTTAATTTTTACAAAATAAAAAGTATTATACCTGAAAATCTGCCGTTAACTCAATTGCTGACAGAGAAAATTGAATATCAAAATATTTTGCCTAATAAGATGCACTAAAAAATGACTAAAATTCTGAACAGAAATGTCCCCACGACCAGATTTATGAACCCAATTTCAATTCCTAACAGCGAAGTGAAAAATTACCACGTTATTACCAGTTTATTTTTAAGTTTATTTTATTATTCCTAAATCGTAATGGTTAATAAAAAAAATGTAAATTTTAGAATTTTATATAATAAAAACTTAAATTGTCTCTATATTTGATGAATTGGCTTGATACTTTCAGATGTCGCAATAAAAACCATTCATTTACAGATGTTTTAACGTGTGTGGATGAATATTAAAAAAATAGAAATTTACTGTTGTAATTAAATAATGCAGACCTAATTATCTGTCAAGCATATTTTAATTTCCATCATTAGTAATAAGGAGTTGACGAATAAGAGTACTAATTTTAACTTGACATTTTATAATTACGTAGGTTATGTAATATTTCCATGGCTCCCTCAAGGAGATTGTGACTTCAATATCCCGACACTTGAATTGTTTCTCGGTCATTAAAATAACTAATAAACGGGTAAACCTTTCATTACATTCCCAGAGACACGCTTATCGGAATACCGTATCTTTGAAAAATAAATGTGGGTATCGATCGAAGTCCCTTCGGCAGTTTTGTCATCCCTTTGAGCCACCTGTGTGCATATAAGCTAAGGTTTAGAAGAAATGTAAATAAGTGCGAGCGATAGAGAAAGAGCTTTTTGAGGGTTATATACAGTTAAAGCTTGTGCCTGAAATGCTACGATATTTCTTTTCAGGATGAAACTAAAGTTATGAATATCCGTTACTTAAAAATTTTATTACGATTTAAAACGATGGATTCGGAAATCTATTTAATTCTAAACATTACTGATTATTTGTAACTAATCAGTCGCTAATGACCACAGAAGTTAATGCGACTATAAATGAAATTTTAAAAAAAATAGATTGGCTCTACGGAAACATTCTAAGTGACAATTTCTTAATCGTTGTTTATAGAATGCTTTAGCAATATTACATCCAACCTCAGGATCGTAATTTGGGATTTACAAAAATTGAAATTCAAGGTTGGTATTTTATTTATAGGCCCCGATCATTCTTTCAATTCATAAAGATCAAATGTACTTATAGACATATTTTAACCACGCATTGGCGAAGAGTCAGTGGCACTTATAACCAGTTTACTTGAGACAACAAATGGATCTAAAAACAAATAAATTCTGTACTGTTTTCTTATATTAGAACCACAATGTCCAAGTATTAAATTATTATTACGTCGCAGAAATTCCCTAATTAATGTTTGTTAACAATATTTCTGAAACTAACCTGATCAATATTCCTTAGCAAGTTTTCCCCAAATTTAAACAAACAACACTCTAATTTCTGCTCTCTCTCTCTCTCTCTATATATATATATATATCCATTTGTTTAGTCAAGACTGTTATCGGAATATTCAAGGGAAAAATAATAACCACGATCAGTCTTCAAAAGATTAAAGGTTTTATTCGTCCATAGCTTTCAATCTAACTGGTTATTTTCAACATATTCCTGCAGCAAAACACCATCATTATTTATAATATATTTAAGTTGTGGCAAATTATTCTTATTTTACAAGGGTTCATAAAATTATTAGACCATATATAAAATCATATTTACAATTGTTGATTAATTTTAAAACAATAACAGTATCACACCACATACCTCAAATTAGATGTACCAATTTAATCCTATTTTATCTCCAGGCAACGACTTCAACCTTCAACATTAAAAACCATCTTACACGTCAAAGGCGTGTTGTCGCCTGGTTAAATTCAGTTGATTACGATATCAACACAATTAACGACTCTTATGGACTTTAGTTTCTGTTCTTATGTTTTATTTATTTGATAACTTCGGCGTATTTTCTGCTCACTTACGTTGACCAGTTAGGTTGAAAGTTTCCGACGAATAAAACCTTTTATCTTTGATCGTGATTATTTTTTCACTTGAATATATATATATGTACTTCAGAAGATCTGATTTAGGCATAACGATTTGATGCTTTTATTTTGCTTTCCACTAAATGTACACATACATTTTTAACAACAAAATCATATCACAGTTAATAATTGTCAGAAAGACTGAAATTGCTCATTACTGAATTTCAGTCGTTCTAATCAAATGTTTAATAACAGCAATACTAAACTATAGTTCAGTCGACGAAAGAAATTAAATGAATGTCTACCTCCACAATAAAAGGCCACACACATCTCCAAGAAACGAATAAATCTTTTTAACTCTGCTACCCTCTGACACTTTCAGATATTTTTACTTGTACGTTAAAATAAGCATTTAGTATGATACAGTTGGGACTTCTTGGAGCACATTACACGGTCATAGGGCTTGCATTAATTTCAAAACCACAAATTTTGCCATATTTCAGGTGCCATTATTAATATTTCTAAGTGTTAAACAAAGACTTTGGGGGAAAATAATCGGTTAATATTATTTATTATGGTTTGGAAACGAAAAGGAAACCTGATCCTCGAAGTCAACAGCGAAAGGACTCTCTCACCTCAAGTCTCTAACTCTATTGTCTTGGTAGTTTGTGTATCTCTACTCGACTGTGGTTTGTATATTGCACGAAGAGAAATGAGAATGGTGGGGAAGAAAGTACAGCCTGCGGGCAGCTAGGTTCCCCCACACAACCTGTGTTGCGCTGGAGTATGGTAAAGATTATTTGCTAAACAGCGAGCTTGGTGAGGGGGCAGCATTGGTTTCCACCTGGAGTTGGGTCTCTGTTATCATGGATTACTGGAACACTCTTGGCGAACCTTGGCTAGGCGCAATGTCGTAATTAGGTGCGGACAATTTCGCGGTCACTTCACCAATTAAGACTATTTCCCGGCAGATTAATCGCTGCAGTTTGGATCTTTATCGCACACCACGCAATGGTCGTTACTTCAAATGACGACATCACGACATTTCGTCAGGCCACTCAGAACGGACTTATGGGGAGGGAAAGATAAAGAGGGACAGCGAGAGAGAGAGAGAAGGGGGAAGGATCTGATAAAGCAGGACATACCGTCACTAGCATGGCTTCTGTATTTGAAAGCCCTCGTGCTGAAACCGTTGGCCTGCCTCGGGGAAAAATTAATCTGTATCGTGTAATAACAAAGATGTACAGATAAAACCAGTCGTTGTTACTCTGTCTGGAAATAACGGTAGACAATAGCTACTTAGCGGACAGGGTTGTTATATGTTTCCACGACAGTTGATAAGAATTTTTAAAAAATTATGTGAATTTAACCAATATTTGACCTTAAAACTATTAATGGAGCTATTTCAAAGCATTTTGTTGCAGCAAATATGAATATGTTTTTTGTAAGAAACATTCCTTCATCCTGTAACGTTCTTCCTATAAACTATTCCGTGAACTATATTTTACCTTAAATAATAACTATGTCTTATAAATACGAGTACGAAATTACCAATTACATAATGAATTGTCCGATTTTCTTTTTAAAACCTTATGTCTTCTAATATTTTAGTTAAAAAATATTTTAATCGGTAACGTATAAGACTGCCCGATTTTGAAAAAAAAATTCTGTGAATATATTTTTTGCAGTGTAAATTCTTACATTCTAATTCAAAATAATGAAGTTGTAGGATATGGTTACCTACATATCCTTTGTTATAGAAAGATTGATTTATAATTCTTAACACTTGAAAATCTGAATGAATGGCGAGTTTCAACGTTCGTATTTTAATCTTACAAAATATTAAAAGAAGGAAAATACAAGTCAATCGTTTTCACAACTAATCTTTAAAAAATATGAAATCACATTTATTATGTTCATAAATTAAATATTTTTTACCCATTACATGATACACTATTTAAGAGAGGCAGAGTTTCCTTGAAGAAGAGTGGAAACGAATAGCTATTTCCAATCATAGAGGTTATAAAAAGAAGACATACACTTCATGGAAATTTAGAATAAATACGTGAAGCTGAAATCCATTTTTAGGATATTCATTAGAGAAAAGATTTAGGTTTCCCACACATGAAAGATGTTAAGGAAAATTACAGCTAGTAGTAATTGTAATGGATCTGCCAAATTACGCAAATAAAATAATTGAAACGAAGATAAGTTCACTTAACATACTATCAAACAGTAATATTAAATGGTTATAATATTCTCGGGAAATAAATGCTATCATAAACACGCTATCTTATTTAAATTTCAAAGGCAAAATACTTATATTTGTTTGCATAATTTTTTTATATAGCAGAATAAGCTATTGATAGAAAAAGTGTTACCCATTCAAACACGCCAAATTGTGGAATATTCATATTCTAGCATAATCGCGTAAACCGGTAGAAATGTTTTCAGAAAATTTTGTAATCGTTTGTAGCATTATTCGAGTTAAAATAGTTTATGGTACGGTTTAATTGATCTGTCAGCATTTTAATTGAGAGTACTAGCAAGGAATAGTAATAATCAGAGCACCGCGGTTGAAACGAAGACGACCAAGTAAATAAATGCACCAAATAAATAACATAATTAAGGGGTAAAAGTAGAATTTCATTTTTTGATGACAACTTGTCTTATGTATCATATAGTCTTATTATTTACCTGCAATTATTATTCCAAAGAACCTCAGCGACAGAAATAACAGTTGTTTGCAGAACAAATATCCAGAGAGGAATTTGCATTAGTTGTTAATTCTTTATGCTCATTGATTGTAGCCTATAAAAAAATTACAGAAAAATAAATACTCCCTCAGATTCGTATTAATTTTAAAATATGTTGTTTAACAAATAATAAGAAACATTACAAGCGCCAATCTTACCAAGCGTTTTTATTTCTTGCAAGAATTACTTTCAGCTCTTCGGATTTTCAATGTAAATTTTACATCTTTCGCTCAACTGCTGAAATTTCTTAGTGTTCATCAACGTGAATATCGCACGCAGAATATTTCCCAAGTCGGATTAAACAGCTAAGAATTTCATTACGTGTATCAGGAGCCATTGAGGAACAAGAAATGTGTCAACGTGGCGTCCAATCAGGACGTTTCGTTTAAGAGATACAGTAGGGAGTGGAACAACTTCCCCAAATTTGTTGCACTCCCCTCAGCGACTGCTTTCTATTCTGTATTCAAATACAATGCAATTCAAAACATCTACGCACGTTCTCATCTAACCGGTTACGAACTATTGTCATTATTTCCCCAGACAATTCAAGAAACTTGATACAAAGCTGAAGCTCCAACTCACGATTTGCGAGTTTAAATAAATGAACAATGGCTGAACGGTGAATCAGAAGAGAGCGGAAACAGGGCAATTGGAGGGCGTCATTATGTATCAAATTTGCTGTACACTGTTCTATTACTAAATAAATATTTCCATCAGGAATAATGTTGCAAAGTGGAGTGATCATCTTCAAATCGATCGCAGGTTACTTGGATTTTTCCTCGAAAAGGTAAAAATTAGGTGGATGAGAGTAGGAGAAGTTGATATGAAGGGACTGAAATGTTTCGTGGTACAGCAAGCTCCACAATCTCAGAAAAGAAATTAAAACAATTTAGAAACTCATTTGTATAATCAGGCCGAAAGGTTTAATTTTAGAGACTGGAACATTGGAAAGATTCCTTGCTGTTCCTTTGATTTTCAATCTCAATTTTCCACATTTCAAACCACTGGTGAAACTCCTCATATTTGATGCTCTCCCCTCAACATTCTGTATTCAAATACACACAATCCCATTCAAACGGCAACGCACGCTCTCAATCACAACTAAATTGTTACTGCATGTAATGACTGAAAAAGCTAAAGCGTTTTTATTTCGAATCCTCAAGAAGAAATTATAAATGTTCACATAAACTGAGGACGATGAATATCGTATGTATATTTATGAAAAAAATTAAAAGTAATTTACGACTTTGTGTCATGTTTTCTATACGTTTATAAACACAAAATGGTTTCATCGGCTTAGATTACCAACTCCTGAGTGACCGACCATAGGAAAAATTGTGTAGTATTTAAACAAAAAAATTATTGCACACAGAATTTTGTTTACATTTGGATTAGTATTATCCGTAGTTTTGAGTTCGGAATATTACAAGAAAAGTAACCCGAAAACGGAGCCAAAATTGTAGGGCAGGGGTAGGGGAATAATTCCTTGTTCATCATTATTAAATATTTTCTGAGAAACGGTGTATCTTTCCCAGATGTGCATGTGGGAGGTTAATCTGATCGCGAGAGCTGTTTGAGAAACTAGCGGGCATACGTGGTCCAGGTCGGCCATATGGATCGTGCTTATCCTCGTGACTTCACGGTTAACGCCGCCATTATCCATGACTCCCGATCTCTTGCGGCGCTGTCAACAACCATCAGCATGCCCACTTTCTCATTCTAATCTTCTTAAAGGATTTTCCATCACCACACCGAACTTGAGCAAGACGCGACAAATACAAAGTAAACAAAAGATTATTTCCCTGGGTAAGTTTTTTATTTCTATACAGCCGGGAAGGAGCCTATTACTATTTTGGTAAATGAAAGATTTAACACGTAAAACCCTTTCTTTATGAAGGCCACAATCTGAACAGTTGTTTTATTACGTTGGTGTTTCCTCACCAATACTTTAAAACTAAACAATTTCGTGTCCTTACCTCATGGATTCTGATGACAGGAAGTTGTGCTGAACTGAAATCACGCAATGATTCGATAATTGAAATCCATGTTTGCAAATATTGTAGTGTTGGAGGTCAAACATGTATATCCTACGTTACAACAGTCACATCTTACTGGCCATTCAGAATTACAGGTTGAAAGTGGACTATAAAATCAGAAAATAACAAGAATGAAGAATAAACCGACTGACCAAAAGAATCTTTGACGACTTCCCTAACACAAAAACGAAACAGAATTGGTTTAAGGAAAGGAAGAAGGACTTAGTACTCCAAATCACAGGAAAATATGGTCACAGATAAAACTGCCACACAAAATAGCCAAAGACATGAAAAACAGGTTCCAAGTAAAATTAAAATCCAAACGAACGATCAATATCTCTGATGAAGAAATTAAAGGAAGATCACACAGAATGAAACAATACTGGGATAAAGCAAAGTGATTGATTAACGAACCTCAAAGTCAGGTGTAACGAAAGAAGATGAAGAAATAATTAGTCTTTTGATGAGGTTGAGAGTAATGTCATAGAAGTTTGTGCATTCATAAAGACGTCGATCTACTCGACTCAATCAAGCTCTGCAAAGCTTTCTATGCCAAACAATTTTAATTCTGTCTGATGATATTCTAACACCACACTAATTTCATCAAACATGAAACCTAAAATTAACAATTCATTGACAAAATTAAGCGATAAAATTTATATGAACTCTACACCTGAAGAAAGCAACCAAGTTTGGTGAACCGTTGAGTGGTATTTATTTGTTTCACCTAATTTTGTATTTTCTTGACGATGTCATTTAGTAATTGACAAATAATTTAGTTTTGTTTCACAAAATAATTCAGAAGGTTTTTGAAATTCTTTGCGCTACAGTATTGTAAATGATTAATGAAAACCTAAAATAAAAATAAATTCTCCCAATATGAACAAAATTCTGCACGTAACAAAAGTCAGTTATATTTTCGAAAAAAAAATTAAATAAACGAAGTAATTGTGAATGAAACATAATTCAGCATGCAACTCGATCGTTGTACAAAGGAATGAACCGATAAATGAATATTAATTATTTATGGAAACTATGGTAGGGGAAATAGCCAATGTCTATTGGTTGTATGAACGTTACAGTATTTGTTATGAAACACTTACTAGTTTTAATTTTCAAAATCAACCATGGTAGATTTTTCCGGAGCATAAAAATTGATGACCTGCTTGGAAAACCAAAAACTCAACCTGTAGGCGAATTTGAAATATTTTTTTCTCTGAGATCTTTACATGATATGGTAAATATATTGTTCCTCTGATTGCTGGTAAAAAAATATATCCACAACAAAATCTGAAACGTACAAGAATGTCCAAATCGATTTTATGCCAAATAAAACGCGTAAGGAAAGTAAAATGAAAAATTTGAACAAAGGCCCACACCACAACTACTTTTATAATTTTTTTCCTCTCTGTCTCTCTCGTTTCTTTAGCCTCTTCAATGGACAACGTTCAATCGTTTAGCCTTGAAGTGGTGCATTCGACGCTAAATGCTTTGATAGACATTAGGCGGGACAGGGCAGGCGCTGGTTCTTCTTTACAAATTAAATTCTTTGTCGTGTTAAAGCTTAGCAGAGCGATTTAGCGTGCCAGTGCGTAAAGGAACAGTCCCTTGACGAATGGAAAGTGTGCTTAATGACGGCGAGGCTCACAAAAAGGAAAGGCGTATAAGATTACCCTCCTTCTGGGGTAACTCGCTCTGACATTCCATCGCCTATTGGCACCACTGGCGTCATTCATTCCATGCAAAATAAAGTATCCCATCAAGGAGGTAACGTGTTCGCGTTTCACAGTACGACTTCAATGGTGACTGGAAATTCTACATTAGTACATGTATATCACCCAACGTTCTCTTCGTCACGAAGATTATAAGATTTCTAAAAGCCAACCCAAAATACTTCTTTGGTACTGATCTTGGTTCGAAGAATGGCGTCAAAGGCAATCCGTACGAATCCTGACGATTTTTAGTTATATTTATATCGATGCCTTAGTAATTAGTTGATCAAAGGTGATAAGACAGAACAGCGGAGACCTGCCATTTAAAGCAAGTCCTGAATACGTGAAGCTGGATCACTGATGAAGTTGGCCAGGTAAAGAAACGAATAAGCGAAAATGAAAAATTGTCTCATATAAATGAAACGGATAAGCACGTCAGAAACTACTTGAACAATTAGGCATCATTATGAACCCGATCTTTCAATTATAGTAATATCTGGAGAATGATCTAAGCACGGCCTTACAGAAGTCAAGGAACAACTTTGGTCATAAAATGGCACGCCTTTGAAGTTCGATGAGCACTGGAAAACAATCTAAATATGTGATAAATGCACTGTGAACTATTGGAGAGAGAGAAAAAAAGAATCTGTAATTCAATTAATTATATCATTTGCACAGTTAAACGGGTCCTGAAATTAATTAAAACCACAAAATCGTCCTCCGAAAATTATTAGTTTATTCTAATAAATAACGTCAACTCATTTCAGAATCCTTGATATGATACTGAAATGAGTTGACGATCTTTATTGCATTCTTGGAGGGAAATTTTGTGGCTTTTAGTAATTTCAGAAAGAATTTGTATTCAAAATGCTGACAGAATTCATGAAATTATTTCATAGACGTGGCGGAAATTCTTTTATAGCATACGAAATATATCTGAACCTAATGCCAAAAAAAAATTAATACCGAGATACAGTTATAAAAAAGCTCTTTCTCAAACACCACATACTTTCAAAATTGAAAGTACAATTTCAATTCTCCATTCTGACTTAATGTTCCATTCGTGTTACTAATTGAACTTACTGAGTCTATTCACAACGAAATTCTTTGAGAAATACGAAGTTGGACGTTACTCGATATATTTATGAGGACGTCGTCGGCAATAACTACATAAAGTTCCCCATTTATCCCTAAATCCTATGAAAGATTATAATAAAGATAGCTGTCGTATGTTGGACAAATTATAATTTGTATGAAGCTACGTCCAAAACAGCAAGAAACTCTCTTCGTTAATACATATTTTACCATAGTCGCCTCACCTATATAAATTAATAAAAATTAAAACTGTCTACGATTTCAAACGTTTACTAACTTTATAAGTGAAACGTACTATCGGTATAACAGGAAATTTAAACGAGAGCCAATGTAGAATTCTGATATTATTTTTGTTCACATAAATCATGATAACCAAATCTTACTGTAAACTGAGAAGTAAATAACATAGAATCTAGAAAGTACAATGAATTTGTATCTATACGGTGTTGATAAGGAGGATCCGTTTGAAAGATGACGAGAAAAAAATGGTGTACGGTTAGAGAATAATTTTGAATTCTCAATTCCCTCTTCACGATGCCTCACACGTTTCAAGCCACAATGAACATTAAAACAATGAAAGTGTCAGGCAATCGGAAATGCGATTCACGAAAACTAGCGGTTTGGGATAACGGTAGTCGTTGTAAATTATGTTTTGGAAGCGAGGGTCTCCACACTGAATAGTCGATCTCTGGACAAATCCTCCATGGGTCGTGACACTTAGCAAGAAAAAACAATTATTAGAAATGATCTGGTTTATCATAAATATGTTACGCCACAATGTATTCGTGATAAACTTGAAAGCATGGAGGAGTAGATGCATATGACCGGACTCAGGACGAAAGGTCCTATTTTATGTGAAATGAGAACTTTTTTTTTCAATAAATGGTTGATTATTGATTTTAGAAAAATGTTTTTGAATTGTATTAATTTTACACAAATCTTTGAATAACAGAAAACAAAAACACACTTCAACAGGAATCTAATATAGGCATCAAGAAAACGTTTTGAATTGAAAATGAGAATTAGTCATTTCTAGGAATTTCTTTGTAGCCAGTTTACACGTGCCGTCAATAAATAAATTTATAAATAATTTTGCACAGGATGAGTAAGTTCGTGAACCTTATATAGTAATTAAACGTCTCTATATTAGAAATAAGAACCATAAATATATATAATACGTGCTTAACTATCATAAGAAAGATACCACGCTGAGAAATTGGACTGTCTTTTAAATTTCTACCATTGTAATAGCATTAATTGAGTCATTATATCGTAAATTTTACACATAACACAATAAATTGCATTTAATACGTGGATTCTACTTATCGACGTTCAAACCTCCCACATTTCATCGTCTGAGGTAAAAGAAAACTCTAGATATTATAATGAAATTGCACCATATGCTAGAACATCTCCAAGAATTTATTTAATAATTAACTGAGCACTCCTACATGTGAATCATTTGTAGCACGAAGAACATCGAGTCTATTCAATTTGTTGCCATGTTATTCGTAACAATACGTTGCAGCATATCCGTAGAAAATTGTTGTCGGTATGGTTTGCCGTTCGGCATCAGATGTTGCAGAATTTGCATTTTATAAGCATACAAACTAAGTCGCTGGTGTACCAACTACACGTTGTGATGCCGAACGACAAATCACACTGACAACAATTTGCTACGGATATGCTACAGCGTATTGTTACGAACAACATGGCAAGAAATTGAATACAGACTCGATGTTCTACGTGCTACAAATCCTTCACATGTAGAGGTCTACTGATAATTATTAAATAAATTCTTTGAGTTCCTCTAGCATATGGTGCAATTTCATTATCATACCTACTTAGTTTTATTTTCTGGGGCCTTTGAAATGTGGGAGGTTTGAACGTACTGTACTAGTAATTGAAAATATTTTTCCCGTTAATATTGACAATCTAATTGACATATCAGCATTTCATTGTTTAATGCTCTAAATAATTATCTATTAAAATCGAAATAATTATTTTTCCACCTTTACTAAGGTTTTTTTGATCTAGTGCTTATTTATGTATAAAGAATCTAAATTATAAATTTCGTTGGACAATACAAAACTTGCTTCTCAGACACACTGGAAAAGGAGAGAAAGGACTCAGCTTCATTTCGTGTTATGCAAAACGTCACATAGGATATCTGGAATATAATTTTAAAACTGTGTAGGAAATCAGACATTTCTCCAATTTAAGAATGAGAAGAACGGACGTATGAAAGTAAGAATTCAGGTAAGTGAGTAGAAGAGAATGCCTCGAAAAAATTTAGAGCCTTATACAGATCACCAAAATTTTTCTGAATGGAACGGAAAAACCATACAAATCTTAAAAGTGTTGTGAAGCTCGACTAATTTTTCTACGAAAAATATCTTAGTGTGGTCGATAGTAATGAATTGAGGTCAAAAAGCAAGGCGGTTCTGTTCTGATTTATTATTGGTCTTCAGTTGCCTCTTAATACGTCTTATACCTTATTAACTATCAAAAATAACCACCAACAATCTTTAATCAATATTTAAGTTAATCTGACAATTGCAATTTAATACATAAACATGAAACGGGCAATTTGTCACAGAAAATATACTATTCAACTAAAACAAAAAAGATTGCAATAATATGACGTTTTTGGAGATGTAATTTTTGAATACAAATATGCATACATTCAAAACTATCTACTACCTGATGAAATCCCAAAATTATGGACGAGATGTCGTAATATTGTAATTATTATTTTTTGTTTTAGTTGAGTAAATAAATTTTTCTGACAAATTTGCCGTTTTAATTCTCAATTAAATCTTTAATCAATCCTAGTACTATTTATACTATACTTCAACAAACACACAATTACATGCAGTTGTGTATGCGGCTCTTGGTTCGGGAAACCGAACAAACCTTTGTAGAAGGCAAAAGAAAAACGCGGAGAATTGCTTACGTACTTGCAAATAAATACCGCACTGATATAAAGTTAAAATACTTTGTATGGAAGTGAAAGAGATAAAGGTGGTGGTTTATCTGATATTGAAGCTCGGCGTCGCCACTCAGGACAGGAGGAAATTCATCAAATTTTCGGAGGCGTTAGTCTCCATCTTCAGGTGTACGGGATGAACTTTCTTTTCTCTCTCTCTCTCTCTCTCTCTCTCTCTCTCTCCTGATGAAGGAGGCTGTCGCATCCGAAAATTTGATGGACTTCCTCCTGTCCTAAGTGGCGAAGCCGAGTTTCAATTTCAGGTAAGCCACCACATTTCATAATCCTTCCTCGCGTATATATATTTAATTTTAATTAAATTATTTTACTAATTAATTATATATATAATTAAAAATTAATATAAAAATGCTATATGTGTGTGTGTGTGTCTTGGATGAACGTGTTAGACGTATATAAATATCATAAAAGCATAACTAGACCTAGACCACGAAAAATATTCACGTTCTGTGCGGAAAATATAGTTACACCTACTTCCAACGCTGTATTTGGTTACCAGCAAACCGTTTAGGTCAGTACCCTCGTGACAGTGAAAGGGAATCCGACGGACAGAGAGAAAGAGATAAGGAGAAAGGGCGTGAAGTAAGAGTGACGTTTCGCTGCCTTACCGAGAAGTAAATAACGGACTTCATATCGCTTCCAAAAAAAAGTCATAAACTAATAACGTAAATATTAGAGTCGAGTAAGTCTAAATTCAAATTAGAACCGCGTAGAGAACTGTAACATCAATTTTGGGAAAATTGCTGTGTTTAAAATAAATGACAATTTAACACATATTAAACCAGTGAACTGTATTGAAACTCGCTAATTGTGTATACACTATATTTCTACCCTCCGATGGATAGCAGCGTTCTGAAATTTAGATGAGGCACGTGTAATTTTACACAGGGGATGAATCATTTTTTTAAATAATAGAGATTCATCCATTTCAGTTTCAGGCTACCGAATCTTCGTAAACTGCAAGATACGAAGCATTTCTTGCAACATTTCACAGGAAATTACGTGATAAACAGTTTATTTCCGTAATTTGTGAATACATTACTAGAACTATGCTCAAATGGATTTCGTAATTGGAAACGCGGCTTTACGTTATGATGACTCGCTTACAATAATAATGACGTTACTAAATCGTAATTATATAACGGTGCAATATTCATTATGATTTCCATTTTGGAGGGGAACGAGAGAGGGGGAGTGGCTTTGATATAAAAAAAGAGAAATGTTTGTGAAAAAGGGAAGTTAATTGAAAATGTGAGTTGATACGATTTGTGGCAGAAATCCACATGAATAATAGAAGGCGCTTTATTCTACGGGGAATCCCGTCAGCCGGAACACGAGGAATTGCCGGTTTTATATTAAGACCCAAATAGGATCAAATCAAAGCGTCCCTTCGTAAAGAAATTAACTGCTGCCGTGAGCAGAAACGACTCGGGAATTGACAGAAGAGTTTTTCATGTTCCACGTTACGCAATAACTTCCAACTCATTTAACACACATGCTCTCCGAATATAATTATGACTCGAGCCTCTCCACGCACGTTTTCAGGCTTTCCACGTTCAAAGTGAGCGAAGCTAAACATTTTTCGCTTTTAGTGCAACATTACGGCCATCAAAAATCTATTATCTCCCCGTATATGAAAAATAAAATGAGGGATTAATTTTTTGGAAGCAATAGCAGATATTTATCGCATAAATAGAACTTCTTTTTTTCAGAGGGGAAGTCAATAATAGGTCCGAAATATTTATTAACAAAAATAGATCATAGTCCGGAGTTTGTGAAAAGAATACTATTTCGAATAATTTTAACAGGAAAGCTTAAATCTTCCCATTTAGAGCTGTATAAGGTAACCATGTTTAAGTCATTCTAGCTTGTTATCTGTCGTGAGAAATTTATGCCAATACAAGTGAAAATAAAACCAACTGGTAACCGAATAGAAATTCAGCGCGATATATTACTAAAAAAAAATATTATATTTTTACAGTTTTATGGTTTTAATTAAAAGTAAAAGACAGCCTTCAACCCTTTAAGCTGTTATGGAATTCCCAATGTTGCGGCGATGTGTTTCGATACAGTGATTCAATACTGAACATTTTTTGACAGACTTCCCTGGCTGCCCATGAAATAATGCATATATTATGTTAGCGAGATAACAATTAATTAAAACGTTTATATTTGGAGAATTGTTTTGCGGAATCTAAGACAAAAACCTGAAGGAAATTTGTAGTTTCGCCTATTCTTTCACGTACCGAGATAAGGTTTATATAATTTAATTTATAACATGTACAGTTTGGGAGTGGTTACAATGAAAAATTAGCGTTTTTAAGTATTGAACGGAACAGAGCCCAATTCTCTGCAATTTATATTTCAACAGCGACTACGTAAGTGAAAACTTGCCGTAAGTCGTAATTATACAGATCTACAGTGATAAGATAAAAATACAAATCATTACTAGTTACACGGAGGTCGAGTAATGAATTGCCTTCGTTAAAACAGTTAGCCTTATGTATGCCGAATGAAGATAAATTATTCCGACTACGTACAATACGAAATGAATGTAAATTTTTCGGTTTACCACTCGAAGGAAAACAACACACAATAATATAGTAGCACTCAATCAAAATCGGAGTTACGACTTGAGAGAGCGTGGGCATCAAATCGTAAAATCAAGATAAATGCGTTCGCGCCACTCAAATAATAAATTACCCCGGCTATATTAAACCTGGTTACTATGGCGATCGCAAACGAACTAGCTATCCGAGAAAAGTTTTAATTTATTCTTAAAACTTGGTAGTTTGCCGAAGTTCATCAAATGGTTACAACGTAAATTCTTTGCTGTGTATTTGGTTTCATTTACGTTAGGGAAGATTCAGGTTTCACAGATTTTCTGCGAGACCACCGAGACAATTCTAATTTCTAAGGAATATACGTAGTTATTTATCTTTCTAACGTCTAAGTAAATTATTATGCAGTGGCTGTGAACTGCAGGGAATAAAGATCTACAACGATTGTTCTAGCGTTAAAAAATGCTTTTATATGCGTTACGTAAATTTATTCTTATCTAGTCTTTGTAGGAGAGCGAGGAAAACGGGTAGTTATCGTTCCAAACGAAATATGCGATAACTGGTTCGGAAACGGCAGTTCCACTCAAAGTTTGCTGCCACCGTTTCCTGGGACTGAGGAGAGAGGGAGGGAAAAGTTAGAATCCGGTTTAACGGAAATAAAAAATAACTCAAGTTTTAGTCAATAATAAATTATTATTTCATTTATAAGTAGATCAGTACAATTATGTTATCACAGCAATCAGAAAAAGTCACTTATCCCTAAAGGGACGAAACGCACAGTCGAACGACGAACGACAACATCGAAAGTCTCTTAACGTAACGTGAAAGTGAAGTACGACGCTACGAAAAGAGAAGAGGCGAGACGAGCCGAGGAACGCGTAAAGTGTAATAAGTTAAGGATTTGCACGCACGCTCACACTCACACACACCAGGAGGACGAGACATACCTATGCACACTCTCTCGATTCACACGAAGTACGTCCGGGGCCGCGTGTCGGGAATCGTGCTGTACACGTGTCTGTGCTGGAAGGCGGCGTACTCGTCGTCGTCCTCGTGGTCCGTGGTTCGCTGCGACGAATTCTCGGACACGTACGTAGACTGCGTGGGCGTCGGCGTGGCCGTGTATCGCGGGGGCGGTTTGCGGGGCGGCGGCGCCTCACCGCGCTTCCGAACGTCGGGCATGGCGTAGCGCAGCTTGTCCCAGCAGCGGCGCCGCCCCCACTCAACCAGGCTGCAGGAGCGCAGCAGGCGCCGCAAGTCGGCGTCGGCACGGGCGTCGCCCACGTC
This sequence comes from Zhengitettix transpicula, assembly GCA_037074705.1. Classification (NCBI taxonomy): domain Eukaryota; kingdom Metazoa; phylum Arthropoda; class Insecta; order Orthoptera; family Tetrigidae; genus Zhengitettix; species Zhengitettix transpicula. Next base: position 57,518,267 of record CM073595.1, on the reverse strand, counting down.
ACACGTGGCCAGTACGACGCCGCGGAGTCGCCCTCGCGACAGCGCGGCACCGAGGGCGGCACGGAACTCGGGCCGGGCCCACTCGACGCGCAGGAAGCTGCCAGACAGCACGACAAGCAGGCGTCGGGACGCCTCGGCAGCGCTGAGCACGCTGTCGGCCAGGTACGTGGACGCCGCGTCCAAGTGGATGTCGCGGTGGTGAAGACACAAAGCGTAGCCGCCCTGTTCCAGTTCCGCCGCCAGGACCCTGCTGACGAAGTCTTCGTCCTCGAGGCTGTACACCACGTACGCGTCGTACAGCCGGTCTCTCTCTGCGTGGACCTCGGCGCCGGGGGCCGACGCCACCCTGAACAGGCGGATTCCGTAGCGTGAATGCGCCCACAGCCGGACGTCGTGACGGAAGGCGTACACGACGGCGATGACGACGAGGATGGCGGCCAAAGCCGCCGCTGCCGCCGCCAGGAAGGGGACGTAGGCGACGCCTTGCCCCCGAGGGCCTGACGCCGACGTGGCGGCTGACGCCCGGTCTTCGCGCTCCCGACACAGGCGCGCTACCTGAGCCATATCACGACGCTCGCCGTCGGCGTCCCTGCACATGAGGCCCTGTGCCCACGACGCCGGCAGCTTCGCGACGCCACAATCGCAGCTCCAGGCGTTCTCCTCCAGAGACACGCGTGACGCTGACGTCGCTATCCGACGCAGTGGCGTCAGGTCAGCCAGCTTGTTGGCGTCTAGACGCAGAACGTCCAGGACGCCCATCGCGGAGAACGTGGCGTCGCCCACACGGGACAGGCCGTTACGTTCTAAGTACAGCTCTTTCAGGTTCTCGAGCTGTTCGAATTCGTAGCCCCGCAACTCCCGGAGCTTGTTGTTTTCCAGGTGCAGCACCCTCAGAGACGTCGCCCCGTTGAAGCTTCTGTTGTGGATAGCGTCGATGTTGCTGTTGTTGAGGTACAAAGCGCGAAGCTTCTTTTTTCCTATGAAGACGTGACTTCCGAGCTCTCCCAGGTCGTTACCGTCCAAATATATCTCGGTGGCGTCCATCGGTATCCTGGACGGGACGGTCTTGTGACCCCCGTTCGAACAGTCAACGACATTGGCCGACCACGTGTGGTCGTGGTAACATGTGCAGTTATCAGGGCACGTCATTTCGCAGTCGCAGGCGTCGAAATCACAGCAATGGCACAGCGCAAAGCAGTGGGCCTCGTAGGGGCAGAGGAACTGTGATGGGTCGAGCTCGAGCAGAGGACGCTCGGCGCCGCCCCTGGCGTGAGCAGGCGTGCAGGAGACGGCGTCCAGGTCGGGCACCCGCACGTGACCCAGCTGGTTCACGCGTTGGAGCCATTCCAGCGAGCAGTCACACAGGAAGGGGTTGCCACCCACGTAGAACTGGGGCGGCTCCACGTCCCTCGGCGTCGGCTGCACGCTCAGCGCCGCTGGGTCCAGGCTGCGGATCTTGTTGGCGTACAGAACTACCCTGGTCAGGTTCGCCTTGCCCGAGAAAGCGTTGGGGCTCACTTGTGCAATCAGGTTGTCGTTCAGGAAGACGCTCTCGACACTGTCAGGGAAAGACTCCTCCCCCACCTGTGTGAGCCTGTTGAAACTCACGTCAAGCATCTTGACGCGCGCCCCGTCAGGGTTCCGCAGCTCGTCGACCAAGTTTTTGTGCATGTCCAGCCACTCGACGCTGCGAGGAAGCAACGAGTAGTCGAAGTGGCGTATGCTGTTGTCGGAAACGTTGAGCCACACGAGACCCGTCAACTTGCGCACGATGGTGCCGATTTCGACGATTCGGTTGCCGTCTAGACGGAGAGCCCGTAGCGTCGGCACGTTGTCGAAAGCGCCGTCGTCGACGACGGCGATCCTATTGCACGCTACATTGAGAACCTCCAGAGAGGGCAGATTCGAGAACGCGTTCCGTGGGATACGTGTCAGAGCGTTATCTATCAGCCTCAGCCCGTACAACTGCTCCAGGCCTTCGAACGACGAGTTCTTTAGCTCGGAAATGTGGTTCTCACCCAAGTCCAGTGACTTCAGGAAACGCAGTTTCTTTACGCTCTCCGGCACGTCCGTAAGTTCGTTGCCGCTCAAAGTTAAATCTTGAAGGTTCGTGCAATTTTCGAACGCCCTAGAATGCACCTTTTGAATTCTATTCTTGCTCAGGAAAAGTTGATCCAGAACGTAAAGCCCTCTCAAGTGGTACGCTTCTATTACGATCAGTTTATTGTGCGACAACGTCAAAGCGTGCAAATTACTTAGGGTGTTGAAAGCTCCTTCCGCGATAACTTCGATGCCGTTACGTTCCAAATTGAGGATTTGGAGGCTGTACAAATCGTGGAAAACTAGGGCGTCCAATCGGGCGATATTATTATAGGCCAAGTTTAGAACTACGAGTCTCACCAGTCCGGAAAAGGTGTCTCTGTTGACCCAGCTGCTCGTCAGCTGATTACGTGACAAGTCTAGCACCAAGAGCTGGTCTAGCCCCTCGAGGAGGCCCGGCGCCAGGACGCCGATGGAATTGTTCTGGAGGTAGATCTGCTGGAGGTGGCGCGTGCTCTGGAACAGCTCCGGCGGAAGAGTATCCAGACGGTTTCCGGAGACGTCGAGGACTCGGAGGGCGGCGAGGCCCACGAAGGCACGATCCTCCAAAGAACCGATTTCGTTCTCCCGGAGGTAAAGCTCGCGCAACGACCTCAGGCCCGAGAGGCAGTTGTCAGGCACCACGGAGAGATCGTTGCTGGAGAGGTCCAGGACCTCGAGTCCGGCGTTGCAGGACTTGCCGGGTGCAGAGGGTCCGCCGCCCCAATCGGAAAAGCCCAGCTCGACGACGTCCTTGAGTCGGTTCCGGCTGACGTTCAGTCTGGACAGGCTGTGCAGCGGACAAAACACTTCGCGTGGGAAGGTCCATATATTGTTGTCCACAAGGTCCAAGCTCCGGAGCTCGGCCAGACCGCGGAAACTGTGCGGGTGAAAGTCCATAGTCATCGCCGACCACTCGGTGTTGTGCGTCCGCAGAGACAGGTGGCGGAGTTCCCTGAGCGCGGATAGTGCGGACGCGGGCACGTTGCGTATTTTACAATGTTCGATTCGCAGATCCCTGAGGCGCCGCAGTTGCCACAGGAAGCCGCCAGTCTCCAGGCTGCTCTCGAAGAACAGCACGTCGCTGCATTCCAGACGGAGCGCCTTGACGCGCTCCACCTGCGCCATGCTCAGATTGCCGAGGGACACTTGGGCGCCACCGATGGTCCGCACGCGGCACGACAGCGCCGGGTCTTCAGCGTCACCATCGTCGTGGGCGTCGTCGCCCTCCAGCCACTCGCAGTCCTTGAAGGCCTCGTCGGTGGACGAAGCCGCAGTCGCCGTCGCCACAGCGACGCAGCACAGCAGGACCAGCGAGAGCCACATGCTGCCGCTCACATAGCTGCTGCTACACTGGCTGGCTCCGCCTCCGGGCCGCGGCCTTATCCTCCCCTCCCCTCCCTCGATGCCGCGGCCGCCGCCAGATGGCAGGCGGGGGCGGGGCGGGGGAGGAGCCTATTCCAGTAATTATTTCCCCGGCGCCTATTTCTAATTCATTTTACTATTTCTTTGGCAGCTTATCGCTCGATTTTTCGAGCTACGATTTCTAAGTCTGTCGCGTTAATCAGTTCCTTGTTATTTGTCGTGTAGACGTCGAACGACCAATCCAAATCGACTTACTCTAGTCACTTATTTTGTAATTCAATTAATGTTCCTTAATATATTGTTATTTCGTTTACGAGGACAGTATAAATCTTATATTGAACTCTTAAAAATACAGTGGATATTTTGTGAACAATTAAATCTCAGTATACCCCAAAACAATTTGGTGAAGTAAGTGTGTAAATATCATAAATAGGTTGGAACAGCTGATGATTTGATTCAAGTTTACGTACACAATTCTTGTGATCATTCCATATATATTTAATATGTACTCTCCAAGAATCTTCAACAACCGAGACGTTTTCTTTACAGTCAACGCACATTTTGGATTTGACGGATGCACACTATTCGTATACTCATTAACCTCACTCTTACCTGGAATTCTTAACCATATAATGAGTAAATGTGAAGGAAACAAATCTAGACTCGTTTTATCCCAGAATTTTCTTGGGTGATTTGGGGAATCCAAGAGAATCGAAATTCAGGATTACCGGAAGTTAATTCTAATCTAAAGCATAACAATTGTGAGTCCTGCGGCGCCACTTAGGCTAGTTACACTTTACTTTTATTGATATTTATTGTAAATTATTATATGTCAACTACAATTCATTTCACCTAATACAAGCTGTATCTCTTATAATCTGTTTTATATCACTTAGTCATATTCCCTTCGCTGCGTTACAGTAGCTAATATTGTATACGTTGAATGGGCTTTATTAGTCATGTTTGGACTTCAAAATTTAATTATTCTGAGTGAAAGTTACGAGCTCATTTGCAAGAAAATCGTATTCTATCATAAGTTTAGGAATGTTCTGTAATTTGTAACACTCTGTATTCCATAATGGGTCCATCAGTGATTGGTATGCAATTTCTTTCGGTTACCAACGGGTCAAACATGACTTTTCTAATGAACTCGGCCAAATTTAGAACCTTTCTCAATGTAAATCCCAAATATTTACAATTAATGATATTTTTAGTTCTGAAAAAAGCGACATCGCCTTAGTGTAAACAGCATTCATGACTTCGATCCCTACACTGATACTAGAATAGTAAAATTATATTGACCGTTTCTTTTATAGTCCAAATGTGACACAAACGCGAACAATAGCTGCAAACGATAACATTCTTTTTATAATTTCAATCGGACGAAATATTTTCTCTTGAATTGATGTAAAATATTAATTTGATACGCAGTAATTATTCTATTCTTACAATTTTCAAACTAAAAAAGAAATTGTACCCTTAATGAGTAATTTTGTTTTGTGTATAGTTAAAAATCAGATGCAACACTGTTCCTGTTGAAAGACTTTTCTGTAACAACGCATAACGTGAATTTAAAAATACCGAAGTCAAAGAATATGGATTAGTCAACTTATTCTATTGTGGCATATTTTATACTGAATTATATTGATTTCTTATAATTTCTTATAATTAAAATTGGTTCCATTTGATTCTCCGCGTTGATCCAGGTTTTAGCCAGGTTTATGTGTGACCGCATGTTGACCTCACAAAACAGAATATTAATACGTTCTATACAGAGAGAATAATGATTTTGTCACAAGAGATGCGACGTGTTAATTTAATACACTTACGTATCTGTTTGAATATACGTAGCGGATGTCGATACGTTAATATTGTAATATTAACCTTAATGGATTCTACCCAACTAATCTGTAGAAGTTATTAATTCTAATGAAAAGAGTAAAATTCCCAAACTACACATCCATGGTAAACTTTGATGTGAATACAATACGATTTTATAATGCAAAAACGTTCGCATTCATCGGAACCAAATTGAAAAATAGTGAAAATATATTCAAACTAATTAAAATATATATACAAACCGAACAACAGAGAAATAATATAGGACAAAATATCAGTTTGGTGCGAAAAACGTCCATAAATAATTGTTGAAGATTAAAAAGGTTATCATTCTTTGGATGATGGTTTCAAATTAGGGTGTATTTAGCAACAAATGAGAATTTCTTTTTTTAAAATTCATCTTCATACCTTGATTGAACTGTTAGTTTTTTTTATATCTAATAACAACGATTTGAATAACAGCTGACTCAAATACCATTTTTTCCCCCGAGATATGAAAAATTATGCTGTACGTCCGGGATCTGATTTTTTTTTATTTGGAACACTTTAAATGAATGCTTAGTAATTTTATATCTATATTATTTTTTAAGTTCAAGAATATTGAGCTTAATGTACAGATAGAAGAATCTCCTACTCCTCCAGGGTAATTTTAAATATTTAGTAATTATTAAAGTAGCTTCATCAATTTTTCCCTAGTCTCTTCAAAATTCTAAGCTGTGTAACAGAATGTTACCCTATTGTAAGTCCAAGATTATTTATTTATATATTATTAATAATATATATAAGCAAGTAATTATGTGACATTGTCAGAATAATTAGAATAATTGGTAAGGAAAGGAAAGAGAGAAAGTGGATGGTTTACCTGAAATTGAAGTTCAGGAGAGGAAGAAGTTCAAATTTTCGGAGGCGTAGGCCTCGTACAGGAAGAACACAGCCCGTGTGCCATATATATATGTATAAGTTTTCTTTCATAAATGCATAGGTTATTTCTGTCCTTCGCTTTGTTTTTTTAAATTTTGTTGTACCATTCGCAATCTCTCCTCCATTGGCAATAATGTTACGTATCTGCTTTCCACTTAATATTTTACCCGTAATTGCACCTTCTGTACGCCTCAACTGCATTCCGTCCATCTAATTATCAATTTCGCTGATGCAACATGTAAGTTGTCTCCCTCTCACCCACATTCGAACCGTCCTGCGTTCCACACATGCGCTTTAGAATCTTTTATTATTATGTTTACTATCCTTTTATTATTAATTTTCGAGACAATTTTTTTTGGTAGTGCCAATATTCCTACATTTCTGTAAACAAATAAAAATTATTAGCCATTCCTGTTGTAGGGGGAAGTTGTTGAGCGCGACACTGAGTTATTAACAGTACCGATTTTTATTAAAGTTCTGGATGCAATTTGTAGTGTCGAACGTCGTGGTCGCCGAATGGAAAGTATACGTAAGGTGCTTATTGGTTCAATAAGCATAGAAACAGAAGTATATTTTAGATCAAAACATTTCGATGGATTTGGTAGTTTACAGGCCCAATATGTGTATGTATACCCAAATTTGGTTTAAATAGAACCAAATCATTCACAGTTCAATTGTTTTTTTCTGTTCGTCTTGTCATTATTATTACCGCAGCTCATTATATTTTCAGTTTCCTGTGAAAACTGGACCAATGGGCTCAACAAAGTCACGGTAATCGTCTTTCTTAGGGACATTGCCTTTTGTCAATAGATATTGCCGATTTTCTACAGTAAAAATTTCTTTATATTTTGAAAAATACGCTGTAGCAAGTGAACGGTAATTTCACTGTTAAGAAGAGACAAAATAAGTGTTTTAATCGAAATTTTTTTTTTGTAGTTAGGGCCAAAACAGTTGAGTAGTTATGAATTAATGGCAAAGATGTCAGTCTAGTAAAATAATGGACTCGGGTTATTTTCCTACAGAATGACTCATTTTATTTAGACAGTAAAATTCTGAATCATCATTAATTATGTGGATCTTACAAGTACATTTTACGAAAGGTTCGAACATTACAACAAAATTCTTTGATAGATACAATTTTTTATGGATAAAAAAATTAATTAATTGGCCTCCTGTCGTGTAGGGGTCAGAGTAACTGCTTCGCATCACATAAGTCAGAGATCCCGAGTTCGAGTCCCGACTGGGACATGGATGTTTGTGTGCGTGCGAGAAACTCTCGTCAATGAGTCAGAAATGAGTACCCATAATGAGTCGCTAATGAGCTTAAAGTTGATGCGACTTTAAAAAATATATAAAAAAATTATCTTACAAGTACATTTTACGAAAGGTTCGAACATTACAATATGAGAAATTTGAAACTTTTGCCAAGTTTATATTATGATGCAAACTAAAATTATTACTATTTTCTAACCGTCATAATTAGCCACTTTATGGTCAACAGGCAATTATAGTGGTTTGAAAATAGCAACAATATTCCTTTGAGTCATAAGAACAATTACTATATATTTGAGCATATAATTCACTGTAACTTTTGAGGACTAATAATAATGCCATTCTTGATTAGTTACAAATCTTGTATCTTATAAAATTAGTCACAGTATTTATTCCGTCATTATCAGTATAATATTAAAATGAACTTATTCATCTTGAAAACATAAGAGAATACGATGTTTCACAGTACTAATTTTATAGGATGACTGGTTAAATTAAAGACTAATCAGTATCTTCGATGTTGGATGCCATCATTTTTTCTTAGGATTTATGAAAGAATTTTGTTGTAATAATATTCTTACTCTTATCAACACACTGAAATGGTGCACTTAAATCATGCTAACGGCGATAAATGTGCCAAGATCTTAGGCGAAATTCGATTTGGTAAATATAACAGAGTTATATGGACTTGCCTATTCTTCAAAATTCAGACGCAGTATTGATGGGCGTATTATTTGAAACAACATGCGCCGCCAATATTTTATTTCCCGCAACTGTAAGAGAAAATACTCTCATTTAACGAACTGGTGCCAAACGGAAGCAATCAGACCGCAACTAAATTGGGAAAAAGCTTTCTTTTCTGAAGTTACGTGCAAACAGAAAGGACTGCTTCCTCAAAGATAAGAAAAATAGAATTTGAAGAAAGCTGGAACCTTAACAATGGTTGTTTGTAGAGAAAATATTTATTATTGAACACCCGAAGGCGGGAAAGACGACAAAGGCAGAGAAACTCGCACAGAGTGACATCTGTTGAGCGCCGCAGGAAGCAGAACAACGTACCAACTGGTACGTACTCGAACTGTACGACTATATTATATTTACGAAGGCGAGACAGTAATTCGTTACCAAGTGACGCGTAGAACGGCTACTTCGTGACTTCCTACAAGAACAAACGTCAGAGAAAATATACTTCCGAGTTAGATAACAAAAATATTAAATCTGACTGGATGAGAAAACTAGAATTTCGACAAACTGATATAGATTGATACTGTCAATGGAGCGCCAGAAAAATATCGTCATTAAATTTCACATTAAAAATAAATTCACAACTGTCTGATCACACAGTGTTCACTACTCGCGGAATAACCTCCTCCAACTATTTCTATCATTTCTTAGTGACATGATATTCTGCTGCTTTTCATGGTGTAATGGAAAATTCTGATCTCAACGGAACGATTTTTCCAGAGATTAAAATGCGTACATTGACTCAAACAAAGAAAATTTATTAAAGAAATATCAATATTTAAATTGAAAAATAACTTACATTCTTGACTCAAGTAAGTCAGAATAAAATGTTCAAGAATCAAATTGCAAATTCTTCATACAAATTGTCGTCGCTAAGTGTTATCCAATCCATAGCATTCGTATTTCGTATCAATCGGATTATATTGCACCAAATTTCTTGACAGTGAAATCCCCAGAGGGTTTTTAAAAAATATTTGTTATTTCCTGCATTTTGACAAATGGCTTCACTTGAGGAACGACTTATTTAATTATAATATCTTTATCGGACGTTTCTTAACCCATGTTTCGTAATATAGACACAGTGCTTCAAAGGTTTCCTAAACAATAATGGCCCTTCCAAACTTTCTTCACTAATTGTAAAAAATATATTTCAGTGACTGATTTTTGAAGCCACGATACTTTCACGTTTGTGAACTATCCTGTGGTTTCTCTTTTAAGCCTAACAACGAAGAAAGTATGTAATTAAATAATTGAAACGTCGTTGTCATTTCTTAATGCATGGGGGGAATAAGTACTGAGCTAATGGTGTCAGGATTAAAGTACTGCGGAGATTGTGCCACGCAGGGGCAAGCTGCTGATCCCCGTTTCAATATTGACAGATGGAATTTCACAACCCTTCATGCTCGAATGAATGACCATCTGCCCTTTAGCAAGAGATTGTTTGCCTAGCTAAACACGCTCTCGAAATGTAATCCATTTTGCCCTCCCCTCCCCCTATTACCACTTTTGTGGGCTTTGATGTTGCCGCATGGGCTAGCCACCGTACCCATCTTCCAAATTACAGCTCATGGTGCAAGAAACCTGAACCCTTACTTAGTGGCATGATTCATCGCGGCTTTGCGGGCCACGTTAAGCTTCAGCGCGTCTCATTTGAAATCTATCACCAAGCGAATCCGTCCGGCGGTCCGGGTTTAAAATAATTTTCCCTTTAAAATGGTGCAGATTCACACATTTGCCCACTTCTTACCAGGTATGAATCATCAGATGCTTAGACATTTGAAATATTTTGGAACGTATACAATTTAAGATCGAAAAGTGTTTCTGAGAAAACTGGCTATCCAGAATAACATGAACTATAGTCTAGTTGTGTCGTCTAATTCAACGATAGCACCCCTATAATTACGAAAGTCTTTAAAAATTGCGTGCTTTCACAGCCAGGGAATCGTAAAAGTGATAATCTCTTCTGAAATTTAAATATGGTTAAGGATGCGAATTTCCGATCAAAGACAATTCAGACTTTTTATAGTTCCCCCAAATGAGTGCGTCAGTCCAATTCTAGGTTAATCGTTTTCCGTTCCCAAGTAATATAAATCTCTAAATTTAATTCTCTCATTAACATAGACCTACACCGGCTATTAAATTCAAAATAAACATATTTTGACACTTATATAAAGGAATCGTCTGTTTGTGGCAGCTATATATGGTATTATTATCAGCAGAGAGTATAATCACATTATATTATATGTCAAGTGAATAATTCAATTATTGTTCCACTGCAATTCAAATACTGACATTTACTTTATGCGATATTGTTGAATGTAAATGCATTCATTGTTTTAAAATTTACTATTAGTATCTTGTTTCACAAGATAAGTATATAATTCTGGAATGTATTTATTGAATGTATATTAATGTTTAAAAATAAATTAATAAGTGAAGCGTATTACTATGTCTTGAATAAATTATTTTAGCTTACAAATGTTCATGCTTATTGATCAAAAATATTTCATGTGTATTGTTGGCAACACTTCATAACAAAACAAACGCTATAGACGATCAATTATAAACAACTAATTTCGATTCGAAAATGAAATGAATTAAATTAATGTATAATTTTCTTTGTTCCGTCGAATGCTCATGTTTATTCAATTGATTTATTTTCACTCCTTTTTTTAAAAGATAAGATTTTACATTCCAGATTGATTGTAGAAGCAGTATTTTCTTGTGATGTCGTTGTTGCTATGGTAGTTATTGCCATTAGAGCACATATGTTTATTATTACAAAATGTGATAATATTTGTGGACGACCTGCTCCCAAATATTCGCTCTAACAGCACGAACGATCTCAAACAGCAAAATAAAATCTCGACACTTTTTTGAACAAATATTTCGAATGTATACTAAGCGTTTATCACCACCGGCAAAATATTGAAGTTAGTTGAAAACATTATTTGAATTTCTGCCAATAAACGGATATATCTTTTGAGTTTTATTTGTATTGTATAGGTTAACAGCAGTACTAGCACTTTTATTTAAATTGTGTTTAAATCAATGTTCCACAACATCGATACAACACTCAAAATTCATATTATTAAATAATCTCTGTTACCGATGAGTTATTTTTGAAAATGTTAATATTAAATGTAGCTATGATATAACTGTTTACTTCAAATAAATTTAAATATATATTATCTGTAACCATATATTTATAGCAAGTTTAAATTTGTTTCTGGAATATAACTAATTTTTTATATACTTATATTACTAATAATTAATAATTTGCTTTCCAAATTGTATTGTAGTACATCTTGAGTGCTGTATATATAATCTTAAAGTGTGCATTCAGGATAGATGTGTTATAATTTATTAAACTTATCATTTTTGTACCCCTTCTACAGATTATTCATAGAAGATAGTTTGTGAAAGTAATATTACCACAATGCCAATTTCTAATAGAGAAATAATTCAATTGAGCTTAATATTACTCTGTGTCCCTGCTCAGTATTTTTTGACATCAAATTTAGGGAGTGGCATTGAAAGGTCGCAAGCAGTTTTACGTATTCTAAACTTCAAGAGCTTAAAAAATTTTAAAGAAACGTGGCTTCAATGGGACAAGTGGAAGGATTTGTGGAATACCTTTATTTCATCTGTTTTGAAAGGTGTGTTTACCATGTGTAAATAGTAAAAGAGTTAAAAAACAATTCATGATGGACTGATTATTCATTATATAATACTGCATGTATATTTTTGACAATATTTCTATGTATTTTCAGCACATAGTGTTTCCCATTTAATTTTTACATTATTTTTTGTCAAATGTGATTCCAATTTAACTACACCTAAAAAATATATGATTCTTCATTTTGTTGCTAAAATTGTTTCAAAATGCTATATTGTATTTAAATCATTTGTGAAATACAGTATTTGAGAGACATCTAAAATGATATCATACTATAATGAATATGCTGAAATGCTTTTCCTCCCAGTTTGTGTTCATTAAAAAATAAATTAATGAAACTTTTTTTATTATTTTCTGTTATTTGCAGTAACTTTTCATCCTGCATATAGACAACTTAAAACATATTCAACAAGCGATGAAACATCTCCAGCTGTTGAAGTTATGGAGTATCGGGAGAATAATGGTTACTTTGGTATGTCACTCCAACCAAGAAATGAAAGACCATATCATCTGAGGTTCAGAGTTGGACAAGTTGTGAGGCACAGAACTCTGGGGTTTAGAGCTGTAATTTATGGTTGGGATCTTACTGCAAAGGTAATAAGTATATTATAGAAAATATTTAGAGCTGAATACATGTTATCTGAAACTGATATTCCCGGAAACCTAACTTTTTTGTAGCTTGATTAGTTAAATTAAATTAATTAAAATTTGTGTTTGTCTTGTATAAAATTTTGGTTCATGGTGATAAAATATTAAAAGAAGTGTATTATATTAAAATTAAAAAGCTGTCCTACATAGAAATTACCATAAATTTGATCACAACATTTCTGGTTGATAAAATTATTCATCCAATAAATCCATTTTTGGACAGTATTGAAAATTCTCTTAGTTTTTATAACGTTTTTAGACAGTGTCTTTATAATAACATTAGATTCTCACTTAAACCACACGCAGTGCTATTTCCTTTTTACATTTTCAAAATCAAAATGTTCTCGTCAATATTAACTCTTCATTCTGGCATATCGAAAGAAGTACATTTGGTAGTTGATGCATTGATCATGATAGTAACTTTCACCATGATCACCAGAACTTTCGAAGTTTGATAAATAGTCAGGCGAATGTGTCGGTGACACCCATACAAGAAGTGTATTCTGATTTTCATGTGTTTCCTGATAGTCAGTGAACAATACACTATATTCTCTTGAGTCCATTTCATTAGCCTGCATACCAGTGTGGAGAAAATATAAGAACTATAAATCTTATTTAATTTTCAAATTACTGCAATCTATTTACTTCAATTTTGTAAAAAAGATTTCAGACTGTAACTTTAAATTAAATGTATTTCCACATTTCTGAATGTAACCATATTTCATATTACATGTTGCTTAAATTTTTGTAATTTTTTTTCTTCAAAACTTGAGCTTTTTTTTACTTTTTCAGGCACCCGAACATTGGTTGAAACGAAGATATGGTAAAAGCAAGGTAAGAATAATTTGTCTATGAACTAAAACTTGTAAGTGTAATATTTACATAATAATTTTGTTATTAGCAATATTATTCTGTTTTCTATTCAACAAACTGTAAGAGTAGCTTATAAAAACAAACAACAAATTCATAATAAAGTTTTCAGCGAACGAGTAGGAGTGTTATGTAAAGAGGAAAAGAAAAAATGAAATTGGCACTTCAATAAATGAAAAATCATGTCCATCTTCCAGTTCAATATCCATTTTTTTGTGCTTGAGATGAAAAATTTAGATTACAATCAAAATCCTCTTGTTTTAAGTCAGTGTGTGCTAGAGAAATTTAAATGCTCTGGAAAGGAAAAGTTAAATATAATTACAGATAATGGAAAATGAATTATTCAACATTAGGTATTAAATTTGATTGTCTTTGTCACATAATGTTAAGAGTTTTTCTTATCACCTCTATAACCAAATGTGCTATGTGAATTTCTTCACTCCTACCAAGTGAAGAAAGAAAACATGTTTCAATGTTTATGAATGTTACTGACATAATATTTAATCAATAAAAGTATTCAGAATGAATGAAGAAATTGAAAATTATTTATATTTTAGTCAGATAAATATTTTTAGAGGTCAAAGAGATTGATAGTGTTTCTACCGATGTTATCTGAGTATAATTTCAACCCCTTACGGCATGGGAAAGGAGCACCCTATAACAAATGATTAATTCTACATTAAACTCTGTTTGTGCAGGACAAAACTATGTAAAACATTTTATAATATTCCAGATTTTACGTGAATGGCCACATTATGCACTTATAGTTGACTCAAGAGATTGGAAATCTTCGCCTACTATGTATGTTGTTCAAGAACAACTTGAGTTACTAAAAAGTACAGAAGTGAGTACATGAAGTTAAAGGGTTAATTAAGAATGATTATTATTATATATGATTTGAGATGTTTAAAATTCTTTGAAGACTAGAATAGTTTTAATTTTTTAATCTGGAAACTTTCAAACTGTTCCAGAAATACTGTTTAGTTTTATTATTCCTAGTTTATTGAACCATTATGTATAACTGAAGTAAATTTACCCTAGATTTTTGTCTCATATTGAATTTGTTTATTTTCCAGATCCATCATCCTAAAATAGAAGAAAATTTTAAATACTTTGATGGGGCACAGTATATTCCCAAGAAAAAACTTCAATCACTTTATCCCAAAGATTAATTGCATGTACATATGTAGTGTTTTTTTCACTTGATACTCTTAAGTTTGTTTTTTATGTAAATAAATAAAAGTTGATATTTTGCCTTTAAGTAGTCTTCATGTCTAGCACCTTACCTCATTTAAGAATTAAATAAAATATATGGATGCCGATAATAATTGTATACTTTTCTAGTGATTCAATTTCGATTTTACCTTGAAATGTGTGTAAATAATTCTTTAGCTCCTTAAAATTAGTCTGATACATATTTCTTAATTTTATTTTCTGGCAGCACAATCCCTGGCCCATGTGAACCTTCTGCTAATATTGTTACACTTTCAAGGTCTAAATAATATCTGTAATACCTTTAAGTGCTAAATAACATGATGAAGATAAAATGTTATTAGAAATTATGAAATTTTACCTACAATTAACACTATTATCAACTTAAACTACTTTAGTCTCACAGTCGGTCAGAGAAACTTTCTCTAAACCAGTCATATTGATGAGTTCAATCTTATACTTCATGAGAAATGTGTACAAGACTTTATACTACTATTGTATTAAATATAATTGGTGGAATACATAAATTATGAATAGATAGGAAAACATTTGTTAAAGATATGCAAAAAATATTATAGTTTAACTTTAGCATCAATATTACTGAAGAAATTTTAAAAGAAAATGTGAAAATGCCATGCCCAACAAATCTATTTACTACAGAATGACAGAAGCTGAAATAAGCATGTACTTTGTACACTTTATTGAAATTATCAATTTTATATATTAAGGGTGTTACTGATGTCCTGTGGTTTCCTTGAACTGAGACTGAAAATAGATTTAATATATGTTGAACAAAATACAAAAATGTTTACATGTGTAATCTTTTTAACAACAAATACTGCTTCAATTATAAGTTGCAACAAATTTACATGCATTATTTCAGCGAGATAAAACCCCTTGATGTATACTCTCTTTCACAAAACCGTATTAATATTGTTTCTTTTTCATGCTAGTCATTATTCACTATCTATAGAAGCACTTCAATTATTCACAGGGATATTTTCATTTTAACTGGATGGAATTTGAAAGGTATGCTGTTAAAGTTTGGAACGGTGTATTGTTTAATTTCACACTCTCACATCTCTGAGAAAATTTTACAATTTTCAAATCTCAATTAGAGTGCAATTTTAAAATACAAACATGGTGTATTTTTATTATCATTATTATATCTATTCGAAGCCTTGAATCACCATTCATATTCTCTCCAAAATGCTGCAGTCGTCAAGCGCAACCTACCAATAACCTAATTCTGACTGTTTTACAGAAGCTTCCACTTTAATGACAATTTGTTTCACATCTAACATTTTTTGCTTGGCATCAACACAACTAAATTCAGTGGCTTTTTTTGGGGGGGGGAGGGGGGTCGCGACTATTTTATAGGCCTCCTAAGCGGATGAGCGAATGTGCAAATTCCTCTTGAAATTCAGATAAACATTCTCCTATGACGTGTTCAAATACAAAGTAGATTTTTATTAGCATTCCCTTTGTCCAATTGATACTTGTTCGTTACACAGTATGTGCTTGCTGGTCAAATTCAAACCTATATTTTTTATATTGATTTCGCATCAACAGATCTGGTTATTAGCGACTCGGTATGGGAACTGATTTTTCGTTGCAACCAAACATCCATGCCCTCGCTGGGATTCGAACCCGGGACCGAGGCAGTCACGCTGACCCCTACACCACAGGAACAAACCTATTTGTGCTTTCGTTACGTTTTCTAAAATTCTTGACAGATTAATCCGTTATATATCCGACGATACTTCAAAGGCTACTTGGACTGCATTAATTATTAATTCCTTGCTTGCTTGTCGAATTCAAACCTATTATAGTTTATACGTTTTGTAAAATCCTTGACAGATTAATCCGTTATATTCTTCCGACAATCCTTCAAAGGCTACTTGGACTGCGTTAATTATTAATTCCGATTGATGCGGTGGATCCAAATGATTATTTCACGTGAGAGAGTCCACGTGTCTAGGCCGTGCCTGAGCTGCCGTACCATATGCAGTTTCGAACGATGAAGACGTTTATGCCACTGCTTTTATTGCTGCTGTTTGCCGAAGGATATTTGAGCGAAATTCACAAAGACGTGATCAACACGGCAATACAACATTTTATCGGACGTGGCGTGCGCTCGGTGGTTGTGTATGCTTGCACCTTGGCCGGTTAGTACATAAATTTAATCAATTATTTAAAAATCCGATCGTCCAGTGTGACGTTTCTGTTACTAAGATCCCCTAAATACGCCTTTCCTCTGATGGTTTTTAGGTTATTACTTACATACTGAAGAACAACACAAGTGATTTGGAACGTGTGCCTCTTTCTTGTTTACTAATCTAATTACCGTTTAAGCGATTACTCGTGTGCGTAAAGATAACCAACTGCTGCCTATGCAAATTAAATTCAAGATAAATTATCGCCCCGTTCCCCCGCCGCACACAAATAGGGAAAACAACATGGTCTTACACCTATTTGTATTCTATAGAAATTTTGTTTAATCAGCTGAGGTAAGATATTGTTTCACCCTGACGAACGATTTAGCTTCCACGTAAAAAATTGTACAATATTTTGTGGTTAATTTTCAAAGACAGTTCTCGATGGACCTTGCAAGGTTTGATTGTTTTCAGATACTTTGCGAGTCATGAAATTTGGGGAAGCTAATCTGAAGCTTTGGTCCGGCTTAACGCTTCCCGACGCTAACGCAACAAGCAACGCGGGAATTTTCATCGACCATAGCTGCCAAAAAAACAAAAAATTTCTACTTGAGGTAAGTTTACGTATTTTAGGCCTGGGCGACTCAAACTTTTGATAAAATTTCAATATGATTTTCATGGCAGTTGGTTGAAAGGCGAAATGTACGTTCGCAATATGAACAGTGCGGACTAATACAAGAACGCCAAGACGACCTAAGATAATTGGAAAGTGTGTTGAAGTCGTCGATTTGGTTTGCGAAAGTCAACCATAATATTTCCGCAGCCTTTCCTAAAACTCGTTGATTTGAAACCAGTCTCATCAACCCTATTGACTGTTGTGCTACTCTTATCTTCACTCTCCTGCACCTCTACTATTTTCATGGACAATTATTCTTTTTCAGATCTAGTTACTTTCGTAACCCCACCTACTTGTGTTCGAATTTCTGTGTACAGATACCTATTTGAAATATAGGATTTGAAAATATTTAGGACTAAGCCTCTTATAGCATAGGCTTCCAGTTTGCCACATAGTATGGAGTGGCTCACCAGGTCAAATGCCTTTGACAAGTCCAGAAATGTTCCTGTAGTTTGACATCCATTATCTAATTTGTTATAAAGTGTGTGTACATATTCTGTTACAGCATCTATCGTAGATAGCCCTTTACGGAATCCAAATTGATTGCTATTAAGTATGTCATTAGAAGATAAAAAATTAATCAATCTAGTATAAAGAACTTTTTCAAGAACTTTGCTTCCTTTCTTGAATATTGGTCTAATTAATGAAGTCTTTAGGCAATTTGGAAAATTTCCTTCACTAATACACAGATTTATTAAATTAGTTAGTGGTTGTAGAATAGGATGGTAACGTTGTTTTAGAACATATGTGGAGATTCTACTATATTTTGTATTGAGATTGAAGTGGGTTCTCTTGGTGATCATGGATTAAATCCTCCACTCCTGGGTTAGCGCTTAGAGTAGGAAGCTCAACTTGGTCAATGCGAGCAAGGTTCGTTTATTTCGACCTGCTGTGTGGAGTGCAAATCGCACAGAGGTGCTTGCCCGTTTCCTCAGTGGAGGAGGGAAGGCAGTAAAACGGATTGATGGAGCTGAGGATGAGAGAGCAGCGACTCATCAAAATAATCGCTTTCTCATTGGTATTCCGTCTATATTTCAGTTTGTGTAAGATGTATATTTTCTGTTAAGTATTTGATGGTGGAAGTAAACTCGTAATAATGACAATTAAATATGATCAATTTTCATACCATCAAATGTCGTTCCGTGATCCGGAAAGTCGATCCAAAGGTAAACCCGACACAACCCTCTCGAAAATAAATTTAACACATAATAATAAGTTTTTTATATATAATATTTGTTGAATTTGGAATGTAATGGTGATGCGACTGTCCCAGAGCTCGCAGGAGCGTCGCCTGCTGAGTGGCCGGCTGGAGTGGCTGGTGTGGAGTGTGGAGCCACTGCGGGCGTCTGCGTTGGACGTCCTGCAGCTGAGCGTGGCGTCGCGACTCACGTGGCTCTGGCGCGGCTCCCAGGGAACCCCCGTGGCCACGCTGCTCTACAAACTCCATTCCTCCGGGCCGCTGCGCTTCCGCAGCCCGGGCTCCTGGTGCTGCACGGATCTGCGGGGCCTCCGCCTCACCGCAGCAGCGGTAATTCTCCCACGCCATCTCGGCGAACAACGAAAGAAACCGAACGTTGAAAGTGAGGTCTCCCAGTCACATATGACACCACGGAGGAACTTGTCAACTAGGAAACAAAACGCCTCTTATCTCCCTCCACAAGAAAAGAGCACACCATTCTTCAGGATAAGCGGATAAGTTTCCACTTCTACCATCCACTGATTGACTCCCGTTCCAAGGCCGAAAAAAAATTTTAGATCCTATTTTAGGCAGTTGTTGTACCTGTCAGTTTTTGCTGTGAATGCAGGGTAAAATTGTAGTTGGTCAAAGTCTTTTTATCATACCTCTGTTTGGTATCCAACGATAATTACTGCTCAATAAAGAATACATATTTCAGGCATGATCTGCAAGAACAGTTTATATTTTGGTTAATCAGTATGAAGTGATTTTTTCTCACTCTTTAATTCTTGCAACCAATTCATCGGTGGCATATCATAAAAATCTAGAATATATATTTATATCGATTTACGTGACACATTGATAACTTGACAACCTACAGAAATATAGACATCGTGAAGGAACTGTCAATAATATCATAAGTACTTTATTGATGTTGTCATCATATGATAAATTTTAATGTTATACGGCCACCAACCCTAAAAATTCACGTTTAATTGATTTTGTTTTTCTGTTCCAAGGTATACACTCGTGCAGAAAATGACAAATCGTTATCCGCGGCCATGAAGTTCAATGAAGGAATTGTCCAAATTCTTCAGAAGATGTTCAATTTCACGTAAGTAGAACAGAAAATTTACCAGATAAATGGGGAGCGGGGCGGTAAATAACGACGTTTAACATGTTCTTAAGTCAAATATTGAAGCTGGCTTTTCTTGAGGTTCGGAAGATTCGCAGCTCGAGGTTACAGCCCCGGCTAATGTATTCGTGAACTGTAACCACAATTAGTCTGACTTTCCTCTCGAGGGTTACTTATGTGTCTGTATTCCACGCTCACCAAAATGTTCTGCAGATTGCAGACCTAAGGTTATCTACAATAATATGCTACAGACCGATTTCGCTAAAACTTTCACCTCACTGGACGGGCAAAGGAAAGGCTTACTTCTGCGCTTCCCGATTTTTCAATTAAACGTTTCGCTTCTAGATTACATGTGGTGACTGCAGACTCGGAGAAAATGTTGGTGGAAATGTTAACTGACGGCAGAGCTGAGTTCGCTATTACTTCTATGACACCTACCAAGGATCTCCTGGACAGCGTCGTGTTCGTAGGACCAGTTTGGAGAATAAGGTTCGGAAAATGAGCTTTTCCTTTTTCAAAACTTTTACGCCTTTCTTTTCGTACAAACTACATCCAAATCCTGAAGTAACTAAGTTGAAGTCTACTATTTTGACGAAGCTTGGTTAAGTTGAGATGTCGAATGGACAGGACCGTGGCGCTGCTGCGGCATAGCCCACGCGGAGCCGCGACGGACGCGCTGTTGCGGCCGCTGACGGGGCGCGCGTGGATGGGGGTGGCGCTGCTGCTGCTCTGCCTCGTGCTGGGCCTCCGTGGTACCGTGCGCGCCCGCCACCTCTTCGGAGACACGTCGGTCCTCGACGAGGACTCGTGGAGCTCCGCCCTCGTGCTGGTCCTCGGGGCTCTCAGCATGCAAGGTCAGAACTCCACCAAAAATATTTTTTATAATTCGCAGGATTACCAAACTGGTACACAAGCAAAAACAGATTGGATCCATGGGTCATAAATTCCAATTTTTCTCCCCTAAACTGAACAGTAATTTCTTCACGTTACCCAATATGTCCCGACTTGACGTCTGTTGTCAGGAACGTCGACGGACTCTCAGCAGCTGTCGTGGCGTTTGTTGGTGCTGCTGACGTTCGTGCTGTCGCTGTTGCTGAACACCTACTACTCGGCCAGCATGACCGTGGCACTGCTGTTGCCACCCCCGCCGCCCGTGCGATCCGTCCGGGACCTCGCCGCCTCCTCCTCCTTACACCTCGGCCTCGAGGAATCTTTATACATGCACCACCTGCTTACGGTACGAGTACGGTGGGACCTCGGTCAACGACGCCTCGTATAATGACTTACTCGGTTAACGACGAAGAAAAGTGCCTCAGTAAAAGACTCCTGTTTACCGATCTCCGAAATGCGCGGGAATATATTGTCGCACTCCCGTGGCGTCAACTGTGAAGCTCCGACTTAGCTGTTTACATTCTCATTTTATTGTTTTATTAAAACTAATGTTGATAAAACATCAATATCAATATATATATATAGCCGTATATATATATATATATATAGCCATATTTTTTTAAAAAAGGCCCATATCTAAACTTCTCGAATTCCTCAATTTTATTTTAAAAAAATGATGTCTCCGTGTCGGCTCTTCAACAATGGGAATTAACCGTCGTTAACCGAGGTATCGGTGTATATGAATAGTCGCTACGTACTCTTCTTGCCACGTTTCCGGTTCAGAGGACGACGGAGCCTGTGCTGCTAAGGCTGGTGGCCGAGAGGCGCACGTCGCTCGTGAACGTCCGCTCGGGTCTGCAGCGCGTGCGTCACGACGCGTCCTTCGCCTTGGGCGCCGACACGGCGTCCTTGTATCCAGAGTTCGGAGAGACGGATCGCTGCTCCCTGCACGAGATCCCACTCTTCCCTCAGGAGGATTCCATGCTGCCACTGTCCAAGAACAGTCACTTTGCTGAAATACTCACCGCAGGGTAAAGAGCATATGTTGTTAAGACGGAGTAAAGTATTTTTCTAACGCAATTAAATAAATTATTTAAATATTCTAAAAAGATAAATTATTTTTATTTTTACTTAATATCGCGAAAGGTTGTTTCTCTCGTCGTGCAAGGAACGTTCTCTTTTTTATCCTGGTCTTTTTTTTTGTCCCTCGGCTTTACATTTCTGCTTCCTCCGACAACTTTTCATTCTTCTTTTAAAAACAATATTTTTAGTTTTGCTTGGTTTTGGTGCGGCGCAGGATTCGGGCTATGTGGGAGACGGGGGTGGCCCGCAGGTTGCAGACCAAATCCCTGGCGGTTCCTCCGCTCTGCGTGGGGAAGCCCCGACCGGGGGAAGTTCACTTGCAGGCTGTAAGCCCCGCCATAGCATTGCTCGGACTCGGTGTCATCGTAGCAACGCTCATTCTCGTGCTGGAGAAGCGTATCTTTCGGTAAGATTTTCCCAAATATTTGAATGACTTGACAGTTACAATCATTTACCAAAGAAAAAAAAAAGTTTAAATGTTCACGAAACCCCTCTTACTATTTCACTTGCATAACTCGCTAATTAAAAGAACGATTACTATAGATTCCTCTAGTTACAGATTTCAGTTCATCTGGTTTGTTCCTTCATTTGCACGGTCACGTTGTGGCCGCCATTACGACAGTGAATATTAAGTATTTTACGTGTTAATTTCCTTTCAATTCTCTCTCATTTATTGTTTATTTTAGGATTGTCAAAGTTGATAATTAAATAACAAATTATTCAATTGCATTTAATTTAAGTGTATATAGTGGTTTAACAATGGTACAATTTATATGATCAACCAATAAGTAATAGTAGGACTATATTATATTGTACGATGTTGGAGTACCAAAACCCATGAGGATTCTCAAAGAATATTTTCATTTATACTAGAGATTCCATGATGCAATATGAGATTCAAAACTATAAGGGTCTGACAAAATAGGGAACCTGATCAAAACATTACATGCCATGTGTATGAAACAAATAAAACCATAAGGCTATTTTTTCTTTATAGGAAAATGACTGAAGAACATCTAATGGAAAGTCAAAGAAAACTAGATATATCTGCAATCATGAGGAGGAAATTTAAGAAAAGGACTAAAGAAACTCAAGCAACAATATTAAGGCATCTCTTCAAAGAAAAATGTGTCTAACTCACACAAATAAATTTATAAAAACACATTTTCATAAGATGGAAAAATGTATTTCAATTATATTTTAAGAGTTAACGAGAATTTTAAAATATTTTTTAACAATAACTTACATGATTTTATAAATAGATATTTATATTAACCAACTATTGCAATTGCATCAATACACACAAACATTTAACTTTTTGTTCACTAAATATGGTATTTTTTTCTGATGATTATAAATTTACTTCTCTTTCTTTTGAACAATAATTGCACAATATTTATGGAAATAATATTTAAAATTCATATACTTGAAGAAAAAATTAGAATTTTTGACACTTTGTGAGACTAAAATATTCTTACCATAATATTTAAGATAAATTGGTAAGCTATTGTGTGTGCTGGTGATCGTTTCAAAGATAGGGTCACCTTAACCTCACAATAAATGCATTTGTATACATGTGCATCAAAATCTTATTCATCATATGGAAGTGGATACACATAAAGCACATAAGGAACAATGTGACAAGGTAAAATAAATTAATTAACTCGTTCAGACAGGAAAGAGACAGGGTAGCTGATGTACCTTAAATCTACAGCCTGGCTTGTCAAGCTGTTAATTTAATCCAATATATATATATATATATATAAATATATATATATATATATATATATATATATATATATATAATATGTATTTCAATTAATAAATAACAGTACACTTATATTGTAAGCAGTTGGAGTACCAAAACTTCACAACCTTATTTTTAATTATCAAAATAAATGATTTATTCATCAACATTATGAAATATTGCTATATTAAAACTTTGTACAGATAATGTGCAACACAAATTTTAAGTATAGGAAACATTTTAGATAATTCATCAGATATAGGCACAAAAGTTTAATTCAAAGTACAATATTTAAAGTCTATTTAGTAATGTAGACACAAATGAATCTGTATCAGTAAAATGATTGTAAATAAAATTAAAATTTATATAGAAAATGAACAACTGTATTTCTGAATGTAAGTTTCCTTTTACATTATTATTTACAATAATAAAAAACCTAAAATTATTTTAAAAACTGCTGCCCAATTAAGTGAGAGGATTACGCAGCAAAAGCAGTAACTGAATAGTACATGAAATGGAATGCATTCTGATATCATGAAAATTTAAAGAGCATGCTAGATCAGCTACTTACACCACATATAATTAAAATTTGTTAGAATTGTTGTACCCATCATTCCTAGTGTTATAAAAATAATACAAATAAAACATGCAAAAGTCAAAAATAATTTTAACAATGAGATAAATAACAGAATTGCACATGTGCAAGGAATTTCAATGATGATAGGATTCACTGAATAAAATAAACAACACTGCCTACTGAGAGTAAGTGACTTATTTGTGTTGATCACAAGGATAATTAGTTTTTACTGTTCAAAAGTGTGTGGATTCCATACATGAATATATTAAAGAATACAAAAATGCATAACAACATAGTTAAAGTAGATTTAATTGTAGTATTGCTTAGTAATACAACCATAAAAAATAATGTGTGTATCAAAAATAGGTCAAACTTAAACATGTTTTTTAAAACACACTGAAGCAGGAGTGATGAATACAAACAAAATACAAGTATTTTTTCATTACATAATTTCTTACGTAGTACAACAATATACAACTCACATTTACAATTCTCAACTAATATTAAATTCACAATTTTCACAAATTAGATCATTCAGCATTTAGTAAAGGAAACACACTAACAAAAGGTTACCCTTAAAGCTATATAAAAATAGTTATTTAGTTTTTAAATGCTTTCAGAAATTTACAAAGTGTTCCACCCAAATTTTTAATAATTTATATATTTTACATTATTTGAAATGAAGTTTTATTAAATTGATGACAACACAATACACCAAAAGAAATTAAATAGTTTTATAGTATCCTTAGGCATTCAACTACTTTTAAGAATAATATGAACTAAGCTCTCGTGAAGTTATATACAGACAGGTTATTTTTTTATATTTCTCTGTAAGACACACATAAAAACACTCAGGAATTATACTAATAAACATGCATATACAACCCTTTTAGGCAATTTGTCCCATAAAAAGTTCCATAGAATTCATCAAGCTGTAAAATGATCTGATATTTTTTATATCAGTCTTATATTTAATATTCTATAAATAATTATAATAGAAATTTGAAACAAAAATTTACCATCTATTATATTTTGATACTAAAACTTTTCTTTTCACAAAATTATACTGAAGTCAGCTGTTTTATTATTTATTAAAAAGCATTATAGTTTGGGATTTCCATTGACTAATTTAAGAACTACAGAAATATGTTTACATTTTCATCCTGTATTCCTATACAATTCATTTCCATTTCTATCAATTGTAGAAAGGAAAATTCAAACACATTCTAATTATTTGGCATATTCAGCTGTACAAAAATCTAATGTTTTGTGGTTTAATTATATAGGTATATTTAAAATGTTGGGTTTTATAGAACATTATCAATCAAATACAACAATACAATTATAATTATTAATTATTTACATGAAAATATGTAGGCCATGATTATTTATAAGTTATTCAATATTATTAACATAAAAGTATATGAATTACTAATCAATTCTGCTGAGAATAACCTTTTTGGTGACACTGCTGTCAGAACAGAAGCAGAATTAAAGGCCAGACTAGAACAGATAGAAAAATTAAGCAGAAATTGTGTGGCCATTCTGCATTTATTGAGGTATTGTCCCAGTGTATGTAAGGAGACAGAATAATTGAGTCATTGCAGATTGTCCACCTTTAAATAAAGCAGTGATACATTCTCAGACTTCTGGTCAGATAACATAAATTACCGCTGTGTATTTTTCACTCAATAAGATGTTACTTCAAATAACTCTACGTATTGACACAGTGCTTTATATATACTAATGTATGTTTTCTATGATAATAAATTCTCCAGTAATAGAGTACTATGACAAGCATGTTTGTGCTGCAGCTTATAATTTTGCATTTGTTAGTTTTGTCAATTCTTTGCTAAAATAATTAATTTGTCTTTAACTGTGCACTTTTGATATAGAGTTTATCTACAGAAGAAGAACAGTCCTCAATAGTGAACTATTGAATGTAATGAAATCACTGTTCAATAATGTGAAGACAGTAATGCTTTCAACATGGTAGAAATTATTTTAATGTCTTGAAAAAATCTAGCCTGTGTTTGTAGCTCAAAGCATGTGAGATACTTTTATTTGAAACCAATAATATTATTGGCAGAAAACTACAGTAAATTGTAACATTAGTAAAGGAAGTGATATTACTACAGCATGTTTACCATTTATATTAATAGCTACCATTCAACATTATTGTTGAACAATTGTTGTATATTCCAATAATGTTAGGAAATATATTGAAGAATAAGTACATATTCCGATTGTTTGTAATTTCATTACAAAATAAAGATCTATTTTCATTCAGTTATTCAATGTATTTCTTTAAATAATTTGTGATTTAAAGTTTATAAACAGAACAGTGATAAAAATTGATGATATGGCAAATTGTTTATTCAAAGTAGAGCTAAAATAATTACTGCTTTCATATAAATATAAAATAATAAAGCCTAAAAATCACAAATAACATTATTTATATAGCAGATAAATAATGGAAGCAAAATAACTGGTTGAATTTAAAACACATTAGATATTTTAATAGATTATAATTTTCCAATATTTGAACAGAAAGATAATCTCTCAGGTTATTTACTTTAAGCAAAAAGACAATCATTACTAAAAGTATTTCGACAGAAGTTCAATAAAATCTAAAATCAGAGTAGTAATTATCCATGTAAAATAAAAATACAGAATCAAAGAAAAATATTTTTCATCACACCAAGTGCAATCAAATATTTTCACGATTTTGAATTTGCTACTTTAATACATTTTGCCTGATAATATGCTTCAAATAAAGTCATCAATATATATAAAGCAATACATGAAATTTAAAAAATAAATGTTCATTGATAACAATCCGTAAAATGATAAATCCTTTCCTTAGAAATGGACATTCATTCATGGCACATAATATTCTTGATAAGTTAAATAACATCAAACTTTTAATAATTGCATTATGAGAATTATCATAAAGCAGTCTGAATCATTACAGTTCGTAAGGAAACATCAATTAAATAATATGTAAAGAATTACAAACTATCAAATATAAGCTCAAGAATAGTACTTGCTTGTGGATACATTTCAACTTGAAATTTTAGTATACATCCATTAACAAATAATCCTAAATAACTTTGTACAAAAAAACGCTACTTGATTAGAAAGAGAATGCTTAAAATATATTTAAATATTAATATAAGAAAATAATAAGTTGAAACTAGATAATTAATTACTTTAATGAGTACTATAATCAGAAGAAATTTAATTCTGATAAAAGATGTAGAAAAGATTTTCTGCAAACAGAAAGAAATTTATTAAAGTATATTTATTATAAATTACCGACCTTAGTTATTAAATCACGGAAAATTGTGGCCAAGAAATTCTCCCACATTAATATATTACTCTTCTTAATAAATATCACTTAATTTTAATGTTTATACAAAATATGGACAAAAAAAAGTAAAATTTCAGATATTTTCCCAAAACTTTTTCAGTGTGAACAAGTTGGAGCAACTCACAGTCTGCACAGACCTGCAACCAAAATTTTTAATTCTTTCAAGTGTTACCTTAGTTCTTAATTTTATAAAAACATAACAAACCTGATTTCTAATAATTCATTCAACAAGTATCTAAACAAAAATAAAAACATATGCATTACTAGTAAATGCCCTTACTAAACTATCCACTTTTACCAGTGTTTCTGTAAAGATGCATTTATTTTGAAATCATTAAAGGATCATGTGCTAAGCTAAATGTGCTTTCTAATGAGAATATAATGCACATTATTCATTATACAAATTTTATACTTATTCATATATAGTATTTTATAAACATTACCACTCTCATTTGGTATATACCATATCAAATTTGGAAATATGTACCAATGAAATTAAGGAAATATATATTTCAACATAGTCAACATCTGAGCCATAATTTTGTGTATTTTCTGTCACCATGTGACATAATACATCAAATGAATGGTTCCTTTACATCACACTCAGGCCAAGACTATAAAAATATTTTGCACAGAAACACTTTAATGGATGTTACATTACAACTAAATGTCAAGCAAATATATTTTTTAAATGTTTAACAACTAACTGAAGCCTTAATGAAGCCAAGAAGCTTTTATTTTTTTTCCAATAATTTGATATTAATTATGACTGACATGCACAACATTAGCAACATGCAATGCAAGATAAACATTCATCACCACACAACCTTAAAATTCTTTGCATATTAATAGTCAAGTACAATCTATATATATATATATATATATATATATACACACTAGCACATTTTAGAAACTTTTCATTGTGATAGTGTGTCAGAAAACTTATCTATCCAACGTAGTTTGAATGTTGAAAAAGCGAAAACCCCAAAATTAAATTTCTAATAGTATGCTCCCGCCAAGTTTCTGTCCAGCTGTGGACTTGCATGGAATGGTTTAACACTCCTTCCTGAAGGAAGAGGTTGAGAGCCTCCAAAAATTTGAAGAACTTCATTCTGTTCTTCACTACACCGTACTTCATTTTCAGGTAAGCCACAAGCTCTCTCTCTTTCCTTTCCATACCAATATTGCAAATATATATATATATATATGATTTTAGTAAGGATGTGACATTGTCAAAAATAATTGCAATATTGGTATGGAAAGGAAAGAGAGATAGGTTGTGGCTTACCTGAAAGTGAAGTGTGGTGTTGCAATAAGGAACTGAAGGTTGTTCTTCAAATTTTCGGAGGCTCTCAGCCTCCTCCTTCACGAAGGAGTGTTACACCATTCAGGCAAGCCACAACCTATCTCTCTTTCCTTTCCATACCAATATTGCAATTATATATTTATATATATATACATACATAAACATACCAAATGTATAGTTAAAAAAGTTTGTATCCTTTTTGCTTTAACACTTACTCTAGATGGAGTACTTCAAAATCAATTTTTACTACAAATTTATTATCTAAATCTGCACCTTATTCACAAATAGTTAGACAGGGAGTATATTTATGATAGAAAACTTTCGTTTTGTATATCACAAATCCTTTTTATCTGAAGTTAAAGGTCAAATAATGAGAACCCTTTCAAATACTTTGTACTGTGCCATTATGAGCATATTCACAATAGGATAAGATCACAAATAGCTCATCTAACATGTGTGAAATAAGGGGATTGGCAGTTTTAGTAGCAGAAGTAAGAAATAGATGTTACAAAATTTGAAAGTTTTAATAACAGTAATACCATTCCAACTTAGTTGGGATATATATGCCAAATGTTGGACGATAGAATTAATAATTATGAGAACTCCAAAAGTTAAGTGAAAGGATGATGCACAAAAGACTTAACAGGTATATGGAACATGAAGACACCAAAGCATTTTATAAATGAGAACAAGAGTCTGCCACATTCTTTTCCATTTGGGACATTTTTTGCACAACTCATTATAATAATCTAATAAAAATTAGTTCAAAACACTGATCTCATCGTTGAGAAAGTTTATTTTCCAATGTTGAAAAACATAATATGTAAATATTGTGCAAGTAATATTTATTATGTAATAATCACGAGTGTAAATAATGGGATATTTGGATTAAGATATTGAAAAAATCAGATATAAGGTTCACATTTCTTAAACATAGGATATTACAATGGATTGAACAGAAATTCTTGAAAACAACCTAAGTTGGCAGTGACTTGAGAGTTAAAGTAATTTTGTCCTTTCTTTCCAGTGCTCCAAGTGGGAATAATGTAAAAAGAGAATATTATCTTAATGAATGAATGTGATAAGTACCATTTCCTAACATAACTATTTAAACTAAAATGTGATCAAAGCAATTTATAGTTTAGTTAAGACTATTGTATTTACAGAGTGAATGAATTTCTCTCAGATTTCCAACCAGGTTATACATTTAATCGGCGATGTTTCGACGAATGGCACAATCATCTTGCCCAAAAGAAATTAATTCATTCATGCAATTCACCGGTAAAAACCTCAAACCTAAATATATACAGAGCATTTCAAGAAGAAGCAGACATTCATTAAGGTGATGCAAACTTCAGAAAATCATACGCATTGTCAATGCTTTTTAAGGTACAAAACTTTTAAACACTTTTAATGCTCATGTGACACATTACTTGCTCACATATTATGGAAGATCTTTACTTATTGTGCAATTGTGACATTACCTTTGCAAATGATGCTAAAAATACACTGACAAATGTCAATGCATTTTGCAGCTCTTGTAGACATATAAGTAAAGATCTGCTGTAAAACATGGCCTATGGTCAAGTGATTCATCATAATGTGAGGTAAAAAATTATATCTTGAAGATCATTTGTAAATAGTGTTTGTTAATTTGAAGTTTTACTATAAAAATGATAATAAAACTAATAATTTTTAAAATTTGAGTAAAAGGATTCTCTTTAAAAGATAAAGGAAAAATGTTTAAGCTAATAAACAATTTCAACAATTCCAAAATATTTCTCAATTATTACTAGAAAGAACAGTAGATATTAGGTTATTATATTTATTAGATAGTATAATATAAAAATATAGTAAGTAGATTTTACTCAAAATTCATGTCCATAAAATGGTAGATTAAAGAGAAGACAATACAAAAATTGAAGATAAATCACTACAAAAGTTAGAGTAAAATTAAAATACAAAAGCACACATGGAACGGGGATATAGGTTAACTGCAGAAATTTTTATAGTGCTTATTATGATATTTGTGCAACACTCAGATCATCAGAGATAGAAAAAAAATGAAAAGATATAATTATAGAAATAGTTGTTTATACGTCAGCATGCACATAAGGAAAAATGATACCTTAGATTCCATTTTTTATTTTAATAGCAAAATGCTGGCAATTGCAACAATAAAATATTACCTTATTCTATTTTCCAACTGAGGACCATAAAGGAAATTATAGGCATATGATCATATAATTAATATAAGTCTGTCTAATTAACTTAAAGACACATTAAAATATTATAAAACAATTTCTTAGCTGAAGAGAGAATAAAATAACTGATTATATTATAGGAGCTGGAAACACAACTACTATTAATATTAGTAATTTAAATTATGAATGGTTCCATATCACCCACATTATGAATATAAAAATGAATAAAAAATCAAACCAATATATATTTATAACGAAGAAATGCAAGTTTCTTTCAAAATTAATGATCATTTCGAAATGAATAAATAACAGACAATGAAACATAACAATAACTTTCACAATTACCTATAATATTACAATATAACTGTTGCAGAAGCATTTAAACCAGTTAACAAGTTAGATATGTAAATACAGAAATAAAATAATGAGACATATATTTTCATTTTACACTGCACCATGAATAATAAATTACTTGGGTTACTCCGAAAAATACACTAAAATTAATAATCAATATTACAGCCAGCACCCAAAACAGAATGACAGGAACACAACAAACATCCTTTGTTAGATTATAACTACCAGCTATAACATAATCTTAGACAGCAGCATTATGTCAAAACTGCAATTTGTTCAACATCACAACCATATTCTTGCAACAGATAAAATTTATTTATACAAAAATAAAAAGATTGATATTAAGTATTATTCAATTTCTAGTAATATCTACATAACATCTCCAATAAGAAAACAAATATGATCTACTTCAAAACACTTGTTCAAATAGGTCACAGTCTATGATAATGATAATACTAAACTTGTATCATTTTTCTTTTGTATTGGCAGTTACAAAGCAAAAGTTTTTTATGAATAAAATGAAATAATGAAAATAAAAATATATATATTATGAAATGAAAAAAACTCTTGCATGTCAATTATAAAGATGTAAGATGTTGAAAATAAATAAATAAAACTTTCATGTTAAAAGATTTTATTGTACTGCAATTTGCATGAACACAAATTTCATTTGACTAGAATCACAATACTGTTGAACAGGATATGAGTAGAAAAAAATCAAGTCTTCACAATATGGTCCCTGGAACAAAAATAAATAAATTCTGTAAAATTATTCTAATAATCAAATCAAGATAAAAAAATAAAGGAAAAATAATATCTAAACAGATGCCAACATTTATTTTCCCATTTTTATTTAACTTTATTTGCTATGTATTTAATCTATGGCATAATATACTATATAATTTGAAGGAGATAGTGTAACTAAATAAAATTTTAAAACATAATAAACTTTATCATTAGTTTATATAGAAAAGAATAAAAAATTAAGCAAGTAGCATAATCATATTTAACTAGCTGCTTTATTAATAATAGAAATTATTAGCTTGAAAGTTTGTTTTTAGAATCCAAATTTTACTGAAAATAATCCTTTATGCATACAATATTTGATATAAATAAAGGTAAGAAAGACAATACAATTTGACTTTTCCAACCCAAAACTAGTTTGCAGTAATAACAGACCATATTAAGAGTTTTGTTCAATTTCATTCAAAAGTTAATGTTGATATGGTATCAGAATTATGGCAAGAAGCAAGATTCTGTTTCAAACAATAAAAGTGTAGGCCACCCAGATAGTAACAAACTACTTTCATTGTCAGATAATGATATAATATACAAAGAAAATCGTAAAAAATATAGTAATAAGTTTCAAAATGTACGCATAGGCTTTAATCATTGAAATAATTTATAAATGAGGAAAAGGAAACTTCCACTAAAGTTTAAGTTATGTATGAATATTGATAGTTTTATAATATCCCACAGAAAATGTTGAAACAGTCATCACAACTTTAAGGGATTAAATGCAGTATGTTAACAGGGAACACAACAGAAATCTCTCTGAACATTACACTACTCTTTTTGAGGTCAGTTGGCAATCTTGTGAACAAAAACATCCAAAAATCACTGGTATACTGAGTTAGTAAATTAATTGACTATTTCAACAATTTATAATCATTATATATATTAAGAAAAAACCTATCAATTCCAATATTCTCTGGAGCTTCAGTTACTATGACACAATTATAGAAATTGTGAAAAATTATTCTCACAATTTATACAAAAGGTTAAGCAATATAAATATGGTTATCAAAATATATTTACAGCATACTGAGTATACCATTTATGATACAATGTTGTGTAATTATATATAATTATAATGTTTGAGATGAACTCAGATATAAGTTCTAGCGTAATTTGTTCAATAAAGTTCCTCAAATACATAACAGCATAAAATATTCCTTTACTGCACTTGTTATTGTTACTTTCTAACATACACTTCAAATATTTTTTAACACTCTGGCTTTTCATATTACATCAAGACTTAATGTAAAATATGTGAATTTTACATAAAAGTTTAAATTTACTTGTTAAGCTGAACACATGTTCATAGATATAGTAAAATTCTGCTTCAATGCAAAGTCAGTACATTAAGAATTGTGGCAATCAGAACATTAAGACTAAAGCTTGGCGATTAGATGAATTTGGGCTTGGAACTACACACACACATTTACGAATAACATTTTTTAATATTGGCGTGTTATTATATATATATATATATATATATATATACTGCTGATAGGAATAAACTGTAACATTTTCTAAGAGCAAAAATAAGTTTGGTGAACATATTCTTTAAAATATGAGCACATTTATAAATATTTTCTAGAGATTTAAAATATTCATTTGCAGGACACATTTTATTGCAATGTCATAACAGGAAACAAAATTAAATACTTCATTACTTTTAACATTATTGTGTTTATAGGAAGTAAAATTGTCTTCAAAATTAATTATGCTTATTTTAAAAATAGAATATACAACATGCATGAAGTGGCTGAACTGTAAACCTGTTATAAGGGAATATTTAATTTTCTAATTTTTCTAACAAGTGATTACCATGCACACAGTATATCAACATCCAACACAACAATACATATATCGTCATTTAGTGGTGATGTTGTCAACAGAGCAATGCATTCTACACCATTACTTGTTTGACACAATGTATCTACAGCATTAACTACTTTGCCTCACTGGATCTAGCACTCAGTGATTAGTGACTATGATGACTGGGTACCTCTTGCCCTCATGTTCTCTTGTATCAGCCCATTCTCAGGATTTAATTGCCTCATAAATTTTTCTAGCTTGAAACCTAATGTCTTCATTCTTGTGTTGATTCATCAAAACAAACACTTTACTTAATATTTTCTCCTGAATATTTACACCATAGATGGCCGCATACCTGCTGAAGAGAAAATATATTAGCTAAAACATTATTCTTAATATGATTTGGAATGTTTAGAGAGCAGAACTTTTAATTCACAAAACTTCAAACTTTATCTTGAAAAACACATACATGGATTTGATTGATGGATTATTTAATCTATTTTAATTGAACTACTCATAAGAATTTAAATACATTAAGGAACATGCTACTTGTACTTTATCTATTGACAGTTGTTAATCTTACATTTTTTTTAAAGAAAAAATCCCCGACTTCAATTATAACCATTTTATATAAAGCGAATGTGTTTGTAGTAGAAATATTTTCAGGATTAATATATGCTTCTATTTACTTATTTCTATCAAATTCATGACCAAATACATTAAAAGTGTTTACATATCCTGCTTTGATTTTATGGCAGAAAATGGTAAGACAAGTAATACAATGAATGTTAAATGTGTAGATTGATTCTAATCTTGTTTCTTGAATAATAAATATATATATAATTGCAATATTGGTATGGAGAGAACAGAGAGATAGGTTGTGGCTTACCTAAAAGTTCCTTCTTCAGGAAGGAGACTGAGAGCCTCCAAAAATTTGAAGAATTACCTTCAGTTCCTTATGGCGACGCCGCACTTCACTTTCAGGTAAGCCACAACACCTGTCTCTCTGTCCTCTCCATACCAATATTGCAATTATTTTTGACAATGTCACATCCTTACTAATATAATTAATATATATATATATATATCATATCTTAATCTCTTTCATTGAACATTAATATTATTTATGAGGGATATTTATTCGTACCCCCCGTAAAAAACTTTCTGGATGAGACAGGCAATTGTTTGAAAATTTGCACAGCTTTCTAAGAAAAACTGTAAGGAAGGTTCAGTCATTGATGCATTTTAAAACAGTATTACAATAATATATTGTGCAAATACTTCTATAAATATACTGCAAGTTTCTATATATTTCTAACACTGAAAGAATATTAATCATGAACACAAATAAGAAAAAATTAATAAAACAGATATTACATTATCTTTAAGAAAATCTTAAAATGAAGATGAATTAATGAATAACTGTTTTTGGAAATAATACTAACATTGTATCAGGGGATGCAGCTTTATCTTCTGCAGGCAGATCAATAGTTGGATCCAAATTTTGATTCTTAACAACTGATGTGAGATTTCCCAACAGACTCACAACACGCAGCAAAATTTCTTCATTCGTAGTGGGGTCCAATAAGTAAATTAATCTCCTAGGAGCCTGAATATAAGTTAAAATTCACACAATTTTAAGAGGCATTGAAATAGTAACAGATAAGTTTACACACATATTGTAGCATATTCTATGAGAATTAATGCAGTATTGAAATACATTAATGGTATTAGTAGTATATGTGCTCATTCCTATAATATTTTTGTACTTACATGAGCTGCAAGTAAACTGGGAACCATATCTTCATTACTAGACAGATTCACTAAGAGCTTCAGTGCTTGCAACTTAATTTGTGGTGGTGCTGAATCCACAAGGTAGTACAGTGTATGTAAAACTGGGTAAAATTCATCGTGCCACTCTGACAGAACAGCAATGTTACTCAATGTCAGTAATGAGCTTAGCATCAGTGGCTCACACTGTTGTTGCTTTGATACAAAACATATGAGTATTGGAATAGCATCCTAGAAAAAAAAATTATTACATTCACCAGGTAGTATCATTTTATCAATTTGTAAATATACATTAATATATGAGTGACATCAATGGATTAATATTAATGTACAATTTTTATCTGCAATGTAAAGGTTAAAGCTAATATTAAATTCATTGGAATTGGAACACTGATTGTATATTACCAAATTGCAAAATAATGCTGACATGCAACCAATTGATTATAAATTAATTTAAAAATACACATCTAACATTGGTCCTTTTAATTTTACAATACATCTGTAATATTTTTATCTACAGCTTCAAAATTTGTTCATAAAGAAAAATACCTTAAGCTCCTTTTGATTGTCCTGATTGAGAGCAAGATTTCCCATTGTTCTCACAGCAGCCAGTTTCACAGCTGGTTTGGGATGAGTAAGAAGATTTTTAAGCCTAAATAAACCACCAGCTTCTCGTAGTGTGTCCTGAAATTTTGTTTAACTAATTCCATTACCATTATTCAAACAACTCCTCAATAAATTGTTAACAAAAAATAATATAAACCAAAATTTGACAGGAAAAAGTTACCCAATGAATTGCATATGACAATTTAATATCCCTCCTAAGCTCACACTGAGAAGTCAAGCATCTCTTGAAAATAGAGGAAAATTTACCTTCATATTCTGTCTGACACCTTCACTCTATCGCTGTTGGCACAAGGAATGAGGCTAGTATTTCAGAAATTTTGAACTGTTTCTTCTCCAACCTGGTGACAATGGCCCTTAATATATAGGAAAGTAATTCAAATTTTTGGTTGGCATATAGTTAAGACCTTCTCTCCTGACACGGGGATCAGACCCTCGAAAATTTGTAATATTCTCTCTCCTCAGCCCGACTGGGCCAACTATTGATTTTAGGTAAGTGAACTTCGCTGTCTCCATTTCCTATCTAAATGGATTATTTAAGTTGACCTCTTCATATTTTCCTTAAGTGTTATATATATGATTGAGCAAGCAACCAGCCGATAAGACATTCACATCTGTTCTGCTATAAAAGGGGATTCAGGCCCTCGAAAATTTGTCATGTTACTGCTTCTCTGGTGACTCCAACTTTTGAAGTCATCCACTCTATGTCCCTCTTTCCTATCCAATTATATTTTTAACTACAGCACTAATTTTTTTTTATCAAACTGCATATCTCACCTGATTAGCTGAAAATGAGCCACAATTTTTTATTGTGACCAGAGTTCTTTCCAAAAGAAGATCGTCATTGCTGTGTAGAAGAGCTACTAAGCTTTTCGCTTCCTGTTTTGTTATGACTCTACAAAATTTAAAAAATAAATTATCTTGAATTAATTTCAAAGTAATTTATACAAAGAAACAAAAATAGACTTATTAAATTTATATACAAGATATTTTACACTCCCTCTTTCCAATTTAATTACCTAAGTACATGAATTTAGCCTGCGAAGAATTCTTGCTTACCTGTCTCGAACGCTAAGCGAGTCAAGTCTTAAACGTAGTTCATCTTCCCCATCTCTTAAAAGTTTCTCAGCCTCTCTACGGGTCTCTTCCTCATTTTCTCTTAAACCTTCAGGACTGTGATGTTTGGACAATCCTACAGACCGCCTGAGTGACCGACGAGACCAGCGCCTCTTAATAGGAGATCCAACAAGTTCACCATGTACAGATAGGGTTGACAAGTTTTCAGTTGATCGGCTAGCAAGAATATGACGAACATCCACTGGACTCAGTATTCGAGGAGAGCTCCATGGTGAACACTAAAATTTTAGACATTTTGAATAACAACAGTGGTGTAGCACTCTATAACAAATTTGGTTCTATATACAACCACATCAGGCTGGCTGTCATAATATTTTCATTGATTTGTTCGATACACAAATATTATTCAATAGAACCAAGAATAAATTATGTTAACCAAATGACATGTTTGAGTTTTAACTCATATTGAATAATTAATTATATTATATTAAATTATATATATATAATTACCACCAAACATATTTTTGAAAGCAGATATCACTATACTTGAAGGTGCTAATTCAGGAAAATGCATTTAATAATGTACTTAATAATATGCCCTTATCACTCAATGGTGGATATAGAATACAAATTTCTTCCCATTACAAATTTGACCATCCAGTGGTAAGAAAATGATTTTTTAAAAAAATGTAGGAATAAGGGCGTAAGTATGAGAACACTCAATACTACAAATTTCTGAATACAGATATAAAAAAAACACACCTTGAGCCTTAGCACGATTAATATTTTAATTAAATTTAACAATAAGTTGTTATAATTTTCCAACAAAAATTTAAATATTGCAAATACTTACAGATTTAACTTCCAACACATTCTTATTTGTAATAATAAATAAAAGTCCATGCCTTTTTAACAGAGCCTTACTTTTCAATCTCATCAATATCACATTAAAAATTATTCAGATAATGAAATAACTACAGAAAATATTAATCTTAATGATCTTAAGTGGCTAATGCAACATATAACTACAACTCTAAGCCGATAATACCGCACTTTCAAATTTCACTAAAAAAGTTGCAGCATTAATGTTTTACTGACATGATTATTCCCGTAGCTACACTAAATGTATATTAAACAGAGATCATATTAAAACAAAGATTTTGTGATGGTCACCTACAAATTACATAAACAGAATGAGATGTAGGTATACAGGTTCTTTTTTTTTTTAATTAGATGGCTTATGGCCCAAGTATTTTTAATTTTGAGATTTTACTGACACTCACTTGTAGACTTCTGGGACCTGGCACTGGACTATGACGAGGTGAAGGTCCAGCAGCTTGGATAGCCAACATTGTATCAGTGAACATACGAGCTCTGAGATTCAATTCCCTTATACGCTCCTGCACTGTCAGAGGACGAAGTATTATTTTTCCTGATCCACCTAAATCCAAGTTTCCTAGAAGGACATCGGTTTGAGTTGTCTGTGACAAACGTCTAAAGTAAAGGCGATGTTCTTCTGGAAAACCTGAAATGGTAACAAAAACATACTCAAAGGATACATTTCTAGTAGGTAAAAAAATAAAACAACCATATGTTTATTACACAGTTTCCAATAGCCATTCACACTCTTAACCACAATTCCAAAAACTTTGACCATTGCTTAACACTCAAGGGTTCACCAAGTCCCCCCACAAGCCATTCCACAAAAGCTGACATCCATCAGCGAGAACCATCATTATGACCTAGGCTTAGACCAGGACTTAACACCCAATAACGTTTTACTTTCAAATGAGTCTTTTGCTTTTTTCTTTCTATCTTTTTTGGAGGTAACGTTTCTCATTTTTCATATCGATGAAAAATAATTGGTCACTTTTCTCCGACAGATCGGTAATTACATTCAAAATTGGCAGTAACATCTTGGAAGGAATAAATTCTGTGTATGGCATAAAAAATATCAACCAAGGGGATGACGCGAGTGTAAATAAAATGCCTGGGAAGTTAGAAGTAATGTGTCAGAGAATCCAGGTGGAGACCCGAGAACTTAAAAGTTTCATTTGAGGCCTCTGGTACAAACTGCAAAGCATACAATATTAAGACCTGTCACCCTACTAGAAATGTAAAAAATAAATCCGAAGTTAGATACTGTCTATCATTCCATTACATACCATATAACATACTTAACCTAAAATTAAGGACCCATTGTCGCCATTGTACAAGAAACGTAGTTCTCAAATTTTTCGAAGGTATTATCCTACTACCTTAGAAGATAACTCGTCCAAAAATCTGAGAACTATGATGACACCAGACCACAATTTCAGATGAACCATTATTAATTCTCTCTCTCTCTCTCTCTCCCTCTTTCCTATCCATATAAATTATTCTGACCACGTCACATACTTTCATTATATATAGGATATTATTTACTGTCTATTTATCATCTTAACATACTTAAATATACATATAGCCGACCTCCTGTGGTGTGGGAGTCAGCGTGACTGCTTCGCATCACAGTGGTCCCGGATTCAAATCCCGGCTAGGGCATGGATGTTTTGTGCGTGAGGTTCCATACTGAGAAACCCCCACTCGTTACTTCCCCAACAAAAAGAAAGTCAACATAGTACAAAGTCGCTAATAACTTTAGCGGTTGATGCGACTATAAATAAAAATAATTTTTTAAAAAAAATATGTACATATACAAAGTTCATCAGGTCAAAAACAACTAAGGAAAACTAATTTCCGACTTGAAGATCCCGTGTGTTCGTGCCGTGAAACTTCTAAACAAACCATTGGCAAATCTAGCGCATGTACGACACAGAAGATAAATTATTTATGAGAACTCGATCCACTTCTGGAGAAAATCGATTTCCGCAGCTAAAGGTTCGGGGTATTGAGAGTGGACAACTATATTCGGGAAATAGGTAGATCATTCGCTCAACCTCTAATCTATTGTCTACTAGCCTTGGGTAGGTCTGAAATTTAAGGTTCGCCGCGATTATATCAGCCTCTGGGTACACAAAGTAGGATACTGGATCTCAAAGGATTGGGTCTTTGTATGTATCTGATTTCAGTTTGTCGATCGTTTCCTTGACTTCAGTTTCAACAGATTTACAGGCTTAAAAAAATACATAAATACAAAGTAAATAGTACGCGGCCTTCTGCAGTACTTCGCAAAAACGTGATAAACAAATCGAGGTCAAGTCTTCCTGCAATAGCGCTTCACGAATGTCGTTACTAAACCTCTGGATATACATTTCACCCCAACGTTTCAATGCAATTACACTTATTTCTTGATGATTTATATACTTCCTGGAGCAATCAAACAAAATTTTTGCTCACTATCGAAATTATAAAATATAAAAGCTAAGGTTAACCATTTTAACAAAATAACACTAAAAATGTTCGTACGTCTTTGCAATTATGTTACCTACGAGAATAGGTTCATTTGTGTTGGACGACTTGAAACCTTATACCCTTCTCTGAATCTTAAGACATTTTTCTCTGATTAAGTGCAATTTTTTTATTGTTCGATTTTCATTCCTTCTCTTCACAAGTTTGGGAAGCAATTTCAAACAATTTATTACAACTTGTATGAAGAATATGACCAATATGAATCCAGAGGCAGGTGAAGGAGAAAAGTTTGAGAAAGGAGACTGATTTAGGCTACAGAGGAATGAAGGACTAAAATTTATGGCAGTAAAAACCTCTGTTCATTTACAAAGAGAATTTATAAGATATAAATATATAAGTTTAGTGTGATAGCCATTCAGGCATGAAACGTAAAAAGTTCAGCACAGTTTCCAGACAGACTAAAAGCATTTTCCATGTGGAAACTGTCTTTAAGCAAGAAAATTGGCTGTCTCAGCTCTCACATCTGAATTAAAACAGGAAAGATCAGCCATATACCTGATTCTCAACTTCACATACAACGTGAAAATTAATTTCAATCTTTGAAATATTCAGTTCCATCTGATTTTCTGAAACTTTTTCCCCTTACATACAACGGTTTACTTGAAAAAATCTTTTGCAATTAAAAATTATTTATGGCACAGGTAAATATAACTATGAAGAACCTCTTAAAATCATTATTCCAATGCAATTAAAGTACATTTCCTTGAAAGCCAATATGGCAAGAAGGTGAATACAATAATTGTGCAGGTGCAGAATGGCTACAAACAGAACATGATTCATGGTGATGGCACAAGGTAGACAAAAATATTCATCATTGTTATGAAACTACATAGCACGTTTATATATATATATATATATATATATATATATATATATATTTACATTAAATAGTTTATTGTATATTTCCATAAAAATTATAAATCAGTAATCTAACAATGGGGATTTTCAAGTCACAGACTAGCATATTATCAAGCATAGTTTTGAATTGATCTGCATAGGTCATACATCACTAACATTAATGATCATGGTGCAACAAAATCAAATCAAATATATTAAAGGATCAATATTTATCCCTACAGTTTTAAAAACTATGATTGCTATATGATACAAGAAAAAGTATGAGGTAAAAATGAAATGACAAAGAATTACCTACTAAATTTCCAATCCATAAAATTGCCCGTTACCAAAGTAATTTGAATAATATGGACAATAGTAACGAAATTTATATTATAAGTATCACAAACTAAAATGATACATTAAAATTTGTAAAATCAAGAAATTCTTCTAAAACAGAACAGACAATTCAGTACTTCTAAACGGAACCAATTACATTATATATGATAAATTCATTATTTTTTGTATATATATAAAAAACAAGTAAATACCAAAAAAGAGCACTTGCACAATTTTAAGAGTTGTAAATCCTGGTATACTAAAAAGGTTAAACATTAGTCATCCTCCTCCAAGCAATGTGGTTAAGTGTTACATACACTACACCGGGGGAAAGCCTTCGGTCATTGATGTGCTACATATTGTCATCTTACTCTACTAATATATACTTTCTAAAATTTATAATTACCATCGCCTTCCCGTCGTCCCAATTTTCGACAGAAAGCAGTCCGCACTACGGAATATCCTACATAGGCGAATCCCGCAAAAATAGCAGAACACAAAGCTACTTTGTTAATAGTTTTATCGCCACCTGAATCTGCCATTGTGAAATTCAAGAAATTGAAAATATTTCTATAATTTTCAATTAAAAACTCTGCATTGTGCAGTAAATTAAAAACAGTTACATAATAGATACAACAAATTACTTCATCTCATTCATTCAATCCTTCACCATCGAACAACTAACCCAACCGCACTAGCAGACGATTCCAAAGAAGATAGGATTAGAAGCTATTAAATTTGCATAAAAATGTTTACTAAATCTAATTTTTATAGCTCAATACTCAACTTTAGATATATATATATATATATATATATATATATATATATATATATATATATATATATATATATATATATATATATATATATATATAATAAACAGTCTTCTAGGGCCGTAATATGTCAATTAAGCCTAATTATTGTATAATTAATGTTATTCTAAAACGAGTGACAGCTAACTCTATTAAAGTAGAAAATACATTTTAATCCCAAAATAACTACTATAAACACTTTAATGTGTCGGATATATGTGGATAAAACACTAGATTTCCTTTGCTATTTTTCTTCTTTACAATCACATTAACAGCTTAAAAAAGAATTAGGAAAAATATATTTCCAGTTTTATTAGTTTTTATTAACATTATAAAAATGATTATTTAATGACTCTATTAAGTGTTGTTATTACTCGCCGAAGATGTTATCTGAATTCCATATAACATAAAATTGGTTACGATATTATTATCTTTTGGCAATTTAAAAAATGAACTCATGGCTCAATATCAAAAGGATCATTTAAATTTCCAAGCTCTAAATAAAATTATGTATCCACGTTTATGCATGTATCTACATAAATTCATTAAATCAAATAATACCTCGGTAGCCTATGGTAGATTTATTTATTTCTTCTAATCTACATGAGACGTGTAACAACACATAATAAATTTGTGTTGTGTAATTTAAACGTTGAACTTCGCCAGAATTTGTAACATAGTCTTTTCTGTTTTTCTGGCAAAAATAGATTACTGTGTCTACAGATTTCTAACAATTTCTAACACTTCTGTTTTCATTTTAGAAAATAACATT
Organism: Zhengitettix transpicula; assembly: GCA_037074705.1. Lineage (NCBI taxonomy): Eukaryota > Metazoa > Arthropoda > Insecta > Orthoptera > Tetrigidae > Zhengitettix > Zhengitettix transpicula. Next base: position 57,474,698 of record CM073595.1, on the reverse strand, counting down.
ACGCAATTTGTTTAGTTCAGATTTGTAATTTTATTGTGCTTATAAAATTTCAAGTGTTTTTGGTAATTTCCATCATAACAGGGAAATAATCTATAGTTTGTAGAATACGCTAGCGCAGCAGTGAATTCCATTTTAATTGCAGACCCAGCTAAATAGTTTTTTTTTACAAAAAAAAAAAATCATTATACCTGCATTTTTTTTAAAAAAATCTATAGCCTTTCAATAGTGCACCTTTATTAAATCTGACAAAAGCTTTTTCGGTCATAGAGTGCAGATATGAATTTACTAGTCTTATTATACTGTTGAGGGCACTTATGGAAACACTAAACTATATCACACATAAAGACTCACATGATTTCTAATAATTATTTTTGTTTTGTGCATACTGAATCAAAATAAATATTTTGACCCTTGTAGACAGTTGAACACACATTGTGGGCAGAAGAATTTCAATGAAGCATCTTATTCAAAGGGTCTGTATCATTTGATTACGGGATAGGCAATGATAATTTGTCGGTCATTGTACTAATCAGTCTCTTACAAGGAAAAGTCACAAAAATGTTAATTCAAGGAGGCTAATGACATAAATGCTTGCAATTGTGTTAACTCAAGGGAGAAATTTCAGACCCCATCAACCCTATGGCAATAATAGTGTGTGCTAAAATAAAGTCATTAAATAATCTGCTTGTAAATATTTATCAATTATGCAAAATAAGATTATCCAGCTATTTAATATAAAGCATTCACATTCTCTGCATACTGTGAAAGGTGATCAGTTGCTTTGTTAATACACGAGTAAAATGTCATTGCTGTAGCTCATTACAGAAAAAGAATTGTCAATAATGGTAAATAAAAATAGTGTCATAAAAAACAAAATCTTTAATCAGTAATATCAAATGGTACAACAAATTAAAGACACAAAGTTTAATCAAAAGATATCTTTATCATCATCTAAAAATAGAAAATTACACAATTTTATTTCTGTATTACAAAAAGTTTGCTGCATAAATTGCTTTTGCAGATGTTTAGAACATTAACAATGTTTTTAGAATTTTTATTAAGATAGTTACACAATTCTTCTATAAAATGAATGCATACTTTGGCTTAAATTAGGCTGATTGTTACAGAGTATCAATGGATTCATAGCAAGTATCACTGCAACTACATGTTTAATACTACTTTAATACTGCCAAGTATGATCATTCATTAAATGTTTTGAACACTATCAAAAGTTTGTTTCAGGTCAAGAATGTTTCAATTACAACTACTACACTTCATAGACTTCTATAACATCTTATGTTATACATTGTTAAATATTTAGGCACTGATGAATTAACAATATTGAGCTGGCAACCCTCAATACACTATAAAAAGGAATATTTAATTTGTCAGAGTGAAATTCTTAAATATTCACAAAATTCTGAACCAGGATTTTTGGTGACAGTAATAACAGTAATTAAAAAAGTCTTCTATAATTGCACATTTTGTTTTAGCAAACGGTAAAATATTAATGTAACACAGTATAAAGGAAATTGTATTACTATCATTCTCTGTTTGGATATTTTATTGTTTTTATAAATTGCAGAGTCATTAAAATGATTTAAGTACATATCACAGTCTACTTCCGGAGCATAAATTGTATTGCAGAATGTTTCAATAGCTTGTATGCATCACACACATTCATAACCACTGGTAGGATATTGAAAGTTACATCATAAGGCACTGATAGATTGCAACACATCAAAAGGTTCGGACAGCTTATTCTTATTGACAAAGGAGTCAAAAAAAATTCTAAATCTATCAGATTGTCCATTGTTTATCATAGAGTAAGTTATTAAAGAAGGAAGAAAATATGAAGTTTTAAACAGAGAAAACTTCATTTTCATGGGGGAAACCCTCACAGAGCACAAAGCACTCAAAAACTTTTGCTGAAATAACACAATTTAATTAAATCTATTCCATAGTTAGTTATTCAGGTTTCTTTACAATATACTGTGAAACCCATAGCTTTAAAAATATAATTAATCTGCATTTTTTATTTAAAAAAAACAAAGCTTAAAACAATGCATCAATGTTCTAGGCATTCATAGCTAATTTGTGCTGACGGAAGAAAAGTTTTTGAATATGTCAAACAGCACGGGTCAAAGCTCCACATAGATACATGCCCCAAATTGTACAATTTTATTGACAAATCCCAAACTCCTACAGTCTGATAGTCTTCAATAGCAGATTCTCTGGAATTGCTCTAATTAAGTAGGATTAATTTTGTAGAAATGTTCAGTCTTGTATCACAGCTTTGGGTTTTATCCCTAGAGATGAACATTTTCCTAATGTTCAGAACTCTGTTTCCCCCCCCCCTTTCATTCATCGCTTATTCAATTACAGAAATAGAATATGTGATAATACCCTTACCCATTACTGGGAAGCTTACGATGCACTTTAAATATTTTGTATACACAGTTTACTTCTGAGACTCTGATTGGAGCCCAGAATATTTCATACCCTTGTAAGCGTTGCAGGCTTTGACAACTTCTTGAAGAATATCTTTTGTCAAGTCATCTGGAACTGGTGGATTACATGTGATCATATGCAGCCGGCAGCTCTCAACACACTGAAAAATAAATGTTTAATTTATTTGAAACCAGAAAAAACTCAAATTTTGGCAGAAATGTTTTACAATAAGTAGAATATTAAATACTTTATTCAATTTTGTTATGCCTTGTTGCTTATATACTTGTTCAAAATCAGTAATAAGTTGATTATTTTTGGAAGCTATATGTAATAACTTTGCTAATATATTCGTTACAAATCCTCTCTTCAAAGAATCTGAGGAAATATGTGGTTTGATCTCATATGGAATCCGTTCATTTGAATTTTCAGACAGAATGATAAGACACCTGAAATCAAAGCACTTATATGTATATTTATTAACCAAAAATTATATAAGTAAAAAAGAATAAATCACTCAATTATTGAAAATTGAAGAAACAGAATAACAAGTTTTTTACCGTGAACATTTATATTCCATCAAGAAATAGACTTAACCAGATGACAGGTTGAAAATTAACAAATTTGAATTGTAAGTGACGCCGAAATTATTAATATCCATGTCCATGGTCTTTATTTCTGTATAATATATTTAAAATAAGAATGCCAATATTTTAGTTTCTCAAGAAACATTCACAGTTTCCATCTCAAAGAATTTGAATCAAATATAGTACATTTTCTAACTTGGGACAATACCATATATAGGTAGGTATCCACTTACTGAAAGGTGTATAAGAGATATGTAAAGGGAAGGTCTGCATGGGAAATAAACATGTTTTAAGCAAAGGTTTAGACTATTATAATGAATATACCTTCTCTATGCAAATTAACCATTTATAGATGACTTGTAATGTTTTTATTTATATTCCATTAACATTCAGTTGAAAATTTGGTGACTTGTGATTGTTGCAGGAGGAGAATAATTATTACTCCAATGAGTGGGTATTGCTGATGAAAAACATAATATATTTCTAAGTATTGTAAAGTCTTCAAGATTAACTTAATAGTAATGAATTTGAAATATGTTATTTCTGCAACTCAGCATTTACTTATTTAAGGTGAATTAAAAAGCTGGAAATGATATGTGTTCTTATCTTCCCCACTTAATCAACAAGCTTATTAACAAATGCAAATACATTCCGGTGTATTTCTACAAATAGAATTAGGAAAGACAAATGAAATTGAAAACTGACAAATGCTGCAGATATAATTTGACAAAGAATAAAATGGTAAAAGTATTAAAATTTAATAAAAAATCTTGACACACAATAAGTAAGTTCAATGAATATACGAGAAGCAAGGATACTATCATGAGAAGTGGTTTTCTATACAACACTTGGGAAGAATTGAGATGAGGATATTGTAAAAAGTCAGAAAGTCATTTTTAAATTTTATAGGTGACTTCACAAATATGCTATTAAAATAGTGCCTAAAAATAATTAAGGCACAACAATAAACCTTACCAAGAAACAATTTGTTCCTGACTAAAACCACATGCATATTACAAAAAAATTGAAAGTAAAAAATTTCTAGGTGCCACAATTGGAGTCTTAGATCCATCCCCAAGGTCATGTCCCATTTTTTCCCCTGATATGTGTTATAAGAAGTTGGATAGAGAATATATTGATTCCTATGTCTTTTTTATTTTGTATCCAATCTCTATTAACCAATCTACCTTGAAAATATTCAATATCTCCTTTTATAAATATAGGAATTTGGTCATACTATTTATGCTAACAATTAAATAAAATCCTGTACATGGCAACACTAACCTATATCTTGATTGAAGTGATTTATTTAATGAACAGAATGGTGATATAATAAAACTAATGACAGGACAGCCCGCTGTATCTTCAAACCAGTTCTGTATGTTCTTTTGTGTTGCAATATCTTGCAATGATGGGTTTGGAAGAAACGTAGGATGTGAGTGATACCAGCCGACAACATTCAGCTCAAGTCTTTGAAATTCCTCCATTGCTTCCATCATCGCCACTGAAATAGAAGAATAGTTCAAACTTGTAATTTTAATAAATTTTAAAAGAAACATGAAAATTAAAAGTGACAGTACCTGGACATAAATCACACTGAACCTTTGTGCTCTCACTTCGGCAGGGGGATGCCATTTTAATGAACAATGTTTTCGATTTTTCATCATAACGACCTCCCAGCAGGCCACCTGCCTCGACAATGCTGGAATGTGCATGGAGGTCCATGATTACTACAGCTTCCATTGACAAGTCAACTTTAAAGGGTGCCTAAAACAAAAAATAGAGAATCATTCAAAAAAGCTAATACCAGTATTAATAATATTTTTTATGATTTTTGTAATCCTGAATTCCATAATTTTGGGTGTAATTAGATCACAACTGAATAAAAAAGTATGACAGAAACTAAAACTAACAATAAACCCTATGGTAATGCACCTAATCAAGAAATTCTACAGTTATATACAAAATAATATTGTAAATAAAAGCACAATATAATGAAAGCTTTGCAAATTTAGAGCCCAAGGTGTCCAATGACCATACACAGACACAGCAAAATATGTGTACAAGGTAGAAAATTGCATTAGTGAAATTAAAGGGAGAAAGGAGTTCAAGACTGATAAACATATCAGACAAGGGGACTGAATATTACAAAAGGAGACTGTTGAATGAGGGAAAATAACTGCACAATAAAGTAATTATTGCTAAATTGTAAACACCTTAAGAAAGTTAAAAGTAACTACAAGAACAACAGACAGGTAAGTGAAATCTCACATACTCATTATATGTGATGTTGATATGCAATAACTTGAACTGTCAATTAATTAAAAACAAACATAAAACTGATCACTGGGGAATAGTTATATGTGAAAGTATTACTGTACAGATAAATTAAAACAATTATATTGAAATGTTTCTTTACATAACCATATAAATAATTGCCATATTTGGGCAGTGTTTACTCTGAACTAATGATCCTTTTTCTCATAAGACAAACAGATTTTTATTGTTTGAAATGTCGATTTATTTCACTACTCCTTCTTTGATACCATCTTCATTCACTTAATTTACCCCCTTTTCTTTGTTTCCTATATTTTCTTAAAATCAGACAATGGAATACCTGAATACCACCAATCAAATATTAAACCCACCATTGTCAACAAATTTCAAATCCATTTATTATCAAATGTTTTAATTCATACAGTCTTAATCCCAACATTTAGTTCTGGATTTCAATAAGGTACAAAAAGTGAATAAGATATATACAATATTATCAAGCCTTCTTGTATAGTTTATTTACATATCCATGCCAGTTATTATGGCAGGCTTAAATTTTCATTAAACTGTATTCTAACAGCAATTTTTGAATATTTCTATGCATTGTTTACTGAAATTATTTGACACCATTCCTAGTTATTAGAGCCATTTTCTTTTCCAACAAATACTTTCACCTTACAACTTCTATAATGTAATTAAACTGAGAAGTGAATGTGTTTAAGATTTTCTTCAATTTGGTGTCTATCCTATGACAATAACTACTATCATACACTACCACATACCAAGAAATATTTGACAAAAACATTTTCTCAAATTTCATGCTAGCTTGAAACAATTACAGTTTTCTTGCAATAGTATTAGTAACTTACCTATATAACACAATGTTATAGTATTTTATGCTGCTATTTTGATTATGATTATGTAAAATAAATATTGGTATACATGAATATTTAATTCTGATGTGAAACAAACTAAAATTATGAAGTAATTATATTCTATTAACAGGAAATAAATAAGAATTAGAGTAGACTCCATCAAACATCATAAACAAATTAGTGGATTAGATGCTTATAACCTGACCTCATCACAATTCTTTTTGTTTTAATATTATAGAACATATAAATGTAAAATATGTATTCAATGGCATAAAAATTGCATCACAAAGTTGGTAGACTTGGATTTAAAAGAAAATTTATTAGTTTGAGTGTACTAATAAATATTAAAATAATATCACTGCTAATCTAATGGGCAAACAATTCAATGCAATCCAATTAAATAATTCTTTTATAAACTTCGGGGGCAGGCTCATCACACCAAAAAAAAAAGTGATATTTTATATGTCCAACAACTCTCTGTTTTAAAATTATTAATGGAAAAACATACAACACATTATCAGCATATTAGCACATGTTGCTAATGTCATCAACTCAGAAACTTGTATGAAATGTTCAAAATAAATTCCACTTGCTTCTACTCCACATCCTTCAGTCCATTTGTAAGTAATATAAATTTGACTTGTCCTACTTCCTCAGCAGAGGACTAATGATACTAATAAATCTAATCTATTCCCATCATGAATCAGTCAGTTCATGGACTGTTGAACCCTTTCAAATACTACCATATGTTGTCAGTTTTTTAAAAATTATTGTAATGTAGTAATGTTTGGCTGTCCACAGTTTGGTTGGCGATGGAATTTTAGGGTTAGAATGTGGTCGATGTCAGGACATAAATTATTAGTGTCCAGATGGTGGAGGTCACTTGATTTGGGATCAAACCCCACATGGAGTTTGCCAAGCTGAGAAGTTTAAGACATTGTGAAGGATTACAAAATATATATATTAATATTACATTATAAAATAAAACTAGCCTGAAATTCTAAAGAAATTCTAGCCATCTGTTGCACTTGTGCAGAATATGATATACTGGTAAACACAATTATTAATATAAAAATAAAAACACAAATAATTTTCATGATCTTATTGAATACTCTTTGAAATATTGTGGCCTGTTACAACAATGATTCTACTGGAAACTAACCACAAATGCAAATTAAAAGGTTATTTCTTAAAATAATATAATTTATACATTTGGACTTACAGGTTTCTTGCCTTTGAACGTACTGCACTTCAGAAGAGCAATAGTTTGTTTGGACCGGAGTCTTTTTTGTGGGTTTTCGATGAACATAGTTTGTGAAGGGGTCCCATCTGCATTGTGACTTATAGTGTAGCCACCATCTTTAATAATTGTTAGAGGCACACTCTGAAATCGAGTAAATAATACATAAATATATATAATTCAATTGGATAGGAAAGAGGGATAGTGTGTGGCTGACTTACCTTAAATCAAAGGTTGGAGTCACCAGGCTAGGAAGTAATAACATGCATGTCTAAGTTTCAAGTGCCTAAGCCCCTTTTATCAGGACAGTAGGTGTAAAGTAGGAGACTCAGGCCCTCAAAAATTGACGTTACTGCTTCCCAGCCTGGTGACACAGACACCAACTGTCGATTTAAAGCAAGTCAGCTCCTCTCTGTCCCTCTTTCCTATATATATATATATAATTGTGATCATTAGTATGTAAAGGAAAGAGAGATAGTTTGTGGCTTATCTGAAATTGAAACACAGTGTAGCCGCATGGGACCGAAGGATGTTCTTCAAATTTTCGGAGGCTCTCAGCCTCCTCTGCAACTGGCCAGTGAACGGAATGGTGTAACACTCTTTCCTGAAGAAGGAGGCTGAGTGTCTCTGAAAATTTGAAAAACGTTATTCGGTCCTATGTGGCTACACCATGCTTCAATTTCAGGTAAGACACAAACTAACTCTTTCCTTTTCATACCAATAATTGCAATTATTTAGAACAATGTCAAATCCTGACTCATTTATATATGTGTGGGTATGTATTACTTACAAGGTTTATTTTTTTCAAATTTGCATTTTTCAGTTTCACAGATGGTTCAGCATCAGATTTAGGGTGTTCTTCATTCATGGTGCTTTTCAATACTGGCAAACAATTTTGGTTTTTATCTGTGTTCTTTAAACTTTTAATGTTTTTAGCAAGAGTCTCAGCTGAAGAACCCTTAGTATGTTTGTTGATATTCTTCTTACTTATTACTTTTGTTTTATTTTTGGCCAACGAAGTATCAGAGCCTTTATCATCGACAGAAATTTCCACATCTTCCAAGCCCTCAGTCTCTTTTTGTATTACAATCTAAAAATATATTGTATAACAATAAACAGTTAGGTTATCTTTGCTTCTCATAGGATATTTGGAAAAATATTCCTAATCAAGCAAACAATTGACACATCAAAATTTTAACAGTCTCCTTAGACATGGTCCAGAAAATATGCCTTATAACCAAGTGTTAATGCTCAGGACAACTAGAATTCAGGTAATTTGGTCCAGTCTTTCTAAACCACTTTCCACAATTCAGTCACACAATATAGCCCATAGAAAACCCCACATATTTCCACTTGATACACAGAAGTTTATACTGGCAACTCTCATACATTTTGTAAATCTATGCCGAAGAAGTCATTATCAATGCATACAATGGAACATTATCCCTCACCCACCAAAATATATTATCAAATATCACTATTCACACAAAATGCAAGGTATATATAGTTCATTAATATGTCAATTATATCATCTGTGCAATTAAAACCATTATCATTAGGGATAATATTCCCAATAAGAAAATATGAAATATGACTATAAAATAATACATATGAATTCATAGTAGTACAGAATAACGATTTCTGATAATAACAAATACTCACAATTTCTTCTCCATTTGAAAACACACATGGGCCAAGATTCTGTTTCTTTGTTTTAATTATTTTCTTCTTTGGTGTAGATTTTGCTTTAGATTTGTTAGTTCCTGGGCTTCTGCTAGTGAAATATTATTTAATTCAAAACATAAATTACTAACAAAGAATACAGAAAATAATTATTATATAAATAATATTCTTGAAAGAATACATATTCATGATGTGATATGATGTAAAGTTTACCAAATATTTAGAAGATCCTAGAGGATCATTTAAAACTAAAATGTCAGCTTTCATCATCACAAAAACAAAAGTTTTCTTAATATTCAAAGTTTTACTGAATTCCTTAGCAGTGGTTGTAACCTTTTATTGGGAATCTACAATAGATTACAAAATCTTCAATACAATGTTTAATTTCATATAAATAGAAATATTTCAATTGAATCAGAAAGAAGCGAGACTTGATTGAAGTCGTCTTATACACAACAGTTCCACAAAAAAAATGATTTATCAAAAACCATCATTAAAGAGATTAATAGAAAAGCTAATCTTTTGAGAAAATTTGAGAAAAATTTAATGAAATGATTTTAACATTATCACAGAACTGTGTGTAACATCAATATTTGAAAAGAACATAATTGAATATTAAATGTGAAATGCAAAGTAAAAAGGTTAATAATCTCATGATATAAAATATAATAAATTCACTTTTTCAGATTTTTAACTACTGCCAATAGAATGCACAGAAAGTAATCTAATCTCTTGCTTATCAAAACAAAATGCAATGTAAAGGAATTATTGTCTCCAATTTGAATGATAATAGTGTTTAAAATAAGAAAAATGAATATCACTTAAATTTTATATATCCGTCAAAAGAAAACTTAAAATATCTGTCAGAATATTTTCAGTTTGCAATGTAAAATACAAAAGTAAAAGATTCACAAGTACATCCAAATAATAAAAAGCAACAATACTTACATTTTGGGTTTCTTCGTTGTTTTACTGACAATTCTTGCATTTTGTTTATTTTTTCTTGTTTTGGAGGATTTTTTAAATGATTTTGGCAAAGCAACAGACTTACTGGGTGATACTGGTCTTAAAGGCATATCTTCCACAACCTAAGAACAACCAACATTTATTATTTGTCATTGAAATACAAGTATGAAGAATCATTCAAGCACAAGTAAATGTAGCCTTACCACTTCCAACATAGCTGGAATTTGACCATCAAAAATTAACTGTGACTGGTCTATAAGTAAATCATCAGAAAGTGAGTTGTTCTGAAAATGTTTCCTAGAAGTACTACTCTGATACTTCTGAGAATCTACATATTTTTTTATTTGATGGGCTGTCTTTGTTTTCATCCATATCTGCAAGTGAACCCAAGATGGCCCCCACAGAGACTAAAAGAAAGGACAATTTGATGGCAATTATTAAATAAATAAAAATAGAAGGTAACAATACACTATATGTCAGGGGTTATCTTCATAGCAACATTCTTTAACATTTTCTAACCTAACAATCAGCAATATATATTTTAGGCAAAAAGACCAACAATTAAACAGAAATACAACCCAACATACATAAGGTATCATTTGTCAAATGACATCACAACTTATTATTAGTGCACATTCTGCTGCAGCTGCTTCTTGGTTATAAAATTTGTTTAACATTGCATAATTGAATAGGGAAAATCTGCTGCACTTCCACCAGTTTCATCATAACTGCAAAGACTGAATGAATTAATAAAGTGAAAACTATTTGATACTTTTATAACAATATTTATTTTAGTAATATCCAAACTTGAAACAATACTTGCAATTTATGATAGGTCACCGTAGCAACATCATAAAAAAGCTTTATAAGTTTTTCTAATGACAATAAATGGCAGTCACAATGATTTTATATTACCCTAGAAGCATTTTTATTACAGATGCTACTTTTATAATGCTTAGGTTAACAATTGTTCAATGTTTTAGTTTATTCCCTTCGAAGGGTTGCCTTAGTATGTTGAAACTGATTGAAATCAATTAATACCCAAAGTTTAAACATTTCTACACAATGACACAATTTTAAACAGCCAGTTTCTTTACAATTCAATCACTTTATTTCTCAATATAAAAATATCAACTAAATAAGGTAAATGCAACCTTATATGGACAAACTTAGCTATGTATTCCATACTCCATAGATTCTATTCGGTCAGATTATCAGTACAAAATGTTTGTTCTAAGTATTTCCACCAGTTGTAAAACATGTGCAAATAATTCTCTCTCTTAATTTTTACTTCACTTTTACAATATATACTAGTAGTGTACAGTATATAACCTACAATAAGGTTTCAAGAAGTTGACTGAATGAAGAAGATGGCAATGCAATCCATCAAACCAATATGGGAAATTTTAGACTGTACTTTGCTACAAACTTATAGAAAGTTATCAAACAATGACACCAAGAAAAACTTCAACCAGAATATAAAAATAATTATTTCCTACCCATCCTTTTGCAAGTTGCATTTTTTCATCTTCGGTCCAAAAATCATCCCCAATGGAACTTGTTGCAGATTCTGTGTCTGAAGAATTTTCATTTATTGTTGTAGGAAGTGATGTCAGATCATTTAAATCCGAAGTTGAATCACATTGTGTAACGATAGATGAATATGAATAATCATCTAATAAATCTGATCCAGATATTTTTCCAACACCTAATTCAGACCATTCAACTCTAAAAATTAATTGAAAGGTTAATAACACTCAAGAAAAGAATAAATGCTTTCAATCAAAGTTCAACTCTAAGGGTCATGATTATCATATTAACAGATAAGAATAGAAAAATCTTGTACACGGTGTTCATACTAATGAGCTATCATTGTCAACTCCTAGTCAGGTACACAGCAAAAGCTCACTCACAATTTACTAAATAACATTCTTGACTGCCTAATTTTAGGACTGCAATGAAGAATGGATAGTGTCTAAATTGATCAGAAGGACAATGATTAAATTTAAGAACAGAAGAAATGCTTTCAATCAAAGCTCAGCTGTAAGAGCACCATGCAATTAGCAGAGGTCCTGGGTCTGATTCCCAGTCTGGTCAAAATTGTACTATCCCAATCTGTTAATTAATAACATTCTGTAAACCTTGAACATAAAATCATGAAAAATTTACCAAACAAGAAATGTACATACTCATTACTATCAAAATGTAATGTTGGAGCCTCATATATATCACCCATCACATCAATTTCCTCTTCATCCGACATCATATCACCTAAGTTTGTTTAAATTTAGTCCAAATTAGTCAAACCTGCTAATAAAAACATATTAATTACCACAATATGTAAATTATTTTATTTACTAACAATAAAACCAAATCAACTAAAGTGTGATGATTAGTAACATATTTAAGATTTATCCTTTAAGCAAAAACAGCACCAGTTTCTAAATTAAAAATTTATTAACAAAAGTAGTATGTTTGTGCACAACACTAAGAAATTACATAATAGTTCTAAGAATAAATTAACATTTATCAAGTAATCAAAGCTGATGAAGAATTTGATAACTATTTCTAAATTATGCCAAAAATTCTGTTGTAAACAGTTACAATACCTAAATATGTGTACAAAGAAAAAAGTTTTTTCAAACACAAAGTTGAAATTTTGGGAAAAAAACAACATTGTTATTGATATGCAAATTATATATGATATAACCTTTTATAGAATAAAATAGGAGAATGAAGTATCTTAACTGAATTAGTTATAACTTATCCTTAGAAATATGATTTCTACAAATAATGCTACATGACGTCAGATGTTACAATTCAAAAGAAAAGAAAATCTCTAAACGAAATTAATGTATAGTAAATATCTCATAGGTGAATTACATAAATTTACAAAATATTAGATAGTTGCTATAATATATATTCTATATACAAGAAAACTTAGTATTACATTTTAGAATTTACAGAAACTTTTAGAAAGGGGCATTAATTACACAAGAAATTTTATGCCCTCACATGTGTGTCATCTCAATGTAATGATACAATTTAAGGATATAAATCTATTACAAGATTCACAAGATGAAAAAATGCAGATCTGTGCTAAGTTCAAACACCTTATAAAGTTCAGATGAAAGTCATTTAAGAAATTATCCAAACATTTTTAGGACAAGGTTCAATTTCATATCCACAAGCAAATATTACAAACATCATTGTAGCTTGCATCAATTCAGATAGATATTATTATTTTCGCAAAATTATAAATTGCACAATCATGACTTCGTGTAGTTATTTCTTTACACATAAAATCACATAACATTTCTATGTACAGCCACTTTATTAAGTATTGTATTCTATCAAGTACTATAATGACCCAAAATTAAATTCGAACAGAACTGTCAATAAAGCAACATCTATCTTATTTTTACTTATTAATTACTACAAACACGGAGAAAACCATTCATTCTAACCAGATTATGTAGGTTGGAGTGTATCGTCAAACAAAAACAAGCTTCAAAAAGTTTTAGTACTTCAACATAGCAGACCACAAAGCTAAATAATGATTATATTACTCAGACGTGCTATTGTTAACGTCATATATTACTTTAAATAATAAATTGCAAAATTATTTGAAATGTTTATAACTAATATTAAAACAAATTAAATGTTCACTACATTACCGAATTAAGACGACTTCTAAGTGTGTAATTTTATAACTTCTTCACATTGTTAGCAACAATGGAAAACAATATTTCAATATTATGAAACTGTAATAAATGGAACAATTAACTTGACAATTGTTAAAATAACACGCAATTGCAAAATTTATGAATTATCCTCACAGTATTTAGCCACACAACTTCCTCACACACAGAAGCATTTTTTATGTATTTAGTTCGCTTCTGTTTCATTTAATTTCGGCGTCATATAAACAAATTTCAAATTCGATTATTCTGACATCAAAGACGCTCATTCCGGAAGTCGATATAAAATTTCCTGTTTTTATGAAAAATTTAGAATTATTGATATAATGTACTTATACAAAACGAACGTTTTTTACTGTATAGCTTAATTTGTATTTTCTGTTTTCATTATTATTGAAATTTAACACAAAATATATTTTACTTTTAATCGGACGATATCGAGAGCCAATATTCCACTTAGTCAAAAGTGATATATATATATATATATATATATATATATATATATATATATATATATATTATACGCTAAAGCATCATAAAATTATATGCATGACGTAAAAATTTTCTCGTTTACAATTCAATATTATGCCCTATTTTATTTTTCACTGTATCTTCTGTCACAAAATCACTCAACTTATTTGTTAATGAGGATAACAAACTTTCACATCAAGATTTCATTTTGAGTGTAATTGAAACATACTGTGTTCATAAAAACTGTTTTATTTTTAATTTTGTATGATGATAGTTTCTAAACATGTCAAGTTTCCATTTCCGAAAGAGACGATATCATACATATTTTCTAGGGATCGAAAATGTTACATTGTAGTATTGAAATAAGTATTGTTAAATCGAAACGTATTCGCGGCCAAAGATACGTGACCTTTAATTAAAGTAGTCCAATCAGCTGTTTTATATATTAAAAAACCTACCAACACAATAAAATAAAACTACTGGATTTCGAAAAATAAACCGTGTTTTGAAGTACAATTTTTTAAAGGCAACTACAGTTTTCGCTGTTAATAAATTACTAATTTTCGCCTAGTCATGAATGTTAAATAGTTATGCAAATTAAATGTGATGATTAAAATGCTCATTATTCACAGGAACTTGTGAATGTGCTGAATGAAATCATTATTCTCTATACGTGCTCATATTATTGCGTGATGTTTGTTTTTTGGGAATGTATTGTTTCTCGTAGCTAATATATTTTACAGTTGCAGTTTGTTTAATAAATTAGTTGCTGCTGAAGTCGAACGGCCCCTTAAAGAAAATAGGTTAAGGAATAATTACAAATTTACGAAGAAATAGGTCACACGTAAGTATGGTGTAAATTTTGATATGTTAAGTTAATAGGTATTAAGAAATGAAGTTTTTGTGTATTGTCTTCAGTTCTGGAATATTATATCACCGTATTTACTGTAATTGTGTTAAAACAATTATTTATTTTTCTTCATTTTGTGCAGAGTAATATAACGTCGTATATAGTTCGAAAAAAAAAATTGACGTACTTTTGTATAAAGTTTATTTAATAATTTATTTTTTAAAAAAATTGGCGTTTTTGTTATATATGTCTATACAATAATTAATGTTTGTGGTTAATAATAGTAATCTATTTAAACTGATCGGGATGCACACAGTTTTAATACCAGAAATATAAAACAATTTGAACAAATATGGGAGTAAAGTCAATTAACAGAAAGGGGTATATTTTAATGGCAT
This sequence comes from Zhengitettix transpicula, assembly GCA_037074705.1. Classification (NCBI taxonomy): domain Eukaryota; kingdom Metazoa; phylum Arthropoda; class Insecta; order Orthoptera; family Tetrigidae; genus Zhengitettix; species Zhengitettix transpicula. The sequence goes on along the minus strand of CM073595.1, from coordinate 57,459,205 downwards.
TGCTTTATATAATAATCTCATAGGCAAATTTACGTTGAAAGATAATCAACATCAAATTAAACAAAGAACTAAACAAATTTTTGCTTAGTAACTTCTTCTAGTCTTAAATGAATTATTTACTATGATACAATATAATTAGTCAACACTACAAATATAAAAATAGGAGACATTACTTATTGAACAACTCTCATAACATTACACGCCCAATAAAGCCACAAACTCTCTCTTTACCTCTTAAGGAAAGATCAAAAGAAACACACATACGTATGCATATAGAGGTGGCAGTTAAGAGGATTGTAAATGTGCCTAACAGCACGGGAAAATGACAGTAGTTGGGGGTTTTTGAGCCCAGAACTGTGTGATAGGTTGAAAGGAAAATTTACAGAGTTCAGCTTTAGACAAATTGGACAGTAGGTCTTTAAGAAGAGTCATTGTGAAGGTCTGGTCAAAATTATTGGTTTTGATGCTCTGGGCATAAGTAGCTATTGCAAATTTCAATTTAGACAGTTAGTAATGCATTCAAGAAGATGTTTTCTAGTTTTGTCAATGTATAATGCAGGGCAGTGCCTGTATTGAGGAGGGGGATTTGCCTGGCTTACCTTAGAGTGATGAAAGGTCGCACCACAAAGAATATGTAATACTACTACATGAGTGTATGTTTTGAAGGAAGATAATAACACCTCCAAATTATGTATTCTGTGCAACTATTATTGCAAGGTAAGCTGTACAAAATAAATTATTTTGACAATGTCACATCATCCTTAGTTACTTTTATATGTAAATTTATAAAGAGAGTGGTTGTGAGGAGTAGAGGTTATAGAAATATATGTGTCAATTAAGTTGAAATATATTTGTAGTGTTGACTGATTTTATTGTATCATAGTAAATAATTTATTCAAGTTCTTCCACATTCATAAATTTTGAAATTTTAAAAAGTGAAATTTCATTTAATTATAGGCAACAACATATCAAATTTACTTTTCATTTTAATTCCTTTCTTTTAATACATGTGTATACATTTATATGAAATATAAAAATTAATTTTCATCCCAGTGGTAAGAAATGTAATTATCAGATTTCTCTTTCATTTATTGTCTTAATAATGAATGCAGTCTTTCTCAGTGTAAAGAATGAATAGAATCTTCTCAGGCTTCTAACTGAGTAAAAATATGTTGCGCTATGTTTCGATGGCGTTCACCATCATTATTTTCTTGCAATGCTATCCTGGAATACAATGACCATAATCTTTTCACTTGGTTAGAGCTCGTGAAGATTTTATTCAATTATTGACTTGTTCAATTTATTGCTTTTTAATTTTTTTACTACCCAAAAATATTTATAGTTCAACTTGTTTTGTTAGATAACTATATTACAATTATTTTCAAGTAATATGCTCTTGATCTAAATTTTGGCATTCCTTTTTATTAGATTTTTGTGTGTGATTTCAGGCACTCTATCCAAAATGTCAGGTGGTATGGAGTTTCCCATCTTGCAAAATGACAGATTGTTACGTGCAGCTCGTGGTGAAGAAGTTGATCGAATACCTGTATGGATTATGAGACAAGCTGGAAGGTATCTACCTGAATTTAGAGAGTTTAGGTCAAAGCATGACTTTTTTACTATTTGCCAGACACCAGAGTATGCTGCAGAAATATCATTACAACCTGTGCTACGTTATGATCTTGATGCATGCATTATTTTCTCTGATATTTTAGTCATTCCACAGGCACTTGGAGTTCATGTTGAAATGAAACCATCTGTGGGGCCAGTTTTAACTCCTTTAAATTCACCTGAAGATATAAAAGATTTGAATATGCCTGTGAACATTGTGGAGAAACTAGGATATGTAGGTGAAGCCATATCATTAACACGACACAAATTGAATGGTAAAGTTCCTCTAATAGGCTTCTCTGGGGCACCTTGGACATTGATGGGTTATATGATAGAAGGTGGTGGATCAAAAACCTTATCGAAAGCAAAGGCATGGCTCTATCAACATCCTAGTGAAAGTGCAAAATTGCTCAATATTCTGACAGATGTAATTGTAGATTATTTGGTGATGCAAGCAGTTTCAGGAGCTCAGCTACTACAAGTTTTTGAGTCAAGTGCTGAATATTTGGGTCCTGAACTTTTTTCCAAATTTGCCCTGCCATATATAAGACAAATAAGTAAAAGAGTGAAAAATGAAATTGCAAAAAAGGCATTAGGATATATACCGATGACAATATTTGCAAAAGGAGCACATTATGCATTAGAAGACCTTGCATTATGTGGATATGATGTAATAGGGATTGATTGGACTGTGGATCCCATAGAAGCAAGGAAACGAGTTGGTCCAAGTATCACTCTACAAGGAAACTTAGATCCTTGTGCCTTATATGCCCCATCAGAGAGTCTCCAAGAGTTAACATCTGAAATGACTAACAAATTTGGTAATAAACGATACATTGCAAATCTTGGGCATGGAATCTATCCAGATATGAACCCAGAAAATGTTAAAGTATTTATAGACACTGTGCATAATTCTACTATTTAATTAATGTTTTAATTTTATTACTACAATTGGGGACAGGTCTTGAAAATTGTATAGAAGAAAATATACTTAATTATATATTTGGTGAAGTACTTTGCATTTAGTTTTAATGAAAAATAAATTGTATTTTTTTGCATTAAAGTATTGAAGTAGATACTTTTAATCTATTTGTTATTTGTGTAAATTACATTTAAAAAGAATTCATTTATTTTAATACTATGTGTCTTATCATTGAAATTGAATCCAATACATTACAGGAATAACATTACAGAACACTATTTCCACTTGATTGCTTTGGTTCAGTTGCTGTTTAAGTAATAAAAATCCCAAATGGCTGTCTTTAATTTAATAAAGCAATGGCTTTTTCCATACGGGATTCAAAAGCTTCCATATAATATTACGTGTTGAAATCTCATATTCAAGATAGTAGCACTTTTTTGTTTCTATTTACATTGGAAATTAGTAAAGCACCATTAGTTATGGACACAGTGTAAAGTATTTGTCTTCACTAATTTAAGGAAGTGTTTAAAATTGACTGGTAATGGTGTGTCTATATTGTGTTTGATGTATGTAAATCTGCTTCAAAAATTTTATGGTGGCATAATGTTCTTATGAAAAGACTGATCCCTAATATTCTCACAGAGCAAATCAATCTGGTCAGAAGCAGTATGCCTTGTTCTATTAAAGTTTGTATCGACTGCTGATATAGATATTAACCATAAAATACAATCATTTTTAAGTGAATAATATGACAACATATTATATTGTAACAGTTAAAATGGATGCTTTTAAGTTAGAAATACTAAATTTATATGTTTGAATGTAAAATTGTTTCACATATTATATTTGATAGTTTCTGCTGAAGATTTATACAAAAATTATTTTACTAATGATATAAATATGGCAAATTTGGTAAATATATATGTTGAAACAACATTATAAAGTTTAATTGAAATCTGCTGTTATTTGTCAATGTGAAATTTGAGACCAAACTATCCTTTCTTATTGTTTTACAAAATGAAATATGAATAAAGTATTGATGGCACCCCAATATGTGATTTCAGAATATTGATAGTTTTTAACCGTTGTCTCAGATTTTATGAAGGGAAATTCTGTATGTTTATTATATATTTTTTTAACTTTAATTATTATTTACATACTACTAGAGAAAGTTAAAAACTTTATCCCCTTTCAAGTTTTGTTCCTTATTTCCAAATTTTTCTACATTGTTTAGGTTTACATTTTATTTTTGTGGACAATACCTTCTGTATAGTTTTATCTTGTTGATTTCATATTATTTCCAAGGAATTTTACTTATAACTTTAAACTACATAACTATACGTTCTTATTAATAGAGTTTAATTTTGACCCAGTCAAGTCTGTGTAAAAAAAAATGAAGTCCCTTTAAAACACTTTCTAGCTTTTTATAATGACATATAGCATTAAACCCTACCGTGATATAATGAAAATATAAATTAATGCTACAACTTTCTGTATTCTCCCTCTATAAATTGCATTGTACATGTTGGTAACTATATTTTCAGTCAGGTTTTATTTAGTTTGTTCATTCATTTGAAATGATGTTTAATGCCCCTCTCGCTTGGTAACAATCATATGTAGGGCCTTTTCTTCTGTTCATGGTTACCTTTGGCTCAGTTCACATTCTTACTGCTTGCCATTTTTTCAATATTTCAATCAGTTATCTTCTTTTTTTTGTGGCTTTATTCTGTTTGCCACTATTTTGTTCACACTTTTCCTTTGTCTTTACCAACCTTATGTTTCTCCATACCTTAGATGTTGGAATAGCCTAAAAATGTATGTATGGGTTTCAACAAACCCTGGTTAATAAATTTCAAATCCACATTCATTCTACTGATGATGCATTTTAGAGATAAACAGAATCATTCTAAACTACCTAGTGTTTCTAAATAACTTTTGATGGATTGACTCAGAATTGTTCATGCAGAGTTTTTACACATATGTATCAGTGCAATCTGGATATTGTGACAAAATCAGTAGCTTTCTGGATCACTGTGATTAATAATAATAATCCCAGTGCATTGAGTCCTATCCCCAATGGGAGGTGTTGAGAGTGGGTTGATAAATTAATCAAAATTACAGAGTTGGTGTTAAATTTGGGGGGCGGGGGTGTCTCAGATAACGTGTGACACGCTCCCCCTTGCAGTTTATGACAAAGTTCAGCTATTCCAACGTGATGGTGATTATAAACAATTTAAAAATATCCGAAATTGGTGTCGAATTTGCCATTATGGTGGTCAGTAAGGTGATTGGTAACAGTCCCGTCGTTATTTAAGTACAATTGTAGCTTTTGGAGGGGGAGCCTTTTATGTACGATGGCGTTTAAAAGGGATCTCACATTTTCCCGGCGTAACTGCTCTTTGAGATCTCGGGTTTTGTGGATAACTTTGTTGCTGGGCTAATTTATATATTCTTGCTCCAGGAGTTGAAACTGAATATAATATTTACAATAAAGTTGGGATCGATTTTACGTTATATATAATTCCTTCCTTTTCTTGTCTAATGTAAGATTGGGTTAAAAAATACCTAAGCAACGTCAGGCAATTGGCGAGTATCTAATAATTTAATAAGTGAGAGTTTCCCTCATTGTTCCTTTCTGGGTGTCCATCCCTTTTCTTTCATTTTTCTTCTCTCCAAATCGGACAATAAAACACCCGAACAATTATACTCTGAATGTTACAGGGCTGCCACTTGATGGAAAGACAAGTATCAAATCGCAACATAATTGAAAGAGTAAAGAAGATTTGGAAAACAGGAGAGGTGGCAACTGTGGATGTGAAAGTACAGAGTATTCCTGAGATCAGGTTTTAGGGATCCTCCGCGAGGAAGCAGCAGCGTTGTTGCACGTAGTTGTAGAAGCCGCCGACAAATAGAGCGGCGCAGGTGGAGGAGCGCAGTCCCGTCTGGAGCTTACGTGGACGCGGACTTTGGAATGCATTTTCACGCTCCGCATCCCGAGATCCAAATAACCCGAGATATCACTTTCGCGGGATAAGATTATTTCATCTTATCTGAAGGCAGATAAAGAACGCGTCTCGTCCGCAGATAGCTTGGCGTTCTTTCGTCGCGGTTTCCAAGTCGATCGGATGCGTGCGCTCGTCACGTCGCGCGGTTTCTAGCGAGTCGTATTCGAGAATTCACCAACGATGCCACTGTTCAAACCCAAGCCCGGGTCGAAGGGATCCTCGTCCGAAAGTGCGCACCAGTCCAGGGCGAACGGACCCGCGGATCGGGCGCAGCACAACGGCAGCAGACCCGCAGAAAAACCCGCGGACTCTTCCGTGGGCCGCCCCAACCTCGTGTTCCACTGCCAGCAGGCCCAAGGAAGCCCCACTGGGCTCATCTCCGGATTCTCCAACGTCAGGGAACTCTACCAGAAGATCGCCGAGTGCTACGAATTCCCTCCCGAAGATGTGAGTAACATTTCTACGATACTAAATATTCGTGGAAGGATCCGAGGCTTCATTTTCCTCCTACACGTTACATTCTAGATAGTGATCAAAGAAACAAATACCGTCGATCCTAGCCTGCAGTTTATTCACTTATATATTTTTATGCGGACTCTACAAAATTTCTGTTCATGATATAAATCGCGAGAAAATATTAGTGAGAAATCGTTCTACCCGGGAAATAAATTTAACGGGATTTCCCATGAGTAAGGGTAAAATCGGATTGTGAAATTGTAATGGATTGGGGGCTCTTTCCAGGACGCCGAGTACTGTAAAATATATAAAAGTCCTCTGGTGTAACATTCTGATCTTTTTCAATTTGACTATTCGAAATCAATTGCAGGTGCAAGTAAATTAAAATCAAAATAAATAAGACTAATCAGATGTAGCAATAATAATAATAAATATTATTAATATGGAACCACGAGTCTATTCAAAATTCATGATAAATTGGCTATGTTCAAACTAAAGTTTGTCTGGTTCATATAAAAACAAGTTCTTGGAGATTTTAAACTGCTAAATTCTAGAATGGATATAAAAATATACGAAGCCTTCACTTCCGCTTACACGTACAGTTCTCGTTCGTAACTTAAAAAATGAATTCCAGTTTTGTCACAATAGTCGGCATTGCTATTTCAGTTTTCATCAACATCTACAAAATCTCAGAGTGAATTATACCCGGTTGGACGTTATTAATCAGATTTTCTTTTAACTGAGTTGAGCGGTTAGGTACTAAAATATTACCACGCCGATGCTCCCTGGCCTTACTCACAGAGCCCTTCCTCGACATGACATATTTCCTATTTAAATCCGTTTAAAGTGTAAACGATTATTTAACAGCGAAATATAGGCTACCCGTCTTCTACATCAGGACTGTTGACTCTTCGTTGACCTCCTGAATGCTTCCTGAAATTCTCTATACTGATAAAAACGTAAATCCTTCTTTCTTCTTACTTGTTCCTCCTCCATGCTTTCCTATTTACCAGACAAAAGAAATACGGGTCATCAGTAACATTCCAACTATATTCAAAGAATTGTTACTAAACGTTAAATTTACAATCATTTCAGTCCCTTACAGATAAGTTAAAGAATAATTCCACGTCTGTGTTCTTTCAAATTGGAATAACAAGCGTGGTAGCTCCATTCGTTCTCATTGGGCCTTAAATAATCATATCCTGAGGGCCACGCGAAACCTTAGTTTATTTTTTTTTATCTGTTTCGCACAGTGGAATAATTTGAAGAAGAATAGTTAAAATCAGTCTGCCGAGAAATCCCGTACCATTGTTTTTATCTGACATAAATAAATGCGATAACCCCACGTTGAATTAAATTATAGGACACACTGGGTCCAAATCTTTGGAAAATTGGCCGAAAAGAAAAAGTAGATCAATCAATACATTGTTTCTTTCAAATTATAAATTGCACCTTGGTTGTCTCCTCTCGCTGTTTAACTAACAATGCAGTTACACCAATTTTAGTATAGTCAAATAAGCGGAAACAGAACATTAAATTGATTAACTCCGATCATTCTTGAGAGAATATTTTCTAATTTTGTCTAGATTTTTATTTAAAGTATATTCTTTAATAGTAATAAGAGTTCTAAATTTGTGTACCTTTTATGCGTAATTTCGCACCAGCCATCTTGTTGTTGACACTTCACACTTGTAATGGCGAAAGCCTTTTTTGTAGAGGTACGCCCCAACATTCCAGTATTGACAATCAATATATTTTTAAATAGAGAAGAGATGATTAGAGATAAAACAGATAAAATGTGTTCGGGACAGAACAAGACCCAGAGCTACGGCATGAGATCCGATCAGTCATACAAGTACGTGCTTCCCTAACCTATTTATCAGACAACATAAATACGGATTAGTCAACAGTAACATTCCAACTATATTCAAAGAATTGTTACTAAACGTTAATTTTACCATTATTTCAATTCCTTACTGATAAGTTAAAGAATAATTCCACGTCTGTGTTCTTTAAAATTGGAATAACACGCGTGGTATCTCCATTCGTTCTCATTATTGGGTCTTAAATAATCATATCCTGAGGTCCACGCGAAACATGACAGCATAGGACACTCTGATCTCGGATTTCTACAATGGACTGTCTGAAGTAGTATCAGATTCCTTTAAATCTCTTTCCAGCAATGAATTGGTTCAGGGGGACAAAACTACCTCGACGTTTCCAAATCTGTTCACATAAATTGAAATATTACCGATGGGGAGAGCGTAGATCAGACACGTTGCTTTAGCTTGGATATAGTTCTTAATCATCCTCTACTGATATATGGTTCGGGGATGAATGAAAAATATGACTGATAGGGGAAAGTAATTGATAGGAACAAAAATTACCGAAATAAATAAATTCTTGCTTCAGGTCATTTTTACGACAGTTATATACAAACTGCTGTTGAGGAGAGAGAATAATGAGGATGCGTTAAAAGCGGAGTGAACATCGCCAATAGCCCAATATTCGGTGATTGACGGTTTTTGAAAATTGTTGCCTGCGAATTATTCCGTTTACGGATACAAATCAGCTAAGGGTTCCGAATTATTACAGATACCTTCAAGATGAACAGAGGTTCTTCCATCGCTTTATTTCTACTCTCTCTTGCTTCTACTGCTTAATTTTATTGCCTACTTCCATGTAGTCATTTATCAAATACATCTAATAAAAACGTGGAATTAGCCATTATTCTTCGGGCATGAATGATTAATTTTGAAGGGAACTCTCTATGCGGTTTTCCTTACCACAGTCATCGCTGTGATTCATACATATAATTGAATGTTAAATACAGATTCGAAACTTAATCCAATGTTCACGTAACCAAGGCGATGATATTACTGAGGAACGCTGCGATCAGAACTAATTTCGCGCAATCGATTTGTCAACATTGTTGTAAGTACCACGTAATAAATATTTCTATAGTTGATTATAATTCCTGCGTTCATTATTCCGTTTTAAAAATTCTCGAAGAATGTCCGCGATATTCGTAAACAATGAGACGGCTATTATTTTTTTTATATAATATATATCAATTTTCAGGCTAACCAGTTTGCTTATTTGAATTTACGTCGTCGAGATATTTCGCCTCACGTGACAATCGATTACAAATTGTTACTTTAGCTTTAGGCGGTTTTCGAATGTTACCTTCTTGAAAACTTTTTCAGGTTTCACGTCCTACATACGGATCCTTGGTATTATTGCACATATACACCGTTGGAGGGAAAAAAAGTCACAATGAGTACGGATTGTTGCAAAGATTGTTTCGTAAGATTCTTTTTGTCGAGTCTCCGGAGCAGTGACTAGATCGGCGTACTTTCGCCATGTTTTGCAATTCTTGCACCCGTCTCGCTCGCGTTGATGTAACTTTCAAGCGGCGGAGATTTCATCTCCCCGCATCATCTCCGTCCCCATCCTTTCAAATGCGTCATCCGTGATCGGTATCAACGTTACGCTGGCATATTTCCCACGACCAAACAGAAAGGTGGTCCCAGTTTCACAACATTCAGATCCGTGCGCGACATATGGATGGAATGACAGTTTTGTCTTCTATGAGTTTCATTCTGTTGGATGGACGGGAAACATTTGATTTCTAATGCAGATAATTTTGAAACATCTTATAAGTTATTAAATCTTTTCGAAAAAAATTATATTGGCATATCCCAACTTTAAACTCTTATTAGATTTGCGAAAGGCGGAAATTTCTGATGCTCGTAGATTGGCCTTCACCTTTGGTTAAAGCGTGGTAGTAGGTTAGACACTACATTGAAAATTTCTAACTTTTCAGTTAAGTAGTATTGATGAGGGATAACTTATGTTGATGAAAGGGAGTTTTTCCCATTTGATGTATTCGAAACGGTATCTATATTAACCATTATTCTTTCGCCTTTTTTTTCGGCTTATTTTTTCGACTTTTTCTAGGTTTTGCGACCTGAAATCAACGGTGCTGAAATCCATATTTATTTAAAACTATAATTTTTTTCGGGCTTTTTTCGCCTTATTTTTTGTCTTTTTTAAACTTTTTTTCGCCTTTTTTTCGGCTTTTGCGACCTGCGCTGATAAATAGCCACGCTGCCTCAGACACTATTACAATGCGTAATTAAGTTCGTACGGTAATTCAGGAATTAATCTTCGGAAAAAATTTAATTCATATTTTGGCTATTTCATGTATGAAGAGTGAAATCTCAGGTCTTACATCTTTACAGTACTGGATCACGCAACGGTCAACAAATAATATTTATCATTCCAGATTTTATAACAAGTTTAAATGTGCGTTAATATATATGTTTTCTACAACAATTGCTACGGACCTTGAGTACACGAAACTGTAGTAGTAAACTTTCAGCTCCGTTCAGAAAGCGTCAAGCCGTATACGAATAGAATCTCGTTTGCGGATTTTGTATTTCGGCTGTTCCTCTGGAAAGAAGCTTTTACCAGACCTGGGCTACGTGTGACAACTGCTGACCCCGTTAAGCAAGCTTCACTTCATGTTGCTTCACTCGGAAGTTCATTCCGCAGTAAGAGAACTGTGCAACAGCTTCCTCGGAAGGTCATTAGCACCAGACTCAGGTGTTGACTCAAGGCGTTGCATTTTTTTTTTACTGGAGTTTGTTAAGTGGTGGAGAGACGAAGGCCAGAGCCCACGGTGGTGTAATTCAGTCTTATCTAATCTCGAGTTCTTTAGTCATGCGGCTGATACGTCCCATATTGCCTTCATTGGCTTGAGCAAACTCTGAATTTTTCTGAGCGTTTAGAAATCTTTGACCTCGTTTTTCACCTTGTAACTTCCCAACATCTCCGCCAAAAACAACATATCTAACCAAATAACTGACCTACAAATTCAACAAATGAATATGCGTTTAGCAGGATCCAATTTTGGTATCGACGGAAGAATTGGAGATCCATTTAGCGGTTGAGGGTCAACATGAAATGATTTGCCCCTAGATTCGCGCAACCAAACGAGCAAGGTCTTTGGTAAGCGAGTTTCAAACAGTAAAAACAATTTTTTGACAACCTTTACGGTCTGGCTTCTGGTAGACACGGGACTGAGCTTGTATTTAAACAAACTTTATGAGGCGTTACTGAGTACTCGTAAACGCCTAAATGCGTTAACGTGACACGAAATGTAATTTCCTGCACTATACCTGGTCATGCAAGGAACCGCTAGCCAAGATAGTTACTTTCCAACTAGCGTCATGTATCCTTTTGCACGATAACTTCATTTAAATTACGTTATACGTTAGCAATTATTTTAGCACTGAACCATCACCGAAAATATTTCTCTATTAATAAAGGAACGTCTAAGTAAACGCACATTTGTCTCTATAAAAAAAATAATTATAAAATAAAAGAAAGGGACCAAAGAACGGAAGTAGACAAAATATTCCTTTTAAACAGGGCAATAAGGTTCTGGAATGCTTTGTCTGCAAGACTACTAAAGACTTTCCCAAAGAATAAAAAGGTTTGAAAAAAGAAGAGAAACAATGAAAAGTTAGGTGTTAATGTTGTAAAACCAAGAACATTTCAATATTTTTTAATTGTGTTTTAAAAATATTTTTCCCTCTAATTTATCGTTGTACTTTTATTTTATCAAACTGCTACCGGGCAAATGCCCACCGGTAGTAGTAATAATAAATACAATAGAAGTTAAAAATTTTAAAAATGATTTTTTTATATATAAATGCATCAAAATCTTGGTTATTTGTGTATAATGTTATTCACCATAAATTCTGTCTCTGTTTCGCATCAATGTTTAAATAAAGTGGTGCTTTTGATTTGTAATACCCGCACCAAGTGAAACTGTTTTAACTGCAGTTACGAAACTCTTGATGCATTGTTCTACTCGTATTGTACACGATAAACAACTTGTCCGATAATGATTTATATATATGCTATTAAGACAACTTATAATTAAACAACAGCCAATTTGAAGTCAGAAAAATTCTATAGGAAATTCTTTATCACTTTTATTTTCTGAAATTGTAATGAGAGATTTAGAAGCATTATATATTCCCAAATTAGATTTTAAACCCATATGTTATTTGAGATACGTTGACACGTTTTGCATTATTCCCAAAATTGAGTTACTTACTCAATATCTTGATTATTTACCATAATAATTTAAAATTTACTTTTGAAATTGAACAGAACAAACCCATTAGTTTTTCTAGACATTTAGAAAACTGTCAGTAATAATAAATTAATAACCAAATGGCTCCAAAACTCAACATATTCTGGTAGAGTTCTCAATTAAATGTCCTACCATCCTCTTTTTCCAAAAGAAAGCAATGGTTTATAGTTTCGTGGATAAAGCAATTAAATTATCTGATATTAAGTACCATAAAGATAATTAAAGACAACAACATTGTTTACTTAATTCATATATCCCCTTAAATTTATCAATAGATACATTAGGGTCAGATTAAATAATACAAAGTATAACAGCAACAATTTACAGATTAAAAAAGATAACAAAAAATAAAATTTCATAACCTTACATTGCAACATAAATTAATTGGACTGTTAGAAAAGTATGGTGTCAAAATTCTTTTTAAGGACAAAATTGACAATTTAGATAATCACAATGTAATTTACAAAATTAATTGTATTGATTGTCAAGTCACATGTACAGGTCAAGCCAAGCGCTCATTAAAAACTAGGTTAAAAGAACATAAAAAAATAATATAAATAGTAATATTCAAAATTATTCTGTTTTGTTAAAACATACTTATTAAAAGAAATACAAAATAGATTGATGCAATGTGTCAATTTTGGATGTAGAAACGAAGTAATTCTCGAGAATAATGAGTGAAATGCTATATATCAGATCATATAAAAATGCTATCAATATAAAAACTGATACTAACAATTGGAACAAAATTTATGCTGTTTTAATATTTAATTTATATATTGTTATAATTTTCAATTGTTTCCATTGTAACCGGCACTCAACAATGTAATTTCGAGTTTACTGCTCGTTCTCGTTTTAAATTGTGTATTTCGGCCACGACAGTCAATTACTATCAAAATTTGTAAGTCCACATAAATTTATATTGTGTGTTTTCTGCCAAATTTTATTTTAATCATTGTAACTGTTTTCTTTGGTTTGGTAGTGTTAAACTTCAACCTGAAGAGGTCGTAAAGTTAGCGACGAAACGTAGTTTAATTTTCCATAAATAAATATCTTTTTTTTCCCCCGAATTCAAATTGACTTTTGTTTATTTATAATTTATCAAATGCAGAAGTTGCAGTTTTTGGTTTTAGTCACTGCCTAAGCTCTCAAACTAGGGATAATTTGAATAAAAGAAATAGAAACCACGTGGCCCATGCTCTACAGATACGAAGGAGACAGGATCCTACATTAGAAAAGCCTTACGAAATGAAGTCATTTCCGTATTGCCAAAGCAAAGCAAAAGCACCAAGTGAGAAGCTGTAACACCATTGTCTAGGCCAACAATCTGTAAAATTCTCCTGCCCCTAATTTGTCGTCGTTCCCTCTTGCTTTGTGCGAGTGGAATCCCGACAAATGCAAGCTTCCCCGGCGCTCTGAAACTAATCCCGACCCGTCAGCTAGTTTTCCTATTAATCGAACTTTATCGCCACATCTGCTAATATTTATAACACTGTTTTTTTTTCTCTCGGAAAATCGACATCCTCAAAATTTACTCAGTTCTTCAAAACCTTTCGTTTTCGATTGTGCGTAATGCGTGTAGTATACTGAGACAGTGAATGTCTTACCTGTTTTGCCCCAAATTTTTCGAGCAATTACTGGGTCTCGGTCGCTAATCGCCCGTCTTGAAATATATAATGCACAGAAATAAGAAAAGTATCGAGTTAATGTTGTTCCTTGTTGATGGAAGAAAAAAAGAAGTCTCATGAAACAACCTCGGGTCTACAGGCAGAAATCATCTTCAATGGATTTGGACATTTGTTCAAAGATTTTCCGTTATCCAACAGTCTTCCAATTACTCGTGTAAGTGTACAAGGAGACTGAAAACTTGGCAGATGCGAAAACAGTGTCGTTTGAGATTCATTTCAAACAGTTGAAACGTTCCATTCCGATTCTTCTACATTATCCACATAAAAAAAACAATAAACTTACCCATGCCTAAATTCAATGAAATTGTTTAACTTATAATTGCCAACGCAAATGGGGTTTCGCTATTATACTGTTTTCTCTGCTTAAAACTTGTATTGTCAAGCTTTTACTTGGGACGACACCATGATGAGGAAAAATGAGGCACAAAAGATTTTTACGGTCTTTGTTAGGTTGTTACTATCTTCCTGTTATCTGCTATGATGATTGATACTGTTCGATGGAAATGTCTGATACGTTCCAATTTTCACTTAGAATTTTATCTCTATCTTCTTTTGTCCGCGGTAAGGATAGACTTGACTTTCGTATCAGCTGTCTTCAAGTAACGAACGAAAGTTTGGGAATAGCTGAAACACGCCTCATGTCGTTGTGTAAACAGCATTCAGTTGTCAGATACGAGTCGGAACGTCGCTTTGTTCGTTTGACGTGTAAATTAGATCATCGCTTGCTCGGTGAACTTTCAGAGACTGTGAAGCAATGTCGAGAAAATGGTATCGCATACATTTATATTCACGTTCTCCTCGAATTTTTAATGACAACACAATTAACTTAAGTTTTACACACCAACAATATGCTACAATTTAGTTTTTCCCTGCGAAGGTTCACTAAATTAAACACCCGATGATTTTTAGGTAGTGAAGCGAATCGTCGCAGTGCATTTTTATGTCTCCAAAGGTAATTGTAATTTAGTACTCGCGACAGATATATAATTCCGTTAAATTAGAGTTTTAGTAATATTTTTTATTATATTGTTGAATATTAGAAAGGGTTGAGAGCTTGCCGAGTTTATGCTCGTTATCGACTGCGCCAAAATGTCGAGTCTTTAATCTCCGGGCAGTGCCAACAGCCACGGACGAAGGTTTGAAGCAACAATAAACCAGATTGACGTACGAAATTTTGAAAGCAAGATGCTAGGCGACGATACTGTAATTGGCTAGAGAATCGAAGGAGGTTGCGGATCATTTCCCAGATCTACAATTTTTTAGCAATCACGAGACTTCATGGACTGATGGGGGAATTCACGGGCCATGGTCCAGTGAGTAGAGAACTGGGAGTTGGATCAGAAAGACTCGTAGTTCAACATCCAACGGAAAATACACGGGAACAGGATAAAATAAGCATAATTTAAATTCGATTTTAATATCCTTGGTCTCGTTTCATTAAATGTAATTAATTAAACCTTTCATCCTATGTTGGTGTTTTATCTTGGCTTACAGTTCCTTTTCGTAGGTTTTATATTGCTATTACGTAAATAGTGATAAGATTTTTACCACCTTGAATAACAACTCGAGATCAAATTGTATCACAGATTTCTCCCATTAAGAGTCAGCAATACTCGTGTCAGTGAAGATACATTACCATTTAGAAATTTCTCGTCATTTTTTGAACGTTTATCGTTATGTTTATCAAAGTTCATTATTTCCGCTAGCTTCTGGCGTGGTGAATTTATCAAACTGAAGAAATAATTTTGCATGTCAAGGTTACGGTTACTCATTCGGAAAAGCGCAGAGGCCTTAGATTGGATTCAAAACAGTGTAAAATTTTTGTGTGATAGCAAAGAAAAAGGGGCTGAGTTTAAGTTGATTTGAATTTCCGTGGCGTGGAGGGATCTTATATATCTCGTTTTGAAATTAGTTTACAACGGCTATTCCACATTCTGCGGTGTGGACAGACTCGTGCTCTGGCTCTGAATTCTCCTCCCCTCTTCTCCCGAAGAAGAACAGATTTTCCCTTACTATTCGAAACTTGGAAACTACATTTTCCCTTTCTTTTCTACAACTTCTTTCATTTCCTCACCGTCCATCTCGGTCAGTTCTTGTTCGTTGCCTAATTTCCGACAGTTCAATCTCTCATTTTGACTCGTCTATTTTTACCTTTCATATGTTTGGCACAATACCTTTTTTGCACTTTCATATCATATTCCTTCACTTTAATATTCTCCACAAGACACACAATGAGGTACCCGAAAATGTATCTACAAATCGCATACAATTTATTTTTCTTAGAAATACAGATTTGTAAAATCAAAGAAAATGAAAATAAAGAATCCGCTGTATGATATGAAAGTATCAAGTTCTAAACTAAACGTGTTTGCTAGAATACTGAGAATTTACTGAACCCTTTCCGAGAGTTCTGCGATTACACGTAAACGATCGTCATTTCTCGATGGTGCTCTGTCACGACCTTGCTCTTTGCAGTGGCCAGCTAATGAACTCGGGGAGTGATGTAGGATGTGGTATAAGAAAAACGTTATTTTGCGACTTGCAATTCTAGTTGTGGAGACTGCAAGTGGGCAGAGACGTGCACGCCCGCGCCCCCACCATAAACAGTGCTGCCACTTGCCACGCATTAAAACATCATTCATGAACCGTGACGATTATGTGAAACGGCTGTTACTTTGCTTGGATTTTAATTTTTATTTAATATCATAGTCAATACCGTTACAAAATGTTAAGATTACTTGGCACTTACCGTGAATGCGAAAACGTGAATCACAGGTGATGTGAACAGTCTGCGTCAGTTCTTAAGCCATATTTTACTTCCCACTTTACCAATCTCCATATTTGCAAACTAATATTACTTACAGGTGGCGGAGGAAAGCAGAAAAATGTTTCAACGGTTCGTAAGATTGTCGACATTTGTCACACTGCTGGGAAACGTAATCTTTCATCCAAGTTTAAAAACACTGGTCAATAAGAAAGATAGCCAATTCAGACAAAAAAGTGATAATATAAATACCACACAACGTTTCTGGGATCCTTGTTCCTTTCGTCAGGTGCGAAGAAGAGCCTAGAGCGACACAATTCCACTTGTTGGTTGACAAAACTCAAAAGCCTATAAAAAACGTAAATTTTTCATTTTTAAAACACTGTTCTTCAAAATTAATTCCACAGAGGGATTTATCAAGGAGTAAAGTTTTTACTCCCTGATCTCCGAATTTCGACCTACGTATCGCTGGACTTGTGACGTAATAAAGTAACATTATTTTCTACGTCCGAACGAAATTCAGCCGAGATTGATGTTTCCCTGCGTTGCTTTCGACGTTTTAATCATTATTTTACGATGATGGAATAATTTTATATATATTCATTGGTGTGGCGGTAACCTGTTGGTCGTGTCAGGTTCAAATTGCGGTACGGCAACGTTTCTCTCCCTCGTTTAATTCGATTCCGTGAATCAGCAATTGATTGTGTGGTAAAGATATATCATTATTGAGAATATAGTCATATACTGACAGAACAAAGTAAGAATTATTAAAACTTAGAAACACGGCGTTTCATATGACTTTCCAGGCCTTTTCAAGGGTACTAAAAACTTATGAACAAACACCAATCATTCGCTGAAAAAGTTTAAAATTGTCAAAGCAGTCAGGGAGTTGGTATCATAGATATTGTTCGAAGAGTTTTATCATTCTGAATATTGATGGCGTTATGTTCATTGTCCACCGTCCCAATCAAAGCTTTGACCCTTAGAAAGAATATGTTTTGTGATGACAGAGTGTTTGTCGTGGCGCCAGTTTATTGACAGAAGGAGCCTAAATCGTTGTCCCAATTTAGATACAGGCTTCACAGTCTGCAACGCGGCCTCATTAACACCTCATTAGCATGATGTGACTAAACATACGTCGATTTAACGAGTTTGAATGGAAAGAATTTATTTCTGATCGCAGCAGTATGGCAAGTTCTCCAACGAATGATATGTGGGTATCGTAATCTTAAATACGCCTTAGCATAAAACTTACTACTTAATCCCTGATCCAAAAGTAAGGCCGTCGATTGCATTTATGACTGAAGAAAAAAAATGCAGACAGTATAAGGAATGCAAAGAAAATCTGTAATATTATGCATATTATATTCATAACTAGCAAAGTGCCCGGCGTTGCCCGTGTACTTATTTATATAAACCCGAAAAAGTATTTAATTCTACATTAATCTTTAGTCATGAAGTGATTGAACATAAATCTATCTTTTCCTAGTTCCGTACATACTTTCGACCGATGTTGCATTAATTGAACGGCTGTAAAATACATTGAATTTTATTGCATCAATCCCAACAAACATACCTCCGAATTTCTTTACGAATAGAATACTTAAATATAGTCCTGGAGTATTGCAGGATATAATTGTGCCTCAGCCTTCAGACATTACTAAATATTAAATTGAAGAAATTGTTAGCAAGATTCATAGTGTAAACAAATGGTCGCCATATTGGACTTACTAATATGGCACGAAAATTAACTTACATTTTCCGGAAGGATCGTTAAGTATTTCGTATTGTCTTTTATTATCATTCGATGGAGTATTGCTGGATATAATTATACTTTTTATTCAATGAAAATATTTCTGCCTTATATGATACGGAAAAAGGAACTATTTCCTTTGTTCGTCGCGTAGTGACGTCATGGTCTCTGTAATTTAACACAAAATTATCAAGTTTTTCAATTATAATTCTTTCCACATTTATGCTAGGGGTTTCTCATCCCCACAGTACCGTTTCTCAAGTTTTGAAGAATATGTGTACCTATTTTTGTTGCAATCTGTCCACGCGTTTAAATTAGTATAGAAATTAAATACATACATACAAATATACATCCTTTTTTTATTATATAGACAGTTCTTTCGCTTCAACAATCAGTCTTTCAAAGATCAGCGTTTTTTAAATCACGTAATTGGTGTGTTGGGACTGAATTTAACTGCGTGTACCCCCCCCCCCCCCCGTTTCCTTCACCAGACAGTTATTAAAGCCATGAGAGGTATAACGAGTCACATTCATGTGTAAATAGTTCTACGTGTTATGGTTTGTAATCTAAAGACAGCGTCTTGCAAATTGTTTGTTACTAATATATTTCACACTAGGATATGACACTACTTTTGCGGCCATCTTTTCACCTCCCCACGCGACATTTTTACGAGTTCACAGACCCTCATAATAAATTTACATCAGTTCAATATGAAAATAATATCAATTTTGTTTATAAAATTGTACTTCCAGAAATATAGCGAAACTTTCTAAAATTATTTGAACTGATTAGAGCTCCATGTTTTCCCATTGAAGGATTCAGTTTCTCATATTATTTTGATGTTCGTTGTGTGAAGATGATAAAAGACGATCCTGGGTTTTATTAATTTCGCACTTATCTTCCAGATCAGTTATAAATTATTGATGGAAGTAATGGACAAATCTATTCGTTTGTATAACCAGGTATCAAGAAACTTTTTGCATTTCCTGATAACTAGTTACACAAATGGATCATAAAAATTAAACGATGTTCTACAAAATCTCTGAATATTTCGGAAGAACCATTTTGTAACAAAAATCCGTATTGTTTAGTTCAACAGATCATATTCTTCGTGGTATGGGACTGTTGTTTTTACTGAGGGGGACATGCACTCACCCATGAAAACGTCGCGTCAGCTGCCATCAATTGCATCAGTTATTATGTCGATTCGAGGACAAGTAAAACTGCAAGGAATTATTTCAAAACTGGTCTGCCGGTTTTCTGCAGGGGGGCGTCTGAAAGCAAGTCAGGTTATTTCTGCAGACAGCGTGAGCCAATCCGTTCTGCAAGTGATCAGTTTCTCAACCTTGCACGTCGTTTCGATTAGGCGTTGATATCTCTTTTACAGCAACGAAATCTTTAGAAGTGCAGAGAATCCAAGAGCCTTTAAAATGAACATTCTCTGCTGTGTAAAATTTGAGGAAGAGTTGCGGAACGACACATAATATCGTTGGTAAATGTGGCGAGTGAACCACGCTTACCACAGGATTCGCATATAGGGTGGAATATGACCACCATACAGGAACTATGTTACCTCTCCACACATTGAGGACCGTCAATGAATTCCTGTGATTATTTAGCTGTCTGAAACTGTTGGATAATTTCAATTCGTGATTTAGATCGGTCCAATCCATTCCGTTCAACAACAGCAGCAGGACGAAGTGGTCTGCCATAATCTCCTCTGAATCGACGCACAAAACGGAATAGATGTAGTAGCTTTCGTGTACATGCGTCAATATTTATCAGCTTCATTGGTGTTTCGGGAGAAAACCCGTTTCCCGACTTCTCACCGGATGAGCTGACGTCAAAGTATACTTTCATCTCATCTCAATGAAGGCATGTCAGTACTGCATTGTTTCTCCTCTTTAACGTTGGCACAGAAGTGTATTCCCGTTGTCCAAATACGAGGCCCCGTTGGTCAACCTTGCAACACTTAACGGAAGTCCCGGTCAATACATGGAACTGCTGACGGGTTATTTGTTCAATTTACACGAACGAACCAGTCTGCACCGCCGCAAGAGAACAGATGCCTGTCAGGACAGCCACGGTTAGTAGGAAATGGCCTTGTCATCTCAGTGTAACTGGAACGTAAAATCACCGAATTCATCGCTTGACTCTCAGAGAATCGCCCGCGCGGAACTGCTTAACAGCTTTCACATTACCTCGCTCTGTGTTCACAGCCATGGCATCTTCAACGCCGTGTTCAACACTTATGCAATCGCGACAGCTGTAGATTCCGATGGAATTATTCTGCGGAAAGCCGTGGGACTCATCATCAGAGTAATACAAGGTCAGGGCAGCTTCATTCTCAATTTCCCAAAGATGGCCGTCTGTGTCATGTAAGACGTCAGGTCTGGCAGTCGTGACTGTTGTGAATAACCCTCCACAACTACAAATATATCTATTTACCACACTAAAAGTCCACAATATTTAATCTGTCTCGTCATCATATAATCATCTGTAAAATAAAACAAAGAGACACCGAACAACAAATAATTTCACAACTATCAACCCATATATTAACAACGTAACATAATGAATTACCTGTAACACATGAACATAAAATATAGTAATGCTAGCAATATCAGCCTGTTAACATTCTGGATCTTTCACTACCATATTTCTAAAACCTCTTATTATTTAAATGATACATTGAAATTATTTCTAAACAATCTCCTTGTTCTAATTATTTTGAGTATAATTTAACACGTACAAGAGCCGCCATCGAGTTACTATATCTCTAAATATTACGAATTAGCATACGTAGTCATTATTATTTATTTTATTCACTGTCCTGCTCTTTAATATCAACAAAGTTGCTTGAAGGAATAAAATATCACTAAAATCAATACCATTACTTGTACAGTGTGAATAAAATATTTTATTTTACGTTCAGTCTCCATCACGGAACGTACACCGTCGCTTAGTTTCTATAAATTTGGTCTTAAAGTATATCTTTATGTAATTATCAACAAGAAACGCAGGATACAGGTGATTGTATACTGTGAGCTCCTTAACGAAAATCGCAGACTGTACACAAAGGTCTTTCCGTTAATCTTCGTTTCAAGGGATGAAGGCATCTGACGGGAGTCTGTTTCGTACAAACGGAGCAGTGACATCAGCAAAGATGTTTATGAAACGTTAATAAAGCTGAAAGCTATAATATTGATCTATGTGTTTTCCATTCTGTGGTTCGTGGTAGGATAATATGGACCTGAATATGCAGATAGAAGAATGGAAAATGTCAAGGTCAGATTTAAAGACACAAATAAAGGATATTAAAGAAGTTTCAGAATCTGATTGAGCTGTCTTTGGATGAGCTAAGAAGTTATGCCAATGATACGTACTGAAGTAGAATAGAGTTAATTTCCCTCTTTCGTGCGTTGATGTTTCTATCTTTCCTTGTTTCCTTTTCGTTATTAATTTTCGGCTTAGCACTTTCTTTTTCCAAGCTCTATCCACTATACCCTCCTCATATAGTACCTCTCCACTCTAGTACTGCTTTGTTTTCCCTTCTAACAATCAGTAAAAACTCAGAATAAAAATATTCTTATAATCAGCTGTAAATAAAGTTTGATTTTTTTTAGAATAATCTGCGTTTCACGACTGCAGTTGAAAAGCCGGTTCAACGGATGACAATCAGTAATTCATTGATTTTATTTGCCTTCGCGAATTTTCTACCTGATTGAGAAATTACTCCAGTCTCGTGTTGACACGTTAGTTTTAACTACACTGCATTTAGTTTAATTCTCTCTCATTCCCGGAAATTGATGATGAGTGACAAAGCGTTGTTGAGATTTTGGGGCATTTCTCAGTGGTGGTCGTATGAATCCGCGATATAAGTGGCGGAGTTTGCTGACGTGGACGTTGCCAGACGTGGGTTTGCCTCAAGCGATTCCAGACTGCGTCAAGGACGCTACGTAGCGAAAAAACAACCCGATCACTGAAGCAATAAATTTTTTTAAAAAAAGCTGAATAAGCGTCGCCAGTGAGCTCAACAGCCGACGATGTTGCTTCAATATTCTAGGTCGGTAAACTCATATTTGCGTCGAATAAAATATGTTGTCACAGCATTCGACGATTAGTGATTAAAAAATCGAGGGACAGTAACAGGTTGCTTTAACCAATTTCTATGACGCTGCTATTGTGGAGGGTGGATTATTCGGCTTGGAAATTGGGTGCCTCCTTCACGTTGTTTCTTCACATCAAGATATAGCATCGACATTCACTATTGGGCGAAATTCATCAACCATTTGCTCCACGCACTTTTACCCGTGGCCATTTCCAACTAATGATGATTATAATACAAATCGCCACTCCTCTCCTGTTTTGTTATGTCATAAATAAATAGACGGCGTTGAGTCAGAATAGTTTAGGAACCTCATCAGGTAGTTGTTAATACTTTATTTCATTTATTACCAATAGTCACATATTTTTTCATCATTATGATTTGATGCTTGGCCCTGAAATATCGCATCCATTACAAAATTATTAAAAACTCCCAATTGTGGACGAAACGTCGTGAAATTGTTATTTTTGTTAATAAACAAAAAAATAAATAATTCTGACTCAAGGCCGTCTATTTGATTATTCATATTATTATAGTCAGATTTTTTTTCGTCATTATTTTGTTAATTCACTTGTTTCCTATACACTCGTCATGATATTCTCTTGCGTTGCGTAAAACATCTGTTACACTTTTTATTTAAACTGACGACTTTTATTTAATTATTCTGAATAAAGAAGTACTCCCTATTCCGAAATTCAGTGACAGTTACTATTAAGCTTTTACAAATATTTTACGATTTTAAACACGCCACACTCATCAATATGTCGCTCTTATCTCTTAGAGAAATGTCTTTTGTTGCCGTCCCAACAGTGTTCCTGCTTTGCGCGACTATAAGTAATAATAAGCCATTATAATATTGTGTTAATTTTATATTAATGATTATATAATATTTAAAACTTTGCATAAATTAATGTGTGCCAAATTGCAGAATAAGGATTTGTTTTGCGTCTTCGTGGCCAAAAATTTAAAGAAAAAAAACCAACGAAAATCTAATAAATTTAACATTTATATACGAAAACATCAGTACTTGTTGAAACAATTCATAAACAACGGCGATCGGTTTCTTTTCTACAGGCAGGTAATTTATTTTTACGAAATACGTACCAGCATTTCTTTTTATAGCTGAGGCTAACACAAAATACGTTGATGTTTTCTTTTGATTGACGATAGTTTTTGGAGAGAAAAAATGTAACCACTCTCCTATTGTTTTAAATTCATGGAACTTTTGAGTTGATTGAGATCGGCTTCCCGCCTAACTGCTATCATTTTCTTCAACTGTCTCGACTAAAGCATTGTCTCGTAATAACATTTCCCACCGTTGCCTCATTCTCGTGGAATAAATTAGTGCTACAACGACATATTCCTGGACAGTAGATAAAGAAATACTTTATTATAGCAACGTTCCGTTCGTATGGGAGGAAAATCGATTCAGTTACCTCATGTAATAGCTAAAATTAATATTTACTTAAAATCTTTATTTCTCTTCATGATTATAAATTTAATAACATAAGATTTGATGATTTTACAAAGGTACAAACAAATATTTATTTAATTAAACGGGTCCTTTTGATAATTGAGAATCAATGTTGTAAATATTGAAAAGTTTTAATTTATCGTCTGTTTTTAATTTGGTATTACTAAATCCCCAGATGTCAGGTCAAACCCTCAAAGCTACAGCATGTCATTCAGTCTTGCTACAATCTTATTAATTTTATTGTGTGCCTGGGACCCCTTTTTAAAAATGGTATGAATTTAATAACTTGTTAACCGTTTAGTTGTACTAGATTATTATATCAATTTGGCAAGTTGTTTGTTATTTCTTTTTTGAGTACTTTAGCTTGTATTTATTTACTTTGTAGAATTATACTATAAATCTAATCATTTGTAAATACCTCCTCTGTAGGAATATACCTGAAGAAGTACAACAAGATATCGAAACGTCGTCATATTATAAATAAGAAATAAAAAGTATTTGTGTAAGGTCATCAATTGTTTTATGTTGTAAATATTTATAGAATTTTGTTTTATAAAAAAAAACTGTACAGACGAATATGGCAATAAAATCGAAAGGTCCAGATTTTCAAAATTAAATATTTCAGAAAATTATTAATTAGTTTTCTTATTAAATTGGCTTCTGATTAAAAAAAACGGAGACATAAAACTAAAACATCAATATAATTTTATAATATTCGACCAGCAATTAAATTTAAAAGAAAAAGCCCAATGTGTCAAAGTTTTGTGTTGTGTAGAATGAAATTAAGGTTAGGGACAGTTACTCAGGTTGTAAAAAACCAAATGAAATATTTACGTCTGTCTGATTGAGAAAATTACTAATAATAAATAAGTGATCCTTATCGCTTTCTCCAAGATCCGAGAAACGTTGTGTGGTATTTAAATTATCATTTATTTTGTCATTATGATAATACAAATGGTGATCTTAATTATCCGTTATGTAAAAGACACAACCAGTAAATTCAGTCTCACTTGTTTATTCTTAAAATTTTTACAACAGGAGCTTTCGACTTGGTGTCATATTCCTCTAATAATCACAAAAAGGAGACAAACAGCTTTGGTTTATTAGTTTTTTTTTGACAAGTCGAAAGCTCCTGTCGTAAAATTTTTAAGAATAAACAAGTGAGACTGAATTTACTGGTTGTGTCTTTTATTTATTTTGTCTATATCTGGCTGTCTTTATTATTATTGTAAAGCAACCAATTTATGTAACTATGATTAGATGATTCAACGACACAGCTGTTGTGATACCATTTCATGTTTTTATCAATTATTTAATTAGCAATCAGAAAATGGTAATTTCTGTAAAATAAATATGGCAGGTTTGACGACCACTCCAGAGATTATTCACAACGAATGCGACGCGAGGAAGTATTATTTTTATTATTCTTGAGTTCATTAAAACGTGAAGGCTACGAGATTTGCCGCAACGTTTTGTGAGTCACTCTTAAGTTACGATTACGGTTGGCAATTAAATAGAAAACCGTTATTCTTTGTACTGCTTGTGTGTGTCGAAATATCCGAGTATGGATTCTTTTTTTCATTCATCAGACTCTGAGAAAACTCGGATTTATTTATATTGACAGCACACTTACGAAAGGAAAAGCGAAACATTTCAGTTTCTGAATTTCTCGAAGCGTGAAGGACGTTTCGAACACAGATTGTTGGATGTGTATTCTGAATCGTGGCGTTGCCTTGGTAATTTCTGAGACGAATAAATAAACTGACATTAGGTTAGCAATGTGTATGAAAACAACAGATACCAAGAAAAAAAAGTAGTGGTTGATCCTCGGAATATATTGTTTCGTCTATCGATTTGGCATGAGTATAAACTGTTGTCATTGTAATTGTGCATCGACACGGCTTGTTCTGATAAAGTCCAAAGGGATGAGATTTTTCACGCCACGCTGACAATGGAATCTTTCTTCGGAGTTTTATCTGTAAAATTTGGGCGAAATTCTGTGATAATTCATGCCGTAATGTTAAACAAACCGTGTACGGTTCCGTACCTAAACGTGAAATCTGTTATATATATTAGAAAATTATTAATTAGTTTTTTATTAAAATGGCTTCTGATTAAAAAAAATAGGGGACGTAAAACATAAAAACATCAATAAATTTTTTATTATATATATATATATATGAACTTTTGGGAAGCGGACGCTCATCCTATGGACAAAACAACCACGTACAATCAGAGAATCATAAGCAAATGTGTCAACTAACAGGAAATCATGAGTATATAATTCCGTACCATATTATTACACTCTCGCAGTTAGTTGAAGTAAAACTGCATGCGTTTATTTAATTTTTCTACATTCTCTAATAATCATCTACACGACTATATTATGTAAACAATTGAGAAAAAAATTTTATTCTCGAACATTCAAAACAATAAACGATGATAATACACAGATAAAAAAAAACCTAAGATTCCAATGTCACCATCAACCTCAGAGATTATAGTAATTTGAAATGCAAAACAAGGTGATTTAATACACACTCGCAGTAGAATATTTATTTTCATTCAAACGCTAGATGTAGATGTAATGGGATTTTGTCAAAACACATCAAATCCATGTGTAACATTACAGTACTACATTTTTCCACTTTGTTATGATATTCGCCTTTCTTCACTTTTTTTTTGGAGGGGGTGGGGGGGTTCGCCAGTCTATTGACTTGGTTCGACGTGAAACCGTCTTGCTCCAACCTGGACCATCACTTTCAGATTACAGGATCTTACGTCTTTAATTATATTTTGTAATCGCTGCCTTGTCTTGCTATTCTTGTCCCACTGTATCTTCTCTTCTTTAGATGACCAACCGACTTGGCTCGTCTTCTTTCTTAGTAATGCACTTCACTCGTGTTCTTAAAATCTCATTCGTAACTTGATTATTCTGTAGCACTTTATTTCAAAAGCTTCCAGTGTACTCATTTCAGGTCTTCCATTTGTCCACGTTTTACATCAGTACAGGTAATCCAATTTCGCTGTTGGACACGTGAAAAAAATGCTCTTCTTTGCTTAGGCCATCCGCGGCAATTCTACCCTTCAAATAGCTAAATTCATTCACCTCCTGTTCCTCATCGGAACTTATTATATAAACGTAATTCTTCATAGAGATCTTTAGGGACTCCACCACTTCTGCGTATCGTGAAATGAGCGTGTGTTTCTGATAATCAAATTAGTTGGATGGTTCTGCAGCGTAGGAAGTGTCGATTTGGAAAATTAATTTTAGCGTTGTTACTAGAAATGCAGCATTTTCGTGGCAAAAAGTACCGATCTGATTCGCGTGTCCTTACAGCGACAAACACCGATACAGGTGTTAAAGTGAAGCTTACAAATTGAAGATGGAATTCTGTTTAACTTGATAGACACCAGGAATTTTAAAAAAAACTCATTGTGGGGTCTCTCCGAGGAGACTGTGATAAAAAAAATTGTATTGTTTGATGTGTGATATGAATATTGCGCGAAAGTCACCGTTGAAAGGAACTGCAAACATGAAAATGAATAGAATGACGGTTTTATTTTGCAGCGATTAATTGAGGGATTGGAGGGTTCGTGTGGTTGACATGTTTTAAAGCCAGCTGCTGTTGGTGAACGCTACAGGAAACACGCTACGTAGTTGTGGACAGGAAGGCTCACAGATGGGGCTGCAGCTTCCGGAATGCTCGCCCCGAATAAAACTAAAATACCCGCTTCATCTTTGTTCAATTTGATAACACCTGCGGGTTTTACTAATTTACCGTTGCTACTCTCAACGCAGCTCTCCTGTTTAGGGAGCGTGTAATTAATAATACGCACATTCTTGTGTAGTTATTTATTACGAGCTTGAAGATAAAGCAGACCAAACAACTCTTATGTCAGCATCACCTACTTTTCGAGGTGCACGACACAAAACTTCCGTTACAAGTTAGTGTGATAACCTACGTAAGTCATAACTCCAAGACATTACCAATGTGTGGTGCTCAATAATTGGAAACTCATTAAACCTTGAGGAACACGATAAAAACACTTATTTTACAAAAATAAATTATGGATATATTCGATAATGCATTATTGAAAAAACCATCAGTCAAATTTCAAAAACACAACTAAATATTACACGAGCTTTCGGCCTAAGTAAACAAAAATATATTAATCACATCTGTAACAAGGATTTACCTTCAATAAAATTCACTCAAATTTTAGAGTCAACAAACTGTAGAATAAGGACACCTAAACAATGAGATTATGATTAAATTTGATAGGCGTAGAATAGAATGGGTTCCTAGTTTGCTATTCGGGAACTATTAAAGCTTAGGCTATCATGAAATCATTCAAACGTGACTATAAATGGCGCCTGACTCACAGACAAGCAACAAAGGTTTACATGCATCAAACAGGTTTATCTCAGCGACTTTAGACTATCAGTGTTTCATCAGCTCCAGCTACGTATTCGTTGCATTTTCTTGTATGAGCCCGAAAAAACCTTGATTTAGTATTTCAAAGTCACAAAATAGACACAAATGGTTCGTAACTTTCAAAAGCCACACGTCATCTTGTTTCACCGGAAGAAAGCATGGACAAGCAACTTTAGTAAACCGTTCAAACGTCTGAATACGTGTAAATAAATGCATCCCCACAACAAAAATCACACCTTAGATCAGCATGGCTTAAAAAGGTATTTTAAATGTTCACAGAAAAGGTGCAGGAACCACAGTCATACCGACGTAGCAATTATAAATAAATTCTGACCTCGTGTGGTGCAGCGGTCAGCGTGACTGCCTCACATCACAGAGGTCCCGGGGTCGGATCCCGGCGAGAGCATGGATGTCAGTTCTCAGACAAGGAAAAATAAGTTCCCATAATTAGTCGCTAATAGCCAGACTGTAAATAAATCAATATAAAAAAAATCTCCACAAAAGAAACCAATCACAGAAAAATGTAGGCTTCCCAGTTTGTATTTATAAACTGTTTTTTCCTACTGCGCAGTTCGTATCAAGAAGGAACGGAATGACTAAGGATAAAGAAAATCTGTGGTATCAAACATCATTATCTTTCGTGCAAAAATGTAAATTATACACCGCTCTTAGTTCACCTTCTCGAAACCTCTTGTTATTACAATACAAAACCGTGATTTCAAACATTCACGAATATACTTCTTTCGGTTCGAACTTCCCTGTCATTTGTAAGTGAAGTGGCTTAAGTTTATGCTGGCAAATGAAATTAAAATTAAGAGCGGATTCATGTTTAAGCCCTTGATGTAGTTGACTCGATGTTAAGAATAAAGATAAAATGATTAGATAAGAAGATACGTTGAAGTGGGCTTATACCCAGTGGCAAAATGCTGCGCGAACGTCATGCTATAATATTTCTAACGCTTGACTATGTCACACAGGTTCCTTCACTTGATTCTCCATCTTAACGCAAGAACCTTAGCATTATTTTTACACGTCGCCTTCCATCGACTACAAAATGAGAAATTTAGCCAATGGTGTGCATTGTGGTTTGCACGACGTTCAAAAATTGTCGAAATCATCCTCCCCCCCCCCCAATCTTAAACCATCTCCACTTTTGTTGCCAATCACTTACGATTCACCATCAATTCGTTTCTCCCCATTTCAAATTCTGCACCTCAAAATTCTCCTTTTATCGCATCTCACAATTCCTTTCAGTAACAAATAATAGTCCATGTGTATTCTTACCACATAATGCGCCAAATTTTGCTGGCGCAACTTTCATCTTTTATCTGCGGAATTCCGTTTATCATTTCAATAAGCAGAGTTTCAAGAATGTGGAACGACTCAAGCTAGATACTTGCAGATTAGATTTTTATAACTTTAATTACAGATTTGTACCATTACATCATAATAATTATAAGTCACTGTAGGGGTTATTTAGAACTGTAGTACGTGTGTCTTAAGTAAAGTTGATTGCTGAATCTGTTTAATTGTCATCTGAATTTCTTAGAAGTACGTGCGTGCTGCGAGACGTCTGTGACCTAGTTTCGCCACCTACTCAAAACTCTGTCCCAATACAATGAGAATTCGAAAAACAGGCGGTGTCCATGACCGTGCTCAGTGTGAATGAGATCGAAGTCGAATCACGAATCTTCGAACTTACTAAAAATATATCATTCACGTGAATATTTTTATATTTAATCCTCTACAGTCAAACGCGACAAACAATTCGGAGTAAATTTTTTTTTAAAAAAAATTGTGATCATACAAATGCGTATCGAAACCCACTAAATAAATTGCAATCTCTATCCATTATTTTTGTGCGACCGTTGGGCTACTCACAAACAGCTTCCTTAAGTGTAGTCCAGCCTTAACATAACCGACTAATGCATCTAAATATTGCTAGAAAGCAAACATCTCACCTCTTATTCCAGAGTCTGACTCCCTGAGGTTATCTCGAGAGGTCCCCATTATTGGAGTCCATCGAATCAGGCCGGTAAATCGTTGCAATTTAAGGAATAGTTTTACTGTATTAGTCATGTAATGGCTAAGTCATTGCTAAGCGTTGCTTTTTTTTTTGTCAAGACGCGTTCCACTCATCAGTATAACGGCTGTAGCAAAAATATATAGCAGTTCAAGAAGAGCGCTAACCTCAATGTGAGAATAATTTATCCTTCTCAGTCGCAAGGAAAATTAAAGCGGCGGGGAAGAAGATACTTGGCAGCGGCCAGTGTTGCTTCTTTAGTTCCCCGTACTTAAGACGTCGCAAAATGTATACAGATATTATTCTGAAGATTGTTAGAAAGAATACAATTTTTACTAGATTACTTACGGTCGTTGGTCTTGTTCGAACGGAATGCATTGCACAGAGCTTGTGAAAGAATGGACATAATCCGAGAGTGACGGAAATGTTACCTGCAGCGGTTTCTCCCAATTGGTTCTCGGCCAGATCCTTTTACTATGAGGTCACAAGTCGCTCGAAGGATTAATAAACTACGTCATAGATCACGCCATGTCGTATCCTAGAACATAATCACATCCCCTGATTTAAATACACATAAACGTATAACTTCATTCACGTACCTTTTAATTAATCGTTACTTTGTGCATGGTCCTATTTAATAGATTATCAATCAAAAATAGTATGCGAGAATGAATAAATGGACGAACTTCACTCTTCTCCAGATTGATGTTCTCTTATCAACCTAAATAGGTGTTAGTATACGAAATAACATACTGGAAAACGGCAGCAGACAAGTATCATGTCTGATGACTCTGCGAAATATAATTGAACGTGCAACGTCTGTGTTAAGGTATGCAAGGAGCTGCTGCCGCCGACGTTTTCACGTCAGACCCACAAGCTCTTGAAAGCGAGACACAAACAGGTTGTTATGACTGGACACCAGGAAAGAGACAAAAAGTCTGTGCTAGTCCGTTGAACTCTGTTCATAATACCACGAGAACACGGCCGCTGTTCAATTACCAGCATCCGGTAGCAAGAGATTGGGTGAACTGGACCAGTAAGTTCAGCAACAAGTAAACGTACAAAATCATAAAATGTGGTAAAAAAAATTCAAAGAATGGTCGGCGGAATGAAACTGACTTTTCGAAGCAAGACAAACTTCAGATAGGAATACCAGAGAATTTGTTTCCTTATATTATGGCCTGAAAGTTAGAAAATAATATGAAAATTATAAAAAGATAAATAACTAACAAAGAAAAGATAATGTAAGAGAACAGGGATGCACCTACAAAACGACTGGAAATTAGTGAAAATATATACAACTCCCACTAAGAAGATACTTATCTGCAGGTAGATATTACATGTAGTCCAAAAGCATTTATTCAGCTTCTGGTCAATGTAGCACAAAACAATATCATAGAAAGCAGATGAATTCAATTACTTCATTATCCTTCGTGAAACTGTATGTGCAACATCCCTTAATGAAAACAGTGTGGATTGTGAACTTATAGTGAAGCATATAGGAATGTACCTCATCATGGAAGTGCCAAACACTAGAACTTGCAGCAAAAAAAAAGGGCCATTTATGCCTGCCAAAGACTTAAGTATGTTTCCTCCAAAGAGGTATTAAAAATGGCTTATTAAGGACAGTTTAATAATACTATGGCATGTGGTGCCGAAATATAGGGAATATGCAAGAATAATTTTTACACTTCAAAACAAAGCTATCAGATTAATGTGGCATTGGCAGCAGAGAAAGTTGTAGAACACTTTTTAAAAACTAGAGGTGCTGACTTTGCCTTCTCTCAATATCCTTAAGTATTTGTGTTAAATCTATTTAAATACCAACACTCTGCAGACAAAAAATCTAATACACACACATGATACATGACTATGTAAATTGCTTGATATTCCAAGAAGTAGGATTAAACAGTGAGGCAGTGGGAATATGAGTCTACAGGTTCTTAATAAACTTCCTGAACACTATAAAACTTAAAGTACTATTCAATCATTTAAGAAAAAAGTCAGATAGCATTTAATTAAACATAGGGTTTCCATGTTTAAAGAATATCTAACATTGTAAATTCTGAATATAATATATATTTGGTTTAATTACTGCAACTTTTATTAATTATTAACTTGTATCATAGTCTATGTATCATAATTGGTAAATATTCATTACTGGCAGCATTCTTAAAACTTGTTATGTAAAGTGACAATGTATTATATTGTACTAGTTTTAGAGCCTATAACTGTTTTAATGACATATCCTTTTCAATTTGTAAAAAATTTCAATGGAAACAAAGATTTATTATCATTAGCATGTTACCCAAGTTGTGAACTTCATACAATATTATTATTGACTGTTACAATACTTTAAAATTTGTGACCAACAGATGGACCTTTTGCGAATCAAAGTGATCAGCATAATGTGAAATTCATTACTATATCTAAGCGAGCACATTTATCAGTTGTAATTTTTACATTGTTTAAGTTTAACAAATTGATCTGTATCTCCTATGATACAAAGTACTGACTGCTGTTGATGGTAACCTGTTAGTGGCTTAATACTTCATGCTGAACAAAACCTTAAATTAAGAATACTAAAAAAATGTTGTCATATGACTAATATTATTATAATTATATAGCTGGTTTTCACTATAATATGTAATATGGTGAGCTTAGCCGTTGATATGAAACCTAGAATTTCTCTCATATGCATGAATGTAAATAATCATATTTATCGTAAAACTGGCAAAATCCAACCCCAATTATAAAGTAAAAACTCACGTATACAAAATCACCATGAACCAAAGAAATACTTAATGGTTTTTTAATATATTCACTTATCAGGCTAGATACAAGGTCACTAATTCAATAATGTGTCACAAATACATTCTACAGAGAAAATTCTGGTTGATTAAAAATTTATTCCCATTATTGACAGTATGAACTGTTCGAAATATATCCCACATAACAATTACTATAGTATTTTAAATTACTTTTGATATAAATATTCTGTTTCAGATTTTATTCTGCACATTAAATACTCATAAAGTAGACATGAATAAATTGCTGGGAGGGCAAATTGGTCTTGACGACTTCATATTTGTACACAGAAAAGGTAAGTAAAACCACGTGTTTATTTTGATCTTATATTATGGCTATTGAAACATCTTACAGACACAACAGGCTTAGGTATGTTTGCACAGAGTATGATACATACAATAAACAGTAAATAGCCCACAAAATATTCTATAAAATTTTATATTTTATGTAATATAAAAATAATATTAGCATTTTCTTTTGTATTGGAAACACAATCACAAATCACAGGACGTCCCTACTTATAGTTTGATACAATTTCAACTTTTTGTTATTATAAACAATTACTTCTGAAAGTAAAATATTTTTACTACTATGAAATTTTATCATCAAATTCTAGGAAGACCAAAGGAGATTGAAATCACAAAGACTGAAGATGCTTTAGGACTGACAATCACTGATAATGGTGCAGGTTATGCTTTTATAAAGCGAATTAAGGAAGGAAGTGTAATTGATGGAATTAAAGTAATACAGGTAAGATCCTTACATATTTATGTTGTCTTCTTGTACCTTACTGTATACATGATCATTTACTTATTAATTTTTACCAACTATAAATATCAAATTAAGAATTCCACATCTATATTGTAAATAATTTACAAAATAGTTTTTATGCACACAAATTACTGTTATAAACTTTATCAAATATTTCTGGCATCAAACTTTACTAGTAACAACACGAATAATATCTATAAATTTTTAATTATGAATGTAATTAAAATATGAAAATTACAGTAATTTTTTGTTTCTTTTCCCTGGTTAAAAAGTTGCTGTACATTTTTAAAATAAATTACAGATATTAAAATTTAAATATTTCTATTATTAAAAAGTCACATATTCATAAAAAGGCAACATTAAAAGATTTAAAATTAAAATTGTCCACTACAAATGTTAAAATTGTGATTTACAATAGCCTATTCATTATAGAAATTAAACAAAATAAAAGCATAGCTACTGGCACTGTCATTTCCATTCTTTTCAAGACAGTATGATGATTCTTAAATGTCGATTTAGGAAATGTCTGTATATTATTTTTGTTTTGAACAGACCATTTTCTTTACTAAATCTACACACCTCTATAATTTCTTATTATTTAAATTATTTTAATGTCATTTACTCAATAATATTTCACTTTTATATCATTATATAAACACAAATATAAAAACAAGTAAAAAGTATTTATTAAATTCATTGATTACTACTATTTATATGTAAGTATTTTAATAGGAAGCTGTTGCATATGGGGAACAATTTGAGTCATTCTTTATCCAATGGTTGATTATGATTTTATTGAGGCTTTACTTATAAATTTACAAAGGAATAATATTAATTTGTCTTTAATAATTCCATATATACAGTTTTATGTTTCATATAAATACTATAAAACACTCAATGGTGTCTGAAATTTGATCCATGGCTATGTATGTTATTAATAAAGGATTTATTTATTGTTTCCCAGTATCAACAGAATTGAAACAACTATTTAACTCTAAATATTCTATTTCTTAATTCCACAAGAATTATTGTTCATAGATTAAAAAATGAAATGATGAGTAATTGTTTACAAAGCAATTTTATTCAACACTAATAATGCTTAAATTTCAAAGTACTTTAATGTGTTTTGATAGGAACTAAAATTATTACCGATTTTGATTTCTGCATCTGAAAAAGACAATGGTCTAGTTACTTGCATAACTATTATGTCTTCTTTCAAAAAATATATAAAAATAGTAATTATCATCTTATCCTGATTGTTATTTAATAAGGAATATGATTAGAAAGCCATCCTTAATAAAACAGAAAAATGTTATTAACTACTTAAAAAAGGTTTTTAATGTTTCTTTGCATGCAATACTACATATTTCAATTTTAGCATAGTCGCTTGTCATTTAATTTTTATTCTGGAAACAATAATTCTTATGGAATTAAGAAATAATATTTGTGCTGTGAAATGGTTGTGTCAAACGAATCAGTTCTCTCTATGAAAATTTGTTTTTATATGTAAATAACTAACTTTTGCCTTGCATGTATATTTATTACTCTAAATTTTATAGGGTATTAATGAGGTGTTTATTTTACATTTGGAGCAATGATAAATATTGTATTAATAAATTTTAACAATATATATATTGAATTAAATGAACAGTAAATTTAAGAAATAATTTAACAAACATGAAGTACTATGAAAGAGGCTTCATGTGTCATGCACAACTTTATTAATACTTTCAAATTATATTAAAAAAATTGAAAGAACTACATGGCATTACTAATTATGTTAAAATAGGTTGGTGATCACATTGAGAAGATAGATTCAGAAAACCTTGTTGGCCGAAGGCATTTTGAAGTGGCCAAAATGTTGAAGGAGATTCCTAAAGATACTACTTTCACTTTACGATTAGTTGAGCCACTGAAGGATGGGTTCAGTAAGTATCTGAATTGACAGATGGCAAAATAAATAGTTAATTATTTTAACAATGTCACACACCCTTATTCGTACATACACACACACACACATATATATATATAAAAATTGCAATATTGCTATGGACATGAAAGAGACATGGGTTGTGGCTTATCTGAAAGTGAAGTGTGGTGTAGCCATAGGGAACCGAAGGTTGTTCTTCAAATTTTCGTAGGCTATATATATATATTTGTCAATTCGAACCTGGCAAGCATACAATTAAACCCTTCTTTCCTGACAAAGGAGGCTGAGGTCCTAGAAAATTTTAAGTACTTTTTCTGCAAAACTTAAAGGAATATGTGACGAGATCAAATTAAAAAACACATTTAGATAGGAAAGAGAGACAGTGAAGTCAACTTATCTGAATTCAATAGTTAGTCCAAATGGGCTGAGGAGTGAAAAAAATTCAAATTTACTAGGCCTGAGGCCCCTATATCAGGAAGGAAGGTCTGAACTGCATGCCGACTGGAGCAACTATTGATTTCAGGGTAAGTTGACTTTGCTGTCTCTGTTTCCTACCTACCTATATATAACATGATATAGTTGAATAATTTGGGTGCAGAAAAGAGAGGTTGATCAAATGTTGAGCAGGAAAGACAAACACTACAGTGCACACAATTAAAATTTTCAGAGGTGATATCAAACCTATTTAATTATATGGTATGTTCCTCTTGATGTCCGGCAGTCCTCCTAAAGAAGGATAACCCCTCCAAAATTTTTAATTCTATATTATTTGTCCTGGTTATCCATCTTTCATGCTAAGGTAAGCCACATTTAAACTATCTCGGTTTATTATCTATCTATCTACTAATCTGTATATGTTTCAACAGTCTTATATAAAGATAAGGTATTCAAAATGTGTGTTGCTACAATAACAATTTGTCAACCTCAGAAAACAATAACAAGAATAGAAAATGTACTTTATAAATCATACAGCATGGTCAAATGGTAACTGAATTTAATTGACATTCAATGGAAAGTTGGCTAATGAATAAGTACTATGGTTAACACGGTTTATTCTATGCTGATATACTTTGTATAAAAATTACTTTTTAAATTAACAAAACCACAACCGATTCTTAAATTTCAAAAAATATATGTGCTATTTACAGTCAAAATTACTTCACCTGTATTAACTATTATTTAATTTTTTTTATTGTTTCTCACATGATTTCAAAGTCCAGCAACTCAATCATATTGCTATCAACATTAAATATATTTTTATCTAAAACATTATTCAAGAAGTTTAATTTCTTAAATATTATTAATTGTAGATATTGGGCCTAAAAGAGAAACTGGTAAAAAGAGTCAAAAATCAAACTATGGCTCTGGCAAGGAAACACTGAGGTTCAAAGCAAATGGTCCAGCACAAATAGAAGTTGAGGTATGTTATATATGTAGCAATAGATTATAAATTTTACAAATACAATACATTGACAGTGAATGTCATTTTTACTCAGAAGCCCGAGAATATTTTATTCATAATACATGTAATTGTAAATCTTGTAAATTTTTCATATTTACTCCCTCCAATAGATTATTTGTACCTTATACTCTTATTTCATACTAGTTTTTACTATACTCCTATTAAAAATACAGAAAGGAAAAAGAAAAGAAAGAAAATTAATTAGAAAAATAATTTAGGAATTGAACCCTAAACTCTTTTATTTTCAGCCTGATGATGCAGCAAAAGTAGGAATTGATAAAATAAATAATCTGCTTGAAACATTTATGGGTATAAATGACAATGAACTTGGTATGTAAGACAATTTATAAATTCTTTTTTAAGTAGGAATGAATACAAATTAGATAATTATGTACATATTAGATATATAACCTGTAAAATTTAGTTTTATATGAACATATTATTTTGTCTGGTTTGTTTCAATTTCAAGTCTTGTACATTTAGCTCTCCTTAAATTACTTCAAATGTAAATTTACTTTATCTTTTTATACAAATTTTTAATAAACAGGCATATTTGCAAATCTTGGCACCTAAAGAGAATCAGATTTTGTCTAGACCAAGTTCCCAGACAGAAAATCTCATTCTGAGTAGAATAACTAAATTTTGTAGGTATGTCCTAGGGCTACATGATGTAAATTAAATTATTGCATGCAGTTACTAGAGATCTGGTACAGTCAAGACATTCAGTATACTTTCCAAATTATACAATGAATAGCAGACAAAAATATTTCTATGCAATAAATGGCCTTACATATAATTACATCAATGTTTTAATAAAGAAATTTATTGTTGAAAATTGTGCTTTTCAAAAAGGTTTGTCAAACTCAACATCTTAATTTTTTTCTTTTTTTAGCCACTTTGATCTGGGAGCATGGCCAAGGAAAAGCTAATAGTATGGACTTTGCAGAAGCTGTAGATAATTCAGAGCTTGAAGATTTTGGGTTCACTGACGATTTTATTATTGAGCTCTGGGGTGCGATTACAGATGCCCGTTCTGGTCGTTTAAAGTGAATGCAGCTTCTGGTTTAGGATTTGAAACATTTTGTATCAGATTCACGCCGTAGAACATAATGCTGAGCTTAGACGATCAAAAGACATTACATGGTCAAAAGTTTCTTTAATAATTCAAAGTATCAAATCTTTCAATATGTTCTACTTTTTGATTGGATTAAAATATGTGGAAGTAGACAGGAATGAAACCATGTACTTATATATAATTTACTAAATTTTTTTTCTAATTTGAAATGTGTCGTTTTAATTCACATATTTAAATGTGAATTTGCTTCACATGTACATAAATTAATTACTATTAAGACCCTCATTATTCAATTATAAACAATTCAAAGAATTGGTTGTCTGAACGTAGTATTGTACTATTTTTAATTGCATTTGAAATGTAAACTTTCATTTCTTGAAAGTATGTTACTGTTTAAATGATTTGTATAAAGACTTCTTGGAAACAGAACTTGCCTAATAATTTTAATTGTGTTGATATTGTAATCATAATGAAGTTGTTTTATGAAATAAAGTGTTGCGACAAAAAAATCCATTGTGGAAACATTTCCAAAAGTTGAATGTTATTTTCATAGGACATAATTACTACTTGTTTCAACCTTTCATCCTATCTGACAGACTCTCCTACCAACACTGCTGTTAACCTTCTAATTAGAATATATTTTTCTACTTCAAAATAATATGCACAATCTCTGCTGAACTGAAAGAAACTATAATGATTGTAAACCTGACATGTAATTTACTATGTGATAATTATGTTGCAAGAAATAATGCCCCGTTATGTTTAGTATGCATTTATTGTAAAAATATGTTATGTAAATTCACATAATATTTTAAATTTGTAGAAAATAGTTACATTAGACAATTTAAACATTAGTGTAGCTCAGTCTCATAATAAGAATATATTACTTAAACCTTTCACAGTTACCACTAGTGCTAGGCAATTTATATTGTACAAGTGACTAGATTGAATTCTGGTGTCAGAGAATTATGTACATTTTTTAGAAGAGGAAATTACTCAAGATTAAATAAATTTTAACATTTCAACAATTGTGCATATGACTCACTATTCAAAATGTAGTAAGCATATAATAGATTATTTCATTTAAAAATTATAATTGCCCAGCAATTAAGAGTATAAAATATATTAATAAAATTAACTTAAAGATAACTGACAGAATATAACCATTGAAATAATATTGTATGTAACTGATAAAATCTCTATCCAATAAATTTCATAGCTGCTCCACTGAAAATAAAATAGTGAAATATATCATTATTCTTAACTTGCAGAATTTAACAGCTTGATTGAAGATGTAAAGAATTGTTTTTTTTTGTACAAAGAAAACAAATGCATTTAAAACGTAAGAATTTTCCAACAAATCTAAAATTAAAACCAGCAGTAATATAGGCAAGTTTGTATGCACATAATTGTAAAAAATGTTACCCAAATATTTTTGGCAATAAAATAAAACAGCTAAATAAAAGATTATGGTATAAATTTGTTTGTAAAAAACATATAAATTATCCACGTGTATAGCTACTTTAGAAAAGCCAAATCCTAACCAGATCATAATTTTTTTTTTAAAAAAAAAAATATATATATATATATATAGAGGTAAAAAAAAGGGTAAATAATAAATTTGTAATATGCACTTTAAGACGTGTCATTGACATTTTAAACATCTTCAGCATTAACTTTCACCCGGCCCATTGGCTTCAAGTTAGGAGAAACTTCAAAATCACATCCTGTAGACTGAATAATTTCTGGAACAGTGACACCATCAGCAATCTCAACCAATGTTAGTCCATTTTCACGGTCAACATCAAATACCCCCTAAAAATAAAACAAAAATGGCTGTCGTGAAACCCATAGAAAATGTTACAGACAACTGGTAAATAATTAAGATTAACATCATCTGACGTGAAAAGTTTAAGTTTTTCTCGCTAATTAAATAGAAAATATAATTTCAATTAATTGTTTTTCCACTTAGTCAAGTCAAGTAAGTAAGTATAAATGAAGCATACATTATATGAAATAATTACCTTTTCAGTAATAATCATATCAATGCAGGCTTTCCCAGTGAGAGGTAAAGTACAGCGAGGCAAGATTTTGTGTGTTCCTCCTTTAGCCGTATGTTCCATTGTCACAATGACCTTCGTTCTTGGAGCAGAAACCAAATCCATGGCTCCTCCCATACCTTTCACCAGCTTCCCCTAAAATATGTGACTTGTACTCCAAAATGATCATAATTCACTTGTCAGTTGGGACATGATGTATTCAAATTAAATACGTTGTATGTGTGAATATAAGAGTACTTGTGTATAGATCAGATTTAATTTTTGGATTTACTGAGACATAGACTAATATCATACAAACTTAAAAAAGGGGTTTATTTATTAATATAAATTATTTAAAGTCTAGACAAATAAAGAAATTTATAATTTGTCATCTATTATAAATAATTTCTTCAACTAAAATCAATATCAAGAATTATTATATAAAATGAATGTATGTTCTATTCAGACACTTATTTGCACACTTACCGGAATCATCCAATTTGCTAGATCGCCATACTGAGATACTTGCATTGCTCCCAACATAGTCAAATCAATGTGGCCACTGGTAAAAAAAATTAAATTTTCCCAAAAAATATTGTATATTTAAAATAATACCGCACAAAAATATTGAAAATAGATCAAATAAATAATGCTCATTTGAATTTAACTGTCAATGCAAAAATGTCATTTCCATGACAATGAACTTTACGCAATTACAGATTTGGCAAATGTGCATCAACATAAAATAGTTACAAACCCCCGTATCATGGAAAAACTGTCATCACTGCTGAAAAATGAAGCACCAGGCTGAACAGTAACAGACTCCTTCCCTGCATTTATTAAATCAGCATCTACAGCTTCCTGTGTAGCTGGAAATGGACCAAGTCCTAAAATTCCATTCTCACTTTGCAGGCACACATTCATTCCCTCGGGAATAAAATTGCTAGCTAGTACAGGAATACCAATTCCAAGATTAACTGAACACCACTAAGGAAAAGAACTAATTGGTGGAATTATATATAGCCAACTCGCATAACTTGCAAAACCAAAAGCTTTTGTACAGTAACACATTAACATTAAATGTTATGTACATAATCATAATTAATTTGACTGATAAAATTCATGAAAATGTAACAAGTTTTTCTTTTCCTTTTTTTAAAATAAATGAACATTTAGATAATAGATGAAACGACTATGTTGCATGAAATATAAAAAATTCAGGAATGCATACCTGATATAATAAAAAGCTGAAATTTGAAGGAAATTAAAATATATCCAATATTATAAATGCTAAAATAGTAGCAATTCATACTATTTCATCTTTTTAAGTATTTTACATTTTATGGAAGTGTAGAGGAATGTCCTTCACAATAAAAAAATTATTTTAAACCATAGTAAATAAGTTTCAAATATGAATCCCAATTATGGAAAAGGATACCATACATCCCATCTCTGAACTCAAGGGCAGCTCTACGAATAATTCTCTCTCGCAATACTGCAGCTGGATTTGATGAAGCTACAGATGAACCACTACTTTTTTTCTGTATCTTCAGCCTCTAAACACAAAACAAATCTTGTAACTAAAATTTTTGGAGCACAAACTTAAGTGTCAAAAGTTGTATTTAGTATTACAGTATATAGCATGTAATAAACAGTACACTTTATTGCTAAATTAAATGTGAAATGTGTAACAAACAGCTGAGGTATGTAATAAATGGCAACTGGTATAATATGATAGCTGCATTTTAAGGGTGTCTGCTAGTTATGTTTATATGAATTCATTAACAAATATATTAAAGAAAAATAAAAAATTATTACAATTTACTAATTTCAGTGAAAGTGTATATGTTGTGTGTTCTTCAATAATTCAAAGATAGCCTGAATAAAATTATAACATAGCCACTAGTAGGTAGTACAACGACTAGATCTAGTCAAAAAAATCGTTCTTGCACACTTGCCAATTTTCTTAAAAATTAGTTAATTTGAGATGGACACTTTATCCACTAAGATAGAACAACTGTATTTTGAGTAGACTATATAAATAAGAGCAAATGTAGCACTGGGAAATAAAAAATTGTGAATATTTTATGGTTGATGAAATTAACTGCCAAATTAAATAAAAATTCAGCAGTTAAAAAATGGTTGCACAAAAAATTAAAAAGACTTTACCAGAGAGTATAATTGAATTATTACTCATATAAAGTGAGAACATCACTTTAATTAAGTGTATTATGCCAATTGGAAATGAAATAATGAAGACTTTCCTGGTGTAACAGATGTACACAGACTTCTCAGGATTCAATCTGGATAAACTTGTCAAACTCTGACAATGTTTCAATGGCTGTACTGAACATATGGAATCCTGACAATAATATATATATACAAACACACATGAAATTGCTTAATAAATTATGCAATTATATTTTCATGAATGAAATAATTCTATTACCTCTATCCGTTTTTCATAATTCTGCCCAACAATTATTCTATCAACAAAAATACCAGGCACATGAACATCATCTGGTGAAATACTTCCAACAGGTACTAACTCTTCCACTTCAACAATTGCCAAACGAGCTGCTTTACACATTGTTGGATTGAAATTTCTTGCACTTAACCTGTGATAAAATGTAAAATAGTTAAATATGAGTACAGAGTACACAAAAATATACATAATTGTAGACAAATGTTGCCACTGACAACTTTCTTGTATTGAACTACAGTGTATTAGGATGTAAAATACATTATCCTACAATAAATATTACCTAAATACTAAATTGCCCAAGGGATCAGCTTTCCAGGCCTTTATAAGTGCATAGTCTCCTGTTATAGCTTCTTCTAATATAAAATGTCTTCCATCAAATGTTTCACTGTCTCTCTTTTTGCTGGCAATTTCTACTTTCCCATCACTTGAATATTTGATTGGAGCACCACCTTCTTGTATAAGAGTTCCAAAAGCAGTGGGAGTATAAAAGGCAGGTATTCCTGCTCCTCCAGCTCTGATACGTTCAGCTAATGTGCCCTTAAGAAAACAGTTAATATTAACTATAATACAAATTGCAAAAAAGAGCAAGATCTACTTAATACAATTGATAGTCTTTGAGAAATACAAAATATTACATAAATTAGATCTGAATAAATACAGGAATGGCATGAAAATATTGCAATTGGAAACCTTAGCAATATATATCTAAGTTCTATTTTGTCAGTGATATAATAATTCCTGCAAAAGTGTCTTATTTTATCAGAAAAACAAGATCCAATCATTTGATGAAATAAAGTGTATTTTTGTACTTCTGAAGAAAGCAAATCATTAATAACAAGAAAAGAATATTACCATGAGACTCAATCATAAAAATTGAAGCCAAGATAAAAGGAAAGGTGATGTACAACTGCGAGTTAATGCCAGGTGATATAGAGAAAATTGTAACCTGGAGCATATTTTAGGAAAATTTGTTAGCAAAGTAGATTTTTTATCATACACATTAATATTTCATATTTCAATCATCATGGGTGGTTGGTAACAAGTACAGATTAATGCTAAGATAGAAAATTATCATTAAATTATATTTAGGTTTACCAGAGCATGAAGATAATTGCAAAGAACTGAATTGTAAAAACATCTAATCAAGAAATGTAAAGCTGTCATTAGAATATTTTCTCTAATCACTAAAACATGAAAGCTTGAGAATAATGTACTTTTTTAAAAAATTGTAACTTTCAATCTATGTCAAAGAACACTGACAATTCTATATATAAGCAATTTGTCTTTAAATATACACTGTCCTTCAATTGAAGATAAATATTACAAATTACTTAAGTTGTCAAACAAATGTGTAACAGTAAAAATTACTTGTGGTGTAAGTTCCACTTCCAGCTCTCCTGATAAATACTGCCTTTCAAATTCTGCATTTTCACCAACATATGATGCTACGACCCTTCTTACTCTGCGATCTTTTAGAAGAAGACCCAAGCCAAAATTATCCACTCCTGCATTGTTGCTAACTACTGTTAGATCTTTAGCACCTGTTTCTAACAGAGCTGCTATTAGTTTCTCAGGTATGCCACATAGCCCAAACCCTAAAACAAAATAAATCACAAAGAATCCTTACAAATATAACTCATTTCTAAAATGGATACTGTAATAAATTTCAATTGTTTATACATATGTTTGATTTTATTTATGCTCTGTTAGTTATACTATAAAATTAGATTGTACACTGTTAAGACAAAATATTTAGAAAGGTAACTGAAACATGAAAAATGACCATAAAATAACAAGTGAAATTTAGATTTACATGTGAATATTTAGGTTTTTTCTCTAGCAATGCAGTATAAATTAATTCTTTTGAATTAATATGAAGAGTTATTTATAGTTTCTTTTCAAATTTTAATCAAGATTGACCCTAAACTAAGAGTGTCATAATGATATTAAAAAATGAAAGATAAATGGAAAAAGATGT
This sequence comes from Zhengitettix transpicula, assembly GCA_037074705.1. Taxonomy (NCBI): domain Eukaryota; kingdom Metazoa; phylum Arthropoda; class Insecta; order Orthoptera; family Tetrigidae; genus Zhengitettix; species Zhengitettix transpicula. The sequence continues at coordinate 57,414,245 of CM073595.1, read as the reverse complement.
CTTTCCCACAAAACAAGAAATATGCAGTTACAAAAGATTGGTTCAACTAATTAGTAGAGCAAATGAAACATGGAAGTCTCCCACAATAAATATATCAGTAATTCTTCAAAATCAAGCCCAATTATCAGGATACTTGGCAAAATATTTCCATGACAATTACTAGAGAAAAACTATAATTAATAAAAATTTGAAGATACAAGAATTATAGCCAAGTTTAATAATAGGGTACTAACATTTTTATCTCAGCTGGTATTACTCGAAATGTGATTAGATAACATGTTTTCGAGTATGAATGTTGTTTATTATGTAATAGATAGTCCTCTTAATGAATTTCTGTTAGCAACAGATGGCTACAGATACACAGTAAACAGTATTTATATAAAAGAGGTATACTTAACACTACATTTAAACGGCCTAGAAACTGAGACATCTTAATGAGATATATATATGGAAAACTCAAAAAGTACTATTAAATTAACTATACCTCCGACTAAAAGTTTAGATCCATCAGGAATATCTTTTACGGCTTCCAGAGCATTAGGGTAAACTTTTTTCGAAGTGTTTGATGAATCAGCTGAGAAGGAGCACGCTAAATTCTGTAATAATAAAAGTTACAAATTTTAGAAAATCCTTTGAATTTACTAGGAGTACCGAAATAAAAATTTTTTAACATTGTCATGTTATAATGCAGTGCAGTAATAAATACAATTCGGTTGAGCTTACGAACCCTCGTGAAATTGTATGTGCGATTAATACGACTCCTGTTCAGAAAATTCAAAAGTAGATGAGCTTTATTTAATGCAGGAGACATTTCAACTACGTATGCTCCGTCTGTTATGACCCTAGTTTACATGCGATCTTCATATAAACCTCCCTCCTACTCTGCAAAATTCAAGGTCTCTCGTATCTTTCGATAGCATATATCGAGTGATCGAAGTAAACATTACAAATAATCGATTTACTTGAAATAATGAAATAGAAAACGTCTGTGTAAAAAGTTCGCTAATTAGGTAAATAAATAGCCAAATAACAGAAAACATTAACTAATAAAATCAACACTACACAAAATTTCAGCAATCCACGTTGCTTTCGTCAGCAAGAACCGCAAGTAAGACACACAACGAAAACCAGATGACGAACTTAAGACTAAATGCAAGTTAGACACAAAGATAATACGATAATCAAAAATGGAGTAGCGTAACAATAAGAGATCATAGTTATTGTTGAGTGATTATGCAGGCATGTTACATCTAAAATCTTAGCATTTTGCCGACTAAATGAATGTTTCGAATTGATGATATGATTTGAATCAGCTGACGAAATCAACAAGGATTGGAGAAACGTTGTATAATTTTGACTATTATTAGGAAATTTATTTACGTAATTAATTCATTTTTTAGCTGTAAAGGCCTAAATATCCTATTCTCTGGGACAGACTTAATTTAGTAGATTTATTTTTGTATAAGTACTAGGACTCGTGTTCCCACATCTAGGTTTTTTACGTCTATTTCCCGAAGATGGGCAGGGAAAATATGGATATTTCTAATATATTCCATTCTTTCAAACTGAATAACATATTTATAGAATGTCTCATGAAAATTGCTTGTCAACTAATTTCAATAACAAATTTAATTTTTTCTCTAGAATAGAAAGGAAAAGGTAGCAAAATATGATTTGGATTTAGGAAAAGAAAGTCGATTTTTGAACAATGACCCAAAATGCATTCATCGAATAGAACGAGTGACTATGCAAATTTTCGTCAGTTCTATTCTGAATTTGATTTTGAAATTTTCTGTAGAATATTCCTTGATTTTCTTAGTTAGAAGATTTCAGTAAGAGGTGATGAGTTACAAAATTTAATAACAATTTTTTTAAAATTCATCTGACAGATACTCCTCAAAGGGAAGTTAATTTGGCTTTATATTAAATAGTTAACATTAAATTTGAAACACAAAAACTCGATTATTTAATTCTCTGTAATTTTCTAGCTCAGATCGAGAGGAAAATTATTGATTTGTTCTCCATTTAATATATATAATTATACGCAAATCATCGGAAGGAGTGTTGTTTACTCACGCTGAGTTGTTGCGAAACATAAAATATTCTTCCAGTATATGAAGAGAAACCAGTTTAGATGAATATATAAGTTTTACAAATCCTGTTCTCAAGGTCTTATCGTAAATAAGACTACACGGATAAAAACCAGGCATCTGAATATATATTATAGATGTTATTTGCAGAGGCGTAGCTAGGGTTTTCAGAGCCCGGGTACAACTGACGATGACGCGCACTGTACTGTTTCCCGAAATGAAATGGGGTTGTGAAATCATTTTTAAAAAAAGGGTATTATACCATCCCTTATAATATATATATATATATATATATATATATATATATATATAAATTGTCTGTAATATATTTCAATCTATTATCTGTGGTTGACTCGGTGACTGCTGTCGTAATTAAACTAGATTGCTGTAAATACATACAATAGTTCCAAGTTCTAACAGTCATCACATGTTTGCTCTGTATTTGTCTATCTTTCTTATTATTGATTTTCAAAACAGACGTAAATTTTTCATAACAGTTCTGTTGCCTTCATTCTTGCGTTACTACCTGCCAACAATGGTTAGTTGATAGATTGCGGCACGTATGTCGAGAGTGAGAGTAAGAAATTTTCAACGATAATTAAAAATTACATTATAGATGCGTAGGAAAGGCGTGTTACATAATTTGGCGCCACTGATAATTTGTCGTTATCTAGAACATTCAAATCATGTAATAATGAAACATCTTGATATTTTTAAAAGCTCGGAATTTGAAAAAGCTATTTTTCACAACAATCCAATGGTTTCACATTTGAAACTGTAAAATAGCAAGTTAATGCAAGTAAATTTACACAACTTTAAAAGTTTAATAATTCACTTCAATATTTAAATAATTGTTAATATATTTAAATAATCATATATATTAAAACGTTAATAATCTCATGTGCTGGTCAGAAATAAAAATTGCCTTACAATTATTCATATCCTTTTTAGGATAAGATAAATTTCCTAATCAAATATTTATTTCTCTACATTTGAACGAATTAAGAGAGCAAAATGTATGTGAGATAATTGCTTAACAGAAAAATTCAATTTCTTACGCAAGAAAATTACATTCTACAAATAAACACACCTACAGAAACACTACTTCAAATATCAGTAATTGGTTACAGTATTTTCGTTTTCGACATCAGAGTATAGTCCGTACTTGTTTGCAATCATACCGAGTATACAATTTTGTCAGCACTTTAGCAATTTTCTAATAATACTTCCCCCCCCTGTTTTATATTGATAACAAACAAGAAAAAAAACCATAAAATCCTGTGTTCCCTGATTAGAATCCCATCAAGAGCATGGTTGTTGTGTGTGTGCGCGTTTCCTTACCAAGAAACTTCCACCAAATTAGATACCCGACCAAGTGAAATACAACCTTGTAGAAAGCCACTATTGACCTTAGACGATAATGTGACTCTAAATAAATTTAAAAAAATTAATAACTGTCTTGATAGGAAATAAAGTAATTACAGAAATTTTGGATATTTACAAGAAGGGCTTTGTCCTACTTCCAAATTTGCACCAATAACAATTGAACCCATTCAGTTTATGGCTTTACATCTCAGCCGGTGTACATGCCTCACTTCTTATTGGCGCAACTGGACTCATGTAGAAACTTGAGAAGCTCCCAACCTTGCAGAACATCGTTAATTAAATAATAAATATAAAAAGCCTAACCTATCACGCTAGAAAGGGATGCTTTCGAAATATAAACAAAACCTAGCTGGGAGTTACATGAAAAAGTTGCATTGAGTCTTGAAATTTCTGAGTGCTATAAAAATTAACATTCACAAAAATGATATTTGTACCCTTTGAATTTTTGCGGCCAGCCTGCATGTCGTTGAGACCAACTGTCCTGAAGTAGGGGACTCAGGCTCAGACCCTTGAAAATTTGACATATTACTTTTTCCCAGCCCGGCTACATCCTCTTTCCTTTCCAAATGTGTTTTATATACATATATATACAGATTTACTATTATTTAGGAAATTTGGTTTTGAACCTATTGCATACAGTAGCTGTTCAGAAGCCAGAGGTAGGAATTGAAATTGTCTCAACAAATAAAATCTCAAAAACTTTAGACTAACAACAGTTTATTTAGTCTTCTTTTCAATTAAGAAAAATATAAATAAATATGATACAAATTTATAACCTTCATATTGAAGGAGGGTAGTCTAATAAATAGTGATTATACAGTATTGGATATTGAATAACTATGCAATAAAATAATTAGTTATGTCAGTGGTGTCATGTAAGGTTTGCTGTGTAAAATAACTCAATAATTTACAGTGTTTAAAAACTTAACTCATTCACGAAATTTTGCCTTCACATAAGCTGGTAACGGTATGATGTATAGGAGACAATTCACTAAAATGAAGCCTACAACAAATGCAAATGTGATTCCAAAGTTTAGAGTTGAATCAAGCATTTCAGTATTTATGTCATCTCCATCTTTTCTTAAATAATGTTCGATAAGGTATGCCGTGCCATCAGAATAACGACACGTAAAGGATGATGATGCAGATTGAGAATCTTGGCCAGTAAAAAATGAAGAACAGTTAAAAGTTGAATCTCTTGGTAAATGATGAAGTGGTCCTTTAGTGAAAATTTGATGGTTTAAAAATGCACTGGCATATCTTGTTTGTGTTGCATATGTTAAATAAAGAAGCCAATCTGAGAGCCCATGAAAAGACCTGTAACAAAACACATTAAAATTATAAATATATTTCAAGCAATAATTATTTTCTGAAAGGAATAAGTATGTAATTCTGTGACACTAATTCCATTTAAGTGAAACTTAAAGTAATTTTTGTATTTTATATTGCAATAATTTAAAATGACATAGAGACATAAATTCTAAATGGGCCAATACATAACTTCCAGTGTGGCTTTTAAATGCTTTCATATGTAGACTTTTTAAAGATTAATTCAAACCATATCCTTCCTTATACAATTTATATATGTAAATATTAATTTTCAAAAGAAACACTAAAATTTATTACATGTTTATAAAAATTAACTTGTAGTTTCTGGTAACATAAAATATTAAGTGATTAATGTAAAATACTGTGATCATTATTACCAATCATAAAGTTGTTTATTAACAGACATGTATTAGTAGTACCTTAAAACTCCACTGCTTAACATCAAGTAGGCCACTGTGAGATAAATGTTTGCTACTGCAACTCTGAAAGATCCTTGAACTATCATCAGAAATGCTATTGTCTGCTGCTCTGCTAAGAGGTAACATGCCCATAGGATACCAGCAAAGTACAACCATTCTGTTGTCATATTTAGCCCTGTTAATCTAAAAAACATGTAGACATAAGATTTTTTGTTGTAGCTAATTTGGCTAAGCGAAAATACATTTTAATGCTTGATGTCTGCACGATAAAATGATTTTGAGTTTTCCAATGATATTTAAAACCATATAATTGTTCTTAAATAAAATGAATCATCTAACAGTATATTTTAACCATTTAAAAATTATAAACTAAAAAAACAAATATATATTTTTAATTTGAAATAGTAATACACAATTATATTTTTGGGTTTTTAAGTAAGACAAAAAGAAGAATGTTACATACTCAAATATGATTCTTGAACCTGCACCAACAGAGATGAGTGAAAATGGAATGGAATATAGAATGTAAGTAATTAGGAACAATGGACCACTGTATAAACCCTCCTGAGCCTCTTGATAATACCTAGTCCGATAAGCTGGAACTACAAAGGGACAATGACTAATATTAATAACAAAGTTCATAATGAAGCATAAAATTAACAAATTATACCAAAATTTATCAAACACAAAATTCACCTGAATGTCACAGGTGGTACTTATTTTTGCTCAAGCATTTTTTAAAACAACAAAAATAAAGTTGTTATCAATGATAAATATATGTGAGTTGTGTTAATCATGTTGAAAATTTATAATTCTGCTGTTGATGTGCTCTCTCTGTAATCTGCATTAGATAGATGTGAGAAAACATATTTCCCCATACAAAGTAGTGTTTGTACACATTAGATGCAATCAATAAAATTTTATTAATCCTAAATTGTGATTATTCTAGTTACAAATTCCTCAATACTGTGGTTGTGGATCATAATTAATGGTATATGGTAAAATAATATTAAGCCTTTACTTACATATACATGTAGTAACGATTATGGAAGCAAAATAAGCTCCTGCTAGAGAGTTGAATATAAGTCCACCTCTTGTGATGAATGTTCTCTGATAGTCCTGCAGAAACCACTCATTAAAATGAATTTTGATGCAAAGTAAAATATCTTTATTGAATAGATTTTTATAATATATATAGAGACAATTATTGCATTTTTAGTGTGCAAGTTCTCAAATGTACTGTAGTCAATATGAATAGTCAAACCTGCATTCCACTAAAGAAAATCCAAAGAAGGAAATAAAATACTGGAACAGCCAAAAGACGAAGGCTTAAATGTGCTAGACTCACTCTTCGGATGTTGAATATAGCAGCAAAATAGCGCCTATAAAAATTTAATATATTAGCATTCTTTATTGAAAATAAGAGGAACACCATGAAGGTAGACAAAATTATTAATTTTGTATAAGAACAGAGCAGTTAGTATATACTTAAATTTTATTTTCTAGAAAAATGATTCAAATGTATAAAAGTTACGTTAATTTAAAGAATCAATAAGCATTACAGATGGTGCAGAAACACATGAAACAGATACAAGGAATGAAATGGAGAATGCTTGAAGCATGATATATTAAAAATAAAATTAATCAATAAAAGTAAAACCATTTTAAAAATATATCAAGTATCCTTGTATGCTATGAGCACTACATATGGTCATTCTAATAATTGTAATCCAACAATATAATTCTAATGATAGGAAATATGAAATGTATGCAGGAGACAGTATGTTAGTGACCACCAATTTTTTATAATAACAAATGACTTACATAAATAACATAAAAGCTACATGAAAAACTCCCGGTCGTCCATATGCAGTTAGTGGCACTTTAGTAGAACCATGAAGTGCATCTGGGGAATCCATCATCATGTTGGTAGGAATGGTGTTGGAAGACTTGTGGAATGGCCCACCTTCTAATTTAAATTTTTCTACCAATGCTGCAATCTGATGGTTTGATTCAATGAATCTTTCACGAGACCTGCGGTCAACTGTAGAGAGACACACTGAAATGCAGAAAGTTAGTTTTATATTTCTGTAAGATAGTCAATCACAACTAAAATACACACATAGATATGTTGAGATATAATAAGCTATTATAAATTATATCTGTATACTTACAGTAATACATTAATGGATTTTCAAGTTCAGGACAAGGAAAACCAATACTTCTAAAATAGTCCAACATTAGCCGAGTTCCTCCAGTGTAGACAACATCACCCAAACATAAATATGTAACACGATCAAGAAAGGGAAATACGTCAGATCGAGGTTTCTCCATAGTAAGCAAAACAACTCTTCCATATTTCCGTGCATGGTTAGATAATATAGATACCACAAGGTATGTATTGAGTGGGTCAAGATCCCATGTGGGCTCATCCAGTAGTAAAACAACTAAAAAAATAATGATGCAATGAATAATTTTTTATTTTAACTGGATTTATGTAAATTTATGATTACCATATAAAATTGGTTCAGCAATAAATTTGAAAAAATTAAGCAACCAGTGAAGCAATTCAATTAATGTGAAAATTGTATAGTAAGCAATGAATCATACTTGGATCTCTCACAAGTTGAACACCAATCATCAACCGTCTGTACTCGCTCTGTGTCAGGTCATCGGTGGTACGATTTGCTACTTGGGTAAGGGCTAGATCTGCCATTACTTGTTTTGCTCGAGAGTTTTTAACATAATGTGAAACCTAAAAGTGAATACAGTATAAATTATGAATGAACACACATGTAATCTGTGACTAAACAGTGGATAATTATTAACTTTTGATCCAATTGTTAGCTGTGCAGCATAATATAGTGTTTGCTCAACACTTAATCCTGGTAGAAGATCACATTTATGAGTAACATAGGCACAACTTTGTTGAAAAAGCCTGAGAGACATTGGCATGCCATCTAATAAAATTTGACCTCTTGTTGGACCTTGTGCTCTTCTAGATATAACTTCAAGAAGAGCTCTTTTTCCACTTCCTGAAACAGGATAAAATAAATCATTTTTCCAAAAAAAATAGACATGTTATCGCTTCATTGATTTCCAATAACCACAAAGTCATCTTCAGTAATTAGACCATATCAGTAAAAGTTCTATGCAAACAGTATGTTGTGAATTATTCTTAGATGCTACCAATACTTTTCCAGCACATTTATTCAAGGATATAGTGAATGTAAAATGTTTAAGAGAATAGTGTGTTTTAACACAAAGTATCACTTTAGAATGTCAATTTTTAATTACTATTAATATAATGATTAATTGGTTATTTTATATATAATTAAATCTCTTCCGTGAATGATCCACAATACCTTCCTCTTTCCTGATTTGTAATAGAAGTAATCTCTTACCTTTAGAGCCAAGAATGGCCAGGACTTCACCTGCATGAACTTCAAAAGAAACATCTTTTAGGATCAATCCAGTTTTCACACTACCCATAATCCTCTGTAAACATGTTCCTGGTTCCACCTGTTAATATATTATAACTACTTTTTAAAAAACTAAGTAATCTTAAACGTCTAGCTAAACACAATAAATTATATTTCAGAAAGTTTTACATTGTTGATTAAAATTATTTTGATAAATAGAGGTAAATATTCCATTTTATTAAATTGCTAAAGGTTCATTCCTAAATCTCCCATTTTTGTTACAAATGACGTGTTCTGTTGTAAAAAATTAAGTTAAAAATTATGAACTATGAAAAATGGTCCGATATTGGCCTTTTCTAAAAAGAGAACATTTTATATTTTTCAGAAGTTAACCATATAAACTTACTACAAACAGTCATTTCTTATCAACTCAGTCAAAATAAAATGCATTAAACAAATGTATAATACTTGCTTTGTTACAAGGAAATAAAGTTTAAGCAATACTTAAAAGATATATATGTTTTAACAAAATATTTCTCATAAAATAGCTAATTGCTTTCATGGCTGACAAATCTTCATTAGTGACCATATTTTTTTAGCTGTTTTGCCATGTTTGTTTTTGGCGAGGTTGTCAAAATTTCACTTGTGAACACCAAGCATTTTCATGGCTAGGTCAAGACTGACATATAGTCACCCAGGCATTCAAAGTCACCTTGAGTCTGTTTGAGCATTTTTTTTTGCTTAGTTTTTCCTCTTTGTCCCTGATGCAAGAAAATATTTCTTAATATTTACAATTATACTGCCTTTGCATAAAACAACATACTTGAGCTTTTTTATATTTTTCTCTTGCTTGCTTTATCTCAAGGTTGTTGGGAAGGTATAATAAATGTATGTCATGAGCCAAAATCGCCATAATTAAAATTCTTAATATAATAATAGCAGAAATTTCTATTTGGTGTGTTGAGTGAATTAAATAAAATGTGATTCATAGAAAGAGATACAATTGAAGTAAGAATTCTTGGCTACAACAGTTGTAAATCACTGCTGTCCCAAGAATTCTTTCTAAAGAACCACACCATGAAAGCCTTCAATCTCTCATTAAGATAAATATGTCTAATACTCTACAAGATATCATATTAATAATTATTTAATAACACTAGTTAATTAATATTTGTCTTATCATTTAATTTTATCTGTTTCAGATTATGTACAACACATTACATGATGTCGAGAAAATACATAACTGGAATACATGAATAATAGTATAATTTATTTACATATTTATCATAATGTTAATGAAACATCTTAAGAAACAATATCATAAAGCTGATAGCATAATATGAATAATAATTGAACTTACAAATTTATTAATTTTATTGTTGAATAAACAAATAATTAATATTCAGAGAATAGTTTCATGTGTAGTTAGCAAGGGAAATATATAATAATAAGTCATATTCCATATATTTTGTCTATATAATACAGAAACTTACAGGATTTCAAGTCATGCAGCAATTTAATCTGAGTTGTAATATAACACATTTGGATAGGAAAGAGAGACAGGGTAGCTGACTTACCTCAAATCAACAATTGTCGAGCCAGGCTGTGCAGGAATTAAAAAATAAAAACTAGACCAATCGTTGATTTAAGGTAAGTTGGCTACCCTGTCTTCCTTTCCTATCCAAATGTGTTCATTAATTTGACCATGCCACATTATGTATTATATATATATATATATATATATATATATATATATATATATATGGACAGAGAGAGAGAGAGAAGGAGGGGGGGGGGGATTCAGTTAAAATATTAATTTTGATTCTTACTTGGCCTGTGTGGAATACATTACATAGTTCCAGTGTATGCTCATTGCTGACCATTGTATCTCAAATACCAGACAATTCATTTAGTCTTAATCTTGAACGCAGATACCGTCCGATTTTTGTTGTTGCGACAATCGCAATATCTGTAAAAGAAAGTGGTATATGATACACAAATAAACTTAATTAAATACCAGATGAACTGTTCTGATTTCTACAACTACAATAACGTTCTTTAAACAGCATTTAGTATTAATTGCCAGAGCAGATACTGATGATTAATTATAAACGACAGTAATTTCTCTAAAATCAATTATAGAATTATTGTACGTTTTTCACGATGCACATTAGTTTTTAGCTTTATTTCAGGCGCAATTAACACTGCTATAAATTAAACTGTATTATGAAACGCAAGATATCTGCCATCGAGGAAACTTCAACGATAGGATAGAACAGTATCTTTTGTATCGTCACTTCAATTGTTGCGACTACTCGTGTAATACAACGCCCTCTGTGGCCACTTTAAACATTCTATATACTACTCATTGTGAGTATTGTTAAAGAGTGTAGGACTAAGGGTAATGTTTGAAGTGACTTACTTCCGAACTGCTGCACCTTTGCTCTCTACTGGGTGTACGCTTCTGCTGGAATACGGACATAGAAGTCAGGTGAAGTAAGCTGCATTCCTATTGGCCCAACACCTGTCTCATTTCGGCTGACGAATACGTCCGAAACCCCTCCCTCACTCACCGCTGATGGTCTCGGCGTTGCCAACATAACACCGTCACCAAGTAAAGGACCCAACAATCACAATATTCGTTAACATAAACAATTTCTCACTGATATCAATATTATTCTGGTATCTAGAAATCCTAGCAACGAGCACGTGATACGGTTTTAAATCTTAGTTGTTGAAAGTGGATTACCGGTTTGAGTTAATGAGACGTTGTTGTCTGCGTAATTTAAATGGTGTATTAAATTACTGAAATCGATTTACTAATTGGAACCGTCTGTGTTTTTTTAGCCGCACCGTTGACTTGATAGCACTTTGGAGTTTTTGGATTATGCTTAGTGGAAACCTGTTTAGAAAGTTGGCAGTTCCAGCAACACTCCAGCAATGCAGATCGTAAGCACGAGAGCTTGTGTTCAGTTAACCTCCAGCAGGAGTTATTTCGTCCGCAGGATGTCTGTGGGTGAAGCGAAGCGTCGGCAAATGATTCGTTTGTGTTAAGCTATGTGAGCTGTGATAGTTAACGCAACTCTGATGACGTTAGCTAACCAGAGTTGGTACTTCGTGTGACGCCAATATTAGAAACAGATCAGTGATCACAGCAAATATCTCGGTTAAAGCTCAGAATTAAATATTGCTGCTTACGATATGATAAGGTGAAATGAACTAATTCTTGAACTATTAGTGAGCTGATTGCTAGTGCTTCTTGGGCGGAATCCGAGAGAAAAAGGTAAGGATGAAGCTCAACCAGTTGCTATTTTAATAGATCTAGATGTTTAATAGTACCTGTTATTGACCATACATATCAATAATGTTAAAACGTTGTCAGGAGCTCCTTATCCACGTAGCCAATCATTTCCTCGTATACAGTATGCAAAATTTAAATAACCATTTTTCTTCAAAATTGTCATATTTATGTCATTAAATTTATACGCTAGTCAACAATGTGGTTGCTCTTGTGTAAAAATTGGCTTATATCTATGACAATTGTTATTCACTATTGGAATGTCCATATACCTCCAAAGACAAATCTTATTTTGAATTATGATAGCGTTAATAAATCACGGCTTTGACATGAAATACTCTGAAATTAGTTTTTTTATTCTGCAAACAGACTGTATTAAATATCGTGATCCGTCACATTCAATAGAGAGCAACAAGGCTTGAAGAGCGCGAAATTCAGAATTTAACAATCACTGAAACTCTCAATGATTTACGCAAGATTTGTCTTTTCCCTTTGCTGGTTAGTTTGTGATTCATAAACGGAAATATAACATTCTCGTAAGTGTGGTGTATTGTTATATATATATATATATAAATATATATATATATATATATATATATATATATATCTGTGTGTGTGAGTTCAAAGTATATCGCATTGTTAGTGTCATAAATATTTGATAACATCAGCATTTTAAATAATTAGTTTTAGAAGTATGTAGTCACCCTTCACTTAAAAACCAACCTGGATTTAGATAACATAAAACCTAATATTTATACTATTACAATTTTAAAATTATTTTTCTTATGAAGTAATACTGGTGCATACTATCGGAAGTTTCTCGTTTTCAGATGAATAATTGAAGCAGGCAACAATCGCGCGTACTTAATTAAAATCTCGCCTTGAACAAATAATTATTCAAACTGCAGCAGAAATCTCAGTTGCTAAATAGTGGAATGTTTTGCATCATTGACAATTACTGCATTGATTAATAATTTATCAGACTCTTCTTTATAAAATCACTTGATACATTGTGCGTGAACTATGTACACAACCAAATCAAACGACTCATATTTCGGTAAATTACTTTTTAATGTTGAAAAATTTCACACGTGGCTTTGCACTTTCTCGTGCATTTTAAACGGAACTACCAAGCAATATTTGTAATACGAAATAAAAATGCTGTTGAAACGGAGAAAATAGCTTCTTTTAGTGAAATGGATCTTTTAGTGTGAAATGAAGTAAGAAAACTTGAGATGTGTTTAGCTGTCAGCATTAATAAATATAATTTCTGAAACAGGTGCGGGACTGTCTTGTGGGTAATCGCGAATATATATATATGGTTTGACGGAGACTGGATTCCAGGTCCGTCACGAACTTTGTTTCCGGTTATATTACCAAAAAAAAAATTTTTTTTTTGTGACTGCTGTCTATTTCAGTCCACCGTTGGACAAAGTTATTATTCTGCGTCGTTCATGAGTGATTCGTCTAGAATATAAAGAAGGAAAAATTACTTTTCCAATTGTCTCGTAAATCAAAATTGCTGTTGATAAAAGCTTCTCGGGTTTCCAGCCGGGTAAACTCGTCGATAACACGCGACGGTTTCGATGACATGCAGCGTCATCATCTGGCGAAGTTCATTTGCAAACAGTGATTTCGCTGTGTACGTAGATCACGTACAATATATCAAGTGATTTTATAAAGAAGAGTCTGATAAATTATTGAGATGATGACGTCATCGAAACGTCGCGTGTTATCGACGAGTTTATCCGGCTGGAAACACAAGAAACTTTTATCAACTTTCTACACCGGGAAAACCTTCGTTCTACAAAAATTGCTGTAATTGAAATAATTCGCAGCAACATGAACTAAGGACACGAATACATGCTCTGATTGCAAATTACATATTAATTTTATGCAGTTACGAACCTCAAAGCAACCGAGATACTGTTTTTGCATCAAACGGAATGCGGAAACGTCACATAAAAATTTACTGGAAAGAATGTCGTCGAATAATATTATGTATTAGATTTATGACATTTATAATGAAATATTGTTCCAGGCGTCATGAACAATGGGTAATTTCCTCAAATTTCCTGTGCTTTAGGTTTTGTTGCATTTTTTTTTAATCAGCCGACCTTATTTGAGCGGTCGCACCCACACCTTCACATCTATTACATTATCATGTCGCAGTAATGAATTTCGGTTGGTGTTGAAACTTTGATAGCGGTCCAAACAATTTAACCAGCATCATTTAAAGCATGCTTCTCATCCGAGTAAGAACTATCCTACTTCCAGTCCTGAGAGAAAGGCGGAGAACTTTGAACGGAACGAAACATGTACGCTTATTCATCTCAGAATTTCTCTGAGTTTTATTTGCAAGTGAGCGACGGTTTGGTGTTTCTTGTAAAATACTTGACTTCACTTTCTTTTCTCTTTTTCACTCCAGTTGTCTCCTTTACCATTTCTTCCTGCCCCCAACCTAAGTTTTCCTTCACCGCAAACAATATTATTTCTTCTTCTTCAGTTGTGCTGTTCATAATAATGTTAAAGGTCTTACATTCTTTAAACCATCGTTGACAATTAATTCACGAACATACCCGAGTCCCCTGTAAATCGAGCAACATGTATTTAAGTGATACAATAATTCGCATCTCTCGGTGCCGAAAGTCTCCCCTTGGTCAGGCAAAACACGTGGAAACCACATCACGGTTCATTTCACTCGGGTGAGTGCATCCGCTCTTTTCAATAGAAGAGACATCACACCTGTTATCTACCGATAGTTTTATTCAATTTAATTGAAGTGGAAATATAATTAAACTAGCTTTTCCACAAACTGCGAACTCCCTCGTGGACTGATCAAGGGGTTGGAGCTGATTGACATATTTCTCGCTTTGGTAAGCTTTACTGTTGCGTCAGGCTGAGGGAAATTTTTTAACCGCTACCCGTACTTCTTGTATGGGCGTTGGAATATAAGCGATTTACTCGAATTACAATAAGTTTGTATCCCGTTATAAGGTTCTACGATTGTTTGCCGCTCTACTTACGTATGCAACAATGTTAGCCTGTTTACATCATGGATCTGTAACGTTATCGAGATAGGTATGAGATTCTACACGAGGGGCGTTGCACGTAAGTTTAGTCTCTGTGGAAAGGTGAACGTAGTCGCTAGATGATGAATGGAGAATGCATAAAAATTGATTTTGCTTATGCGAGCGGGAGTGGGACAGGAGGGTAATGACCGGATTTCGTAAAGTCCACAGCGGAAGCAGTTGTTTGGCGAAGGTATTCGTCTGCATTGCTTCCGATTAGAGAATTCCATATTCCCACAACGGAAACCGATTTCCTTGAAAGTATATGGATTCCCTCTTAGATTTCTTTGACGCTATGAATCTCGAGGTAGCTACTGGAAATTTCATTTAAAATAAATCCATAGTTGGTTTCCCATGCATATTTCGCTGCTCCTTGTTGATTTCGGCGTTTTTCCGATTTAATGAGTATTGTTTTCCCAATTAGGAAATAACTCAATAACAGAGGTTATATAGGATATATTTCTACCAGTGTATGTATAGGAAGGGGGTGGAAGCATGTAATTTTGTGTGTATTTGAACCGATGAATATTATTTGAAAATTATATTTATAAGAGAAGATCATATTAATTTTCGAGTATACAGAGAAAGTTGTGAATATTGCCTCAACCGCCATTTAATACTTTCATGCTCGATCGAGTCGAAGGATGAGCGGCTGCTGTCACTTCCTCGGTGTCGAAGTTCACTCGAATATCTCGTTGAGTGAACTCACTTCCGGGAAGTTGTGCTTGTCAAGGGTCGAAAGTCTGGAATGAAGATGTCTTCCGGATTGGTCGATACGGATTCGATTCTAGGGAGGTGCGTAGCGATGTAACAATCCACTAGAGAATGATGCTACTGAGTACAGTCAAACCTAGAGTAATAATAGAAACTACAAATAGCCGAATAAATGAAAGAAAAAATAGTATTACGTCTACACAACCACTTATTGGCATAAACTTTGTCGGAAGGTTTCACACTTTTGCATAAGATAAAAAAATCAAGGAACCTGTAGAAAGGTTGCTCTATCCATGCGAAGTGATTATTATTGTTATACAAGGACCTGAGTCATTAGCTTGTTCAATATGATATTTTGGAGGGAGGTTCTTTTATTATTATTTTGATGTGGAATTGAAGGGCGCAGACATTATTTTATTATTATTATTATTATTTATTATCAAAAATTAAATCCGTAGATTTTACATTTGAAATGAGTAAAAAGTATAACATGGTCTCTTGAAACAGGTGGAAAGTCCATTGACCTTCCTGCCCTTTTGTTGCTTGTTGGTGTAGTTCTGAGGGGGTTCGGGTGGATGATGGGATGTGCTTTGGTTGGCTGTAGAGTTAGTTTGATATGTCGGGGAATGTTGGAGTAGGTTTGTAGATGTTATTGAGGGAAGGTGGTTGTGGAGTTTGCGTTCTCACGGGAGAGTTTGTTATCTATGGGGAGATTATTCTTTTAACATTAATTGTGTTTGGTAACTGATTTGAGAATTTTTAAAATATTTATTTGAAGCAGGGAAAAGTAATTCAAACTGCACTTTTCCGTTTACGTGTTCAGGGAAGTAAGAAGGTTGTTGGGATTTTTTGGTCATGTCCTGAAGACGCTATCGTCGGCGAACTGGGAAAGGCTATCGTTTCTGCCGGTAGGGTGAGGGACTTAATGACATATTTTGAAAAGAATTGGAGAAAAGATGGCTCCTTTGTAGGAGGTACAAGGGGTGAAGGAGGAAGAGTGTTTATCATTGATCGATACAAATCAGGATTCAGAAGTATGATGGGACTACCTTTGTCAAAGGGACAGTGGCTAATTTTGGACACATTTTTAGGGAAAAGTAACCAATTTATTCGTAACCTTTTGAATATGGTGTTGTAATAACGAATAGAAGATATATTTAAACTTAGTGGTACGGGTGGTATAAATGACAAATAATTTCAAGCCCCATGAACTGGGGCCATAATTATGAGAAATTAGCGCGGAATTTCATGTTACCATGCAGAAGTCCTGACGAGCAAATTCCTAAGAATTATTTGGTTCTTTAATCGTCAAGTCTGCAAGTGTAAGGTGACTTTGGCCTTGCTAAAGTTCGTTTTAGACACGTTATGTTTACTTATTATTGTATTACTGAATCAGTGCACGCACTCCTTTGCCTTGTGTTTTGTCTCTGCATGTTTTGCGTGTATACATAGCGTCATTACAAAAGCTTACAACAAATCCCAAGTTATACAAGCCAATACAAGCGATTCCCAACGCCCACCAAATGAATATATGATAAAATTATTTTTCATTTCCGTTATTCACTCGTTGCGGTGGTTCAACTCTGAAAAATGCATAAAATAAACCGCATTTTTCAAAGAGCTCACAAGTCTGTTCTTATATAGTGACTGTGAATTTTATTTTCGTTTGATATTTTAACAAAAATTGCATTTTAATGTGTCCTATTATTTGTGAATCTGTAGGAGTGTTGCATCACGCTACGAATGCTTGATACATAATTTATATGTGCGCCGTGAAGTCAGTGAGAAGCCGAAGGTATGTGTATTCGTGAAGGAATCCGTATCAGTAGCTTTCTCAACTTGCCTAGAAATAAGAATCGCTTTACACTAGGTCAGAAGCTTAGCCAGCCTCAGTTTCAAGAGTTTGTTACCATCATATATCAAAATAATAGAGTAGAATACTCTTAGTCGAAATTTACTGACAATCGGGAAATTTTTATGGGCAAAACGAATCAATAATCTGGAAGAGTACACGTTGAAAAATATTTAACATCGTTACAGTTGATAATTGAAAATGGAGAAATAAGGAAGTGATTCAGCAGCACCTTGATCGTAATGACAATAGTGATTATGATTTTCGTCGTAGAGCGGAAACCGAGACAACAGATAATTTTGATGAAAGTTTGGGTTCAACGTTCTTAGTGCAGTGTAAATTCTGGTCTGAAATGGTCTCATCTCGATGCTCAAAAAAATTTTTGTACCCGGACTTTCATTCGGTTGCGTTTTTGATCTACTATGACTACATCCATCAACCGGAGCTCTATTCATACCGTACACTCAAGGCTCGAACGAAAAAGTTTAAATCCGGCAGCGGAGCCAAGGACGAGAGTGGACGTTTTTTCAAATAAATTTAATTTGTGCGGAAAACGTTCTCGAGCCCACACTGAAATCACAAGCTTTCACACGAATACGAGTCGGAAGTCTCATAACTCTTGAAAGGAAAGTACGCGAGTATAAATCGTGGCACTCATGTTGGCTCTCCTGTGAAAGGTGAATGCTTCGTGCACCAAACCTCACACACAAATTCAATTTAATAGTTACCTAGTTTAGTGCTAGTCTGCTTATTAAGATTTCCCAATAATGGTTTGTGCTCTAACTTATTGCAGTTTTTTCTATCAGAATAGTCGCTACGAGGCGATTCAAAGTTTTATAAAGCTATGGCGCTGATAGACGACTCAAGCCAATCCCGATGCAGAATAATACCCATATATACAAACGGGATAAACTTTCTTACGTGTAACCACCAGAGATCGTACGAAATTGAACCCATGGATATAGATTTAATGCGCTGACAGTCCAATACAAAAATCTCATAAGACTATCTGGAACTATGACATCACCGCAGAGGCAGATAATATTCCGTGATAAGAAAAAAATAACGAGTAATAATCGACCAAGTCAAAATGCTTTAAACTATAATTTTTTCCCAAATCATGGTGACGACTCGTAATCCCGGCTTCGGTTTCCACTTGCATTTCCAGGATTTTAAAAATACGTCATCGTCCTTCAGAAAATTAAAATTATGCTGATATCGGATGCGATACATAGCTAAAATAGCACGAGGTACTAGAATATGACTGATATTATTTCTGTATCTCATTGCGCTTAGTTCGGGAACAAAAACGGCTACGTCCACCTGATGTTCAGTCTGGGGCGATTTATGGGCGCTTTAATTAACTCGTTTTACTCGTAGGATAAAGATCTAGGTCAGGAGCTGTAATGTTTAAAAGAAAATATTGAGACTGTCCGTGCATCAGAGATCAAACCAGAACGAATTTGAAACTTTCGAAATCAAGTGCTGGTTTTCAACGTTGCATTTGGAATGC
Organism: Zhengitettix transpicula; assembly: GCA_037074705.1. Classification (NCBI taxonomy): domain Eukaryota; kingdom Metazoa; phylum Arthropoda; class Insecta; order Orthoptera; family Tetrigidae; genus Zhengitettix; species Zhengitettix transpicula. The sequence continues at coordinate 57,395,151 of CM073595.1, read as the reverse complement.
CTCAGTTCTTTAATTGGGTTAATGTCAAGGACGACCGGAACACACACAGACAGGGGAGCCAGCTTTCACAACTCTCCACCCAAAACAAATTATGTTAAAAAATGAACTCGTCGAAACGTAAGAAGAGAAAATAATTAAAATTGTACCTAGGTGCTGGAATCAACCCTAAGAAAAAAACACGTCGCACATGGAATGCGCAAATTACTGAGGAATCGCATATTTGTAATAATTAAAATGACTTAAACGAACCTCGGTCAAATTACAAATAGTATTTTATTAAAAATAATTATTTGTACAATTGCAACATATAATGTTAAAAATTTAACGTAAACATTATGGTAAACTTTTCAGGGTACTTGCGTGGTTTACTCAATCGGAAGAATTTCAGCCAAGTAAATTTACAATCTGATTTAAAGGCATCACTCCCAGTAATCCTATTTGTGATCTTGCGACGTGATTCCTGGAGAGCGGCAACTGCGGTTGTCGGCGTCAGTGATGATTGTATTTGATCTAATGATGACTGAAACAATATTGTAATTTTCCTGGCTGATATGAAATAACCTAGGTCACAGTCTGATTGGTCCTAACAAGTCAGTCTTCTCTAATCCCTCTCCATCACTGCCTTTATCACTCAGTTTAACTTTACTAACCAATAAGCTGGTTTTTCTCACAACTCCTTCCTTCTTTTCCCCATCCCAAAATTCGGAAGTCAATAAGATTTTCTTTCCATAAACGTCATTATTATCTGTTAATTCTAAAAGCTTGTTATTTTGAATAGCAAACTCTTCATTTTGTGTGCCTTTGCTTGTTATTAAATATTTAACGCAAAGCAGGCGGTTATTTTTACCGTTTTACTTGCAAACGAGTCATCTAAATGTTTAAATTTCGCAGCTTGGTCTGGCAATTAAAAGACGTCTAAGTAACTATTTGTAGTAGATTAATGAGCAGATTTCTTTTGAGTTTGAACACGTCGACGACGTTCGCGCTTGAATGAAAAACTGTAAGAAACGGCTGTCTTTATTGCGATGAATTCACTAGTGCCAGTTGCAAATCCGAAGGGCAGTAATTCGAGCCTAGGAAAGGTGACCTGCCTCTAATGACGCAAGCCTTTCTCTCCCGCTTCGTGTCACAACAGAACATTCTCTTACTAAATCCAGTAAATAAGAGTGTCACTCCTGCAATACAGTGGTAAAATAGTTTTGTTCGATTTCCCAATTATATTTTTTGCTGGAATTACACTCGTGGAAAGCGTAACATTGAATTCCATATTCGAACATAGAAATTCGAGTCTCGCGTTCGATTTAGAATTTTTGTACATAACTAAGGCTGTTGCGACGATGGAAAGGAAAATATGCAGTACTTCAAGTTTTGTCTGGCTGTGAAAGCAGTGGACATGAATTTTAAAATTGAAGTTTGCATCGATCGCGGCGAGGGAAACAAAACTAAAGACGTAACCTCAACCAGTTTTCTGGAACGCTGACGGATTGATCAAGGGTGATGGTGCGTCCCTGAAGATTAGCCTCATGCCGATTATACCTTCGAACCCAAAATACAGACGTTTCAGCCAATAGATAAAAAATTAAAAAGTTTCCTGCGTCGTACGTGGGTGCCATCCGCGATGTAATCATACCACATTAGAATATTAAGAAAAATCCGTCACAAGTATTATATCGTATTCCGCCTTCTATCGTGTGTGGAATGAGCATTGATTTGTTTTTTTATTTATATAATTCACTTCAACACTTATATTTAATGAATCCACAACAGTTCCGTCAACACTGCTGATGACACGAACTCTCTCATTTCCAATCAAATGAAATGCTTAATCAGGAAAGTGATGTCTGATTGAAGTAAGTAGTGGGTGACGATGTTCTTGCCGTACTACAATGTTTATGTTGCTTTTATTCTAACCGACCTTATATTTTAGAACGTCCTATTTGTGATCAGTTGGTGACTCAGAGTCAGCCACAACTCCTCCTGCATGTCTGACCTTTCAGCCTACACACGACCTCCACCTCTTCTTGCACACTATTCTTTCTTCAGTTGCACTTTGTCTTTACCGTGTAATTATGATAAAAGAAATCCTAGTACTTCAAATAATGCCTGGGTCTCCAGGCGATACACTCACCACCTAGAGGAAATAAAATTTGATTTGGGTATAACTTTTCAGTGAATAGCACATTCTTGGACTGAAGAGAGTCGATCCGTATCGTTTCTTTCTTTGGGCGGACTATAGCATTCGACTTGGACGATTTTGCGGAAACTTGTTAGGAGAATCCACATCACGGTTGAAGGCTGCCGATCTCAAATCTCATTACGATGGCGTAGAATAAACGTCAGCGAGCAGCAGGCCATGACGCAGCAGCCATCCCAGGCGAAAGGAAATGATTCGGCGAGATTGTGCTTCACTTTTCATTTAACCGGATCAAGTTAGCAATCCCACGGAGGATAATTCATTCTTCATTCATTATTATTCGTGAGCGCTGTTTTGATTCATATTTGATGAGAGCAATTGCTAGACGTAATCGCTTTCTCCGGCTGTAAGCGGCTCTATTCTTATTATTCATTCACACTTAATTCTTTAGTTTCGCTTTCCACGTCTCTTCTCAGGGTCTAGAGAAATATATTCGTCGAGGAAGATAAGACAGAAAATATTTTATTTTTTGTTCTGTATGCAATACAATTTAACGGACTCTGTGATAGTTTTATTATATTCAAAATATATTTTTAAAGTTTAGTGGGATTAAAAAGTAATGGTGATTGCCGTTGTAGTTTCTCGTTTAAGACACTTTCATAAAAGGTCAATTAAATAAACCACAGACATTACAGAGATACCTTCGATCTCAATCATATTGATTGGAATGCGGAAATTCCTTGATCGACGGATAAGCTAAAAGTCACTTATTGATTCCAATGATAGTCCCCTTCCACTTCAAAGCATTTCTTGCAAACGACTGAGGAGCTGTAATATCTTGGTGGAAAGTGCAGAAAAATGTACGGGAAATGGTCAGCCTATGTACCGGATTTCATAACAGGTAACCTCTTAGCTCATATGAGAGAAAATGCATTCTCGGAGCCTCGAGTCGGATCACGTAAGAATTTTTTTCTCCCGCGTCACGCTGTCCTAGGTCTATGGTTCGCTAAAATATATATCCTCAGAGAAATGAACAACAGAAAAATTTCTTTCTAGATAACCGACATGGTTATTGCCAGTCGACCCATGTTATGATATTCTACCACTACGGTGTACTAATGAATATTCAAGGAAGAAGGGAAAATTTTTAATTAACAATAAAATGCAATATTTTGCGCGGGTAGTCAGGGTTTGGTAATTTCGCAGGATCTAACGAATTCGTGGCACAAAGGACAGCGAATCCAGACGGTCATGAAATCAGACGTCACCAGAATTAATGACGGCTGTGGCTTACTAGACGCGTGGCGATATTATTTTGTAATTTGTGAAATTGCAATGACTGGCAGAACTTAAAATAAGAATTTGGAAAATTGACGCTATTCGTTTGATTTTGCGAGGAAGGCGGAGGTTAAAACGAGAAAGTGATTAAGGAGAATTTTTGAATCAGTGTGCTGTATTTCTGAGGGAAGAAATCCGCGCGCAGTTCCCATGAAAGTGAAGAACACCCGGGTGCAGACACTTCGGCTCTATCTCTAATTCTGTATATTGAAAGACTTGAGTCTGCCGCCGTTTGTACGCATCAGAAAATTTTTATTAATTCAGGAAGAAATTACGCACCAATGCCTGATCAGAGCAGCAAAATCGTATTCATTTAATGGCTCAAAATCCCCTGTTTGTAGGGACTGTAGATTGTGTGACTTAGCTAAGGTATATTTAAATTTATTATTTGATTTATCTATTTAATTCATCGTTTTAATTAAATAGTTTTATTGCTTTATTTTCCTGATCAATCTCTGTGACAAACGACTTAATAAATCAGCCACGTAGACGTTTTCCCCTTGTCTGTACCTGCGTACAATGTTCCTCATTTTCACTTAATTCTTTCTGAATTTGGTATCGAAGCAGTTAAGTAAGGGCACAATCGTCAAACGTAAGTGTCGTCAATTTTTTTTACTATTAGATGCAAATCACAAAATTGCTTCTCTTTGTTGCGTCTACTAACCCTAATTCTTTATTTCTGTCTATTTTTCCCATTACTCGTGAATTTCATACACAATACACACCTACTTCTATTAATTTTTTTATATCTGAAATCGGAAGTTATTGTCAGTCATTTGTTTGAAAAAGATGGCATTGTTTTATGTTTTTTGTTTCAATTTTGAGTGTGTGTGGATTCGGGCGGGATCAGTGTAGTAATAGTAACACCAGGTTCCATTTGGTGTGCGAGCGTAGGAGCAGAAAGCGTATTATTAACTCCGGCGCTGGTTTCCGGGAGGTCATTGTCCGCGTCCTTCACTCGTCGGAATAACTGCATCACACAAATGCACCCGCAACATCATTAACGTATCATCACCAATGGAAGCGGCATAAAGTCACGCTCATTTGAATTTATTCACATTTCCCCCGTTTTCATTATTTAGTTACTATATAATTCTTTCACGTATTTCGTAATCTGACTTCTGAAAATGTGGAAATATGTGCGTAGGAAACTGGAAATATATGAGGAAAAATTAAAACAAATATTTTATGGTGAAACGTGATGAGATACAGAAAATTTGGCGCGTTGTCCTTTTGGACCGGTAGACGACTATAAATATTGAATTCAACAAAGTGATGCTCGAGAAGAGATCTACTGATAACTAGGTGATTCGTAGTGTGTGTTCTGTTTCCAAAGTTTGCCAGTACCATACTAAAGATTTTCTCATTCGGCTAATTTACTGGCTGTGATTATCGGAATGCAAATTAAGGAACGAAAATAATTCATCTTCATAATTAGAATTTGGAAAATTGACGTTAATCTTTTGGTTTTGAGAGGAAGGCGGAAAAAAACGAGAAAGTGATTATGGAGAATTTTTGAAACAAACAGCGTGTAATTTTTAATTTATTTCTAATTTTGCGACATATATAGTACTCTATTTATATTCCACCTAAGTACCTCTCAGACAAAATCACCTAGGAGATTGTCGACCTCGTGAAAAAATCTATTGAAAATAATTGGTAGGTCTTGTGGTGGTTTTGTTATAAATGAGTGTTTAATTATAAGAAACAGTGAATTTATTTAAAAATTATTTTTAGATTACAATTCAACATTAATTAATACATTTTATTTATTTATTGAAAATGCGAATCACAATGCAAAATATTAAATGTATCTCAGGACATAAAAAATTACGGTTTGTAGAACAAAAGAATGCTAACATAAAATTTTAAAGGAGGAAAAAGCCTTTGAGTAATTTTCTCTCCATTTTTATATCGTTCTCCCACCCGGAAAAACGTCATCCCCTTTACCCACGTGATCTAGAAGGTAAATTTATTTTTTGACTAAATCGCTAGGATCTGGGTTTGATTATTTAAGCAAACTATTATTTAAAAATGTCTTGAGGATTTACGATGGTAGATACTTTGCGCTTTTCGTCGGTGAAATTTATAATAGAGGTACTCGATCGTACCACGTTTGTGGTGTCTGGAATAAGGATTTTAACGCACGTGAAGGACAGAGAAACAAGTGTCGGGTTGATGGTGCTGTGTAGTTGGATTTTAATACTGATGGAAATTCATAAGTTGAGATCGGCTAGCAAATTTCTTCTACTTTCCTTTAGATTTCAACACGAACGCGTCCAAAGGTGACAGCTGCAACAGCTTTTCGGTATGTTTATTTATATTTTCGTGGATTGCCAAGTTTCTCCCATTATGAAACGTATGCGAAGTTGTCACAATCCTCGTTAGCAGTTGTTGAATGTTTATCTAGACGCCTTACCCAGCTCGTATTCAAATAAAACTTTCTCTACGTCGCACCTAACCGTTCGTTATCCTGGATGTTGGCTACTTTCATTACCCTTATCCGCCGTCCATTTTCTAATTTGCGCTTTCTTTCATCAGCGCGCCCAACTGAGGAACCATCATCAACGAAAATGTTTCTGTACACGAAACGGCAAATGGCCGGGAAATGTATAGATTTTTAGGTTTAGACTACGATTTTAAAATGTAAAGTGTTCAAATAAATCACAAGTGAGCGGAAAATGTTTGACGGGTCGAGGTTTAGAACGTTAAAGGAAGGAAGAGCTCAGAGTTGTATGTGTCGTGTATGCGATTGTGGGTGTTTGCATCAGATCAAAGGAATATCATAATTTTACAATACTCTCACTGAACTCAACTTTATTTGTGTTATTAGTACAGATCGGCGATATGAAAGAACATACAAAAAGAACAGCCTATCGTAATTGTTCGTTGACAACGTCATTCGACCTTCCTTGAACGGTTGCACATTTTATCACTTTCACCGCATACTCCGAGCAATTGACGTCGAATTTAAGTGGTAGAAAATAAATAATTACAAGTTGACATTTTTCACATTTATTAAACGTTATTTACTCTAGAGCTGATTATTCAATATCGTGCTCTGACTTTATTTAGAGAGGGTATTTTATCTACTGATTTATTTCACGTCAGTAGTTAATATTTTTATAATTGTTCTTGTCACGTTGAAGACTTTGAAATATTTTTGAAAAATCTTTTTATTCATTATATTCACTGTCATAATCTTAAATCTCTATGCACTTTTAATTATTAACTATATTTTAAAATCGTCTTGGATTGTACCGTGCTGACTCATCTTTCCTTTTTCCGCAGATGATCCTGTGACTGTAAACGGACAGAATTCCACGGAGGTGTGATAGAGCTACCTTGGCAGCTTGTCGTAGTCTGCGGTGTAGTTGAGGTTTGTAAACGCCTCTCTGGCCTTCAACTTCTTGCATGATTCATCTAAACATTCTGGATAGCGCAGCGTACGTTGTTCCTAGAGAACGCTTTGCTACCAGAATATTCTGCCCGAAACACTACCGAGACGGGCGTTTTTACTTCAAGTCATTACATTCATTACTTTTTTCTTAAATAAGATATAATAAATTGGATTAACATCTTAAATTTGTTACAGTATGATTTACACTAATAAATTGTAATTCTTTTGATATTTACAAGTCTCTTATTAACGGCTATAAATCATGAAAGATTTAATTGTTATAAAATATAAAAATATATTTAATTTAAATTTTGTTTACTCTAGATTTTGACATATATCATATTAATTGACAGCAGGTATTCTTCAGACCAGTAAATTTGCCCGCCAGATTCAAGTATAAAATTTGTAGGACTAACTGGTTTCTTTCTAACTAAGAAACAAAATGATTTAAGGATATCAGCATTATAAAATAATGAAATTGAGATCTGATATCTTTGAAGAAAATATTCGTTCATACTTGAAAATTCCGCCTCATAAGAATTGTTGATAAAGGGATCATTTATTCCGTCTGCAATGTTCTGAAAATCAAACTATTGTTGTTATCTCTACCTTTTCAGAGAACAATACATTACCTTATTATACAGTTGGTCTTGTATAATTTTGATTCAACTGGTTCAGTTGTTATGTGAATTTGCATTGCTTGATTGCCGGATACGAAAGTTCCTTGAAGGCACAGAAACATATCGTACTGAAGAAGTTCTTTACATTTTTCTAAACTATTGGTAATCCCCTTGCTAAATGATATTGATAATAATTATTACATTTTCAAGGTATAAAAAACTAATGTGTTTCACAATTTTGAGAACGGAAGGTTTATAAGAAATTAGCAATTTTCAGTTTGAAATGTGCAAACATTTTTAATGCACATTTAAATGCACTTTTTGCTCAGAATAACCGTAATGGATATATCAGGAGCTTCTCGTGAATTTCCCGGCTGTCGTTTAGTGTGATCTTTGCGGTTTTGCGGTATTAGAGAAGCGGTGTTTGCTGTCTGGATAATGTACTTAGACATGGATGGGGATAATTGAAGCGACTCAGTCACCGCGACATGACGGAAGGATGACTCGCAGATCCGCCACAGGCAAAGCCGGGTTTTGACCTCCGTAGGATGTCTCTCGTACACCTCTCTGGGAGGCACAATGCTTCTACAGTTAACTCTTGGATTGGAACTAACTTGGTCGGGATAGAAAAAATTACTTCGATTTATCATGACAAAAGAGAGACGTGAGAGGCAAGTCAGGTCGTCTTCCTCACAGGCCTTACGGTTCTCCGTGTAGCGTGGAAAATATTTTATTTTTTCCATTTGGTCGTCACTTTATTCCAGGGAACTGGAATACTTGTTTTGAATTACTGCAACTAACTTTTTTGTGAGTAACGCCATAAATATGGAAAATTTAGCTTCCTTGACGTGCTGATGCCACGAGCTTACCAGACCTGAACGCTCAAATGAACACGAATCACGTATTGTATTAAAGGTAAACTTGAGTGCGTCAAACTATACGAATATAAATTTAAACGGATTTAATACATTATGTCTACAGTTTTGTTTCATGTTTTCAACATTGAAATTGACGCTAGGTTTAAACGGGTAAAAAGTAAAAAAAAGAAATAAAAAAATTTACACTCATAAATATTCAGTAGATCATAGCACAATTTTTTTCTGTTACAATACACTCACCTTAAAATTTCTTTATATCTTTTGGGAGGTACAAATGGTTCTGTACGAAAACTCAGATATCAGCAGTCGCCGGGAAAAATTACAGAAGATATTTCGTCGCAGTGAAATTCTGTTCCGACTTAGCCTCGTTTTCGAATTTACGTTCAGTACCTTTATGTTTGTATCTTGTAGTGCACTTCACCAACAGCCAAAAAAATGAAACTGACGTTTTCGACGATTTTATTCAATAATACACGATTAGTTCCTGTCCTCGTCGCTCAGACAGTTAAGGTTAACGCACTGACCACGACAAAATGCTGATTCGTTATGATCGACGCTGATTTTTCGCATACGTTTCGAGTCATATGCCGAGTTTGGATAGGAATGAAAAAGGAAGAACATAGAAAATGTTAATAAGTGGCATGTTGTTGAATGATCAGTTGTATTCTCATTATGTTGATGAGAATAGCTTTCTTTAGAAACGTTAAGAAAAATAAACAATTTTACTGAATAATTCAATACAGCGATCATCCCTTCATAGCATGTTTCTAGAATAACACAAAAAGTGTAGTTATGGTCCACCAGTTCTACACAGACTGTACGCAATTTGGATGAATAGTAATAGATAAGTTACCCGTGGTAAATCCGAATGATCTTTTCTAAACGGAAAAAAATTCGTTGATATTGAAAAACTGGTTTTCGGTATCAATAATAATAAAATCCTTATTTCGATCTCATTAATTTATTTCTCAACAGAAGCGTTCAACTTCCACGAGTCATATTCATTTATTGAATAACTACGTCGAATTAAGATATTGTCAGTTATTATAAAATTGATTCACATACATTAAAGCCAAGTACAGTATTTATATTTATGTAATTACCTTAAAAATTCGAAATTATAATCTTAAAAAATTTAAAGCACCCTTGCCCAACAAGGATTCATCATTGATTACAACTTAATAAAATCACAATACAGTCATTTAACTTATTACGCTTTCGACTTTTCTCCTCACAGATCAACACCAAACTCAAGGCGGTAGGAGATTCGGAGACTCGTTGTTTCTATTCGCCCACGGATAATAGTGAAAACCAATTCCGTCTGAGAAGCTTTATTACTTCTTGCTGGAAGCTAACGGACCCAGGTCACTGAAATTACGAGACTAAGTCAGGAAATGTCGTGAACGTTGCGCATGACATTTCACTACACTTTGAAACCAGTTGGTTGCGGAGTAAATATGCTTTGCTTGTAGTGAAACGTCGCTGTTGAGTAACCCTTCTTTGGCCTTGGGAGCACCGCGCCTCGTTCTCAAGAAAATATTCTCCCCGTTTCCTCAGGCATTCACACCAATCAAGGTTAAAAAAATCCCACTTCCTTTTCTATTATTCCCTTTATTACTTTATTGTTCTCTAAAACTGTTATCTCTTCTGAGATTTAAAGCTTTTGTAACGACCGTCTGTTACAGACGACAATAGATCAACATTCTTACTTTTTCCAACGTCCCATGATACACTCTCAAGCCCCTACAGTCTTCCTTTACTAATCTACTTATAAACACAAAGTAGTTTGAGCGTATGTTAAGTCTGAGTCTTTTTGATAAACATGACGCTATAATTTCACAGTCAATGCTTCTTTATATGTCCATTTTAACCACTGGCTAAATGATGGTATTTTTCATTCTTCTTAAAGGCAAAAATAGTCAGGAGCGAAGTCACGGTAGAAATGAGGATGACATGGTTACAAAGTATACCCTCATATTTTATGATCAACCAGACTTTGAGGCCCAAGAAATCAGTTCGAACAAGCACGATGCACAATATTTTAAAATGAAATTGAAGTCATGAATGGAGAAAATGTATACACATGAACGTTTGCATTGAAACTATTTCAAAGGATTGATTATTAATTATGTCTTGAATGGCCGTGACGTGATCATCCCTGGACTAACATTGTATGTGTAGAATTTGGTTTACCATTTGGGGTTTATTTGAAGGACTTTGCCTTGAAAGTCTGACGCACCGGAAGCTTCGTACTTGCAGTCCATTCTAATGAGCTAGCCTCGTTGGGCAACTTCTTCGACAAAATATTCTTCGAGTTCCAGTGAACAGTCAACCCCAAATCGCGAGTTACAAGCTTGACCGGTTGTTTATTTTTATATATCAATATTCTCTAATCAGAATAAGATATTCATAATTAAAGGCGTTGTTACGAATACGCGAAAAATTTGTTTTACAACATTCAAAGTTTACATTAATTAGGGATATCGTGGGTTGATTTTCCATTTCAGCGAACGGATAAAATGTGTTGTGTGAGCAGTTCGAGGTATACACATGCTCTTTGTATAGGCGTAGGAGGATGTGATCTGCACAACGGTGACGATAGAGAGAGAAAGAGAGAGGTTTCGTTACCATCAGCCTTGAACGACTGAACGAGCACGTTTTCACCTTTCGACAGCAGTTTTCGCACAGTATACACATCACCAAATACTAGTACATATGGAATTTCATCAAATGAGATTTATGAAGGTAGGCGCATCGAAACATTTAACTTTCATGCAACGTAACACTCGCAATCTGCGTTTTAACAGTACATAGTTTTTAAAATAACCCGCATCACCTGTATCATATAACACTTGTTTAAAGAGGGGAGGCTTTGGCTTGTTTGAACAAGCGTACATTGATTTGAGAGAAATAAAGAGAAGTCTCCTACACCTGTAGCGAATACGTAGAGTCGAATACCATTATTACAATAGTCTGATTTTCCAAATAATTGCGCAGAGTTATACGAATATTACAGAAAGCAAATTTCGTATCTAAGAAATATTTACAGCTAGATTTCTATGTCTCAATTATTATTGAAAAGAGGAATAGGTTTCATTTTAATATTAATATACAATTTTGGCAAGTTAAAAATATCAATTTTAATTAACTGTATAAATTTTCGAAGTTTGTCAACGAATCTGAAGGAAGTTGTTAATTTTCACAGCACTCACATGAATCATCTGAGAAAGTCTCTTTGTAATCGCCCGAGCAAAAAGTATTCGAGCCAACATCCTCCTTCCCACGAATTCTGAATCATACCACAGACTCACTTCGTCCTTGATTATGCTCTTAAAGTTTTTTTAAAAAAAAAATATATAACGAGCTGGAAAGTGGATTGACGACCTTTTAGGATTATTTTTGTTTGTGTTAGAGATCAAATTTATTACTTAGAATAAGTACACGAACAAAATGTACCAGTTTGATGATAAAATTTACGTTTATTTATTTACCTGATGTGTAAATATACATGAAAACCTCTATAAGCCTACCATATGAATATTAGAAACCAAGTTAATATACTATATACAAAACAGAAATAGTAACTTGGTCTGGATTCCGGCGCATGCAACAACACAAACACAAATCAAGTTCTTAATGAAATAGAGACCCCGACATGCACTGCAATGGATATTATAAAGGATTGTTTACCAAAAATTGAGGAAATGTGGAAAACTAGGAGAAGCGCAGACAACAATGGATACTTTGTGCACCAGCTGAACTCTGTCATATTAACAATGTACAAAGAAGACATCAAGGATCACATACGCAACTTACACATGCCTACATCTTTTCAAAACCAGCTCAACCCACTTGGGAGGAGTGAAACTGCCCCCTCACAATCATACACAGAATCTTCCACTGCAAGAAGTATAATGAAGTACGCGTGAAGACAATAGCCAACTACTCAAGACTTCTGTTCAAGCTCTGAAGCCATTAAGACTTCATTACGTTATCGAAATTATCAGATTTAATCTTATCCATAATGAACTTTTATCTTGATATTTTGACTGTAATTTTAACAATATTATGTAACTAAATTGTAAATTTGTGAAGGTCGCCATTAACGGTTCTTGTTGACTCGACCATAATAATAATAAAACACGTTCAGGAAATTAGGTGGTCTAGAAAATAACCTCCTTGCCAAATATAGGGCTGGCAACACATAGCCCTGAGTTACCCCCGTTTTTTTTAAATAGCAGGCTACATGAGGGTTAAAGACTTTAATGCCTGCTCCAATGAAATAGAATAAGAAGGGATGGAAACGGGCAGAGCGCAAGGGACCAAGATAGCCAAGGGGTGACAAGGGCCCCCGGGATATAGGCAAAGGATCCTACACAGCATTCGCCTAAATCTGATGTAGGCAATCAGGTATGTCGGGCTCTTGGTACTTGTCCTATGCCCTTCCGATAACTGTGAGATAAGGGTTTGTTGTGGGGATGCAACTTAACCCGCCTCCATACCTGGACCGGATTTTGTGGGGTTGCGTGATTCCAATGAGAACAGAGAACAACTCTTATGGTATGCCCAAAGTCTGTGACCTCGGCACAAAGCCAGTCTAGGTGCTGCGTTGCATAAACCGAGTGTTTGTTTAGTAAACCATAGATACCGAGAATGGCTTGAGTCACACGTAGGAGCCCTAAATGACAACACCGCGAAAACCTGCCCGTCTGATTTCTGATGGAGATGGCGTTGTTTTAACTGCTTGAAAATTGTTTAAAACTTCATTGTTTATTAAAAGTATTGGCCTTTCGTAATTCTCAAAATTCAGTAAAAAGTATTATTTTCTGAATTATTTGCATGAAGCCTGTCTGTTTGCAGATGGTTTCGTTTTATGCTGACTGCAGCTACCGGAAAAACTTTAAATCGGTGTTTATCTAAAAATTACGTCAATCTCTTATCGCCTTAGATCAAACGCCACTTCAAAAATACTAATTATCCTGGAATTGAATACACGGAGACTTGAAGGTGACTTGAGGTATCTGCATATTAGATCGCATAATTCTGTAATAATTGGCACCTTCCTGCAACGAACGTACTAATAGTTATTGTTTAAAAAATGACATAATAACGATAACCAAAAAAGAGAAGATGCTAACAGTTTTCTTTCCTCTTGACAACCATATGCTGGGAATTCATGGACGAAATGTCGACGTTAACACAATGCCATGTTCCCGGCGAGGTCGCGGAAGTTCTTTTACCTTGGCAGTGTCCTTACATAGAAATATTCAATCTTTTTGTGTTTTGTTCTTCGGAAAATGTGAAAAGCTAGTCTCATGAAATGATATATTTGAGTTATGACCGATCAAATTAGGTTTTCCTTTGCATCTTTCAGTCCTTCAAAATGAATGAATACCATTGTTAATTTGTTTGTTTTTTAATTTCGTTTGATATTATAATATATTTTAACGTCGGTTGTTTAATAATAATAATTAATAAAATTAACGACAATAAACAGATATTTTTACTATTGAAAAAAATATTAATCTTAAAATTTGTGTTGTTAAATATATAATAAATTTATAACCTAATACAGAGATTTTTTATTTATATTGTAAGGACGTTTCGATTTCTATTTGTATCTTCTTCAGGTATTTTCCAAATTAATACAATATAATATAACAACAAAACGATTAACAAGTTATTAAATTCACACAGTTTTGCTAAAATCTTGTTAGCGTTAAGTGAATTGTGTGCCTCGGACCCTCTTTCAAAACTGTTTTAATTTAATAACTTGTTAACTGTTCTGTTGTTCTAGTTTATTATAGTAATTTGGAAAATACCTGAAGAAGATACAAATAGGTATCGAAACGTCCTTACAATCGTATTAAAAAAAGTGTGTATAAGGTCATCAATTGTTTTATTAATTCAAAAGTAGACGTTAAATTAAAAATATATAATAATTTTTTTTAATTTTCATTAATAGTTTGTAATTCTTTCCGGTCCTCCGACAAGAGAATAACGCATTTTTTTAATTTAATCTTTTTATTAGTGTTCTTTCTACTGAATTAAATTTTATTGATCCATATAATCTTGTTACAGTATTATGAATTTAAAAATAATACTGTAAATAAAAAGAAATAGTCACAATTGTTAAAATTTTATTTATTTTAATAATTCTTTAAGAGAATAAAATCAGTTTGACATCACATAATCTTAAATTGAATTTTTATGCACCGTTTTATCATTTCAGGAAGTCAATTGAACAGAATTTGTCTGTAGGTCTGTTCAAATAATTTATTATCATCTGACAATAGAATAGTTATATTTATATGACTTAAATATAATTATAAATGTATAAACACTGCCCAATTATACAGAAGTATTTTATTAACAGAAAACATAGAAATTAACAAAACGTTTAATTTGGAAATTCTACGCAAAATTTATTTACATCAATATTTGGGTAATATTTGTATAAGAATTTAGCTTGTATGGAAATATTTACTGCATTGTAAATGGATTAATGACGAAAGCTTGTGTTGATTTTTAAGTTTTTTTTATTATAAAATATTTCTGAGGTCATTCATTTATATTTTATTAATAAGTTAATATCAGTTGTGATAAAATAAATTTCCCTTTTGGGCCATCTTCAATTGTAATCTTCATTAGATGTTATGTATTTGTTAGTAGTTTGAATATTTCTTTATATTGAAAAGTTCTTATGCTGATCCCAATGAGTTACTAATTTTCTTTTGAGAGCAGTCACTTGATTCAGTTGTTTGTCAATCTGGAAATTAATTTCGCAGACCTTAGGCACGTAAGCACCGCTAAGTGAGTTTTCCCAGAGGCAACGGCTGCCATCTGTGCCCCGTAACTGTACTCTCGCTTTCAGGGCTCACATCTCTCTAACTGTAAAGTTTCATCTCACTCGACACAAAACGAGATAACCTCACGAAATTCCTTTGACGAAACGGTTCCAAATTCGGCGAGGGTTGCTCTCTTCTCGGTCTATTCATTGGAAAGTCTACTTTTTTTTAAAAAATTTAACCTTTGATTCCAACAGCGTATTTTTCTACAGTACTGATACTGTCAGGAAATTGTCCGTGAATTAAGAATAATCATCCGATACTAATTGAACCACGAGGAAGCTATGGGTGCTAAAGGTCAGAAATTCTCGTGTGTACGAAAAGTTGTCGTCGTAAATCAAGACCTTAGCTGTACCTGAGGTTTCTTGGCCAGTTAAAAAATGTCATTAAAATCCTAAGGTCCCAGCAGCATAAATTACGAGCTTCTATTTCCTAATATACAGTTACCTTTAAATTTTCTGAATGCGACTGTATACTAAATCCTGCTGTTCCCAAGAAACGTGCCACTTATAGAATAAAATAATTTCGTCCATTGGAAATTATTTTTAGAATTGGACTGTGAAATCATGGCTGTTTTTTTTTAACTCTTCAGCTTTTGTTGTAGTCATAAAATCTGCAACAATGTTTGCTAGACTTAACTGCAGTCATGATTACGCCACAGCAAATAATTTTTAATTCAACTTTTTCTTACGTCAATTTTAAATCTTTACTTTGTACTGATCGTGTTTAATGTGTAACGCATAGAGTGCGTTCTAATTTGAATACTAAAATTGTCCTTGGAAGTTTATTTTTTATTTTTTAGGGCAACAGGCTACATGAGGGTAATCCACTTTGGGCAACTCCCATTTAATAGCATAGGAAGGGATTTGAAAGGGGGGATGCGGAAGGGTAGAGGAAGGTAGCCAAGGGTTAACTAGGGCCCCCGGGCTGTATTTTAAGGATCTTACCTGGCATTCGCCTAAAGAAATGCAAGGAAAACCCTAGATAAACCTGAATCAGGTAGGTCGGGCATTGGGTACTTGTCCCACGCCCTTCCGATAGCCGTTTTTTTCAGTGATACTAAATAGTTTCCGTCTTACCAATTTGTCTGCAAGAATATTACCAAATATTAATAATCATAAAACGTCGCAGGACAAATCAAATCCCCAACCGCCCTCTCCTCCAAAGTCCCTCGAAAACATTTTATCTGTTTTTATTGGTTATCTATTCAGTCAAAATGTTTGTGACATGAATTTGCTAGTGACGCGTTGACGCCATTACGTAATCGACGTACTAAAAACCAACCCCAGGATGACGTCACGCCCAAACTACCTGTGACCGTCTACACCTAATTATTTTTATACGGCGTTTCAGATGTGACTTGAAAATCTCAAATAATTCGACTGCAGAAATCTGTCAGTTGTTTAAATTGAAAAATGGCAACCTAATCCAAAAGCCAGCACCTTTTTGGCGAAGTTGGACAGTTTCTTCGATTGCTGTCTCGTCCGGATGTCGTGTTTGCGGCAGAAAAGTGTTTAGTAATGCGAAACGATGTATCCTGTGCTTAGGAAACGAGTATACATGGTGAATATCTTGAGAACAATGGAATTTTAGCGTGTCTGCATGTACAAGGTTGTTCGTACCCGACGTTGACCTACTTGCCTCTCTAATGCGTAGGAGAGTATTATAATTGCTTCTGCAAGATCCCTTTGAGATTTCTATCTGGACCCTCGTTGTCAAATTCCAAAAACGTGACTTTTTGCGTTCCTTATATTTCGATATTAATTTATTTTTCTTGGCAAATTACATATATCAGAACATTCCTTGTCAAAATATATTCTTTGTATATGTACATAGGGTAAATAGAAATGTAATTGGATAAATAAATAGCCATATAACAGACTAAATCAGGGGTCAGTTATTATATTATATTTATTAAGTTTGTTTGTTTTTGGCTGTATCCGGCTGTTTATTACACCACTTGGTGACAATGACAGTCACGTGTATTACTGCATTGGAATTATTACAGATAGGTAGGCCTGGAAATAATTAATGCTCATCTGTTAATATATTTTCCTCATTCCGCTAGATAGCATCCTTAAATCTGAAATGTTTATTGCAAATATTCGCAATATGTCAAAAACAGTTAGATATATATGGAATTTAAACCTCGCCCATCGTGTTCCTCGCCCTCGTTTTCATACGTGAACGACTCATTTTAATCGCATTTAAAAATGGTTTTTGCAAAAATTAGCAAAACCGCGAAATACTCTAGAGATAGCGAACTAAAACTTTTCCCATCCTGTTCCATGCCATCAATTCCATACGGATACGACTCACTTTAACCACCTCTACTATTTTTTTTGCAAAAAATCGCAATATTCGATTTTTGTGTTTGCCCGCAAGGGTAGAAATAAATTTAATTGAAGACGGTTCGTAATATATATTATAAAATAAAAATTTGTGAATTTTTAAAAATATTAGGGGGGGGGGGTGTGAGGTAGCTTGCCAAGCACTTTATAAATGCAAAAGTAGCTTCCGGGGTTGGCGAGTTTGGCGACTCCTGGACTAAAATTATGTGATAAAAACCACAAAACGCTTGTAAAATCTTTGTTGCGTTCGTTAGTTTATTTTTTGATTCACCTGACGAGAACAACTAGGATTGCAGAAATGTTGTGTGGTATTTTTTATCACTTAATTTAGTCTGTTATTTGGCTAGTTATTTATATAATTACTATACTTTTAGCACAGACCTTTTATATTTCATGATTTTTAATAGAAATCCCTGATGGAGTTCGCAAGGTTATCAAAGCTCAAATGCGAAATGCAAATAAAATTAAATAAAATTTTTCATAATTGTATTTCTCATTGCATGAATAATATTCCCTTTTGGCAAAATATGGTATTGTTGGCCAAGTATTTCCGGGAAGTACGTCGCAATTAGTCTTATATTACACAAATTCTGTTGCTGTGCTATCGCGCGCAGTATAATTTAATTACGTTCAGAAAGAGAAGTTGTGAAAGACTGAATCGAATCCCAGTCAAGTCAGTTTTCTTCACAATTTTTCTCTATCATAATATAAGTATTATTAGAATAATAAAGATATAAACCAGCGCTAACGAACCGATGCTGTCTTCATCTGTAATTAAGTCGCTTCCGGGATTAAAGTAACATTTGGCTTTAATTTTCTATGCTCCCAACAGTAATTAAAAACGCATTTCAAACATGGACTATTCGTGTCGAATTTGACGAATTGTCGCTATTGCAATAAAGTTGAAACACGGAAGCCATCTCGTGGCCTTTCCCATCGCATCAATTATCTGCGAGGAGACCATTTTATTTCACAATATCGTGCCGTTATACTCATGTAACGTTCCGACCTTTATAAAAGGTCTTGAATTGAACGTTTTGCAAGTGTGGAATGTTGTGCTCACGTGGAAGCCCTCATTGCATCTCATTTACTCCGGCCAGGAAAACCACGAGTTTCAACTTTCCCCACGCGAGACTCTTACCCAGCACCGAATACCACCACTTTTATATGAGTTTTTAATAGTTTCTATTCACTATTTCGCATGAGATTGGTAAATTTTTATAGTTTATGCTACTGACAACAAGTGCAAAAAATTAATCGCTTCTGAAGTTTTTGAGGACAAGTATATTAAATATCCAAAACATCAGGAGGAGTTAAGTCTTAGAGGGTGCAACTTGATCTCTTATTGGAAACATTCAAAAATAAAAATTTAGGCACGTAGGCTTAACCAAAAACTAAAATGTTGATGAATTGTGATACAAAGCGGAGATCAATGAGTGAAGAGCTGACAGTAGTAGACCCTAGAGGAATGTCAAGATGATCAGGTAACGTCAGCAGTGTTGCGACACAGAAAGTAGTCATCAGCCAACCACGAAAAATCTCAATTTTTTTATTTTACGATATTATTCATATAATTAAAAAAATATTAATTAATGATTTATAATTGTATAAGCCGGGAAAGAAACTGGGAATGATTAATAAACTTTAATCTATCCTTCAATTGCGCTGAAAATGTATTTAGAAGATCCTGGACTATTACGTCGTCCTTTCCGTTTCTCGGACCAATCAGAGTTCGATATTCAAACATTACTCCACCCCACTTGAGATGACGAATGTTGCCTGTTTACGTTCCGGGCCCCATTTATTTTGAAGGCCAATCCGGACTTGACCCTCAAATCCACCAATTATCTCTCGTGATTGTCATTGGACGATTGTCGACTTCAATGTTCTGACCATTCACGTAACACTTGAGTTTACTACAACCCTCCAAATACGAGGAAAATGTCTCAGCATCTTAGTGACTGATTATTATTTATATAATTATTTTCCTTTTACATTTCCACCCAATAATAAGCCTCATTCAACCGTTCAATGGCAAATAAAATGTATTTGGAAGATTCTGGACTATACGTCTACTTGTCCGATTCTCTGACCAATCAGAGTTCAATATTTATTTTGAAGGCCAATCCGGACAGGACCCTCAAATCCGCCAATTATCTCTCGTGATTGTCATTGGACGATTGTCGACTTCATTGTTCTGACCATTCACGTAACACTTGAGTTTACCACTAGCCTGCAACTACGGGGCAAAATGTCTCAGCATCTCAGTGAATGATTGTTAATTATATAACTGGGTGCCCGGCGTTGCCCGAGATGTCATTTATTCATAACCCCCGATTTGACTCAAAATTAGCTTTTGCGTTATTTTTATGTAACGCAACTCGACCCCTCCCCTTAAATGTGTTCACCTCCCATTCCAAATGGTTGTTTAACTCATTGACTCTGAAATAGTTTCATTCGACAAATATATCGCCGTTTGAACATGTTCGAAAATTAGATAGCTAAATTGAGACCAATCTCAATTTCTGGCTAGATAAGAATTTTGACATAAATGAGAAAGTGGGGATAGCCGTAAACCTGATGTAGGGCGGGACTAAGTAGATCCATGCCGGAGGGAGTAAACTGTCGCGTTGATGTTCCGAATTCCAGTCGTCTCTGAGACGAATGCAGTTTCACTTAACCTCGATCGTTTGTAAATATAACAATTTTTTATTCGCTTCAGATGGCGCTGTTGTCGCCAAATATGGAACAAGGGTACTAACTAAATTTCGAGAAATATTTGGAGCAAAAAAGTATTAAACACATAGAAAGTGAAAAGCAAGGTTTGGTATGAAATTTTAATCGTATCAGTGAAACTTTCTTCCCCTCGTTTCGTCAAATGAATGTGGCTATTGTATTAGGGACTCAACCCTGTCTGTTTCCAGAGGCATTGAAATTCTTGTCTTTATCTCAAGTACACACCACACCTGTCCTGACCCTGAAATTCTAAACGTGTTGCAGCACAGCGACCTTCTATACGCGTACGTACGCGTAGATGCGAGGCACGCAGCACGAATATTTGCTGCTCTACGTCACGCTTAAGATAAAACTGTTTCTACAATTAAGACGCGCGCTGGTTTACCATGACCGGTTTCCAGGGACTAACTTTATGTTAGGACAATCATCTCCGAGCTTGCCTCAAAAGTTTACGACACACGTATCTGGTATACGAGTATAAAGTAGATATGTGGGAGCAGAAATTGAGAGGGGGAAAAATACATTTACGATTTATATTATGATAGGTCGTACAAAGCTTACGTGGTCATTCTATGTAACGTGGAATTAAATTAAAAACCCACATTGGTTCGTATTTATGCCCAATCGTACACACTAGTATGTACATCGATTAGTGTTCATTTCCAAGTAGTACCGTAAGGGAATTTTGTAATATGCCAGCAACAAATTTTTATTTCAGAGAATTTCAATGTCTTAAGAAACGCTCAGAAATAGCGTCAGATTTGAAATAACAGTGTTATGGAATCGATTGACTTTAATTGTATTTTTCTCCGCTCAAAATAGACTTAAATACAAGTTTCAATTCCACGCAAGTAGAATCATTTATGGGCAATATGTCGACGTTATGTTAAACATAAACTCCACAAATATTCAAAATATTGCGATGAAATTCGGGAAAGTAGTTTACAAGTCCAATACGTACGTGTGTAGCAAATTTGGCTAAAATATAACCAATCAACACAAAGTAAGTGTCTTTTTCACTGTTTCTTCTTTTTATTGTAACCGCAGCTCATTATATACACAATCACCTCTAAGAAACTGAACCGATGGACCTTGAAGGTTCAATGAGATCTTAAATTAATCGTCTTGTTTGGAAGCAACGTCTTTTTCCGGCCAACTATGATTATTGTTGGCCTTTTTTCAGTTATAATTTATTTTTTTCAAAATACACTATATCGAGTGAACGATAAGGTAAAATCCATGGTAGACATAAGAGAAGATGGTTAATTTTTACTATAAATTGGAGACATAGTTTTGGTCATAATAATTAACGAGAAACTATGTAATCATGTCCTGAATTGAGGTTACAAAAGACGCGTAGTAGACAACACCAGAAAAGCCCAACAGCTTGAAGTGCAAAACATGTAAAATAATGAGCTTGGGTTCGCTTCCCGACGAGGAAAAAATCTTAATCATTATTTTATTAAAAATTCAAATTTAAAATACCGTATCATACAGGTATATTTTTAAATATCATGGAAATGTAGAAAAAAAGACTGAATATACTTGTAATGCCTTTATGAACGCCATAAAGTGCAGGGATTAAAAATGGAATGAAAAATGAAACGTTCAAATTTCTGATTATGATACAAGTTAAAATTGTAACTATTTTCTAAGCAGCATAATTATCTGTTAGTCATAAATTTCAGTAGTCGGAGCAGAAAAATGTATAAATTTATTTTGGGTATGTGGGTGTTTTAAAATGTAAAGGAACACGCTATAAATACATTCCATAGATACATATATAATATCATCAGTAAAGTATGAGTGGAAACGGATAATATAAACGCGTATATCTTCAGATATGCTACTTTTGCAAGCATCGGTCGTCGGTGAGTGAAGATTTGCTCAGAATGAGGACACGAGGACGTAGGGCAGACGCAAGTGTCGGTCATGCGAAGCTCCTAAGTGGACCGGACGCGAATTCCTATCACCACTTTTACTGAGAATTTAAACTCTGATCGAGTTAAATATTTTGTGAAAGTGTCACGGCGCCATCTCAGATTCTTACCGCAAACGAAGGACCGAAACTTTGAAATGTAGATAATAAATCATCCCTGGCTGTTTACTGATACCAATTCCCGATTTTTGTTTTTTTCCATGCGTTATCTCGAACGAAATTCCCGAAAGTAAAGTGATGCTGTTTAGTCTCGTCATGGCTTAAAACGCATCTGCGTCGGGTCGGATACAATTCCTTTTGCGTCGTGTTCACTTTCGCTCCCCTCAAGAGATTAAATGATAACTTAATTAGTCATTCTCGTTGTTCTCCGATACTGGAAGCCAACGCTGGAACCATGTCGAGGAATTTTTCTTCCGGGAAGGCGTACCCTTCTCGATCTCATGGCCTAGATCAGAGAAGAGTTTGTCCCATGGTACCTGAGCTACGAGAAACTGTGACACGTGTCTGTGCGCGGCGTAGTGTTACATACTCCAACATTCAATACATTTGTACAACTCATCTACCGTCATAAATAAAGAATTCCAGTCATTTCACGGCCAGGCTCCGATGTTCCTCGCCACGGGCAGAATATTCAGATGATCCGTGAACACGATTCTACGTCATTCAAATTAAGCCAGCCAGGTCAGTTAAACGTGGATAAAAATTTAGGAGCGTGGTCCCAATCAGATCGGCAAGCTATGGGCCGCGAAAGATCTAAACTTCCCCCCAGTAATGCAGCATTATTTCTCATTCCCTCTCTCTTCCTTTCCATGCAAATCGACTTCTAATGTGTGCGTTTCTTTACTGAAATTTCTTGAAAGTCCGCGTCCTCCTATTGGCCAGACGTTAGAAATTCCTGAGAAACGTTCTCGATTAACTCATTAAGCCTATTGTCTTCTAGCATTCAGTTTTTTAAGCGTCCAAAATTTCAGTTATTGTCAGCATATTTAAATGTTTATGTGTTACTTATTTTATACTAGCTGGGTGCCCGGCGTTGCCCGTCTACTTATTTATATAAACCCAAGTAAGTATTTAATTCTATATTAATATTTAGTCAAGAACTGATTTAACCTAAATCTAACTGTTCCTAGTTCCGTGCATACTTTCCATCGATAGTACATTAATTTAAAGGCTATAATATATAATGAATTTTATTGCATCAATCCCAACAAACATACTTACAAATTTCTTTACGAATAGAATACTAAACTATACTCCTTGAGTATTCAGGACATAATTGTCTTTCAGTTTCACACATTACGAAAGATTAAACTGATGAAATTGTTAGGTAGATTCACGTTGTAAGCAAATAGTCGCCATATTGGAGTCATTAATATGGCACGAAAATTATCTTACATTTTCCGCAA
Source organism: Zhengitettix transpicula (assembly GCA_037074705.1). Lineage (NCBI taxonomy): Eukaryota > Metazoa > Arthropoda > Insecta > Orthoptera > Tetrigidae > Zhengitettix > Zhengitettix transpicula. Next base: position 57,371,501 of record CM073595.1, on the reverse strand, counting down.
GGAATCGTAAAGTATTGCCTATTGTTTCTATTATCATTCGATGGAGTAATACTGGATAAAATTATACTTTTTATTTAATGAAAATATATCTGCTTCGTTTCAATACGGAAATTTATTCTGTTCGTCGCGTAGTAACGTCTCTCTGTCCGTAACGTCACGGTCTCTTGGCACGCAGTAACTTAACACAAAATGATCACGTTTTTTAATTATAATTCTTTCCACATTTATGCTAGAGATTACTCACGCCCACAGTACCGTTTCTCGTGTTTTGAAGAATATGTGAAACAATTTTTGTTGCGATCTGTCCACGCGTTTGATTTTGTATAAAGATTAACGTAAATACATATAAATATAAATCCTTTTTAATTATATAGATATATGAATTCCTATTTTCTTGCGTGAATTACTATAAACTGAGTTATTAACAACCGTAAAAACATTTAAATTATAAAAATGGATAAAGTAACAATTAAGCCGGTAAAAGACTAACGTTTTAAGTTTAATTTGTCTACCACCCTTTTTTTCTCTAAATATGAACGCTTTATGGCTAATAACGCTGACTACTATTGCCGCCGATACACTTTAAACACCGTGTGAAAGGTAACGCGAATGGTTTTAGTCCTCGTCGTATTCGCCGCAACTTCCGTAAGAGCAAAGGAGGTTAAAATTCTGTGGTTCTTAAAACACGGATGTGCAGACGCTCTTCTTGCGCTCTCTACCTCAGTTTTTCACTCAAGCAGCAACTCATTGAACCCTATGCGCACTACAGTGCTGCTATTTGCAAAGTGTATCCTGTGTATGTAAAATCCGAACACATTACCGAGACGAAAAAGACGCGCCTCTAGACATAGACGTCATAGATAGATTAACTATTACTCAGCATCCGCTGAACATTCTCGGTGTAGTGAAACAGGAAACTCCCGACAGTCTTTATTTCCAGTTTCGTGTGGTAGCTTAATGAAGTGTGAGATACGCTGATGTCGTGCGAGGTAACTGTAACAGATGCGATGTAACGGCACGCACTTCTCTACTCTTCCGGTTTGCCAGATCTTCGGGCTCGGTTATTTTGACTACAAGCGTCACATCCCACGCATCTCCTCCAAACAAGCAGCGCGCAGATCACAGTTTTTACATTTGATCCGATAATACGATTGTATAAATGTCGAGCCGATATAATAAATTAATAGAATTAGCCGTTTTCGTAGGTCTAGCAAGACGTATAATAAATAAAGCCTCGTCAGAGTGAGAGACACGTCTCTTTTCTATTGAACACCTGGGCTGGTGATCTTATTCATTTGAAATCATTGGTTCATTAAGTTGTTCGCGTTGCCGTGTTTCTTCTGGTCGACGAATTCCGCCTTCCGGCTCAGTAAACAGACTTCATTGGTCACACCTCGTCGTGCCCTGTGGTTTCTGGATTCCTCGAACGCCTCCCTCTTTACTTTGCTTTACTTGGCGTCCGGTTACGCTTCATTAGTTTTTACTGACACGGGCAATTGAGGATTGACTCTAATTATAATTAGGTAATTACCTCCAGAATTTCTATTGTTCGAGTACTCATTAGTGCCTTGTAAAAGGGAGATAGCAAGTGGAAAAGATTCCGTAATGACATCCATTTCAGAATTTCTCACATTTTTGATCATTTTGGATTTAAATACCTAAATAAGGGGGGCGGCAAATTTGTCCTCTGCCCCAGACGGCTGAAACCCACGCTGCGCCACTGGTAGGTAGGAAACTTAGACCATGCAGCATAAGAGATACGAGGTTTATGTACCACTTTGAACGTTAGGATGCTTTCAGAGGGAGTAGCATAATCGTGATACCGAAACGAATGGAGACACTATGATACTTAGTCCAGAGAAACGGCTATCTCGACTTTTAAGATCAAAGTTCTCGGATTTAATGTATACTCCTAAGTGTGGAAGTTGCAGGATAAGGAATTAATCTGCATTTTACGGGCGACTAAAAGCATAGACATTAATGATCTACCTAATCTTAAAGAATCTTTGTAAACTAATATTTTGCCAAATATTTTATCCCTCCACTCTCTCATCAACCAAATTTGTTACTTAGACTTGTTATGAATGTTACCCAAAGTACCAATTTTTAAAGTTCTGTTTTCTGAAACAGAAGTGAATACTTTTCATGCCCTGATTTTTTTTATTGAGCTGTCATTTATATATCATCTGTATCAATTGACATATAAATTATTTATATAAAATCACTGAATTAGATGAAAACTTATATGAATAATAAAATTATTCACAATTGAAACACAAAACAGTTCACCTTATTTCTACATATTATGCAAAACTTCATGTTTAATCATGTATATTAACAGTGATGCAGAATTACTTTATTTATATGCTCCTATATTACTAAAGAATGCCATCATAATGGTAAGGTTCCTAATATATTTATTTTTACTTTTAGATGGAGCGTCGCTATTCTGTACCGCCTCCAACAAACAGTAGTCCAGGGGCAGAGCCTGTTCATCCACACCAATCTGTAGGCCCTAGACCCCATCCTATTGTAGGTCCTCCTGTGGGACCTTCTGCATCAGAGGACTTGCATGCCTGGTCTATATACAGGTGCACTAAATATGTATTTTATTCTTATTTTCAACACTATAGCTGACTTCAAAGAAATTATATAATCTTCTTTATCACTTTGTTCATTACAAAAAGTAATAGTATATGTTTATATTTTTCAGACAAAATCTTAATTCTGATTTCACGGACTCGGCATTGGGTTCAAGTGAAAAATCACCTCTTCCTTATGGTAATTTCCAGCTGAGGGAATCTACAGTACAGTCAATCTTGAGCCATCCAAGATATGGACCAAAGTACGTACATTAAAATGAAATTATAAAATTTATATCTCATAACATCTTTAACATAATGAACGAGGGGTATTTTAGTAGGTTTGTGTGTTCATTTTATGAATTAGAAATTTGTAGAAATCCTTCTGAAATAAATTTTCGTCTAATAACTATAAAAATTTTAATTCTGCAAATGTTTTTGGAATATTAGACATTTATTCATTTGTGTGATAATTTATTTCCCTTACTTACAATGAATTAATAATGATATGTATTGTTCATTATTTAATCATTTAATTATATTTATTTTCATTTTAACACAATTTGAAATTAATTTTCCATTCACAGTTACATGGATAATTTTGTTCGTTGTTTGTCAGGAAAGCAAAGTTTAAACCCATGGTGAAAATTTGTTACTATTGTCAATTAAAACTTAAATTAGTTAAAGAAATTTTTCTGGCATGGTTTAAATTTTTCTATCAAAATATGGTCTAGACAAATGATTACAGTTTCCTAAATGTAGTTTAATTGTGGAACTATCTACATGACTTTCTCATCACACTGAAATTACTTCTTGGCTTCATTTAAATTATTTTGCTTCCCTTTAAGAAGTCTTGATGTTTTCTGACATATTAGTTTTGTACATATGTATTTGGTGACACAACTCTATCTCTACAGTTTTTTACATAAAAATTTAACAGTTTAGTGACCCATAAATAGCACTTACATATTATTTTCAAGCTTATAAAATCTGTATGAATACATTTTTTAAATATTATCAAATAATTTCCTCAATTTAGTTCAAATTTTAGAATTTTTAACAATTTCAAAGCTGATTTCAAATAAGCAATTTTTTTTCCAGATCTGCTTATAAAATCTGTATGAATACATTTTTTAAATATTATCAAATAATTTCCTCAATTTAGTTCAAATTTTAGAGTTTTTAGCAATTTCAAAGCTGATTTCAAATAAGCAATTTTTTTTCCAGATCTGCCCTTGGTTCCAACATGTATACATACTTAAAATTTGGTTTACCAAGAGTTTTTCCCCCATCCAGAGGACCAAGAGATGGGTCAAGTGGCTATGATTCCAGTGACGATGGATCCCCTTACCTTCATCAGCATGGAAGGAGCTATTTGAGATCACGAAGTGATCCTGATTTTCGTAATCAGTCATTGCACAAACCTTACAGTGGTGTATGTTCTATAAAATATACTTTATTCTTAATAATTAAATGGACCTCACAGATCAATGTTAACTTTGAGTTGTGAATGAATTTATTACTGCTGAAATTTAGTCTACACTTGGTGGCATGTTTAAAATGCTAATGATGGATTAGATAGGACCAAAAGATTTTTTCAATTGTTTTTATTGTTTTAAAATTAAAAATTTAAGCTCTGTGCATATTGTTTAAACACATACAGCCATGTCATGTTGAAATATTAATTACTAATAATAAATTGTTTTGAAATGGGCATTATAGCACTAACTTGGATTATAAGACACTTACAGTACTCATTCTGGTCAGGTTTTTTTTCCCTCAGAGGATAATTATTGTGATTTACTCGAAATCATTAGATTTTACATATTACCCAATCATGAATATTAGCAAATAGTTAAATTTGGTATCTATTTGTAAGTTTGAGTTATTAAAGTCTAAAATTACCTCAAATATTATAGCATGGTCCATGGCCTGGCCCACCACCTGGTGGAGGAAGACCTGAAGATTGGCGAACACGTAGCAGCAGTGAAGCAAACCTTCTTTCTCATGAAGCTCACCTACGTCATCAAGTTCACAGGCGTAGTGTACAGGAATTACAGAGCATACCTTATGAAGTCGAGCATCAGGCGTAAGTTATAAATATAAATATATATATATATATATATATGTATTACTATGAAAAAATTTTAATTGCAATGTTATTCAGTGTGCCAACACGGCATAGCATTTCGAAAGCTGGTTCACACACATCGTTACCTGTCAGTCGACGTGGAATTCATCGGGACCCTGCTGCAGTTAGCTCCAGACTTGGGCCTGTATCTGAAGCAGATATGATACCCAGAGAAGTGTATTACACAGCTGTACCAGATCACATGGAAAATGGTAGCTTCTCTAAATACCCACACTTACAGGTTAGTTTTTAGAATTTTAATGGCTCTTTTTACAAGTTCCATATGCTGAATTACCTGACTATTTTACAAGAATAGCTTTCATAAATGATTCTGAATTCTATTCATATGTATTGCAATAAATTCCAAGAGAATGCCACATTTTCTTACATTCAGTTAAAATTGTTGTGCAGCCCATTGTATTATTAAATGTTTCAACTTAATTACAATGCTGCTTAAAACATGTAACAATGGTCTATACTGTCTTCAGAAATGAAATCATAATATATCTGCATCATGGCATTTGTTACATTGTAAATTTACTTCCCACAAATATTGAAATTTCGATGAAAGACATAGAATATTGCTTTCACTTATAGCAGTTGCACAAGTTAATGAAAACATAACTATATTTCATTGATTCTGAAACAATGTAATATTTTCAGGTTCGTGGCCTTGAAGTTGATTCAAGTTCAAGTCCGCAAGTACTTCTTTCAGGAATTTCCTTTGAAGTTCATGGAGGTGAAATATTAGCAATTATGGCCACTTCAGGTTTGTAATAATCTATTGTTTGAATTGTTAATTAGAATTATGAATTCATGTTTGTTGTGGTGATTTGGTATCTTTATGCTTGTTAATTATTTGAATGATCTTAATTACAGAAGATGAAGGCACAGCCCTTCTAGATGTACTATCTGGAAGGTCTTCAAATATTGGGAAAATTCATGGAGATATTCTTCTAAATGGACAGTCTGTACGTTCACACCAACTTCGTACCAGAGTGGCTTATGTACAAAGTGATAATCATCTTTGTCCAGATTTGACTGTTTTACAGACATTAGGATTTCATCACTGGTTGAGAAGAGCTGGCACCCATGGATTAACAAGTAATGTAGCCAAGCTTGCAATAAAAGACAGAGTAAGCATTATTTTTAAAACATAATTTGCACTTCCAATTTTTTTGTATAATCACAGCACGTGTTTTGTCATTATTGAATATTTACTCAAAATTAATGTTGAAAATAATGAGCCATATTCTTGAATTGTATACTTTTACATAATTCAAACTCTTAGAAAATATCAGTTACAAATAATTTTGTCACATATACTTACTTAAAATGTAAGATCCTAATAGATTTTTATATATAAAAAATATTGGTTATAAATAAATAAATAAAATTACTGTAATTGTCACAATCAACTAACAATTTTTATAGCCATTACCAAAAATTGGCCCAAGCATTGTTAATGATATTTTAACAATTGGTAACATTTACATAAATCTTCAAGAATGCAAAGCTCAGATTATAAATTAAGATACACTCGAAACACTTCACTGCATGAAACTGAAATATGGCTAGTGTATAAATTATTAGCATATATATTATTACATTATTGTATTTACTTATCATCTGGTAAATAGTGTGTTATATTTTTATAGATTCATGCACTTATAGAAGATTTAGGCTTGGATCAAGTTCGTTATACTAAGGTTGCCAGTCTAACTACATCAGAAAAATGTCGCCTGAATGTTGCATGTCAACTTCTGCTAGATACAGAGATAGTTGTTCTTGACCAACCAACAAGAGGCATGGATATATTTGACACATTCTTTCTGGTGGAATTCTTAAGGCAATGGGCAGGAAATGGTGGAACTGGTGGTAAGTTTATATAAGTTTATATAATTATTTACTGTTACGAAAATGTATATTATACTATATATATATAATTGAAACCACTGAAATATTAAATGTGCAACTGTAACAAAATGACATACTCCTTTCTTCTCGGAACATTATTATATAAATAAAATTTTCATAGGTGTTAGTGGAGGAAGAATTGTAATTTTGACTCTACACCCTCCCACTTATGAAATATTTACAATGCTATCAAGAGTTGTACTCTTATCTGCTGGGCGATTGATGTTCAGTGGAAGGCGAAGAGATATGCTACCTTATTTTGCAATGGTGGAATACCCATGTCCTGCCTACAAAAATCCATCAGATTATTATTGTAAGTATAAACATTCATTTGTCTAGGAAATACTAGGAGTATACAATACTTTATTATTTTAATGTGAGGTACATTATCCATCTGCTTTATATGATAATGAAAATATTATATTACTACGTTTTATAAATATAGGAAACAACATAAAAGTTTTGAAATCAGCTTTCACAATAGAAAACAAATTATAAATATTTTTAGAATTTTGAGTATAACATTTGACAAATATCTTTGAAAGTTTTAAATTTTTCCAGTGGATCTGGTTACATTGGACGATTTATCAGCTGAAGCTATGCTTGAATCAAGTCAACGAATTGAGCAGTTAGCAGATCTGTTTAGGAGAAAACAAGAACCTCTTTCTGATCCAGGTCCACCTATTGCTTTGCCTGGTAAAGTACAACAGGCAAACTGTTTCACTCAAGCCTTTGTCTTGCTGTTGTAAGTATAATCTGATTCTCTTGTAAGCAATCAGTTGATATACATTCACCAATAATTATGAATGAATGTTTGAGTACCATTTAATTAAGAGTTAGCGTATTTTGATAATGTTATCCATGAATCTTACATATGAAGAGTTTAATATGCAGTTAATTTAGGATGTGCAATTTTGATCAGCCAACAATAACTTAATGCTATGCAGTTTGAATGAGGGAAACTGTAATTAATGAAAAAGTATCCTTAGTCAATGTTTGAAAGTAAATGGGTTTTACTATGACGAAAAATTTTGTTTTGGAAAAAATATCCATTTTTAATGTTTTCCTCCAAATTTAATTCCAATATTCTCCAAAATGCAGGGCATTTTGTTATTAAACTCATTATCAAGTAATCTTTTGCCATATCAACAAAATACATAGCTATATTCTAATTTTCTTAACCATTATTAGATAAGAGTGATGTGAAATAAAGATTATCTGAAATAAAGATTTAAACTAAGCCATTTCGTTTTTTTACAGACGTGGACTTGTCTATGCACAACCACTCAGTCTAATACGTTGGTGCACTCAGGTACTTTTGGCAGCTATTATGTCAGTTATCATTGGTGCAATTTTTTTTGATCTACCAACCAGTGACCCACAGTTTCTTTTCGGAGACCGATTAGGTTTTCATTATGCAGTCACTTGTGTGGCATTGTGGCCAATGCTGCTACTTCTCTCTCTTTCTGAGGTGCGCAGAGAACGTTGGCCAGTATTTAGAGACATAAGGAACCGTCTATATGGAAGTATTGTATATATTACTACCAAAGTAAGTTACATTTATTTTATGTTGATTAACTTAACAATAAATGGATATTGAATCACTTATGTTAATACATGTATATGAATAATGAAAATAATTTTTTTTACTGTGCAAACCATGTGAAATATGTTTATAGTCTACAAGCAGAACAATATTAAATTTTAAAATTGGAGATATTATGAAAGGAATATACATTAAAGTCTTTTCATAATCTTTTCACCAGATACATCACCGTGTAATGAAAATATTTGCTATTAATATATTACATACAATATCCTAGAATAAAAATCTAATATTTTATCCATTTTTAAATACATTATTTAATTTTGTTCTTCTAAAATGTTTGCAGTTCTTATACAATCTCCCAGGATCTATATGTGTATGGTTAGCATATTTGGTACCAGCTTTCTTGATGAGTGGTCTACAAGACCAGAGCAGTGATAGCTACACATCATATTACTACATTGGCAAGTTTTAATTTAAATATACGGAGCGTAAAATAAATCAGTAAAAATATAAGCAAATATGAAAAAATTAAACAGTTCAAAGGTTTTACATATGTATATGCTCATAAATTCCCAATGCAAACTTTTATGACTTGTAGAGGGCACTGAGCAGATTGTGTTTTGATGTTTGGAAGCATACTATGTCCATTCTACTTTACATTTGATAGCACGTGTAATAATAAAATTTTCTTAATTTTGATTGATTTCCTTTACAGGTTATATGTTGTTGCTGTTATTATCTATGCAAACATTATTGACCGCCATTGGTTTGGCATTCCGTTCTCTGCATCTTGCTGCCATACTTGCTGGACTTTTAGTCACTGCACTATCTCTAGCCTCAGGCTTCCCAGTTCACATCTCTGATCTAGGTGTTTGGTGTCGTTGGCTGGGAGCAGTATCTCCAGTGAGACTACTGACACCTCTTGTTTTACAGAATGAGCATCGCCCAGAGGCTTTGCAGAACAGCGCAATTATGTCAGTGTGTCACAATCGAAAGGTAAATATAATTTTTAAGTTTTTATACACTTTAAATTATTTGAAACTGTTAAACATAATTTAAGCTACTTTTAATGTTTAGTTTCCTTCTCAAAACTATGTCTACTCTCAGTACAAAATATTAACAACTTCTATTTATGTAATTTTAATATCAGCTTCATAATTATGGTAAATATGTTCAATTAATATTAATGTGCATTATGCTGAAGAGGCAGATGAAAATTGTTCTAATTTAAGGGTTCTAGAGGAAATGAAAAGACAATGTTAGATGTTCCAAAGTATTGATAGCAGGGAATATAAAAATATACCTTGATTGACTTGGAGCAACCAGAAGTAAATTCCGAATAACCAAAAATTATTAATAATAATATTACGGGAAATAAATAACACACAGTGTCATATCAAATGGATAAATCGAATGGTGAACTCATTTCCCTTAAAATTACTATTACTTTGTGTGTCTGTGTGTAGTTTATTTCTCTTAATATTGATCTGAAAAGAGTCTATCAAATGAATAATCAATCATTTATGGCTTTCAGCGGGAATTAATTGATCCTACTCAGAATAGAAATAATATGGTCAGGCAACGAGAAGTCGACAGTGACCCGAACTTGTGGGTCACTAAGGTTATAAAAATAAAATTAAAAAATGCCTCCGCATATAAAGATACTTATATATTTTTTTATGAGGAATGCCTTCATACTATGCTACAATATGTATTAAGAAAAACATACAAGTCTTCGGTTAATCCTGTTTTTATCCAGAGAAACATGTCGATCAATAAAAGCAGGAGCTTTCGACAATACGTCACAATCATCTGTAAATTACACAAATTTAGAATAGTATTAGGAATTTTAAAGATCTGCAAAGTTTGTAACAATTATATATTTACCGGCACATTGCTAATACATGCTGAAACCTAATAACTATTGTAAATCTTTTATTATATGGCACTATTGTATAAATTTTAAGAAAATAACAATTTATAAATATGATAATAGGTGCAGCACCAGGAAATTATAGTCCAGCTACCTTGCCCCCCACCACCAAATGGAACTGCAGCTCTGTTGTATGCTGGGCTGCTGCCAGATCCTAGGCAGCCCATATATGCACCACCACTTACTGTTGGTGTTTTCTGGTTTGTCTGCTTTCTGGTGGCTGTTGGTAGCTTTGTTGCATGTCGACACCGACCTCGAACTCCACGGAACAATCCTAACAAACCTTAGGTAAATTATCCATATCACAATACAATTACTCAACACACACATTCTGTTCTTGATAAAATTGTATATAATTTTTTAGAATTTAAACGATTTCATACAGTTTTAATAACTTAATTAAGTATGTAACATGTAAAATGTATGATTGTGATCCTAAAGTAATTGAAACAATTTGAATTTACAGGCACAGTCTGTGTGTTGAAGTGGAAATAAAGTCAGATTTAAGTCATTATTTAAAGTTGTCAACAAAATACTTTAAAACTGTTCATTACAAGTATCACAACTTTTGTATAAACAATTGTATGTAACATTTAATATGATTTTACGTTGATTTTATATGAGGCGAGTCACTGCAGACAACTGTATCAAGAATATTTTTAGAAGGTATATCTAGAATGTGGATATAAGAGAGTAGGGAAGGTTATGTCTGTTGAGCATTATCAGTTTTTTCTGTTAAATTATTATGAACTGTATTGTGTTGAGTCATGTGTCAAAGATAACATGGAAATCATGCAATTTACAAATAAGTAATTTAATTGTAAAACCATATATACAGAATATGTTCTACAAAATTTTGTATAAAACCATATGACATATCTGTACAAGTTATATTCCTGACTGTTAACAAAAATAAAACTATTTATTGAAGATTTTTGTACAATTATTCACAATATTATAATAATTTATTTCCACCCATACGAGGTAATACTACTAATGATTTTGTAATTCGTAATTCCCACATTCGACTTGTTACATTCTTCTTTGAAACTGCCTGATAAATACATTCTGTTTCCTGCTAACCTGCAGTGGAGTAGTTTGGAATCACTATTACCTTGTGTCACACAGATCCTGGCTTAAAATCCCAGAACAGACATGGGTGTCTATGTTAACTTGCACCCACATACACTCACTAATCACATATTGGGCCGGTGTGAATTAAACTGCTCTGAAATATGGTCTAATAAGGCCTTCATTGAATATATATATATATATATATATATATAAGAAAAATGTGACATGATCAAATTAAATAACAAATTTTGGATAGGAAACAGAGACAGCACAGCTGACTTACCTGAAATCATCAGTTGGCCAATTCGAGCTGTGCAGAAAATAAATTTTCAAAGACCTGAGCCCCTTTCATTGAGAAAGTAGGCGAGATCTGCTGTAGGTGTAGCGGCTGGGCACGAATAACATATACTGGAATTCAATATATTGTAAGAGATTTCAGTTCCCATATCACAATGTTTATATCTGAATTTGATAATGATGTCTACTGAAGTTATCAGATCCTGTCCATCATATGTTATATTTGTATAGTTCACCAGATTACCATATGTTAATGTTAAATAATATATATTTTACTAATCCTTTATGAAGTTTGAGTAACAGGTTCAGTTGTCTACACAATGAAATATAATAGAATTTGAATAGGAAAAGGAGTAATGTAGTAAGAAGCCAGGGAAAGAAAGTATAGTAACTATCTGCATAGTGAAAGGGTGCTAGTTTATATTTCCTTTCTTTTGTAGCCCTGTTTATTAACGAGCTAATTTATGTTTCATTCAACTTTATTTTTAACAATCATACAAAACATATTTTAACAAAATATTCTAACTACAGCCAACACGTAAATGTTTTTATTGATCTTTGCATAATGAGTTTTTGATCCTGGAAACCATGATTGTATACCAGCTTTTATTTATACAAACCTTCTCCTTGCTTAGTTTAATTTCCAAGTTGCCGACACTTTCCATTTTAATGAGTACATGAAAGTTGTGATGAACGTAGTATTCGGTTAAAAACACTATTAACTCATATTTTTTAATGAGAAATATATATTGGAACTTGTTTTAAATATATCAAAATTAGAGGTTAAGCTCAATCAAATTTTTGATCCAGCTTATACTGTAAGGAAGTGAGTGTTATCATTTCACTTTCCTTTTACATTTTCAGTTTGTGTTAAGTACCATTATCAGATAATTTTACATTCTGTTATCATATACTTTGTTCACTGAGAAATGTAACCCATTCAAATCAAAACTTGCACCAATCATTTTATGTGAAGAAACCAACTGCATAAGAAACAGTTGTCTTAACATTCTGTAGTCAGAAATATTGACAAATATTTTACTTCATACAAGTCCATTATCAAAACCGTGTCTTCCTTAGACAGCATTTTAAATATTAAACCTGCAAGTTAATAGTTCTTCAGGTTTTTAGGTTGCCTCTTTATATGACAATTGCTGCAATTCTAGTATTGCAGTAATGTTTTTGACACCATGGCATCTGAGATTTTCCATTTCTAGATTAAATAACAGTAGCATTCATTCTAAGGCCACGGCCAGCGCAAGCCTCAATAGAATTCACAGGGCATAGCCCGTCTGCTTGGCTCTTCTGCGTATGTTGTGCATTTTGTTGGTGATAATCATGACTGTCAATGCAGGAAGAATGAGGTTCATGAATTTGACAAAGTATAGCTAAAACAAACAAATATTCAATGTTACCAATTTTTTTCAAATTATCAACATTTAAAAGATTTTTATTCAAGTGTTTTTATGTGTAAAGATATTTTTAATTTAATCAATTCTAGAATTTTTATGAAAAATTATTGGGAACACATTGTGCAGCAATGATTCTGAAGGTATTGCATGGTGAAGACAAACATGGTAAATCTGTGAATATGGGTGATTATTACATGAATCACATATGTTCCATATTTCCCCAATTGATAATTTTGATCTGCATGCCTAAACTCCTTACTTAAATAACCTATTCAAAGTGATTATATAATAATGCAGACTCATTTAACTAATATGACTTGTATCCCACTTTCCTGCACCGATTATAACAACTTGTTTGAGCAATTATTAGGAGTAATTAAGTTCCAAGTTTTCTAATTAATTTATCTGCAGATAGGTGAAGCTTCAAAAATGCTGGGAGTGTTTGCAAAGAAAAAAAAGATGGCTCTGATTCATTTGCTAAATATGTTATTGGATAATTCATTGTCTATAAAACTTTATGAGAGAGTGGAATAAATAAATGCTGTATTTTTTGCAGTAAATAGTATTCCAGTGGGCCAAACGGTGTCCCACAAAAGCGTTCTACTCTGCTAGGGAATCATGGAGTTGAATTTGTGGAAAATATATGTCTAATATTAGGAAGTACTACAAGCTCAAAAAGATTTGAATACATTTCATAAATATTTATATCAATATTTTCGGCATGTTACTAAATTAGCAAGCGATTAGTTGTGGTTGTAGATACCCATACCATGAGGCTGTGCGGGAAGTAGCCCGTGGTGTTTTCCTTGAGTCCCACCGTGCGGAGGGCGCTCGTCACGTACTGCATGGGATCTGGAGCCATCCAGCTGGGACGCCCGATCTTGCTCATCTTCGTGGCCACGTAGCCCGGAGTCACGCACTGCACCACGATGCCCTTGCGTCGGTACTCGTTAGCCAGTTCTCGGGAAAACTTGTTCACGTAAGCCTGCGTACATTACACCGATCATCGTAATTAGAAACAGGTGAAGATTACCTTAAACAATATTATCAAGTTGACATCGAATAATGAGGATATTCTTTTGAATTCAGTGAGAATAAATAAGCCGTAAAACCGGAGGATCGCCATAAAGTACCGACGATGCACTTTATGGTATGGCGTAAGTTCTAAATGACTGTTGGTGATGTTTAGAAAGTAATTCATACAACACTGCAGTGAATTTGATACACGCGAAGAAGACGGATTCGGAGGATCGAAATTGTGAAAAACTATTATTCAAGACCTTCCTCGGGAATACTGAAACGTAAACCCTCGCATTTGCAAATTCACCTTTGATGCTGCGTAGACAGTGAGCAGAGGGCTGGGGATGAGCGCCACGGTGGAGGACACGTTGACGACGAGGCCCCTGCCCCTGCTCAACATCCCGGGCAACACGATCTGCGTCATCTGTGTCAAGGCACCCACGTTGCAGTTGATGATGCTGGGGAAGAGCTTGTCCTTGTTGGGCACCTCCACCAGGTACTCGGGGTAGTGGTAGCTCACACCCACGTTGTTCACCAGCACGCCCACCTCCAGCGTGGCCAGCTTGGTCTGGATCGCCATGTACGTGGCCTCGGAGTAGTCGGAGAAGTCCGCCTGGATCACCTCGGTGCACACGTCGTGCGTTTGCTCTGTGTAATCACATACACACACACAGCTGTGAAGACTGGGGGAACTCGGCAGGATTGGCGATACTTATTGATTTTACCGAAGCGTTCAAGTTGTCTTCTTACAGAAGCTAAAGTACTCACGGTCACGTAGTCGAGTTTAAGTTTGATTTGACGCATTTATTTAGTTTTATAATCTCAGATCGCGTAAAAATTAAAAAGATATTTCTAAAAGAATCAATTTTTTTATGTTATTTATAAATATTGTGGAGGGTCGTGGAAGAGGACAGGGTACTTTGATTCCTCAAATACTGTAATCCCACGAGGAGTAAACTAATGTGGCATTGTTCCAAAGTACACAAGGTAATTCTCAGGTGCCGTTAGAATAAAATGCGATTGCGGATTATGTGTGGTCCTAAATAGTTGGAAGAATAATTTATTTATGAAATTTTCCTGGGCGTCAGAAATAAGTGTAAAGATATAAAAGTCCCTTTACACAGTGCGAGTTCTTCAAAATTAAACCTTATGATTAGCCCAGATGTAAAGGAAACAAATAAGAAATAAAAACCGCCAAAAACCAGACTGAAATCAGTAGTTGATCTTGGAATTCAGATATTGTTGTTGTTTGCACCTGGAACGCAGTTGGCAGAAGTAGTTAAAAGCATTCGTAGAAGTGCAGCCAGAGGAACAAAATTCAGGAGTTCATATAGAGTAACTTTCCAAAGGGTGACACTATGCAAGCAAACTCTTCTAGGCTGATAAGAATTGAGT
Organism: Zhengitettix transpicula; assembly: GCA_037074705.1. Taxonomy (NCBI): domain Eukaryota; kingdom Metazoa; phylum Arthropoda; class Insecta; order Orthoptera; family Tetrigidae; genus Zhengitettix; species Zhengitettix transpicula. The sequence goes on along the minus strand of CM073595.1, from coordinate 57,356,191 downwards.
TCTACCGAACGACACGAGTACTCTACTAGAAACTGTGGCTGCGTGTGAGTAGAACGTTCAGACGTTTCTCAGCTTAGCAGCTTCTCAGGCGTCTTAAGAACAGAATGCTACTTACGGATTTGAGCGGCAACAGCCATGAGTTTATCTTGCGAACGGCTGATGAGGACGACGTTGAGGCCTTCCTTCGCCAGCTACGAAGAAAGGAAATGCCCCTTAGAAAGTTTCTTGTCTTCTTACTATTGTTATAAGTTTTAATATACAAGTTTTACTGTTGGAAAAATAAAATTTACAATCAAAATTTCAATAGATAAAGATTATTTTACGGGGAATAAAAAATAAATTTACAATACCATATAAAGGGTCTAGTAATAAGTGTCGTTTTTTTTAAAATGGTCACGTTGGTCATATTGCTTAAAATATTATAAAACAATGTAATCTAATGTGGCACATTTCGTGCGTTATGACCCCAACTCGAATTATTTCTTCCAACAGGACGGTGCCACTAGTCGCACAGTTCGCGAGACTAACAGACTGTTCGTTAACTAAACGTAATTACGTGTCGATTTAATTGTGTCGCATTTTATTCCGACACTAAATTGGCAGAGAATTGACAATAGATTGGGTATATCTATTTGTGATAGACACTACGATTAATTTTATATCTGAATATAACGGTGCGTAGTCAGATATACAACAATTATAGGTTCAGACTACCGGGAACGAAGGCTTCCTTTCAGCGTTCATAGATCCAAAGAAATACCAAAATTTCTATTCTTCTCTGCATTATACATATGTTAACTTTCTTGTTGCTGCAACTAATTCACAGTTTTGTCTGATCACAAGTCCAATGCCTTCAAATCCTACATTTCCCTGTAACCTTGAATTCCGCCTATTTTTTTTAAACACAATTCAAAAGCAGTACCGACCTAGGAAACTGTCAAATTATTTAAATTCCTCGCGCTTTTCAGAAATTTACATCAGGGTCTAGAAATGTAAATTCTTCTTTAGATTATTCGGGTATTCCATTGTCTTGGAGTAGATAAGTGAGCAGGAAAAAGTGAAAAAAAAAACAAGAAAAAAAAACAAAGAAAACATGAAAAACGGGAAGAAAGAGGCAGGTTAAAGCGATGACGTGAAAGCTCGTCTAGAAGTACAGAAAAGATGTAGAAACTCCAACGTTTCAAACAGTACGGAAAAAAAACTCTGTTCGTCATAAGAACTACTAAATTCGGCCTGAGTGTTCGGAGTCTCATGTGTTGTTCTCTCCCTGATGACGTACTGTTCGAAACGTTTGGAGTTTCTAAACCTTTTCCGACCTTGTAGACGATCTTTCACGTCTTCTCTTTATTCTGCCTATTTCTTTCTGTTTTTCTTGTTTTCTTTCTTTTTATTTTTTTATTTATTTTGCCCTTTATTCACTTTTTCTTGCTCACCTATCTACTCTGAGACGATGGAATACCCGAATAATCTAAATAGTAATGTTACCTCACCATTTTCAACAAATTTCAAATCCAGATGTGAATTCTGATACGGTATGCTACTCCTGCAGTGACTGTCAATAACATACAACGATTAATGACTTCCGTAAACAAAACCCTCGCGTCAAGAACACGACGTCACACAAATAAAATAATTAAATGACGAAGCTATAAAAATTAAAAAATGTATTAAAAAAAAGGATCATTTTGGCCAAGAGGAAAACGCATACTTACTGCCATTGCGTACGCCTTCCCGATGCCGTCCGTCGCACCAGTTACAACTGCAACGAAAACGAAACACAGGGTCATCACAAATTCGAACCTTGGGAGGCTTTGAAATAGCTAAAGGAGAATTGAGACTTCATTTAAAAGGATTATATTAAGATAGCAGGCAAAATATGTGATTATAGTACAACCAAGATAAGAAACAACGGTCTCCATCCACAAAACTAGGCCACACCCACCTCCAAGGGTGGAGATCACTATTGGGCACCGTCAGTCATTCTCTGCTGCAAGCGAAATACATATTTTCTGACGCGTTAAATTCGAGGCTCTTCTATCTTTCAACAAGTTGTTCACACCAGAAGGTTAGAACTTCTCATGCACTCTATACATGCACATTTTGCTCAATGGTGATAATTCCCTTGCGCAGACCACTACAGCGAAAATCCTATTATAACCAAAATTCTGTCGACGAGAGACCAAGAGAGTGGAGAATACAACACACCAATATAAAGTTGTATAAATATGATCGAGTAGTGTCACCCTGGTGTAGAAAATTACGAGCAGCCTTTTCCGGTCGATTGTCTTTCAATGATGACGAGCTTTGTAGACGTCACTGTCCAAAATGCATAACCGACGGTTCTATGGCCTTCTTGAGCTGTCTTTCCATTCGAACACTTTTCCTTCAGTTTCTCGTTTACACAGACAATGTGATATCTAAAGGAAAATCTCCTTCACCATATCCTTTCCAGAAACCTTCGAACCCAAGTCACGTTATATTCCGCAACAATTGGAATACGGTATTTAAAGAAGACCGTGGGAATGGCCGACCAGCCATTTGTGTGTTTGCTTCATTTTAGAACTGCCTAACAACATAATTACATGTGAATGCATTCAGAAGGTAGTTGCGCAACAACGAAAAAATTCACATCTACGGAAACAGCCGTCCTCGTAGTTACAACTCAGATATAAGGTCTACATACACAGTCCGAAGAAACCGGGAACGATTGTTCGATTTTTTAGTTGCCTCAGTCAGAGAATTGGAAGGTGAAAGAGGAAACGAAAACAGAAATAAAGGTACTCAGGAAACGGAAAAATAGATGTTTGGAAGGAAACACGATATTGATATAGCGAGAAATCTGTCTTCTAATAAATAAAAATGTATGTGTGGTCCGCATAAAAATCTACAACCTGGAGAAAATTTGACCAACTTTCGTACACGTGTTCCTGGCAACCAGGAAATAAACACTGTGTGGTAAGACACGTCAACCACCCCTCAGCAACGGGGGATGGATATTTTCGAACATGTTAAACTGTCAAGATTTGCATCGAATTAATATTTGTCGGGGTCAATAGCATTGATAGTATTTCAACCTATGTTCTGTGTGTACAATTTCGACCCCTTTCGTGCTTAGGAGGGAACACCATTAAGGGTGGGGGTGGTTCGGCATTACATAAAAATAACGCAAAAACAATCGAGATTAGAGTCGAATCCGGGATTATGGTTGCCACCGTGTTTAATTACGACATTCAACTTGCCGTTTAAGTCCCCGAAGCGGGGGTGTAAATTTTCAAACATCTAAAACGGTCGATATATATGTCGAAAGAAACTTTTTCGTGGTCAACGAGTTCAAAACCTTTCGGCATGAGAGGTGAGCACATTTAGTGTTAGGGGTCCAGGTGCGTTACATAAAAAGAACGCAAAAGCTACCGAGATTTGAGTCAAATCTGGGGTTATGGATATATGGCAACCCGGGCAACGTCGACCACCCAGCTAGTAATAAATAGAATAAAAGGAAGGCGTCTCGAGAGAAACTGCAGAACCTACGTTGTCCATACATGCGTTCGCATTTTCCAACTTCAATTTTCCGTTCTCAACGCTTCGTAATTCTTCATTCTCAACAATTTAAACTTACGCAATGGAAAACAAAACAAAAAGACTAATAAACTTGAAATTGTATTAAAAACAAACAAAAGTTTTTTTTATCTAACAATCAACCTAGTTGGCATAGCTTAAAATCTAGGTTTTGACGTTATCCAACTGTAAATAGTTGCAAATTCACTGCATAAATTGTTTGGATTGATCTGGGCTTCTCCTACTGAAAAAGTACAGGGAATAAAGGCATGCTACAACTTCCTTCTGATTTAAAAAAGGCGGACCAAATAAATCATTCCGCTCAACAGAAGGACAAAATATCGCACGAAATTAGCAAGTCTGGAATACGGTTAGCTGAAAATTGCTTATTCGCGAAGGCCGATGGCAAAAAATAATGGGAAAAGTTCGGTTAATTTTCAGTACTGGATCGAAAAAATTTCACCCCCGACAATAAAGAAAATAGACGATGATGCACAACGTTGGGTATCTCCTTTCAAAGTTAGAGAGCAACTCTTAAACCGTGTCAATTCTGCAATAACGTAGATCCCTTACGAATTATTTAATTACCGATAGAATATAATGTAATAGTTTACGAAAAAGAAAGTTGAATTACATATAATCTGAAAGCAATTGTTAGCAAGGGGTTTAGCTTTCCAGTGATTTTTTTTTCGAAACACGTGAAAGAAAGGAAGGAAGATATCTCGAACTGTACAAAATGGAAACCATACACAACGCACAACTATTGTAGCTAAAGGTAGCCCGCGGGGCGACAAAAGGTTGTAGTGAATAAAAGAAGAACGTTGAACAGACTGTGCCGGTACAGTCTACTTCGACCGAAACGACATCGACACCACACGTGTGCTTTATTTATATGGATTTTGCATCAGTCTTTTTGGAAGTAATCACATCAGCACAGAAACTCTTAGATACCATCCTATTTTTTTTCATATCACAAAATCGTCCAGTGACATAAATTGTTTCTCAAGTTTTAGAATTAATTTAATGTAAGTAACAATTAAACAACTCATTATAATTTTTTATGGTTCATCCCACGTGACGTTGTCAGCCGTGTACACGACACAGACAATTTGTGTGTTCCTTTATTTTATCGCAGGAGGATTCTGACAATTTAAAGATGTCAGGTCGAGTTAAACGCGGGAAGAACCTGGTAGAAAGCGACCGACATAGTCGCGTATCTGTCGACAATTTCCACGATGTCATCGTACTCGAGCTCGCGTGGTTCCTTGATTGACTGTTGTACGGCGAGGCCGAATCAGTCCTAAAATCTGGCTCAAACCAAGAAATAAATCTAAATTATTTGATATTTATTCGTCTACCGTCTCAATTATAGAGTCGAATGACGTACATATTGGAGCTGAAACTCACCGAATCTCTGTTATGAATCCCCCCACTGCACTCAACATTCGCGAAATCGCCAACCCCAAATCAAATTAGTGTTTCATCTTGACGCCAGTTTTATTTCAGATTTGGACCCAATGTGTGTGCTGCGTCTCAGCAGACGACGACGGCACTGACCACGACCGGAACGTTCCTGTCTCATCAAAAGATTATCGGCTTCGGATTACGAAAATTCGTCACGCGTCAGAAACATCTGGAAATTATTCGCTTGCCAATCTTTTAGTTTTCCCTATGACATTTTAGGTGTATCTTACCCTAAGACCTCTTACGGACTTCCGTAGTAGAAGCCCTATTGAATCAATAGTTAAAATCCAGAAAAAAAACCAGATAAGTTTTAAGTGTCATGGACATAAAAATGTAGGTTTAAAGCATGAAGAGAAAAATACTACTCATTCTTATACACTGCAAAAGCCGTGTAATGGAATTACTTGCTAGATCCAAAATCGTCGGAAGCAAAACATAAATTTCGAGATATCAGATTCCTAAATGAATGAATAAAACAGGAGATTTTGAGTGTAAACAACAAAGACATAAATTTTACTAACATGTAAGAAAGACGTGAATTGGCTGTGCTTCCAACAAAAAAAAAAGGGGGGCAGGTCACAAATGTATTTAAAAAAATATTTATATCATACTAAACTATTCATCAGTTACAGATTTATTTTCAGAGAAGAAGTAATGATATTTTAAGGACGGAGCACGATTTAATACACACTTTTTAAAAATAAAGTTTTCATTGCAGCTGAACACAAACGTGAGCTTAATTGGAGTAATTCTTTCATATAAATATGTTTTACACCTTCAGCGATTCCCCTGACTTCTATTTGATAAATGAAACAGACTCGTTATTTCCTGTAACACCACTTCCCCCCCTCAGAACTACACGATATTCTCCGGCGTCGTCGTCGCCGTCGTGACGCGCTGTCGGAGAAACACGGGGGTAGAGTGTAGAGTCCCACCTGCCCAGGAGCCCATCTTGCTGAGGCTGAGAGGACGCCGCAGCAGCCTGTACAGGATGTAGGCGACGAGCACGGCGGCGAGGACGCCGAGGACGACGGCGACGGCGATGCTACCGGCGTCCATGACCTTGTCACTTGGCACACTGCGACGAGCGCCCACCGTCGAGCGCCGCTTCTTCGCGGAGAGATCGCGAGCCTCCGCGCATGCGCACACGCAGCCGTTTCTCCTAACCTATATTCTCTATTTACGACCAACTTACCTTTACCTCCGTACGAAATACCTTAAATAAGGCGGGAACTCGTTCATCAAACTTTCTGTCGGCCGCTTTCCACTTTTATGGCGCTCTTAATTCTTTAATTAAAATTTTACAACAATATAAACGGACGCGACTTTGCTCCCGGCACAACGTACACTCCGCTATAATTTTTACGTAATTTATTTTCGATTATTTACTTTTTCATGATGAAATGGGATACGTATTATATGCTTATACAACCTCCGAACACATTTGTTGAAAATAAAACATTGCTCACCAAATAATAGTTCTGAATATTACGACTAGGCATTGCAACAATATAGTACCTGCTAGCGCACTAGAAACTTTTATCACATTTACAGTATATTGTGTGTTTATGCGAAAAAAATTGTGTTCAGTTTTACATCCAACAATAGTTAACTGCGACGAGTGGAAACTCGTCTAAAGTGAATGACTTCACAATATATAAAAAGTAAATGCGACATAATAGGTTTTTTCCTGAAAAATGTAGAGCCATATTAAACACGTGGAGCAATTTCGGACAAATTTTGTACACATGTTCCTTCTTTTTAACCAAACGCTGTGGGAGTAAAACACATCTACCATCCCAGATGACGAGGGTGGAAGGGAGAGGTAATTTTAAAACGTGCATAAAAAGCCGATATTTGTGTCAAATAAATTTTATTTGGGGTCAGTGAGATTGACACTGTTCTCCCGATATTATTTTTCACACTATCAACGCACCGGTAGTTTTTTTGACGCTCTTAAGGTACTAAGAGAATTTTTTATATTTCGTGCCTGGAGTATTTATGCTTCTCTAAAGGCACCCCGGGGGAGGGGGGGGGTGAGGTTAAATCACTACTTGATCGAAGAATAATGTAGAATTAAATACTTCTTCAAGTTTATATAAATAAGTACCCGGGCGACGCCGGGAGCACAGCTAGTATTTAATTAATAAATAAAATAACTATGGTCAGGCAGAATGAGGAAATCGGAGTCTGAACTGACGCGATCTGCTAAACTTGCGGCCGACGCCCCGATGAAAATTGTTCGAATTTTAGGGTTCTAGAGGAAAGGAAAAGACTGAATGTTAGATGTTCCAAAGTATTGATAGCCGGGAATATAAACATATACCTTGATTGACTCGGACCGACCAGAAGTAAATTCCGAATAACCCAAAATTATTAATAATAATATTAGGGAAAATAAACAACACACAGTGTCATATCAAATGGTGAACTCATTTCCCTTAAAATATTACTATTACTTTATGTGTCTGTGTGTAGTTTATTTCCCTTAATATTGATCTGAAAAGAGTCTATCAAATGGATAATCAATAATTTATGGCTTTCAGCGGGAATTAATTGATCCTACTCAGAATAGAAATAATATGGTCAGGCAACGAGAAATCAACAGTGACCCGAACTTGTGGATCACTAGTGTTATAAAAATAAAATTAAAAAATGCATCCGCATCTAAAGATAATATATTTATTATGAGGAATGGACTCGTACTATGCTACAATATGTATTAAAGTCTTCGGTTAATCCTGTTTTTATCCAGAGAAACATGTCGATCAATAAAAGCAGGAGCATTCGACAATACGTCACAATCATCTGGAAATTACATGGATTTAGAATAGTATTAGGAATTTTAAAGATCTGCGAAGTTTGTAACATTTATATATTGATAATCCTGCTACTATATGTTAATATCCTTAAATATTTTCGTACCTTACTACTATCTCGTCACGCATTGGCCTTGTTTATCGGTAAATGTTGCAGTACCACAGCACTGAGACTGGTATATGCGGATATCTTAGACAGGATAGAGTAGGGTCTTTGGTCAGCACCAGTCTCCCTGCTGTGGCCAACGAGTTTACCTTATACTATTCTAAATTGATGTAATTATCTGATGATTACGACAATATTGAAAGCTCCTGTTTATATTGATTGACATGTTTTTTTTTAATAACAAAAAGATCATCCAATGACGGGGGGTTTTCTATACATGAATATGATAATAAAACTGCTAGAGTTATTGTATAACATATATTCTATACGGGCAACGATGGTTCAGATATTTTTACTAGTTTTGTAGACGTAAAGGATAAGGCGCGTGTAAAAAATTATTACTCCATTTTGGCATAAGTTTGATAGGAAGTTTAGAAATAATTGGGAAGGAAAGGTTAATTAAACAGAAATTGAAATAAATATATAAAATTTGGGATGATGCAAGTATTTCTTATTGAATTCAATTTATTTAATTTTTGTTAATAAGTTAATGCAGTAATCGGATTAGAAAACTGGGATTATAGGTACTACAAGTTAAGCTAAAGAGATTACGTGTAAAATCGTCAGAAAAATCATCTTATCTGAATTTTAACTTGTTTCTTGCATACTGCCTCTCTCTTTCTGTTTAACTTGTTTCCTTTGTTTTATTCGTTTAAAGAATATCTCTATATCTTTTTCTGTCGATCTTTCTCGTCATCTCTTTGACCTGTCTCTTTCTTTATTTTTCCTTTCTCACTTATCTACTCCAAGACAATGGAATACCCGAAATATCTGAATAATAACGTTACTTCACCATTGTCAAGAAATTTAAAATCCAGACTATAACTCTTAATATATACTAACGTGTCTTCGTAAGTAATTTCAGTTCTCAGGTCTGACAAGCACAGCCTCAGTCTCTACGAGTCTAGCGTTCATTATTCCGGTATCGCACTATTTAACAGCCTTCCTGAACATGTAAAGAACATCAACAACTACAACTCATTCGTCAAGGAGTGTAAAACTTTCCTTGTAAATGGAACTTATTACTCCGTACACGAATTTTTGAATCGGTCTCACATTACAAAATTGCCGAATATGCTATAAATATGTAAATAGTTTGTCCAGTTTTCCCCTTTTGGTTCTGTTTTCCTGCCTCTGCTTTCTGTTTTAGTAAATATCTTAGACGACATCCCTCCGTACCTAGCGACAGGAGATTAATACCAGGAAGTGATTAGTGTCGTGTGCGTGTTTCGTAAAGATAGTGACTAGACATATGTAAACAGATATGAATTTTTGTGTGTGTTTTTGTGTATTATATGTTTATATGTAATTTATCTACTTTACATTTGTGACGAATCCTATTTCCTCTTTAGAGGGCTAATGGTGAATAAATCTATCTATCTACCTGGAAATTTACTGGAGATGTTTCCCCAGAATGATGAAGTATTTAATCGTTGTAGAAACTTGTGTAATGTGTTCCTGCACAGTCTAATAGTTGGGGGCTGTTGTTTTCGGCTTCGATACGAATAAAATATACGAGGGGACCATCAGCGTCACAGTACGTTAGCAACAGACGTGGATTGGACGTAAAATAAGCTCACGAGAGAAGTGCAAGGAACAGTAAACAACAGATTCTTTAGCAGACACAATTTCGTCACACTTTCTCCCGAACAATTCCCGATCAGACCTTTGTCGGGTTCCTGCTAAATCTCAGATTGCTTCCTATTTCTGGACTGCAGACATGAAGTACTTAAATTTCCATTTCCTTTAGAAGATGACATGTTCTATCATATGGCCAATTAATCTTTCATCCTCTGAGAAGAAAGACCGACTGTAGAAGGCTGATCTTTCGAGATAGACAATTGCAAATAGAGATCGAATTATGCCTTCAGTTTTTTATGTAGTCACTGAGAACGTTTACAATACTATACTCTAAGACGCATTATCGTTTAATCAGCCGGTTCCTCATAACTGAGAAAGTAACCCTACAACTTATCCAAACGATCATTTAAACTTAAAAATGTTTTAGTTCGGAAGAGCCTCGGACTTTTGAAAACTAATCGATATTTTTCACAGTTTGTTTACACCTTTTTATGATATGAGGCACTTCCTCTATTTTACTGTAGAATTTTTATATTTACAAATTAAACTTTGTTGGTTCTCTAAATAAGTTTCATAGTTATTTCTTCAGTATTTGAAGCCAGAGTCACAATTTTTAGTTTTTCAGAATTCTCGGAGGTGGATTTGCTGCTTTGAGGACCAGTTGGCCCTTGTTGACACAAATGTAATTTACCGGAAAGTCCAGACTCCAGTGTTTCGAGAACAGAAAGAAATGAAGAGTAATTACTTTTTTTTTTTTTTTGGAACTTATACTTCGCGTAGGGTGAAGAAGCACTAAACGTACGCAGGGTTTTAAAGAAAAGGTCCAGAAACACCAAGGCTGTTGCTTATATAATTTTAGTGCGACCTATTCCGTGGGTATCGAGCAACTTTCTGCGATCGGTATAGGAATGAGCACATTCAATCACTGGACAAAACTCAGAAGTAGAAAAAATAAACATATAAATTATCTTGTAGACTCAAGTGACACGATCTGGACACCGGTCTAGAGAAATGTAAACAGTTACCTTTTTACCTCCTACTCGTCTAAAAGCTATCATTCGTACAAGATTAGACAGAGGTAACTGCGAACTGTTATGAGGAAATTTTCATTCGCAAATAGACCCATTCGTGGATTGGAGTAACCTGCCTGCAAATGTTCCAGCGACAGGCCCACAGAGTATAAAACAATTCTAAAGAACAAATTGTGAGAGGGATTTGTTGTATAAATAATAGGATTTATATTAATAAAATTGAGTGAAATGAAGTTGAAAATAAATTCTTATATTAGTAACGGTATTGTTTTTGAAATTTAGTTTAATCTGTAAAGCACTGCAGTGATAAGTGGAGAGAACTGTAGGATAGTTAATATTTTTTAGTAGTATAAGTAATAATGTTTGTAGATGTAATGGAACGACTTTTCACTTATTTTATATTCATGCTTATATATAGTTCGTGTACCTTCATTGTATGTCATTGGGACAATTCTATACATAAAATACAGTCGAATAAATGAAGCAAGTGTGACCCTAAGCGAGTTGGACAGTTTCTGCCTTGTGACAAGCCTGTGAGAAAATTCCGAGTGATTTTATCAGTTGATTCGAACGCTGCTAGAATGGCGCCGAGACAGCCTGAGACGACGCCACTGTTTTCCAGAGAACGGAATATAGCGTTTGTACGTAATCGGAGCGGATCACGCAGTAGAATAGGCAGGCCAGGAAAGCGGCACACATTCCCACAACTGGAACGTAGGCTTTCTTGTCGCGTATATCTTCTTCGAGACACTATAGAGGTCACTGGAGTCGGCCTTCTATATATATCTGCTTCCTGCCGCAAACAATCGCCGATCAGCTGTGTACATTACCAGGAGGTGTATTAATAACAATAAATGACGAAACGTTTATTTAATTCACAAATAGGTTACGCAGAATATAAGTAGTAATCTAGTTACTACATACAAATGGCTATCACAGTACAAGCCGAAAAATATTGTAGTACTTAGATATTATACGATCCCATCTAGTGCAGTAATTAGCTTCTGCTAATCCTATTTTAATATCCTCCCAAGTTGTTTGGCCTTGTTACTGAGATGTAAACATTGTAGCATATTTTCCAATAGTCCGCAACCAAACTGTTTAACCTTCTTACGACGATGCCCATAACAAACTTTAAGGACTTCCATGCTTCCCTAATCTCATAGTGGATTAGAGGTTCCCTGCTCAGATAATTACTCAAGTACTTCGGGTTATTGAATAACGCAGGCCTTCTCGATGAAATCTTCTGCATAATAATAAATGTTCCTTAACTGAAATATGTTGATTTTTGGGTGACTCAAGGTACTAAATTAGGGTCACTGTTATTCATTTTTTACACTAATGAATTACAAAACGTACTGAAGGAAGTAAAAATTCATCGCTTTGCTGATGACACCCTGATTTTCTCACATTGTAAATAAAATTAATATTGAGCTTGTAAATTTTATAAATTGGTTTGGTGTCAATAAGTAAAGTTTGAATATTAAAAAAATATGTATATAAGTAATAAATTACAAGTCGATGATATAATTGTAGGAAAGGAGGTGATGGAGAGAACATTTTAATTGCCTAGGAGTTATTGACTGTGAGCTAAAATTTAATAAATATGCAGAGTATGTTGAAAAGAAATTGGCAAAAAAAATATGAGCTTAAGAAATATTTTGTCCCTTAAAGCTAAAAAAAACTGTATTTATGTCAATAGCAGTTCCTCATATACGTTATTGTTTGATATTAGTTATGTTATTAATAAATTCGAAATAATATGGAATAGAGGATTAAGAGCTATCTTGAATGAAAATAAATATTGTAAGATTTAGGATATGTTAAATCAATTAGAATTTTTAAATGTAAGGGATCAAATTTTGTATGATGTGTTAATTTTGAATTATAGAATAGATAATGGACAGTTGTCCGAGTATTTAAATATTTTCATTAAAGAAAATTAAATGTCCGTAATCGTAACACCAGCGGGAGGGAAAATGTTTTCATTGGGCATCTGAATCTAAGATGTTTGATAATGAGTTGCCTGTAGCAGAGAATACGAATAATTTAAATGTATTTAAAAAAATTATTGTTGAAGTTAAAAAAAAATAGTGAAGCATATAAAATTAGCTTTAAGCTAAATTGTCAAAATAAATCATTTATTCTCTCGGGGTTTCCAACCGGTTCCAAGGATTTGTAACACAACGTTTCAAGAAGACGGCTACGCCAGACATTGAAACGTTGTGTTTCAAATCCAGTACCCGGCTAGAAACCAGAGAGAATATTATACTTTCATATGGTATTGCTTCGTCACTGAGTTTATAATTCAGCGTTCCGCAGCTTGCAAAAACTTATATTACCTCTCGTTACAATTACTTTGCATAATTCTTCAAGAATTTAATTTTAATGACTGATTTATGATTCTTATTATATGTTCTGTATTTTATACCCAATGCTTTTATATCAGTCGCGTTTTAATAAAAATCTAATTAATAATTTTCTAAATTATTTAATTTTTTAAAGTTTTAGCTTTCGGAAATAATCTGAACAAAAAAAATATATTTTTTAAAAAAGTCATTTCGAATTCAATAATAATCTCATACATTAAAATATTTGTCAACATTGATTCACAATTACCAATTCTTAAATTATATTTGATGATTTTACGAAGGAACGTAAATTTGACATAATGAAGGTTTATATAATTTAGGAATTACACGGATCATTTTTGGTAATTCTGAATCAATGTTGCCAAATATATTTTTGCATATGATTCTTGTTGAATTTTAATATGATTTGTAAGAAAATTAAAATTAAATTATATTTTTACTGTATAGAATATGCAATATTGCCGAAAGCTCCAACTTTTTAATATTAAATACATCTTAGAAAATTCATAGGTTTTGTTCTTAAAATGCAACTGATAAAAAACATTGGAACATTAATTTTTATTTTATATGCGTAATTAATTGTGTTATACAAATCTCTTTGTAGAAATTATTTTCATCTATGTGACTTTTAATTTTTCCGTACATAAAATGTGAGAATACTGACCACCAGTCGCAGCCTATATCCACGTGAAGTCTTTACGTAAAGGTATTGAAGTAGCATAACAAAAGCACACCGTTTCGATCGCGAGTATTTGTTCCTTGTTGCCTGAGGTCGACGGCTCGACGTTGTGATTTCGCATGACTCGGCAAGTACTCGGTGCTTTCTCCATAAAGGTCGCATATGGCTTCCTGCGAACAATGCCATGGGCCGGAGAAAGTCCAGACTCATTTCGCCAGCCCTCAAGCTTGAGCTCCAGCTCCAGACCACCAGATATGTGAGCCATTAGCGCCGTCTAGTCTCGTCGTGTCGTTCACGGACTCTACTACGTTGCGACGAGTGTATTTACTTCTATATTCCGTTCCAGTACTGTCTTTTTCTGCATTCCCTTGCAGTTTCACCATCCACTTCTATCTCTCACTCTGATGGAACACCGACATCGACACCAAACACAGTCATCCTGGATAAACTGTATGGAGTCTGCAAAAGTGAACCACTCAAACGCTGTCTTCTTTCCATTGTTTGACTGTTCCTTCGTCTCAGGTGTGAAGTGAAGACCCACGTTTCAACCAAGGTTGCTTCATTCGCACATTGCAGAACACTTGATTGAAACGTCAGCACAACGCTGTTTTTGTTCTATTATAAGGAACCGCGGCACCCATCTTGCGCACAGCTTTCTCACGTACTAATTTTCAGTCAATATGCGATGTGCAGTACCGTTTGAAACGCCTACCTTTAAACCCTGACACCCAATAGTTTAATGTTGTAAACGAAGGAGCAGATTTCCCCAGAGTAGAATCTAGCTTGACTTTGATATTGGTTGGACCGAGTCCTTTCAGATGTAAGTTGTTGTATCACATCAGAATGACCAATTTTTCTATGTTTACAAGTCCACTGAGAACGTTCACTATTGATAGTTGCTATATACTAATCAATGCATCGTCTTGAAAATTTATAAGGTCCTTCTGGGATTACCCTCGGTGTGTGTTGGTGTAACAACGGCAGCAGAGACGCATATCCGCACACCCTACTGACAATTCCGGATCCAAGAGAGTGGACTGCTTTGAGAGCTACAAAAATTGTGTCACTTGTCGCTCTAGTTTCTTGTCAGAACTGGATCGGATGGGAGGATTGTTTATTCCGTGCGGCGCGTCGCTGTGCAAGGATGTCGCGCATATTTGGATCGTGTTTTCAGAACTGGTTCCGGAAACTGACCACGCCATCTTGGGAAGAGACTTTCGCGGATGAGAGGAGCGAGGAGCATTGTCACGAGAAAGCTCTTTCTCCTTCGGGGACATTGACATTGTGCACAGCCACCCTTTCTCTTCGTGCACAACGATGGCGGTCTCTAAAACATACCGCGGTATTTGACGTCAAATATTTGGCGTAGATTCATCCGCTATAAGCAGATTGGAACTAGGACGTGTCTTTTGCCAGATGTAATCGTGTCCGAAGCAAAGTCGTCGTGGCGGGGCTCCGAAATAATCTGTGGGAGTTTCCCGAAGGCCTTTTAACAAAATATTTATGGTTCTGAAACGTGGTAAGAAATGGCTGTCACAACAACGGGCCTAGAAAGTATATTAGGTTTGGAACGATAGCCAGATGAGAGTAGTCACAAGGGAAGCTGAATGAGGAGGAGAATCGTACAAAGATAAGCAGTATTGTTTGAAGATTTCTATATTTTAGATTCCTGTAACAATATTTGAACGTAATGAGTGGGAACACGGCAGACAAAATTTTTAATTAGGCCGCCGTAAAATTACACTTATCATTATTCACGTATAATGTTTACTGTCCTTTAAATTAATATTATGTCCTGGTTAACAATATATCACACATTTTGGAAATCTTATAGTTTATAGTAGTTCCTCTACCGCAATACAGTTACTTCCTATTCTTTATCAATACCATAACTTATCAACAATCAAGAAAGGAATAAGACACGATGAAGTTAGAGAAATTTGGAATATGAGTAATAACTCAGGGAGACGAAATTAAGAAACTAAGGTTTTCTGACGATGTTGAATTGGAAGCCTTATTGTGTATTAATAGAAACAAAACTAAAGTAATGGAATGTAAGTCAAAAGAAGAGTGATGGTGCATAGGGTATCTATATAATAAAAAAGGCTGTATATTTGTATGTATGTATGTATTTACGTTAATCTCTATACAAATTTAAACGCGTGGACAGATTGCAGAAAAAATTGTACACATATTCTTCAAAACACGAGAAACGGTACTGTGGGCGGTGAGAAACCCCTAGCACAAAGGTGGAAAGAATTATAATTAAAAAATGTGATAACAACCATTCATTGTAGAACCAAAGTAGATATAAAGGGTCAGATAGCGAAAGGAACATCTTGAGACCTGTGATGTATTAGTATTCTGAAGTATGGCGATTGCGCAGTGACAACTTCCATTTATATAGCTGAAATACTTTTATTACCGCCAATGAGTGTAAAAGGTGAACATAGCATCTGAAAGTATGGGCGATTATCTTAGAAAAGAGGAAGAACTCTCTAGACTCCCCATAGATATATGCATAGCCGATAAATATAATTGCGAAAAATATTATTTATTAAAATAAGGTTAATTGGAGGATATAACGAGAATTATAAGGAAAACATTCCCGCTGAATCGTTGGGGAAACGATTCGATAGCCATAGTATCTACGAAATTCTTTACGCAATTGTTCGTCATTGTGGAATCTTTTACAGATTTCACTTCCGGTCCCTTGATACGCCAAGATTCAATTTTTTTTATTATGACTTCCTTTACTAATTATATGTCCATACAAATTATTTGAGTCACGTTAGGAGAGTAAAAGTTTCGGTTTACATGGTTTATTTTTCAATGTCATTTATTTTCTTGTATCACTGGAGGCTCGTCGCGCTTAATAACTAAGAGAAGGCTTCCGCGACGGCCACAAAAACTGCACAATAGATTAGTTCCACTTTCCCAGGAAGTTTGACCCCGCAGTAACTATCGGGCATTTCTTCTCGACGCAAAACTCATTCTCAGCGTTTCATCGAGAAACCTTATAGAATTCCTGCACCCAAGCTTTTTACGACCGGAAATGCACCAAATTCTCTAAGCACGTTCATAATAATAAAAAAACAAAGAGAAGCTGAACGAAAGCTTAAATGACTTGGCATTCGTTGAAGCGGCTCAACACGTGGTAACGAATTCTTGGTATTCGTTGTTGTATTTTAAAGGTGTCAGGGAATTTTGTGATAAAAATACAAGACCGCGGAGATACGATAACTTTGGAACAGCGACTCCGTGGTTCGTACAGGCCTCGCTGCAAAGGAAATTAGAGAAGAAACGGATCAACGGAACACAAGGAAATGCGGCGTAACTACACTGATGCTCTTAACTATGTGACAAGCTACAACTGGATTGACGGACTCAGATGCAGTCGGTGAGCAGTTTAATATAATCGTATTTTTACGCTATACCGTAAAATGAAGGGAGAAGATAAAGATGGTTAGTGCTTAAACAATATCTTTTGGAACAGACTGTCGGTCCAGTATCGTGGACCTCATAACAAATATGTTAAGATGAGAGTGCTTCAAAGTCCTTTAGTATCGCTTTTGACATTATTTGAACATTTGTTTAGTTTAATTTGAATGATTTAAAAAAATAATCAGCATGATATTTAAATTCATTGTCTACCTCCAATATCCAACCTCTTCAGTCAGGACTCACTCACCTAGAGCATTGGTCCAAACAATGGCGAATCAGCGCAAATCCCACCAAATCAGTAACCGTCCCATTCACACTAACAGAAAATCCTCCTCCGCACATCCCCCTCTATCTAAACAACGCAGAAATACCCACAAAAACAGACACCACCTACCTAGGACTCGTCTTCGATTCAATGATCTCTTGGAAACCGCACATTAAACACCTCCTCTCCAAAATCAACCTTAAATTCAGAACTCTATATCCTCTCCTAAACAGAAAATCCCCACTCACCCTCAGCACAAAACGCCTAGTATATCTCTCCATAATACAACCCAACTGGTCCTATGCCTCAAACCCATTCAGCCAAAATCCAAACAAAACAAAACACAATCCTTCGCACCATCACTAACTCTCCCTGCTACCCCAGAAATTCTATCATCCACCACGACATTAAACTTCCCCAAGTCAACTCCTTAATCACCAAATACGTAACCTCAACTTCAACCATCCTAACACCACGATCCAGCAATTCCATAGCAACCCTCCCGCACCACTACACTCACGTCGCCTCAAGAGAAAACGCCCTATCGACCTCATCTTTCCCCCAGAACACTCTGGCACCTCCTAACCCACCCCAACTTCACACCCGCAGACCCCACCAACCCATTCCATCCATCCCATCAAATTCAACATCCCTAGCGAACCCTCATAGCCCAACAATGTAGACCCCTCAGACACACAAATCAAGATACAAGAAATTTGCAAAATTTAGGTTAATGGCTGGATTAACCCAATTACAATGCTACCATGTAAACCTTGTACATATTTTAAATTTGTATATACTGTAACTATATTTAAGGAACAAAAAAACTTATGATAAAAGTTTTGTCAAATAAATTAAAACTGGAAGTTTGTAGTACTCCTTATGTTCCTTAATTCTAGTTTTTAAAGCTCTCTTGGTTTGACCAATATATACTGAAGGACAATCATTACGCTGTTCTTCACATCTTTGGTATGTTATTTAAGTTAATGTCGTTGTACTGTTTAGTCTTAGGTTAAGGTTCACCTGAAGATAGTGGAGGAACCGTTGTGAAGAATTGTTTCAAAGTACTTACAACTGTCTGTAATCGTCAGTATTTTCAAGTAATTTTCGAGCTTTATATATCAATTTAAAAACCTAAGTTACAACTTTACTGCGTAGGTGTTCCGATTAACATTCCTTACTGAGCCAAATTTTATTTAATCGTTCCTTCTATCCATGGCGCGGTCGAACATCGAACAGTATTAACGTTTTGTGGTACATTACGATCAGCTTGAACTGGTGCGTTATCAAGAAGAACATTTCTTAATGCACAACGTTTCGGTGGCGTGCTCTTTAACGGTCGTCAGGAGGTTAGTTGTGTTACAATTATTTCCGGTTACGGAATTTAATTAATGGTTTAAATCGTCGAGGAGCCGTATACGCACGCTGATGAAGCAGTCAATTGGCGAGTCTCCGAACACGAGGGATAAAGTCCATCCCACGACTACTGCTACATCAATGTGTCACATCAGCCAATCAACGACGAGACTTGTTTAGCGCTGATCTGAACTGACCAATCACCTGCAAGACAGTAGCCACAGACGTATTCACCAATATATATATATATATATATATATATATATATATATATATATATATATATATATATATACAGATCCTGGACGATTTGAGGCTTTAATTAAATTCTATAACCGCAAATATGTGTAACCCAAGCAACCACAATCCACTGTCGACGATGACAAAGCACGCCGTCGAAACACATTGTGTTATTAATTGTTTAAAGTCGTCGATCACTCTTAAAATATGGTTTGATGAATATTTCAAAAATGGTTGCACCGTCACTGCAAATATATGATTTTCGTCCTGTTGGTTTAAGACATTGATCGTAGTCAGGAGCGTAATTAGCGCTTATGCGTGAAGGGAGAAAGTAAGATGACTGAACTAGCAACGTGATGGGCAGAAATAGTGAAAGAGAAAGCTGAGATGTATAAAGGGACCAGGAGGTGACATGAGTTTTGAGGACCATTAAAAATATAATACATGTTATGTAAGCGTTACAATTTACTTGAGCCCTTTCTAAAGGAAGCATATCACTACCGTAGCAACCTATAACGAAAAAGGGAGAAAGCACTGCTTACAAAATCCTGCGTAAAAATTGGATTTATAACTTAACTTGGAAATAATTTTAGATTTTGTGAAATGGACATTGAAATAACTTTGTTTTTAGTTCGTTTCAGTCTTAAACAACGGAAAGAGGTCTTCGATTGTCCAACGAGATGTGGTGCTAATTTTTTTTCTCTCTACTGGAAGTATTCAGAGAGATACGATTCAGCTTTAAGTTTGCAATCTTGATTATTACAACTTTTTATTTCCATTGTTGGTACTGTTCGTCGTTGTCGGAATGTCTTCCCGTCGCTGCGAAGCGAAGTTGTTCCTGAAGCCTGGCCAAAGCCGGACTTCGCTGCAGATCTTCTTCCATTGATTCGAACTGATCGTTGAGGAGCCTGCAACCCAGCGTTACAAATATGTTTAATGAAAGAACCTAACATAAAGGAAAGCACAGAAAGCAGTAAACTACAAAATCGGAACGCTGCTATCCAAACATTGATTTTGTACCCGGAAGCATGGATAGTTTAACAAATACCGACGTCATTCCTGAATTTTAATTGTGGGATCGATATCGTTTTCGTGAAAAAGCGGTGGCCGGATATACGCATCGGAAGGACTTATTTCTCGGGGTGGAGGCTAACGCCTCCAAAAATTTGATGAACTTCTGTCTGTCCTGACTGGTGAAGGCGAGCTTCAATTTCAGGTAAGTCGCTACCTTTCTCTCTTTCCTTTGCATTCCAATTGTTTTAATTATTTTGACAATGTCACATCCGTACTAGTATTCATTATATATATATATATATATATATATATATATATATATAAAACTTCGTAAGATAAACTAGTTTCAACATGTACTATTGTAACGTTAACAGCAATAATAATTAAATATTATTATTCGTAAATATTACGAAAACAAAGAACTTACCCTTTCACTTCAATTATGAGGTTGGTCAAGTGCCTCGGCAGATTGAAACATCGAAGGGGAACGATAAGAGATAAGTTTTCCTTCAAAGTCATCACATCTTCGAATCTAAATAAAGATATTACGTTAAAGAAAGGCTTATTTTTAATTAAAAATGCTTAAATTAAATAATTGGCATGACATACTCAGATCAGCCCGCTTTACGTGACATTTCAATTTCATTATTTTACACCTTTATTTCAATGCATGGAAAGTTTAAAAATGTAGTTTATTCAATGGTTTCCATATCTTATAGCAGAGAGTTTTTTGTAAATAAAATTGTCAAAATGCAAATAAATTGATAAATTTTCTAGTCAGTAATCTACGTTACATAAAGAAATCTACTTTGTTATGGTCTTATATACGTGTTAATGTTTTTTGATCTGATTTAGACCGTAGTGACTATGTGGTTTTTTTTTAATATACAGAAATTTTTTTAATCCGAAGATTTTACAATTATAATATACTTTGTGTCCAATACAATTCCATTATTCCACAACCGAAAAGATTTCTTCGAGATAAGACAGTTCTAAATTTACTTAAAATTTATGTCTCATGAGAATTGAATACCAGACGGTGTAGAGGTGTTTAATATTCACGCATGGTGAACTATGTAAAATGGCTCTGAGAAAGCTTTGTCAGTTGTATGAGTTACGTCGTTCGTTACGAATCCGTTGAATAGAGGACGGACCTGACGGTGAAGATGCGGCTGTAATTGCTGCTGTCGTAAGGGTTGTCATGCAGATGACGTAGCGCCTGCGTGAAGATCCCGTCCAGAAAGTGAGGCTCTGGAGTCTCCATCCGTCGGTTACTGAGCAGAGCCCTCTGTCGTAGCATGGCCACGTCGGACACCACGATGATCACCTTGGTCCTAGGGTTGACCAGCTCCCGCGAGAGCCAGCCCGACGGATTTCGCGCCACTTCCTCGAAGCGGGCGCTGTCCAGCGGGTCCAGTACCTGAAGCATAAGTAATTTCAGTTTTTCCTATCATGCTGTAAATGTAATTCCTCCGACAGTTTTGACCTGCTCATGTCATTCAGTTCCTACATAAATTTATTGATGTGGTCCAGAGAAAATTTCATTGCTGCAGCCCGAAATTTCTAGTACCCTATGAGGAAAACGGCCGGTCCACTTAACGAGACAGCTGGTACATTGACGTATCCAAATCAGAAGCGGTTTAGTCAAAGTAACATTTAAGGCTCACGTCTCCTGGATGGATCTGCAACGCTTCCTCCTCGCGATGGCCCTTGAAGCGATGTCCTTTTACTATTATATTCCTCTTATTATATATTATTATTTTATTCTTAGAGGAGTTGACTGTCTAGTTGGTGGGAAGCCATCCATGTGATCAATAGAGAAAAGTGTGATCCAAGTATTAACCAGTTTGGAGGAGCCCCACCACAGACCACGTGACTGAATCAGTGAATCAGAATCTCTTGATTGGTTCCCTACTTCGCGTGCAAGAGCCTAGACGCTAGGTAGAGAAATTATCTCGATCGGACGAAAGTCACTCTTGCTATAGTCTCCTGGTTGTGAAGGTTCCTGGACTCACAAAACTTCATTATTTCCATTCTATTCGGTTTCCTGAAATGTTTATGTAAACAATTTTATTAACATCGTGTCATTTTCTGTCTTTATGCACGAATGCTGTGTCACAAAAACTAAAAATATAAAACTCTCTTCCTCGAAATTTAGCGAACATGTGCGTTGACGTGAACAATCATTGATTGACTCACTTATGTGTTTGGGAAGATTGAAATAATTACTTTTAGAAGAAATTTTTAGATGATTCATTCTGTAATAAATGATGAGCTATTTTACCTGTATTTCGGCAGCAGTGGCCAATAGTTCTCTGAACGCTGCCATGAGGTTGAGAAATGCGGGGGAGTCCCTGGAGTAGAGGAGTAGCGCCGTCGAGACTTCTTCGGGAAAAGCGGCGTCCACGGGGGCTTCGGATTCGTCCGAGGGAACGACCATCATGTGCGACGTTTTCTTCTTGCCTGTAACCGGCCAATTTACATCAAATTCAGTATAACCTTGTCCATATTGCACAGAGAAGCGTTCACGAACCTTAATAATGGTCTTAATGAAGAATTTATTAAACGGGTTATTCAGTAAGGCTACAAAACTCGTACAAAGAACGTAAACACTGAATCCCGTCGCAGACGAACAGTGTGACTTTCCCGTACGTAGGTTATATGGATCTTCATAAACGACTGAAGTTATTACAAAGCTGTATCCTTTCAGCCCTAGAATGGAAATCTTGCGAAGTAAAGAATAATTTCTTATAATGACTAGCAATTTGCGTTACGATAGCAACTATTTTGGAGGAAAACGTTATCAGAAGCAAAGTTTGAATATTAGTGATAAATTAATATACTCACTTAGCAGCAGAGCCAAAATCACGACGAGGAACAAACAGAACGCGGCTCCCAAAATCATCAGAAAATTAACATTACTTTCAGGAAGATGATCATCGGGCACGTTCACTGCAAGTAAGATACACCAGTTAAGTCAAGATTAACGTCAAAATACCTTCTCCCGTCCCGCCCGCTCACACCAGTCACATCCCATCTCAGGGAACAGAGACAATTCTTAATTTCGGTATTCACTCTCCGTCAGCAACACTATTACCAGGAAAGTCTTTACAATCTTTAGTTTAGGCAGTTGCTAAATCATTATTATGCAGGTTACATTAGCAAAACAGAAAATAAGGCTTTTTCTCAGCAAAAGATAATGTTTCAGCTACCACAGAAAATAAGAACTGCTGGAATTAAAACATAAGCTTAATAGAAAGTAGCAGTAATTAGAGATTTGATCACCTCATAAACATAAGTTCGAGCCCAAGTGGAAATAAAGGAAATGACTCCGATAAGAACGGGAGAAATTGTGGATATGGAAGTTATGGGAGTATATAGATAAGGATAACTTATAGGTGGATAATTAGTAAGTACAGCAACTGAATCACGCAAGCTTCTATAAACTAAATATTTGTAAACTCTAAGCACTATAAGTAAATTTCGCAACGCTGAATCGGAGAAAAATATAATAATTTGCTTGTTTGAAACTAATTTATTAATCACAATTATTGGGGAAGAAGAAATTTTCGCATAATTATTAAATAGATTTCAGTCTGCGAATACTTACCCTCGGGGTGAGATATTGTGTCAGTGCCAATTGGGATACAATAATCGGGACCAATAACGATCTGTAATCAAGCAGGAACGCATGATATGTTTCTATTATTTCAATTTCTAAATGAGTTTCAATTTCCTGAAATTGCATTTAAATTTCTCAATTATATATTTTTTTCTAAATATAGCGTTGGACTGTAAATTAAATTTATTCTCATTCCACAAACCAAAAAATATCATAACACATATAAAAATTTTATGCTTTTTATTTGAACCTTTAATGTGACTGTAATTTTTTGTTTGCATTATATTTGAATCAGTCACATGTCTGTTTGCTTACTTCGGCGTCTTACTTCGTCCCAATAGGGCCGTTTTATAAATTATGTAAAGCGTTAATGAATTTCTATCACTTTTTAGTGAACACCCGACACCTGTACAAACAATTTCCCCGACAGCTAAGCAAATATAGAAATGGGGAAACTTCAATCTTATTTATTACACCTTGTCAGAACGTAGATAAAGTCGTGAAAATCCATTTGAGTTCACCAAAGTACCCCGAGGCACATAATTTTTATAAGGTCATATTTCTGTAATTGTAATGTTTTATTTATATAATAAAATTTATTTTAACTTATTGTTGCATCTAAAAATAAATTTTGAATGATTTGCCTTTCACCTGTTTAATTCATTCTCACAAATGTAAAGTCGTCTATAATTAAATAAGTAATATGACTAAAATACCTCGATACTAGTTGAAGAATGATATGAATTTAAAATTTACTCACAGATGCGCAGAAGTAATTCGATATGACGTTAGAAAATATGAATTTTTCTGTATCCTGTAAAGATGAGAATTAATACTAAATACAGTGGACATCAGTCATTAATACAATAAAGCATAATATACAACTACTTGCATAATTACTCCAACTGTAATCATATGTTTTATAGCCACTGCCTGAAATTATTTGCTGTTTGAAGATATAATACTAACCCCTTCGTTAATCCGAAAAGTGTACTGGTATTCCCTAGCTTCATAACAGATATCATCATAGCCGCAAATGAGTTTACACTCATTTCCGTAGAGGGTCACGTTCAAAGTTTTTATTATTGGGGCAACGACTATGGCAACTGTTTTGCTGGAACAGAAAATTTCTCTTAAGTTGATCGTTCGCAACTCATGTCAAAGTATTAAAACCCATCAGCACAATGGTTGGTACAGGCTTAGACCACGGCCATAAAAAACAACATCCCAAAAGTCCCATCCTCCTCCTATTTTTGGCCGGGAACCTAAATACAAATATACTAATCCCCCGGAAGTCATCCTCCATAACGTAAACCAAAAAACACTGTCTTACGATTCCACAATTTACCACAATACTGTCCCATCCCAGATCTGTTGAAAATAAAATCTTAATTTGAAAAGTGCCGTTTGTATTACTTTCCCAGTTCGAAAAAAAAATTAAGTCAGCACCAATCACCTCCATAACAAAAATAATGTTAAAATAATTAGAATGTCTGCGCCCTTCACTGCCCCAACAAATTATAAAGGTACTCCATCACAAATCCCATGACGTCAAGGGATCAGATAGTTGAATGACAATGATATCATCAACATCATCAGACGTAGACTGTTGCCTCTTTATAGATTACAGGTCGTCTTATTTCATATATTTTAATAGAAATATTACTGATTCCTAACGGATTTCCTTCAACCAAATTTCAATTACAGTAAAGTATTTTTTTTCGCCGAAATACGAGAAAATAATTTTGTAGCAGATTCGGCAACATCATGTTTTCAAAGTTGGCTGCTACATAAAAAGTTTTCTCTATTTGCATTATATTGGATATCTGTGCATGAAGATATGTAATCTAGACGTAAACATATTAGTGCACATAAATCGACCACAATAAATCATTCTTACACGTTCTTTTCTTATCTAATACAGAAATTTTTTTTCGACGAAATTGTAAGTGCCATTCGGTCACAACGAAAGTAAAAGAATAATCATTTATCGCTGCAATATGTATTACAACCCCTGTGGTAAATACAATTATAATTTATAATAATGAATGATTTGTAACGTTTTTACGTCGTCGTATCTTGTACCATATAAATGTTTCTTTCCCCCTCTCGAGGGTCCAACACGAAAGAAGCGGCACGTCTCTTCATCGTCCTCGACTGTGCATGCGCCATCAAATAAACAGTATATACTAAGATTAACTTGACCACGAAGGCAGTTCAGTAGGCGCATTGTTTTCGTTAGTAAATCATTTCACGTTACAATATGAGAAATCATTGTAAAGTAATTCACTCCGTACACGGCGAAAAAGAATGATTCAATGCTGCTTTTATTTATACAGAAAGCTTGACCAATCTTTAACTTCCGTAAAGAACGTGCCTAGATAACTAGAAACCTTCTGCTTAAATTCTTGTTCCTCAATTATATAGACATTTGCATATTTAAAGGAACTGATATGGTAAAGAAGAGACTATTAAACGGTGTAGAAGCACGTGTGAGCGAATATATCCCTATCTTCCTTCCCGTTACGTCTATTTTCGTCTACAGTTCCACATTGTACATGCCTTACGTCATCTTATATTAAGGCTAGCATGCTGTAAGCGAACGTAAGGGTAAGTTCTCATCCATTAACACGCATTACATTAAATTCGACAGGACGTCATAAGACTACAAATCTATCAAACACTTGGAGGCAACCTCAAATAATATAAAATTTAAATAAATATACGAACTTTATGTTTATTAACAAAAATTAGTTATACGTTTCGTACTTTTTTAGAACCCCTTCAGGTTGGACAGTTTTAATCTACAATTAAGAAATAAATAACATACGTATTTATAAAGTTTTATGAACAATTACAAATTATTTTAATCTAATTTTACTTTTATTATAAATGTCAGATATTTTTAATCATTAATATAACATTTACTTACTTTTCAGGCGACGTATACATGGAGTAATTGATGTGGCATTCCTGGTAGCTACCTACAAACAAAATAAATAAATGTTTATGTATATATATTTATATATTCGTATCTAAAATTAAAACTCGTGCAGCTGCTTGTAATTTTAGAATTTAGAATTCGCCCCACATCTGCACATCTCCGGTTCTGCTGTTCTTGCATCAACAATGCAACGGCTCCTATCCACCCTACGCTGAGGCCCAGAACCTGCACAGGACCTGCGCTCCACATCGCCAGCCCTCATTTGCATCGAGGGGGTAACTACAACCCTTATCATTTCACTTTCCAGCTATTAATTCGCGTAGTATTTTCGGTATAATCACACACGGGTTTCTTAAGAGCAGTAGTTAGAGCATGTCTCTTCATGGAAGTAGCCGTAAATAACACGGCCTCGATGAATTATTAATTATGAGAATTATTTCAAATATTAGTGTTTTTGCATTTAATACTTCAAGACAGCTTAATAAAATAACATATTAAAATTGTTTTATTAATTATTATCAAATTAAGAAATTAAAAATAAATTAACCCTTACCTTAAAAAATATTTAAGTAATGGTTCAATAAAAGCTGTCATTTGTAACATTGGAGAACTTCGGATTGAATATACAATTGTCAACCTTGCTTCTTTTTCTCTCTTTGCGAGATCGTAGTAAATCGGCGAGGGAAAACGGAAGCCACAATCCACAACCAGATGGCACCACAGCCGATAAACATATTGAGGCTTCAGAATCCGATAAAATAGCGTGGGGATCTTAGCGAGGAACCTCATGGTGACGGATGAGTTGTAATACGTAACAGTTAAGTCTCGTGCACGAATAGTTGACTAAAACAAAATGTGAATCATGTATTCACGTGCTTAACTGTTGAAAATGATAGTTTTTTCTATATCTTCAAATTATAATTGATTCAGATGCGATGTAAGAAGTGAACTAGAACTGCGGTTTCTGTGTTCTGATTGCCACGAATGGGCGAGACAGGGGGGGAAAAAACATAAATAGTATCACAAACTAAGATTAGATTAAAATGAGACTTGTTTAGCTGGAAAACGCGAAAATAAAATAGCATGTGGTGCTATAGAAGACTTGAGAAAATAAGGAATGGCAAACATGGCCGTGGGACTGATTGTTGGTATACAAACTAATATGCTACTGCCGATCGCTGCAATGAAGGTGTTTGTTTGCAGTTGGATGACGCGAATATATTAGAAATAACACTAATTTTTTCTTCTTTCTTTTTTTTTGTCGAATATTTGACGTCTGCGGATGATACGAGAGCAGGTTCCACCTCAAGGTTAAAGCAGAAATAGTTCCATCAAACAAACGGGAAACTGAAAACAACTGAAGCCAATCTGCCTTATTCAAACGTTTACTTTTTTGAATCTCTTCAACGCAGGTCTGTAGGATCACTTGCACGTGAATTTACCGAACTCTTTAAATTGCAAGAATGTCGTTGATTTTTTGTTTTGTCTTTCATAATTGACGTGCACCTAATAAAGTTTACTCTCGCATTTTCACAACTCGTGGCGTCCATAATAATTTGTTACTTTAATGATCTATATATACATATATTTTGCTTTATGCATTCGTCTTTGATCGAACACCATTCAACAACAAAAAGTTTGATAAATTAAATGGCAGTCCTTCAGAACTTCACAAACACAAGTGGGTTAATCAACGTTTCGTCAAACAGCAACTGAGTACAGGATGTGACATACTTCAAGAGGAAGAGTGGGTTAACTGTATTCTCCCTAAATCAACAACTGAACGCTTTCTATGGGACCAGACGTCCGAAATCAGGAGAATTGTTTAAGGTCGCCCATAGAAATATTGCAGTATTGAACACGCCTCTAATATTTTATTGCACAGGGATGAAAACATTGAGCACGGCTCTTCGCATTAAAGTTAGCATTGTCTTCTTTTATTTAATCCTTTTGGTAATTCTTGGTCCAATAAAATTTTAAAAAGTCTGACCATTTTCAAGTGAAAACCGTCACGGCTGGAATTTCGATGACATCGGATGGTGTTCCTCTGACGCATCAAACGTAAAGATAAATTATCACTCAATTCTTATCAATGTTCAAAAAAAGGGTATTATTTTATTTATAAAAATTACTGAAAGCCAAGAGGCAGACCCTAAGCGTTACTACATCTCAAATAAGTATGGAATCTCAGAAATAAAAATTCTTTGTTTGCAAAAGAATCTTTCCTAGGCCTTATCAAATATCCACAATATGTGATAACGATAAGAAACCGAACCTTCCGAGAATTTTCCGTGTCACCGGAAGTAGCAAGACACTAAGGAAAAGAATTTAGCTCGGCAAATTCAAAACAGTCAATTCTGTAACACTAAACAAAATTTCTGTGACGGCATTATTCAGTATTTAAAAAAATATCTTTCTTGAACGTTTTCTCAGAACATACGACTTTTTAAATTCGCGGTTCCCAAAGCGGGGAATAAGAAAATTATTTACTATGGGCAATGGTTTCCTGACTACTTAAAGTAAACTTCAGACGTTGGTGAAACGTTTGCGAATAATTTGGCAAATACCTTCAATTTTTGTAATAGAAAATTTTCAGAAAACACAAAAAAATCCGTCGTAGATAAAATTCTCGGGTCTCAAAACAGGTCAATTGTTTGTTGAATAACAACGTTTCGACAGCAGGCTCCGTCATCGTCATCGGGTTGACTGTCAACCTTTTTGCGGGTTGAGACCCGAGAATTTTATCTACAGCAGATTCACCGGGAAAACCGTCGTTCTCAAATAAATTCCGTTCAAAAGCAAGGTTGAAGATATATTAATCTTTGATACATTTTATGCTTGTTGAGATGGGAATGGAAATCAATCAATATAGATTTTATATGCTATTCCATTGCCTGTAAAAAGACAAAATATCAACTATTCCGAAAAAGCACGTAGATGACCCGGTTGAAGAAATCTTCCGCTGCAATCCTTCCCTTTAAGTTCCCAGTGTTTACCAAGGTCGGAAAGTAATTTTGATTGGCTTAAAATTATTTCACACAACACAAAAATCATTTCTTTGTATATATTTCATTTTCTAGATTTTTAAATAAGGAAGTATCTTTATTAGAAAGTGACAGTTATGCAGTTTAATAGCACCCCTGTTATCCAATTCTATTTTCGATGTCACAAAAAACGCATGAAATGAGCATTTGAACAAATTCCAATTTTTAATTAAAATTTCAATTACAAATGAAGCAGCGCCAGATCTACGATTTAGAGTATTTCTAAGAATTAATGAATCTTATTCCCTTTTTTTTCTAGAAATGTGGATGTAGAATTCATATAGAATACTTTTAGTCGTGTTCAAAGATTACGCAGAAAAAATAGTATAATTTTGGATGAAAAACAAAAATACGTATCCTCGTTTATTATAAAAAATTGCAATTTTGGTTCTGGAAGCTCAAGCAAGACAACTAGTGTTAAAGGCCCCTTCTCTGGTTAATTCTACGGGAAATACAAATTGTTTAAATGAAAATACATTGTAAGACAGTTTAATAAATAGAGATAACCAGTTTTAATTAATCCTATTATGTCAGAAGTGAATATATGAATTTGTTCCATTTACGACTGTTGCATTTAATAAATTATATTATTATATATGATAGCATACATTCAAGTAATACTAACATTTTAATTATATTTCGGCATAAATTCTTGCAGTATACTTATTAAGAGGGGCGGAATAATATGTTCTACATTATAGTAGAAAATATGTAATACAAAAACAATATCTGGATTTGAAATTTGTTGACAATTGTGAGGTAACATTATTATATAGATTATTCTGGAAGTAGAATGGTGAGCAAGAAAAAGTAAAACAGAAAGGCATAGAAAAGAAACAGAAAAGAAACAAGAAAAACAGAAAGAAAGAGGCAGGTCAAATAAATGACGAGAAAGATCGTCTAGAATATCAGAAAAAAATAGCGAAGAAATCAAAACGACAAAATGAAAGAGGCAGTGTGCAAGAAACAAGTTAGGTTAAAGAGAAGACAAGAAAAATCGTCAGGAAATTCATCTCTCTCTCTCTCTCTCTCTCTCTCTGAATTTCCGGACGATTTTTCATCTCTTTAACCTAACTTGTCTCTCTCTCTGTTTTTCTTGTTTCCTTTTTCTGATCTTCTAGACGATCTTTCTCGTCATCTCTTCGACTTGCCTTTCTTTCTGTTTTTCTTTTTTCTTTCCTTTTCGTTTTCCTTTCATTTTTTCCCCACTTCTTCTTGCTCACCTTTCTAATCCCATATAATAGAATACCCGAATAATCTAAATAACAACAAATACAATAGTAAAAAATTGATCACTCGGAGCTGAACTGTTACTTTTTCCCGGTAAAAACATTTTTGAATTTGAACGGAAGCGAAAAAAAAATAACGGTTCGAAGCCCAGCGAAATATTATAGTCCACCTTTGGAAAAGTAATCAACTGTGTCTTTACGAAATCAAATCTACATTTTTGAATTTAAAATTATAGTCTGTACTTTCAGGCCTTCGAGTTAGTCTCGATTGCGATACCAACGTTGAGAAAATCTCAGTACTTTTACGAATGCAAACCCATAAGAAAGTTGAAAAATTCAAACTAGTTGTCTTATACTTTTATTGATTCGAAAAAACAATATAAAATATCCTTCTACACGGTGAATTGTATTTTTCGAACCTTAACAAACCGTTAAAGAACAATGTTTATTTATGTTATAGGACAAATAATTGTTGCTGATTTCTGTTGTTAGCCGATCTCATCGCTCTGACTTTATTACACCTACAGCCGAAAAAAAAATATATTGCGCCCCTCCACTTATACCTGGTTACTTACTAAACGAAAGAATGTTCATTTAGTCTTCTTCAACCCCTTAATCGTCGCCTTGCAGAAAGGAAAGGAGGAAGAAAAAAAATTACTCCATTAGCTAGACAGTAGAAGTTTTACTGTTTGTCTGAGAGAGTTATCAATTAACAAATTGAGTGGGGTTGGCAAGAAAGGCTGAGTGCGTACAGTTCGTTTCCCCTTTCGTCTAAACCCAGCATAAATCTATGGAGAAAAAAGTAGTCTACTCACTATTACGATCTTCCTTAGGGAGTCCACAGCCGGCCTGGAATTAATTATTTCTATGTTAAAAAATGTAACTTTCATATAAACATCAGTTATTGATTCTTATTCACCAAAAATGTCTTCAAGTTTGTATTTTTCTGATACTCTACCAAATACCTTAGTAGTCTACGTTTATTTGTAAAAAAATGCAGTTACATATATATGTATATATATATAATTAAATTAAAGAAAGTAATAAATTTATTGACGATGCAGTGTGACAGCCTTCCTTAATACATCAAAACTTTATTGAAATATAATCTTGTTTATTTAAGGGTCACTTTCCACATCGGTCAATTAGGTAACAGGGTGACCCTTTCAACAAATTATGTTTGCTGTTCAAGTACAGCTACGGCGATCCGAACTAATAGCATTGCTTCCTCGATATATTTAAGTGGTCATTCGAAAACAAGTTTAATTAGCTACACAGCCAAATTATGATTTATCACCTTTTTATAGTACGAGAAGTAATGCCAACTTGTAGGAACATGTAAAAATAGAATTAATATTTCTTACAATTTATAAGAATAATAATAATAATTTTTACATTTCATAACAAGTCACAAAAGTATTTCCCATTTAACAGAAGTTTAAAAAAATTAAATTTCGATGCCCCGGTGTAATATTTAGGGAGGAAGCTCGTGGAGTTTCGCGTTGACAAGCTTCAAAATGTTTAATCGTTTGTCAAGTATCATCTGAACAACTACAAATAACAACTCTCTGGAGCAGAATGAGGCGATTTTTACCTGTAGCAGCGAGGCTACGCTGATCGCCAGGAAAAGCATAGCGAGCCTGGACGCCATGGTCCCGACTGAGGAGACTGCGCACTCACTGTCCTCCTGTATCTAATCTCAGATAACGTCACGCAACACACACCCCACATTAGTCAAGAACAGCCATTTTGCCGCGCAATCCCAGTACCGCATTTTCCTACAGACAAACTCACCCTTAAATTTCAAAATAGTTCGATTCGCAACAGAAACTAATAGCAACGTTGTATGAAGCGATATCATCGTTTATGTTTCGTTAAGAAATCTATTTTCGACTTGGGCAATTAAGAGTAACGGCTCGTAGTCAAGTTAAATTCAGAATTAAGTAGGATCGTTTCTTTGAACTTCGTCACTACAAAAAGTGAGACATCTTTCTTAAAGGCGCGTTAAGATGGGGCCAAAAACTAAAAATGATAAACCAAAACAGGCAGATATTAAGAGAAATGTTGCTGCCAACTCCAATGAAACCGCAGATAATTAAACCATCTAAGCGTGACAGAGGAATCAATCATTAGCAGAATGGCTACTGCTTGAAAGAATTTTTGTTACAAATATGGATTATTTGGTGAAAATCCCTGGCACCGTTGAAAGCGTCATAAATATATTTATGTCGTCACAGTTTATTAAGCATACAAAAAATTATGCTGAAAAATAATTGTTGAAGATGAGTGTTAAGAAAGCATAGACACAAAATACAGGTCATATACCTATATCCAAATTGGTGTTCTAAACCTACTCACGGACATAGAAATGTTTCCGAAGATCCTTAACGCAGCCCATGGCCAACGAAATGAATAGAAACATTTTAATTGCATAAAGAAGTGTAGTAGGAAAGCAAACATGCTGATAGTCAAACTGCAGTTACATTATATTAATAATGTGTCTTGTTTTTGATCGACTTTTTTATGTGTAGAAACACTTGAATACCTCTCGCATCACCTAAATCAGAGAAGTTTTCAGAGTATCGCGAAATGTGAGAAATCGATCGATTCGAGAAGAAGGCTATCGACAACATTCAGCAAATTTAGTAATTGAATATCATGGTCGATTACTCGAAATTTAACATTGCTGTCTTAAGTCAAGGGAAGTTTGTGTGACTGTTCCGTAAAGTATATTTAAATCGTAAGAAAGCCAGGAGTTATGAACAAAAATAAAATGGAACTAGAACTTGCACCTTTGCGCAGTATAAATGATTTTTTGCTTGAATCAGCAAGGTTTCAGATTCCAAATTTTAGGGATCTTGACAAGTGGGAGAAGAGAGTTGTGAACAATTTAATGTATTACCAAACAAATTATTTCCTGACAGCTTGCCTAATTTTCTTGGCAGTCGGGTGAGTAATGAACCATTTGTTAATTTCATTGAATGTGTGACTCAATTCTTGAGTTTATTTGTAGAAATAAATTTAATCAAATGATTCACTTTTAAAAATGACGTCAAGCAAATTATACGTCACGTATATTTAACAGCTAAATGCGGAAGGATTAAGCTTTTGCAGAATACTCATTAGAATTATTCTTAATTTTAAATGATAAAATAATTACATATTGATATTAAAATTAGGATTCGCCAGTGCTTGTAGATTTTACATTCAGATTCACAGATGTGACATTTGAAATAAATAGGTACATTGTTAAAAAAATAAAAAATACCTCACGAAATTTGGCTGCACTGGGATAATTTTACATATATATTTGAAGAATCACCCATTTTTCTTATATTTCTAAGGTTACTTCCAATTTTATTTGTTACAATTAAAGGGTATTATTATAATTTATATGCAAGTCCTGTCTCATTACACACTCTTGAAGGCCATCTTCTCTACAGATATGATCTAATACCAATACTACATATGCACAATCATAAAAAATAATGTGCTGCAGTTAATAAATAATTCATATGGACTGGAAAGAAAAAAACAAATATGATGGTTTACCAGAGCATGAAAGAAAGATACCATAACATACAAATCTTAATTCAGAATTGTGTGTCAGGCTTACACAATTTGGCTACCCACATTTTCTTTAATTGCTTAGAGAAGTATATATAATTATTATTACGACACATTACACATGAGGAAATGTGACAAGCTCAAAATAATTCATCGAATCATTTGGATAGGAGAGATAGACAGAGACCAGCTGACTTACCTTAAGTCAATAGTTGGTTCAGTCAGACTGGGAAGAAATAGTATTTTTTAGCACCTGAGCCCCCTTCTTCAGGACAGTAGGTCTGAACATTGAGCAAGCCAGACACTCTTCTGTTGAATTCAAAACCATCCATTAGACAAAAATAATTGGCACCCTACAAAGCCTATATATATAATCACAATATTGGTGTGGAAAGGAAAGAGAGATAGCTTGTGGCTTACCTGAAAGTGAAGTACAGTGTAGCCATAGGGAACCGAAGTAACAAACTTTTTTTCTCTGCTTATCCTGATATAACTAGCATGTCAAATATAAACATTGACAATATTCCTATCACTTTTAATGTATGCAACTATACTGAGTTTTAAATATGTAGCTTTGAGAAGCTCATTTACACTAATGTCCATGTAATCTGAAGAATGCCATAAGTTTCACAAACTCAAAATCTCTATCACTTTTAATGTATGCAACTATACTGAGTTTTAAATATGTAGCTTTGAGAAGCTCATATACACTAATGTCCATGTAATCTGAAGAATGCCATAAGTTTCACAAACTCAAAATCTAAATTGAGTTCATTGTGGACCCTTCAGTTATGACTCCTTGATCCATTCTTGGAAACAAATTTTTCGTTGGACTTTGAACACAACTTCAACTTATGAACACATGCTGCTGTTGCTTCTTCCTCCTCTCCTAGACAAGCATTTTAATGAATTAATATGATTGATACACAAATCTTCCTGTCTTTGGTGAGCTTACTACTGAAGAACTTAATGATTTACAGATTGAAGAAATAAAGGACCTAAAAGTTGAGCATTTGTCTGAGGTTGATGAGGTGTGCGAAGAGGCTTCTAGCTATTTGTATTTGTATAAGATATTTGTATTACTTGGAGCAAGGTACAAGAATTTATTGAGTAGCACCACTATAATAAAATTGTGGTAAATAGACCAATCAACATTTTGAATGGTAATGACATATCCCACTTCAAGAAAAATTTGCAAAAATGACATATGTTTTTGGTCTGGGCAGACTCAGCTAAAAAATCCATAAAAAAATTAAAAGCTTAACTCAATTCTTAATATTTCATTGTTCATAATTGTACAGATGTCATTCAACAAAATAACTCTTAACAGCAAAAGTATGTTTCGTATTTCTAAGATTGAAATAGATTTTTCTTACATGTATTTCAATGGAATAAGTGGATTTTGGTTATGAACAATTTGGGATATGAACAGATTCCAGGAAAAAATTAAGTCTTATCAAACAACATGAAAGGAGAATACTGCTTCACTATTATATAGCTTACACTAAATTATTATTTATTTGTTTGAATTATAGTTACTGAATATTTTAAAGTGTACATTTATTATTTAATTAAATATTTATTTATATAAGCCAAATATCTCTTGTGTAATACTACCACATTAATTAATTGCCTTATATCAATACTGTAAAGTAAAAATCTTGTAACTTGTTCATTTATTTTATGTTACAACAGTGTTCACATGTAAAAAGATCATTATTATATACATTTCTTTATTTTAGGATACTTCATCCAGTTCAGATGTTGTCTGGAATGCTCTCAGTTACTGTAGCATTTGCTGTATTCTATTACTTCACCATGTCTGCAAAGCAATTCAAGAGAAATTACCCCTTTATTGGTGTTATTTTGGTTCTTGGTTCTGCTTATTTTGGTGTTTATGTGTTGGGTGCAGTTGCAGTTTTCTTACTTGGTATTTTGCTTCCAATATTAGGTAAGCACTTTTTATAATATTTATAAAATTATACAAACAATAACATATTTATCATTTATTTTTCTTGAAATCATAATGTTCGAGAATGTATCAATAGTTTTACTATATTACTACTTATTAAAATTACAGTTTTTCTGGCAACTTAAGTTGAATAAACAGTCCTGTACTGCAAAGTCACATGTATAGGTCATGAGAAATAACGTGGTGTGTTATGCACACAGTAGAAAAAGGAAGAAAGAGGTATTACGTCAATTTTAATGTAAATATACATGAGTAAATAAATTTTCAGGCAACTTATTGAAGCAAAATGTATGAAATCTTGACATCAACTTATATTTTTTGATTATTTAGTCATTATTAT
This sequence comes from Zhengitettix transpicula, assembly GCA_037074705.1. Lineage (NCBI taxonomy): Eukaryota > Metazoa > Arthropoda > Insecta > Orthoptera > Tetrigidae > Zhengitettix > Zhengitettix transpicula. The sequence continues at coordinate 57,319,487 of CM073595.1, read as the reverse complement.
TTCATTCTTGATACTAAATTTTTATTTGTATGATTTTACTTCATTTCTGCAACAGACTACCATATTTGAGGAAAATTCTTAATGGTAAAGTAATTGATAGTATTGAATTAAATTTTTTATGTTTCCTTAACTATGATTACAGCAATCTTTCTTCATGCATCCTTGAGACTTCGAAATTTGAAAAACAAAATTACAAACAAAATTGAAACCATCGGTATCAAGAGATCGCCAATGGGAATCTTTCTTGAAGCTATTGGTATGGATCAAGAAATATTTTCGTAACTTCACTGTGCTTGTGATTATATTTATTAATTTTTTTAATTAAGAAACAGTGCTGAAAATATTTGTTTCGTATTGTGCTACAGAATGTTCAGTATAAAATAATGAACTAATATTTCAATCTTCGTGATGAAGTTCAACAGAATGTCAATTCCATTCAACCTTCATCATAATTGTCAATAATAGTATAATCTTGTTCATAGTAGTGTTTTCTGTTTTGTGATAAATTACAGACAGACTATAATTTGCATCTTCTAGTCTTATAACTTTTTTTTAATAGTATTAGTTGTCTGCACGTACCCGATGTTTTTTGTACTGTTTGAAATGATTGGCAGCCTGTGTATTGCCAGTGTGGTCTTCAAGATTATGATCACCGAATCTTCAAAGACTTTCCTATTTAATTCTTCACATATATCCAAGTCTCAAAATTTGTTCACCATTGATACTGAATGATTGAAGGAAAATTTTTAAATTGATTTTTATTATGTTATAACATTTGGTCTTAGGATGTCTTTATACAGGCAGTTAGTTTAAATAATTTTTCTTGTGAAGCCGTGAGCCATTCTTTCACATTCAAAAGCCTTCTATATTTGAATTGTATTTTGTGTGTGAAAAGTTACATTTTTCAAATTGAGTAGTTCTTTTCTCAAAATCTGTTTTGTAGGACAATTCAATTTGTTTATCTGTACTGTGATTTATTAAGATAAGTTTGTAATTTCTCAGAAACCCAACCTGCTATTGTTCAATAATATTTACCATGGCTCATAGCATGCTTTGATTGAAACTGAAGTCATATCATTACATTTAATAATTATCCACCAAAATTGGGCTTTTTAAATATTCTGTCCGAATCTATAAATCAGTAATATTTAAATGTGTGACATATTGGTGAAAGATGTGAAAGAGTTATAATTGAGATTGTAATACTTAAGTTCTTACGTTATCATTATAACATAATGTACTTATGTCAAACGGTTAGGTCAAATAAATGGTTTGCACAATTAATTCCAGTTCACCCACAGTAGCAGAAGATTTCTAGTTAATTTATAACAATACATATAATTTGTTTATTGTCTTGTCTGTGGAAAGGCATAAATTGAATGCTACAACTAGTTTTTCTTATAACTGTAGAGAAATAGCTAGTCATGTCAAAATAAGAGGTGCAGTCATCCAGTCTCCTTGTACTGTAGTGTGGGTAGGTCAGAGCTCACTAATATACTTTTGTTATAGCAATTTGGTGATGTAAAGGCTATTCTGAAAACGTTGTTACACGGAAATATTTTGTGTTCTGTTCAGGAAATGATGCACGTCAGAAAAACTCGTCTGTAATAGATGATAAGTACCTTGTCTTGCTGCTTTCTGTATATCCCATTTGTAGGAATATAATGAATGTTTTTTCAAGAATTATATCCAACTTTTCTCCAAGGGGAGTTCCACTCTGATGACAATACTGTCTTCATCTTCTCCTACTGCAAACTTAACACAGCTTGCTATATCTCATAACCTATTCATAATTGTGATGTCAACAATTGAAATTTCAACAGTTACCTTTTATTAATTGAAGGGTTTTTGGAAAATTCACTTCAGTCACTCCTTTCTAATATTTTTCATGCTATTGAACCATTTGTTTCAAAGTGTAGCCCATTGTTAAGGCTAAATGTGATTTTGCCAAGACCTTCAATGATATGATGGCCATTCTCTAAACATATAAAGCTCATGCAGTAATAAAAAGTTGTCCATACACTAGTTTATGTTATATTCAATACGTCAATTATGAAATTTATTTTATTTATTGTAACAAATAGCTACAAGCTAATTCATAATTTACACTCATTTGGTTTTATAATGAATGAATTGATGTCATAGTTTTCCCTACAGGTTCTTTCTGCTTTTGAAATATTTCACTGACCTTCAACTGTACACCTCTCATTTGATTTACATAATGCCAAATTTATTATATTTTTGATGTGTTACATTGCTGTTTGATGACTTTAAAATGTGAGCAATATTCATTGTTTTTGTAACTTGTAAAAAAAGATGAAATAATCAGCCATATATAATAGGTTTTGCTAAAGAAGGGGTCTGTGCAGATAATTCTAATTTTTATTTATTCTTCTTTTCCCTAGTCCTATTTTTTTTGTCTTTTGTTTTGTTCATATTTTAATTGATTTTTACTTTTACAGACAAAAGCATTGTGATCTACAATAGATGAAATTGTGATACTTTATATGTAGTGGTTTTAATTTTAGTGGGTGTGCATTGTCGACATATTTAGATTTCTATATATATAAGACAGTTGGGAAAGTCTTATAAAAAGTGATAAATAATGATTCTATATTTATTAAATTAAGAAATGTGAAAGTACATGAACCAATAAATCATCAATTATATGAAAATTGTATACTATTTTGTGCTGTAATTTTAGGATCAAGTTAGTAGATATAAATGCTTACCATAGCATAGATCTCAACATTCTGACATCATGTCATACTTGGTATGCTTGGTCTGTTGTACAATTCCAATTGTTCAACATGTTTTCTTATAAGATACAATTGTATGTAATGTTGTATGTTATATTGTAACAAAAATTTAATAGATAAAATTAAATTTGTATATGCAACATAAGTTCAGAGAAGTCCTGATAGAGTGCTTTCATATTTTTGGTGATATAAAACAGAAACAATGGAAAGTATAATTTGTAGAATGAATTTCTGTGGCATTGCTGCAGCCTATTACATTTTAAAATAGCATTTAAATTTCACTTCCTCTAGTGCAAAGATACATTCAAAGTTTTTTCATAGAAGGTGACATAAATTTTTCCAAAAGTAATTTACCTTGAAACCACAAAATAACCTAAATATTTTTTCCTGTAAAGACATTCTTATAACCATGATTACCCTATGTCTTTTTTATTTTTATTTTTTAAAAAAAAGGCAAGTTCCATCTCTCTATTTAACTGTAGTCCTTACAAAAAAATCAAAATTGCTCATTGTCACCCTAAAACTAGGAAGGAAATGAATGTTAATATCTTTTAATTTCAAACATTTGAGTTGTTTTATGGCCTGAAACTTCCAAGAGACTTGAGAAATCTTCAACAAATAAATTTGGTTGTATCACAAATACATGTTTAACTCAAACTTTACTTTCAGCTATCTGTCGTATGGTGTTTATTCTATAAAATTGAATCTCTGCATAAAATCTGCACTTATTTTTAGACACTGACTAACCATGTGTCGTGACCAGTAAGCAACTTAGGTTTTTCTATTCAACAATATATACAAGGTTTACTGTCTTAATTACCAATCTCTTTGTATTCTTTATTGTTATTTTTATATTTTAATGTAGTGAGTTAATTTAGTAGTTTTGTATTGTTATTAAATCTATACCTAAATAAACTAATTTTGTCACAGTTATACATAATATATTTATATGCTACTCTTATTGCCAAATGTGAGGATTTGTAGTGTTATAATTAACATGAATATTTGGGAATGACAACTGAAATTTATTGTGTTGAAGGGGCAATTGTACATTAGTTTTAACTTTTGGAAAGTTGCATGTGTTTGATGTACTACTTCTCTATGATCACTTTCTTATGATACGTTTGTATATCTCTGTCTTATCAAAGTGCTTATATGTGGTGGTATTTGTAGTCCATTGGTCACTAATGTGTTATTTTGATCTACAATGTTTGCCCACATTTTTTTTTGTGTTTACACAATATCTTAGACCTATAATTTTATTTTATTAATAGCCTGTCATCTGTCTTCCTATTACTCTATATAATGGTGTAATGTTCTTATAAATTATTCTTAATTTGGCTTTTTGCTTAACAATTTGAAATTTATTCTAATATTTCTCTTGCCCCTTCATACATACATTTCTAAAAATTTAATAAACAATTTGTAAATATATAAATATTATTTCATACCAATTTTAAGTATGTACGAAGTACAATAATGTAAACTGGATATAATAAAATGCATTAATGAGCTTTTGATTGTTTCTCCACTAAACAACTGAATATTGTATTAGTGTTTGATTCTATAATGTTCTTTAAGCAACACAACATTTACTTCATTACTTGGAAATTCTATAAATAGTTACCTATATCTCAGAGTCATTAATTCTAGAATTTGGTCTTTCAAAATATATATAAATAATGTGATTATCAATACCGACAATACTTAAGAATAATAAGTTGTATATTTCTTTTATAATTGTACATCTCTTCAGGTGCTGAAAGGACGGAGACTTGTCCAAATACAAGTGAAACAACAAAGTAATAAAGTAGGAAAGTGAGTATCAGATATTGCTGACAGATTGTGTCACCGAATATTGATAGAGTTGTGTTTACTTTTATGTGCACCAGTTCTGAAATAAGTCTAGCTTGATAACTGTGTGTCAATGTTAATTATGAAATAGAATTTTATACAATCCCTTGTTTTGCAATAAAAATAAACTATTAGTGGAACAAAGATGCCCACCTTGTGCAGATGGTGAACTTTTGTGTAGTGGAAGTATAATAAGCACAGTTGTCCTCTAGTTGTAACTAGGTTGTTCTGGCATTCCAAGTCAATCTTGCATTCACTTCCACAAGAGATGACAAACAGGTCTGCCTTCCTCTCCTTACAGACTCAAAAGCACACATTTGCTATGTTTCTGGATATATTATTTTGCCCACAAGTTGTGTGTGCTATAGTCTCTGGGTCTTTAAAGGTCATGATGTTATTGGCCTGAAATAATGCATGCAATGATTACTATATCTTGAGAACCTTTTATTACATCAACATTTTTAACTACAATTATCTTACCTTTAAGTGCTTTTAGCCTTCCTTTTTTTTTCTTCATCAGGGAATTATAGGTTATTTATTGTGGTGGTTCTTGAGGTGATCTTTATGATGGCTTCCAAGGTTTCTGCAGAACAATTGTGAATGAGGAGCATAAAAATTTTCCCTGATTTTCTTGCATGTGCACCAAATACTTGCTGGCTGTCAACAAAATTACTACAATTGAGGTTTTTGACTTTCTACAAAGTCCCACACAACCAACTACCTACAAAAATTATACCAATTCACAAGTGTCTTTTTTGAGATAACGAATAAAGTCGTTACCATCATCCAATAACGGACGAATGTCAAAATTTCGAAAAATGTTCCCGTATGTAAAAATATCAGGTTTTCGCAGATAACGTGTCTAACTCTGCCATCGCCAACCATCAAAGGTTCGTCGACTTTCATAAATCCCCCCTTTTCCATTTATTACACGGGTAATTAGGTTCGGTGGGAATCATTCCTTGCTCTTTCAATTTCCGCTACACGCTATCACCATCCTCGCACATTTCGCTATCTTTCGTCGAAATAAGCCAAAAGGGAGTTGGGACACACACAGGTAAGATATACCCTCCAAGGTCCGAAACGAATTACTTTGTTCGTTCCAGGAGGTGACTCTTCGTAACGAATTAGGAATGGACACCGCTGAAAAACCACTTACGCAAAAAAATTGACTTCGTACTAAACTCTGATGTTATAGATACATAAAAATTAAAACAATATTTGATTATATATTTCGTGATACTATCAACTATAGGTCAGTATACTGTTTATATTGCCAGAATCTAGGAGGCAAGCTTAGCATGACATTTAAATTATGACAGATCATTGTTGTGTAATGTGACAGCGTTTTAAAAGGCACATTCGTTGTGGCCTGCCTCCTTATAATAAAGAGACAGTCTCTAAAATTTTATAGACCTTGGGTGTCTCAAGAGATTCAAGTAATGACGTCACACATATACAAATTTTATTTGCTTATATCCCTGTAAATTTGAGATTCCATGAAAAACGTATTTCTTGTAATTATCAGAAAACTGTCATTGGTAGCCAGAGAAGTGTCAGATTGATATTGAGTTTATGCTCGTATTTTAAAATATTTTTCTGAATCTTTGACAAGGCATGCTTACATTATTTCTTGTCTGCCAAATTAATTGATTCAAAAAATATTGCTAGAATATATTTTGAATGTAAATGTATGAAAACACTTTTTCTCGGGAATTAAGTAATAGATGTATTATTATAATTCTTTTATGTATTTCTAAGCCAGTGGAGGCTTGAAATTCAGTTTAAACATATTAAAAGTATGTATACTAACTCGAAGAAGCAACTATGACTCCTTAAATTGGACTAATACAAATAATTTTTCGAATATAACAGTTGGTATGTGCGATACTTTCATTCTACCACTGCAATATCTTTGTTTTTGTTCGTGTGTTGGTTGGCGGGAGTATGTAATTTTCATGCTGGTTATATTAATTTAAGAATTGTTATTGTAGATTACCGATCTATCAAACATGAGTCTATGGGTTGACAAACATCGTCCAAACAATACGTCAAAACTTAGTTTTCGTAAGGAACAGATGAAGACCCTCAAAAATTTGGTAATTGTTATTTAATATAAATATAAGCTCATTCAGCTAACGAACGTTTCTTGATAGTGTTGTAAAGATCTTGTCTTCAACTATATTTTGATTGCAATTTAGGTAACGTAATCATGATACGTGTATGATTCTACTTCCATTAGTACGCCTATATTTTAGCAGCTATGTTAGTTCAATGGATTATTGCAAGAATAGGTCTGTTGATTTTAATTTTTTTTTTTGTATTCGCTGTAGTTGATTTTGTTTCCATGCTTAGATCAAAGAAAGTGATTTCCCACATCTCCTGGTTTATGGACCTGCAGGGGCAGGGAAGAAAACAAGAATACACTGTCTTATGCAAGAATTATATGGACATGGTGTTGACAGATTACGTTTGGAGCAAATGCAATTTATGGTATGCCTGTTTCATGTATAAATTTAATTGGCAATAAACATACACCTATATTTAAAAAATGGGAAATATAGATATAACAATTTCTATATTGTATTATTAAATTTATTCTGTTAAACTTATGTTTGTTAATTTAAGTAGTGGATTAAATACTGGGATATTATTATTCGGATGATATGGTATGGAGAATATAACAACACTTTTATCCAATATATTTGACAAACATTTTGTTCTGCTCAGTATTCCTCGTAATGTCTTGTAGCAGGAGTATATTCCAGACTTGGATACAGAAAGTTGTCAACAGTTGTCTTTCTGGGCCACACTGAAATGATTTCACTCATGTCTGTTCAGTTAATGTTCATTATTCTTTGAAGATGACTAGAATTGTTCACTATTTGAAATATTGGTCTGTCAATGCTTCCTTTCTTTAAATTACCTTTTATCTCTTATCCTCTGTTATTTTTTTCTCTAACTGAAACAAAAGGACACCTGAATGATATACCAGCATAGTCTAGTGTCATATGTTAACATTGTAGATTTTTTTTTACTTCATTCAATTGTGAAATAGTTCTTACAAATGTCTATAAAGTCCAGTTTTCATTCAAGATTACATTTTCATAATTAAAAAAATTGTAAGTGTGTGGCTGTCAAAAGTTAGATAATCGAAATATTTGACATTATATAGGGGGGAAATATTGATGTTATTAAAAATTGAAATGTAGTAAATGATATTCTACGTCCATTATGTTTGTTGTTTAAATTTTTGTATTCTTTTCAACATTTTATAAGTTTTCTAATTCTGCCATATGGGCTTATGGTAAGTCCACCTAAATTGAGGTATGATAGACAATTAACACTAATTTCATTTTATGGTAATTGTTGTATCTTTTATTTTATTTATAACCTTTGCTAAAACAAATACAATTCTATATAATTTCTTAATTTGTTTTCAGACTCCTTCTAATAAAAAGATAGCATTTAATGCATTAAGCAGTAACTATCACATGGAAGTAAATCCAAGTGATGTTGGTATTTACGACAGAGTAATAATTCAAGAGTTGATAAAAACTGTGGCCCAAACTCATCAGCTGGATGTCACTGGACAAAAAGAATTCAAAGGTTTATAATTGTAAAAGTATGAGTAATTATATTAATTAAATGTAAACCAACAACAATCCTATGAAATATATATATATATATATATATATATATATATATATATATATATATAGTATGAAACTCGTACTGCCGAAACGGTTGCACGAGAAGAGGTTTTCAAAGACTTTCGCCTTTGTACTGGCTCCTCCGTGGAGTCATGCATCGAACCGGCGACTTCTCGTACATATGTATACACGTACACACAAAATTTGTATTTATATTATCAGTGAACCTTTCAATTTTTTAATAATGTTATGAATGATTGAATTTGATCTGCATTTGCCACCACTACATTGAATTGCAGAGGTTTATTAGACAATTTTCTGCATTATTTTATGTAAAAATTTGCCTTATTTATTTTCCGTGTGCAATTAATTTTGCTGAAATTATTTTTCCACAGCGCAAAGTCTTCATATTTTTCTAAGTATTGAATGTTGTAAATATTAGTTAGTTTAATATAAACTATTATAACTTTTTTGTTGCAGTGGTTGTTATGTTAGATGTTGATAGACTTACAAAAGATGCTCAGCATGCTTTGAGGAGGACAATGGAGAAATATATTGCTTCTTGTCGTCTTATTCTTTGTGCAAGTAATACTTCTCGAGTAATACCAGCAATCCGTAGCCGTTGTTTAGCTGTTAGAATGCCTGCCCCAACAACTGGAGATATTGTAAAAATATTGATTGTAAGTGTGTTTTGATATATATTTTTAAGTTCAATTTATCATGTACTGAATGTATTTCTTTTTCACTATTTGAAGTTTTATCCAATTCTGAAATATATTGCTTAAAAAATTTAATAACGTAATTATAGATTTTCTCTAAAATATTGTTATCTGGGAAGTTGGCATGCCTATTATAAATTAGTATTTCAAACAGCCTAAAAACCATGAAGAATTCTCATTGTGTGTCAATCATTTATTAATATTAAGATATCATTCTTTTCCAATAATTTTTTTTATAATTTAGGAGGTATCTAGGAAAGAAAATTATGTACTTACACCTGCAATAGCTTCTCAAATTGCTGAGAAATCTGACAGAAATTTGAGGAGAGCATTACTTATGTGCCAAGCATGTGTATCTGAAGAGTAAGTTTCCCCTATTTGGATTTTTTAAGATTAATATTTGTGATTTTGCAAGGCATTTGTTTGATATATATTTTATTAGACCACAAATCAATTCAATAATTTTGTTTATTTATTATCCAATTTAATGTAATTCATTTTTAAAAATAAAACTATTCAGTTAACTTTTATATTCATTGCATTGTAAAATCTAACATTGTTTGTTATTAACCTCATTATAATTTTGATTTTTTAAACTCTCATTTTGTAGTATATTTAGTTGTCAATTAAATGCATAGAAATATTGAACTTAAATAATTATAGAAGATAACATATGGGAACAAAAACATTCACGAATCATTTTTAATTCCAGAACAGAATTGCCTGCAGATCATACTGTTAGCCTTCTCGATTGGCAAAAATTTATTATAGATACAGCTCACATGATGATATCTGAACAGACACCCAGTCAGATGTCAAAAATTCGTGAAAGAATTTATGAGTTGATAATACATGGAATCCCCTCTGACCTTATATTTAAGGTGTGTGGGTTAGACATGTAAACATAAGTATCAATACTGTAATTTATTATAGATGTTGCATGTACTAGTTGACCTGATGTCCTCAAAGATTCGAGAAATATTCTGCAAAGATCATTAAAAATATTAGTATTTGTGTGCCTAACTTTGTACTGAAGACTGTATTTTTCCTGTTTAAAATATCTGACCATTTCTTCCTCTTAGACAATTGAAAACCTCGACAACAATACTCTTAATAATAAGTATTTGTGTTTCTATATTTCTATAATATTGTTAGTATGGTGTGATCATATTTTAGAATTAGGAAGGCTTAGAAATGGCGGCTAAGAGAGGGTTTGTGTCCATGGCTGGAAGAAATTAGTTTGTTTTTTTTAAAAAAAAAATATTGGTATTAAGAATTGTAAGAAAAGATATAAGCCTATTGTATCCATTAGGTGTTAAAAGGTAGCTTCCACAAGGTTGTATATTTCTGCTTTCCCTTTCTGTAAAAGAATTTTGAAAAGCCTTCAATAATTTATATGTATGTTTTTATTCCTTGTGTGTGTTGCTTTTATATTTTAATGTATTTTCAGGGTCTTGTTGAGCAACTTGTAGCCAATTGTGATATGCAACTTAAAACTAAGGTTTTGGAATTAGCAGCCTTATATGAACATCGTGTACAGAAAGGAAATAAATCAATAATGCATTTTGAGGGATTCATTGCCAATTTTATGTTTGTTTACAAAAAGTTCATGGAAGATGTGATTGGTGAAGATTTTATGGACACACACTAATCATTTTCATTTACTAATTTTTGTCTGTGTGTAAAGAGAAACAGCTGATCATGTCTTCTGCAATTAACTAAGTACAATAAATTGTCAAATTTGTTAGAAGCTTTATATTTGTTAAAAAATTACCAAATTACAGTCTTATGCATTAAAATTTTATTGTTATTAAATGATAATATAATTGTTTATGATAATATTTTCTGAGGTGCTTCAATACATGTTATAATTTTCTTTTTAAGTAAATATTACAGAGTTATAGATTAAAAGAAAAATTTAAAAAGTATTTTGTAATCAAAAACTTGTAATGACCATACATACCTGCATTAAAATATTTATTTTCAATGATTTAATAATGTTATTTTCTACATGGTGTTTGCTTAGATGATGACTTGTTCCTTTCTTAAATTTTAAGCATTTTGTTTTGATTATGAATACAATGAATTTTTCATTTAATTTTGTACTTTTTAAAATTGTCTTCAGCCTTTCAATTTCCATCTCTCTTGTAAAATAACAAACTTTTATTAGATTTGTTGTGTGATTATTTTATGCCTAATTTTTAACTTGTTAAGGATAGTATCACAAAGCAAAATGACAGCTATGAAATTGTCTGTATAAAGTTATGAAAAGTACCAAAATAGTCGCCATATGAAATAGTGTCTCAATCTTCTAATTAGTGATTTCTAAAATTATTTAGTGGGAGAAAAAAAAGGCATTAGAATATTTAAGGTCTAAAAAGGAAATTGCTACTTTCAGGGTGGAATTGGGAATTAAAAATTCGGCTATAAAATTGAATTAAACCACAGAATAATATGTATAGTGAAATAAATAAAAAAGTATGCCAATTAAAACATCCAAAGTTTAAATTTTTTTTGAGTCCGATTTGTTCAATAATAGGGGAGCATAACAGCTAGAAGTTACCGCGGTTGGTATGGAATAACGCCACCTTATTTTCTAATATAGTAAAAGATAGCATGTCTCGTAGTTGTAGGGAATAGCGCTATCTGTTAAGTTTCCTGGTAGTTTAATTTTATGACGACCTAATATTCTATTGATAAAACGAGAAATCCAGGATTCTCGGCCTCTCTTAAAATGATCACAGATGTTTGCCGCCATGAAGTGTGTGTGATTTATGCATAATAATGGTAAATATATAAATTATAACGTAATGTTGCCTTCAGGGAGCAAGTTTTCATTACCTCTGTGCGGGGTTCTGTCTCAACTCGCATATACTATTATTGCCAGCCAGAATTAAGTTGTCCATAGATTTAAACGTGTTTGTTTTTGTAAATATGTTTAATAGACGGTTTGCGAGTTACAATAGTAATGTTTTCTATTTTAGCGATTAAAACGTTGCCAGTGTGCAACAATAACATTACAAATAAGTGTAATCTATTACACTGCTTATATATAAAATTGAATCATTCGAATATAATTTACTATTATATCTTTGGTTGTTATTGAGTGACGTAATATAATTCCACAATTTTGTGACGTCACGGAATGCAAATAATAGATAACCTAGTTAAGCCAAATCTATTTTATATAATTATTTTGTTATCTTAATACAATGTGGCACATGTACAAGTTTCTGATTCTCAGATTTTATGCGGTTTCCGTGCTATGTGAAATATAATGGTAGAATTTGTAAATGTACGTCCTGTCTTTAGCAAAACGAGAGTTATTTCCAGTGAGTATGTCTGTACCTTTATTCGAAGCACATTTCACTTGCATGTAGAATTGAATACTAAAATAATAGCTTTATTTAATTTATACGTGTGACGAATGAGGTTACGTATACAAAATATAACATTTATTTTTATGATGTATGTATATTTCGTTTCAAACAAGAATTTGCTGTTTGAATTATTGGATTAATTGTTCTACTGTCAATACACACGTGGAATTATAATTTCAGAATAAAAAGCAGTATATGTATTTCAAACCGAAGCAAATGTTTGTGATTCTGTATACGTTAACAGATATTTGTTATTTTAGCCGAATATCTTCATTTGCCCTAGTCTAATGTGCTCTTAAATTCTTAATTTTGAAATTATGATCATGAATATACTTAAAGCTAAAATATTAAAAAATATATGTGCTACACATGATACGAATTATTTTTGAAATTGTTTTCTAGGAAAGCACTTTATGGTAGCAAATTTAAGCATATTTAGATCAGTAGACTTGCTCAAATTCTTTTGGTAATTTTGCTATCAAAAAATTCAAAGTATGTCACAAGGACATCTTACTGAGATAAAAGAAAACATGCTAACACATATATTTCATTCACTAAAATGTAGAAAAATTGAGGGGATTAATATCTGTAGAACAATATTTATATGTCACAGTCATTCATACTGAACATTTAAACTTAATTTCGCTCAGAAAATAAATTATTAATTACATTAACAAAAACAGTTTTTATTTACTCACGTGATGTTATTTGTTCAGTAAAAAATTATTTATACACATGTAACATAAGATAACAATTTTGTAAATTTAGTGTATAAGAATTGAAGTGGTTAATATATCGTACCTTTTTAAATAATAAATAGCAGTGTATTAATTGAAATATTGATGGTGTGGTGCCTTATATGTGACTCTATATTTATAGTTAATTGTTATTTAAAAATCTAAATCAACATTATTTATGAATATTTTTCAATAAAGATATTGTAGTAACCTAACATGACAACTGATTATCAATTTTTAATGTTTCTTATATGGGTCATTGTCAAAACATGTTTCATTGCTGACAACAGAGGCCAATCATATAAAGTTGCATATTTTCTTTTTTGTGGAAGCATAGAATCAGAGTATATTATATGAGCTATTATTTATTCTTATAAGAAGACTATAGTTAACTACTACTCTTCAGATTTTATTGTTGTGTTTTACATATTAGATATGGCTGAAGGTGGTGAAGAATGTGAACTACAGCAGTTAGTTCCTGCAGAAGATGATTGTCGTCTGCTAAACAAATCTGGAGAAGTAACTCCACCAGTTACACCAGGAATCAGTAAAGTCACCCAGACATCTCCCACGTCTCCTATCAGCAACAAGGTCATACCATTACCTTTCTGATATCAATTTATATAGAATTATACGTGTATTTTGTAGTGGTTTCCTAAGTTAATTATTAAATAATATTTCTGGAGTAAATGAGCAGGGTACCCAGGAAACAACAGAAACCACCAAAATGAATTTATATATAATAAATAAATATAATTGTTCTACCAATATAATATAAAAACTTTAAAAAAATAAGATCACTTCTATATTATGTTGAAATATATATATATTATTTCGTCCCAACTGACTACACTACCTGTTGAGTTAAAGTAAGTGAGTTGCTCTCTGTCCTTCTTTCTCCGCTAGTACTGTCATACGTAATTATGTTCTAATTGATTGCCTTTGTATTTTTGTATATGTAATATTAATAAACAGAAATATGGTTTACAGCTACTGATTTTTTTCGTGGCCATACTTTTTTCCATGTTTTGTTATGGCCTTCTTGCCGACATTTCGTTTGACAGCTCTGAACATTTTCAAGGCTAGGCCAAGACTGTCACCCTCTCTGTCCTTGTGGCTTATATATCGCTTGGACATCCAGGATCATTCCCACTGGCTCTTGTTGTGTCTGTCCTTCCTAGAATTTTCTTGTTTACTCAGGCATACAGCCCAGCTGAATGAAAATCCATATACATTATCCCAGTTGCAGTTGTAGGGACACTTAAATACTTCTATGACTTCGTGTATTTTCTGGGCCCAATAATACTTTTCCTTAGAGAGCACATCTTGCTTCCTGTAAGTCAATTCTGTGGTTCCTATCCATAGCTTCAAAAATACTGAAAGAAATATGGTTGTGAGATGTGGTTTTTATTTGTGTAGCATTCTGTGTCAAGGGAAAATAAGCTACAGTTTAGTTTAAATGGATTATGTTTTGTGGAAACATAAAATAGTTCTGATACATTCAAAGTATTTTCCCAACAAAGAAGGAGAAAGGATGGCATCCCAGTGTTACAGGGTTGGAATTTTGCAGACACTCGGACTACATTAAGTGGTCAAATATAAAACTTTTTATTTGATGTGCATTTAATTATATTGACTGACTCAGTATCCAAATATTTATCTTGGATGTGTGCACTGTTCACAAAAATTATGCCATCCAAATCTTTAACGTGCACTGTCAACCCAGCGTCATATACTGCAGTACTCTACCAATATTAGGTATACAACCCAGACAAGTTTGGAAATAGTTTCAAGTTAATTAACTTGAAAATGTGGTTAATTTTTTTTATGTAAAATCATTATTATTGAGGATTAATGCAAATTTTTGATAATCAAGTTTATTAATTGGAATTCATAAACACTGGGAAAGATTAATAAGCAGAGTTCTAGAATCCTGAATTAAGTATTTTAATAGTGTTTGTATGCTGCAGTGGTTGATGAAGACATGAGATTCTATTAGAGTTGATATTTTTGTAGTCCTTCAAAATAAGTGTGTGTCTGTCATATACTGAACCTGTCAGTTTCATCATAAACTGGTGATCTTTTCAGGATTAGATTTATTGTTAAGGAAAGGTGGGGAGGGGGGCTATTTTCTGTGTAAGAAGTGATTGTATATTTGGCTAATGTAAATCCAGATGGTTTTCATAGAGCATGAGTCCCCACTGGAGAACTGAAAGAGATGTCCACATTCATAAGTGATGCTGTTTTTTTTGTAAGTAACCTTTTTATTTTTCGGAGCTATGGTTATTGAATAAAGAGTCTGGTCCATGAGTCCAAGACAAAAATATCATATGTAAACCTTGAAAGGATAGGAAATAGGAAAGCAATTATAATGTAGAACCACTGCCCTCATTATTGGAGAAAACTTAGAAAATTTCTAAATATGGGAAAAGGAGATGTCTAATGTAAATTGGCGCAAGTAATTTTCTGGAATAAGTTGAATATATCTCTCTCTCTCAAAACAAATAACTTGAGTTAAAGTGTGGAAAAGAAATCAATGATTTGTTTTGAGAACCATAAGTGATAATAGCATAATTATATTGTTTATTTATGTACATATATAAATATTATATATATATAAATATAATATAAACAATACTACAGATTTCATCTGGAGGAGGAAGCATTCGTGGAGCCACAAGTCAAGGATCAGGAGGTTCACGTACTCTTAATCGAACTGCTACTGCTCCTACTATTGGTACATCAACACTCACTACCCCTGTGACAGGTATGGTTAACCTGTCTGTAATAGTATTTGAAAGAAGTGAGAGTTCATTGGTTTGCAGAACGGATTAAGTTTGTTTATTAATGAAACAATATTATTCAAACAAAATACAGTTCTTGTGTTGCAAATTGCTATTCTACTTTTGCTGAATTTTAAGACATTAAGTATTACTATGAAATTATAAATATAGTAAGATTGTAAAATGGTCAATCCATAAGAAATCAACCAATATAGAAATAATTTGTTGCAGACATATTTTATTTTTACACGTGGGTTTTCTGTTTGTGTATATGTATGGGAGTACAATGAAACAACTTTTTTTTACAATTTTATTACTACTACTTTGGATAATAAGGGCATTTTGTTTATGAGGGTCAGCCATTTTCGGCATTTTCAGAGGTTAGCAATAAGTTAAATAATGTTTTTGTTTATTAAGATATCAGCTTGAAATATATATCATGTTATTCTCAATTAAACCATCTATAAATCATGTAACTGACATTCCTCTCCCTTCAAGCAGTGAGTGTACTGGGTGTGAACTTGACAAATAGTACAGAAACTTAAACTTAAAGAAAAATTTGCCTCCAGTAGTAGTAAAGAAGAAAAAATCAAATTAATTACTTTACTACCTGAATTATTCAGCAAAATGCCCTTTCTTTAAACACTTGACATTATTGTTTCAAAAACATACTACATTATTGTAACAAAAATATTAACCATTATTTTTTCGTGTTTATTAATTTTAAGCAATAAATTGAAGTACGAGATTCTATTAAGTTGGTTACTAATATCCTTTTCCCAGTTTTTGCTGGGTGTTTTAACATAGTTATCTCTGTCATACTGTGTATTTTTGCTTTTTTTCTTAACTAAGATTAAAACACAAAGAAGAAATTTTGTGTGTTGATTATCAGGAACTAGAAGGGTATTTTGTGAATAATTCAGGTTTATGAGATATACCCTCATAAACAAAATGCCTGCTAAAATCCAAAGTAGTTGTAATAAAATTGTAAAAAAACAATTTTTTACACCCAGATATAGACATAAATAGAAAATGTACTATCAAAAATCAAATCAAATATGTTGGCAACACTTTTGATTGATTAGATATTGATTGACCCTAAAATAATTATGGATAGTAAATCTTTTTTAAAAATATAAAAGGAAATAAATTTATTTAACCACAAACACATCCTCACACATAAATATGAAGAAATTTCGTATGAAATTATATTTGTTGTCAAATTCATTATCATTTTACATGACTGTTTCTAATGGAGTTTTTTGGTTGTTGATTTTTTCAATTTATTGTAATATTTTCATAATTTCTTCCATGCTGTACTTACAATTTCACTGTGATCTACTAATTTAATTGTCACAGTTTAAGAAAAATTTGTTAGTCTTCAACTTTGGGAATTGAGCTTATAGTTATAATTAATCATCTGTCAGACTGCTAGGCCACATTGACTTTAAGTATGTGCTCATTTATCATGGTCAAGGTCTGAAATACTATAATGGCATATACATGTATAAGAATGATGAGGAACATTTTATGTAGCTCTCTTGTTAAAATAAATTTTCAACTATGCGCTGCAGGGTAGGAAGTCATTGTGTTTTACTGCCTCACAGGTCATATAGAAGCATCCGTAGACATGAGAGTTCCAAGTTCATGAGTGTAGCTGCAAATGTGCTCAACAACAGGTTGATTTTAACAAGAACAAACACATGAATTGTTACATAAATTCAAATTGTATCACATTTTAGTTTTGTTAAATTTTATTATAAATGTTTCGATTTTAATTTCATACTATTTTTTTAATGTTTCTTAGGTTCAGTAAGTGGGAATCAACATTCTCGCTTGCTGATTGTCAATGAGAAGCTGAGTAAGGGCCCGTCATTAGTGACAGACACTACTACTCGCTCGGGACGGGAGTCGAAACTTAATTCTGCTGCAGCTAGATTGCATCATACAAAGAGAGGTTAGACTTTATTTAAATTGAGTGTTTGCTGTGCAAATATGCTAACAATTATTTTCAGCACTCTTTCATTGTTAAATCTAGAACTATTTTTCTCTAGTTAATTAATTTAACCAAGAGAAAGTTAATTTTACAAGCAAAAATTTTGTAATTGTTATTTTGCTTAAATATTGCATATAATATTATATATTTTAAGACAACACGTTAAATATTTAGATTGAAGTTGCTTGGACTTGTTTAAAATGTATGATGAAATGGAGATTTGGATTTAAATTCAGGTTCAAAAATTCTCAAAAAACAAATTTATGGGTAAAAAATGATTTTATTATTTAAGATTGAAAAAACAGATCAGTCTATATACTACATCCCTCCATAAAAGTAGTAACTTTTACAAGCAGTACAAACATAAACATGCTTTTGTGTAGAAGAAAACTAGTTTGTTTTTGTATAGTTTTTTAAATTTTTAAAATTATGACAATACAGATTAATAATTTTGACATTGAATATTCATGTCGACAATTTTCATGCTATAAAATTATTTGTTTAATACAAAACATGAATATAGCCAAATTTTTCCAACAGCATTCACAAGTTTTATATAAATAATAAAAACCCTACTTTTTGACATATTAGCTCCTGTCTGAAATATACAAAAAATAAAACCTTCATTGTTAAAATTGTTACCATTCTCAGTTTTACATTTACTTTCATTACCATTAATTTATGAACCACTACAAATTTGCTGAAATATATTGGGGTTTGCCTAATTAACTATTGGAATGGCATGCGTCTGATTTTGGATAAAAAGCTTATTAATTTTCTTAGTATACAGATAAGTAACCTAGTTTGTTTGATGTACATATTCATTTCAAGTTAGTATTCATAAGCTAGGTCTAATGAATAGGTCTTACAAAAATAATACTTCCAACAATGAAATATTCTTGGTGTAACTATTTTTAAAGTATTGTGATTGTTTATTTTCTTCTTCCCATTTTTTAATCTTTATGCAAAAATCTTGTCTCACTCTTATACAATATGAATGTTTGCGTAATGTGACTGTTCTATTTCTTTCATAAATTGATATATATATATATATTTCCTTAATGGATTCTCCTAATATTGTGTGTGTATATATATATATTTATATATATATATATATATATATATATATATACACGCGCGCACACACACACACACACAATATTGGTATGGAGAGGACAGAGAGATAGGTTGTGGCTTACCTGAAAGTGAAGTGCGGTGTCGCCATAAGGAACTGAAGGTATTTCTTCAAATTTTCAGAGGCTCTGAGCCTCCTTCTTCAGGAAGGAGCGTTACACCATTCTGTGCACCGGCCGGCTGCAGACTTTTGACCGCCGCAGGGCTGGTAGCCCATAAACAATTAACACCCCACCAGGCCACTAACTTTCTCTCTCAAGGGAAGGTTGTGGCATAGGAAAGGTTCAGATAGTGATCATTCATACAAAGCACCCTATGTATACATATATGCTTGAACATACAAATACACATAAACATGCACAGACACACACATGTATGCATGCATGCTCATACATACTCACATGGTCTCGTGAAAGTGGGGATGGCACATTGGAAGGGCACTATTTACAGGATGTTGAGTCCAGGGCTTTGCCTGGACTGCAAGACATGTTGGAAAGAGAGTTCCCACAGATGGAGTTCTGATGAATTAGGGGGTAGAGCTTTAAGGATGACGAGTGTGAAGCATTGGTCGAAATTGTTTATGTTGTGGTTTTGGGCATTAGCAGCTACCGGGAATTGAATTTTAATAGTTTGACAGTGCTGCGGTGGTTGGCTATACGTTCAGGGAGGGGTCTTTTGGTTTGGCCTATATAGAAGGCACGGCAGAGTCTGTAGTTAATTTGGTAGATGGTGTGGGAGGAGAGGCAGGTGATATTCTCTTTGATTTGGAATGTTTTTGTGTGATTATGAAAGGTTGTGGTGGGCTGTAAGATAGGGCAGACATGGCATCTGCTCCTACCACAAGGTTTGCAACCCAGCAGGGATGGGCGGGTGGGTTTTTCACGGGTGGACGAGTAAATTTCGTAGGTTGGGTGGGCGTCTGAAGGCAGGTGGGGAGTATGGTTTTCAATTCAGGGTTTGATTGCAGTCCAGTGTACGCTAGGCGGAGAATGGAATTGATTTTTTGTAGTCCGGGGAAGTAGGTTGTCGTGAGGGGTGGACTACTTTTTTTTTGTTCAGGTCAAGAGTGGGGGTGTATATATATCAACTCATTTGAAGAGTTAAGAGAGACAGGGTAGTGGACTTACCTTAAATCAACAGTTGGTCCAGTCAAACGGGCAGAAATAACAAATCAAATTTTTGAGGGCCTTGAGCACCCTTCTTCAGGATAGTAGGTGCGAACTGCCAGGAGGCCCTTGAAAGAGAGACAGTGATGCTAACTTACCTGAAATCAATAGTTGGTCCTGTTTGGTGAGTGATACTACAAATTTGCGAAGTTTGACCCTTTCATCAGGATGGAAGGTCTGAACTCCGTGTCGGCTGGGCACGAATTTGAAAATTTGTAGTATTCACTCACCATTACCAGACTGCGACAGTATGCAGCCAGCTGGTGTAACACTCCTTGCTGAAGGAGGCTGAGAGCCTCCAAAAATTTGAAGAACTTCCTTTGGTCGCATGTGGCTACACCGTGTTTTAATTGTAGGTAACCTACAAACTAGCTCTCTTTCCTTTCCATAAAAAAGATCACAATTATTTTGAGAATACTTATATATATATATATATATATATATATATATATATATATATATATATATATACACACACACATTCAAAGCAACCCTATTTTATATCCAAATTTGATTTTGTTTATATACAGTTGTGCCTGTATTTGCCAATGTTTTGCTAGCTTTAGCTTAGTCTGTACAATAGTTTTAATTTATTATTTTTATGTACTATCCTTGTAATTAGATAGTGCATGTTTGTTCCTCTTCCCTGAGTTTGCTTTCCCTGCTTTGGTTTTGTTTGGTTCTGCACGGACTTAGTGCCGAATTCGCGCCGTTCCTGTCAACACCACTCTTTTCTCTCAGATGTGACTGATGTTCGTCGAATGGAGACTGCTCTGCTTCACCTCCTTGAAGACTTCCATTCGGGCAAATTGAGAGCATTTGGTAAGTCATTTTCTGTAGCATAAATATCATTATTTATTCCCCTAATTCAAAATGTATTGGTTTTCTTGAAGTATATATAAAAAAATTGCATTGCTATTTTATGAAAATGCTAACTAGTAATTAAAATTGTAAATGTGCAGAAGTGAATGGAATTATTTGAGGAAATCTTTCTTGTCAGCAGGTAAATTTTAGCATTGATTTATTGTTGTTTTTAATGGCAATTATGAAATTCAATACAGACACTAGGGTGAAGTAATAGCATATGATTATTGATTTGTATATAAATACCAATTGTGCTACCTCCAAACACAAGGATTTCATTACTTATAAAACATGAGATATAGTTATTGATATTTGCAATCATTCCAATAGCTATTGCTTGTAATTTCATTACATGAAGCTTCAATTGAAGATATACCTATGAATTGAAAGTCATACTATATTGCAGATTCATAAAAATTGTTCTTGTAAATAGAATGTGAAACTCATAACCTACAATTACCAAAGTTAAGTAGGCAATTAATTGGAATTCAAATTCTTTGAAGTTCGTTAACTACTGTGTTAAATGTACACGTGTAATGTAAGTTTGTTCTCCATTATTCTTGAATTGTATTAAAGGAAATCAACTTACGTTGCTCTCTCCAGTTAAAGTATATGAATTAAATTAATGAAATGTGTAGCACAATTCTCTATTGAATAGAAATGTGATTGAATATATCTGGTTAACCCTGTATAATAAAGGCCATAGGAAAATGATATAAAGTATATCCTGATTTGTAGTCATTTTTCATAACTACCCATTCCTCAATATACAAAATACTTGAAACTTTTAAAGCAACTTAATCTTCAAAATTTATTTTCATATTTAAATGAACGTGTTATAAATTTTCACATAGTTTTCTTAACAGGGAAAGATTGCAGTATGGAGCAAATGACTGACATCCGTGAACAGCAAGAACAATTGGCTCGACTCCACTTTGACTTGGGAGCACAGCAAGAGCTTTTCCAACCTTTGAGTGATGAGGGCCTCCGTGCCGGACAAGAAAACATGCAGCGTTTAATGGACCGACTGGAACAGCTAAGCATATCTATTGAAAGATTACATTCATTTTCTAGTGAAAGTCGTGATAGTTGCTTGCTGCAAGACTGATCTGTAATTGTCTACACAATATTTCTGTCTTGAAGCCAAAGTTAGAATACAAATTACATGTGGGTGATGCAAGGCAGGTTGTGATTGTTGACACTTTAAGGACTTGTAAATCTTTAACATTTCATTCTCTTTTTTTTATAGATACAGTTCAAGGTAGATCACAGTACTCGTATGTAACATATGTTTAATGCAAGTTTGTATCTGATTATAACTTTCTCTTCAAATTTTCCCCCTGCTATATATTGGTGTCTTAACCTACATTTTCATCTTCACCTTGGCAACTCTTCCAAAGAACTAATCAAGGGATACCCCTGACAATCCTTTGTATAATGATAATAATTGTTCCATCACTTTCAAGGTTTGCAGACATATTTCATGGTTGACTCATTCAGTTGTCTAGACAAATAAGTTAATTAACACAGAAACATATATTAATAGACTATTATGAAGCTCTTGAAAATCTTAGCTAAAGATCAAATATTGGAAACGTATTTTGAGAATAAAGGCTTACTTGGTGTACTGTTTTATTAAACAACTTGTGTGACAGTTGAAAATTGTATGTTTTATTTTTAATGCAACTTGCATATTTCCAGCTTATTCATTTGTTACTTCAATTAATATTAAATCCTTTATCATTCATCTAATATGGTGCATTGGATACTTCGAATTTATTATGGTCACCATAATTCAGCTATTTTTAGTTTACTAAGTAAATAATAAATTGTGTCTTCCAAAAGAGATTCTAGTGAATTATATATGCCAACCTTCCATGATCCACAATCCTTTCAAAACTGACATTTAAATCACTTCTTTAATATTTGAATTTGGTTATATATTATATCCTCTTTTGGGTAGGCAGGATGTCTAGTCCTGTCACAAACAAATTACTAAAAAAATATGACTTGTTGGATATTGTGCACACAGGTAGTCTCTCTACAGACGAATGGTCCTGCTGTTGAAGTTGCTGGACCCAGAAATGTGCCTTTTTATAAAAGAAAAGGTGATAGCGTCACCTTCCAATTTTAGTTAGGCTTTATTTCAGATATGTTAATCTGTGGAGAACTCTCCGGCCAGCCAGCTAGCTCACTGGCTGTGTTCGCTGGAAAAAGGAAGCTAACGCTTCTGAAAATTACATCAAATCTCAATTTTAGGAGAGTCACTTCACTTTCGATATATGCATGTATGACAATAGCTGAGCTTTTCATCTATAACACCACAAATACTTTTTGAAGTAGATGCAAAATAATGTGTGATTGAATCTCTGCATTATGTAGCTTACTGACTTGGTTGAAATGTCACCAAGGCAATGTCGAACTACCCTCTTGGTACCAGATATCCATTTGAGCAATCATCACATTGTATTTAAAAGAAATACTAGTTTGTTAATATAAATATCAAAATAAATATAAATTTTTATATAAAATATGGCATATTTACACAACTTTTAATACTGAAACAAAGTTCAAATATGGTATTTCATATGTAATTTACTATATAATGTTACATAAATGCACGTATTTCATCACACACAAATTTTAAATCGGGCATCAGATCAACTCTTCCTCTAGCTGCCACACAAGGTTGTGTTTCTACCATTTTTGCGGCCATCTCCTGTATGTCAGTCTGAGTAACAGCCTCTGAAATGGAATAGTATTGAATTATCATTCTTTTGTTGAGCATAAAATTTTTTTTCTGGCATGTATATATTGTTATAATACTCTTCATCTCTTACCACAAAGTTGTATAAACAAAATTAAGAGGCAATTTTTACTAGAAATAAAAATTAAATTGCAAATACTATTATGATTTTATTATGGAATGCTCATCTGAGGGCGTTTTTCTTAAACCATCCTACCAGAATCATTACTAGGTAGTCCAGAAAGGGAGGGGGGGGGGTTAGATAAATTCATATTCTTCTCTTAGTAAATGTGATTTGGAGTGATTATGAATGTTAATGTATATGTTGTTTGTGTGATATATCTTTACGATTGTTAAACCTATTGGCACTCTAGTAAAATAATATTTTGTCATGATCTTATACAAGAAAAATAAATTCTGAAATGAGATAAAAAAATCATGAAAATCTTACCCTATTCTCTGAATAGGTCATTTTCCACACTTCAAGATGTATCACATCATTTTATGTATTTATTATTTAAAAAAATACAAGAATAATGAATATATTGAAAAAACATTTACCTATTGCATCTATGTAATAGTCTTTGGGGTACCATGTTTTCAGTGCCATAACTTGGCGAGCTACGTCTTCAAACATCATTGGTCGACTTTCCAGGTTCATTAAAAACAGTGATATCAACTGTTTCTTTGCTCTCTGAAAACCAGAAAAAATAATGTGTTTTATATATTCTCTTAAAACTGTTGAAGGAACCTGGATGACCACAAGAAATTCAGGATTAAAATTCACTTTAAACACTAGTAAATTTTGTAAAAATATATTTTGTTTTCTATCACAGAATTAGGTAAATATTAATTGTTGAAAATATATTGAACACAATAATATTTAATCCAAGCTCAGCCATATAGGCCATGAAATTGAATTAGAGTATGAGGATGGAAAAATCTCAACTGGAACTGGGGATCAAACCCGGTTCTCTCATTTGTCACACGGGTACTTACCAACTAAGTCAGCTGAGTCAACTCCAGGCCTGGTACAAGACTTCCCCGTGTATTTTATAGCAATAATCTGGCTTCACTGATTTAGAGTCCGGTTGAGATTTTTTCATCTTGATACTTTGATAGTTAGATTTTAAAGAAATGTTATATATTTGAGCTTATTTACAAATAATGAAATAACAGTAACCAACAATACTGTGACACGCATAGATTTATCCTCAAACAGAAGCAGCCATTATACAAATAAATCTCATTTAAGTATCAATATGCAATGGAATAGAATATTATTTATTTGTAAAGATAACAAGAAATAGTGAAGTCGTGTCAAGATAAGATACACAGTACCCTACTGCACTGATATTATAGTGGGGGTAGGATGGAGCTTAGTTTAATGTGAACCATTATTATGGCAAATTGTTTGTGAGAAGCTATTCTGAAAATGTTAACACAAGGGAATATAGTGAGTTCTGTTCAGTATATGTTTTACACCAAAAAACTCACCCATAAAAGTTGAGAGATGATAAGTACAGCTTGTGACAAAAGACCTTGCCGCTGTCTGTATATCTTTCTTGTAAGATTATAATTAATGTTTTCAAGAATGGTAGTGGCATAGTTCCAGATCCTCTACAATGGGGTGTTCCCAACTGACAACATTGCTCCACTCCACCTCTCCCTTCTTCTACTGCACATGTGAAATGACTTGCTAAATCTCACAACCTATACTGTGTTCCTATTTATTATAAAATACCGACAGTAAAATTAAACTACAGGCATTTGTAAATCGGGTGGCAAAATGTCCTTCTCTGTCTGCACTGCCTAATGGTATCATTTTTAAGCTGAAAATTGTAATCGTTATGTAAATATCTGTAAAAAGTTTTTTAATATTCCACATTTCTAGGGTATTTTTATAAATTTTAATGATTTATAGTTCAACACAGCTGTTAAGGATGTTTGTCTGCTGGTACTGTGCAAAGATAGAGGAAACAAATAATGACATTGCCACACACTTCTTGTCTTTTCTTAGGATGCGTCTATGTTGCAGCTGGGGTTCCACTTCTATTTTTTAACAGATGGTTCTTATTCTTTATGTATTCATATACTTTAAACAACATTTCTGTGGCTCAGTTACATATTGATATTCTGCACTCACCAGATTTTTCTATAAAATAACAAGGTTATTTGCTACCAGTTTCAGCTTAAATGATACTATTAGGCAGTGCAGACAGAGAAGGACATCCTGCCATCTGATTTACAAATGCCTGTAGTTTAATTTTACTGTCAGTATTTTATAGGGCTTTCGCAAAAATTACATATGTAACACTCATTTATAAATAAGAAATAACTACTCAGACCTGTACTGCTTGTGTCATGTCTGCCTTCGATACATGGCAAAGTTCTTTTGCCATTATTGTGACCAAATCATCTAGCCTCTCTGGGGGAGCACAGCCATGGATACCAAATAATCCAGATGATGCATAACTATAGCAGAAGGACTGGCAAGTATAGACCCACTGATATCTAAAATTGAAACATAAAACAAAATTTTTAAAATAAAATTAGTCCATAAAAAATTATGATCATTTATAGAAACAATTACAATCAAATTAGTACACAAAAATGTTTTCAGACCATAAAATTAGAATGAATATTTAATAAATGTGACACAGTAAAAACCAAATGCAAATTATAAAAATGCCATATGATACAGCTGGAAATAGTCACCATTAAATAGAACATTATTGACAATGGCCACGCTGTCAGGGGGTTTGTGTGCGAATAGCTACTGACCCAGACTTTTGCTTTCATTGAAAAGGGATCAAGAACTTGTACAATAATAATAATTTAATGACATTTTTACACACTAAATTTGAAAAACTAATTAAAGTTTATATTTAATTGCTCCTCACATGTGTAAAAATCTATGGAAAAATATAAAAATTCTAATAAAGTTAAATAAAGAGAAAAATGTCTACTAGTGATTAAGCCTAATCTGACTGTAATTTTATTTCTTGTGTGAATGCAATCTGCTGCCACATGATTAGATTACATTTTGCACATTGAATTAAAGACGAGAACTGAACAAAAAGGTGTATTGCCAATCCATAAAAACTCAAAATATGCCACGAATATATTGTATATGTAATGTAAAACATTAAGTGATTATTTCATTGGTAAATTTTTGTTAACCATGGAATTTACACATATTCAAGAATAAAAATAAATTTATTATCATGTCGATAAGATAACAAGTTAAGAGAATAATCACCAAACTTTATTGTTATATAGATCAAGTCTTACCTGTTCAGAACACGGAGGAACAGCCGGGAATACATCCCTTTCCCTGGACCACCGGAGCTAAAGGAATTTCCACCTCCCATTAGCATATTCAGAACACTCATAGTAATGAACTTTGGATTTTTGAAACTAACTCCTTCAAATCCAATCATTACATGAGCCAAGACTGGCAACTCCGTATGCCCTATAGGCAATTCACATTTGTCCTGAAGCAAATGGAAATAATATAAAAACTATTCTATTAATATGCAAAGGAACCAAAGACATTTTGAATTTACTATTGAGCTAGATTTGTCACTAAAATATTTATTTTCTGGTACTAATGGCATGAGACACTAACTATACATACCAATCCTATAGTAACATCAATGAAACACTATATATACCACAATAACAATAAAATTATTGTATTTTATCCAAATTGATGTTGTTTATTATTATGACAAACTGTAAATTTAATCAGAATCAGGGAAATTACATTCTACAAGAACTCAGAAATAGACTAACTGGAAGCCGTTACAATGTAATGTATTAGTATAATTTACAGAAAAAAAAAATAATTTTGTACATTATTTACTCTACATTGCTGTTTATTCAAGAGGGTAAAAGCTAATTATTTCACAATTCTATCTTGAATTTGCTTACCATTTCAAATCCTCCTACATAACCAACTTTTTTCTCAAAGTCTGATGGTTTGTATTTAGGTTCATCCAGAACCAAATCAGTCTGAACCTGCCATATGGGTTTTCTGTCCTCAAAGTAGGTCTTTGCCAAACTTTCCAGTTCATTATGATTAACACCAATACCAGCCAATACCATTCTTGATGGTGAATAGTAGTTTGCCAAGAATGTGAAAAGAAGATTCCTAGTAATCTTTGGCAAGTTCTCCTTTGGGCTGAGTAATGGTAATCCATATGACTCATTATAAAAAGCAGCCTGTAAAATGAGAAAAAGTATAAAATACAAATTGACAGACTTGTTTCTTTACCTCACTTTTCCAACTTTTTGAATACTCTTGTCAAATATAAAAAACTAACTTGTGTTAGTATTCATTGTAGAGAAGTAAATGTTTACTGGGTACATTCAAATAATTATTGAATAAATTGATAGTTTTTTTAATATATTTTTTCAAGCTTTGACAATAATAAGAAATAAAATGTATCTAGATCTGTATACCACAATTCCAATTCACTAATTAGTAAATAATCATGGCTTAATGCCAGTCACATTTTTTAACTCATGTATGGATAGTAATAATATTAATAAACACTAAATGAAGAGATCTTTGCCCATATATGTATTTAGTGTGCTACAGAATCTGTTCCAATAGAATGTACTATTAAAATGCGCAATGTTTTAAGGCAATATGTAAGGCTGCTACATATAAACCATGAATAATAATAAATGCAAAAGGAGGGTGAATCTAGAGTAATACAGAAAACCCACAATTTTAAAGAAACCTTTAAAAAGAAAGACACCAAGTAGCCAAACAGGATAACAATAGTTTAGATAAAACACACTACCATCTCTAATTCCGGAACCAGACAAGACCAAACATGCAAACACCAGATCCCAACCGGCAGCATGCTCCAACGTGCGTGTGAACCACAACACCAACATCTCTCTCACACGAGACAAGGTAAATGCTGTGCCCATATAGACCTGCAAGTGGAATGATTGTGTGCAGGGCACTAAATAAAATGGCAGAAGGAGAGATGCTATTGTGCCTAGGTGTCAACACATCAGTTTTTTGTCTTTGTTAGTTTTAAAAACCAGAAACCATTTTTATTGTAACTGCTAAATATGAGGCAGTTTGAAGTTAGTGTATACAATTGAATATTATTTTGTACCAAAACAATTTAATAGGCTAAAAATATTTTAAAGAGAAAGGTAATTCATTAAGTAAAACTAGTATTAAATAATAGTTTCACTATCATTTTAAAGACAAGCCTGTAGACACCATATACCTTTGGCAATGAATCAGGATTCTTAATACTTTAGTAGGTGAATTCAAAACCATTTAAGAACCATAGAAACCAGTTAAAATTCAATCAAGTCCATATTTCTTTACATCCTGTACTTAGGTCATGTAAGATGAACATTTATAGTTCATAAAAAATTTCTAGCGAAACAAGATAAAATAGACAGTAAAAAATTAGTACTGGCCTTATGGAGGAGTTCATTCATCTGCATTGTTTGATCAGGTTTTAAAGACATGGAGTAACTATCAAATATTATATCTTCAGCTGCCTTTGATATCTGGAAAAATAATCATAAATAATATTCTGATCAATATAATAATTAAATACACAAACAATAAAGACATCTTCATCTAGCAGCAGATGAAATTAACCTGCTAATTTTTGTAAACTTCTCTAGTAAGCAAACATTGTGGAAGCCACCTGGTAAATATTTATTTTTTTCCCATTCCAATCATATATACAAACACATCAGATAACAGTTATTTCCTACTTTTTATGGACATGTGAAGAATTAATACTTCTGAAAACTTTTGTAAACTACCATAAATTTTGACGTACAATTGGAATATCACTTTAAGGAATGGAGTTATGACAGTCAGTTGGATAGTTCATGATGAAGCAGTGTTATTCATATATTTTTATGCATCATTGTGCAAACATTTTAAATACTTTTAATACACGATTTTATTCCTTGAAAATATAATTACTTTGAACATTTAATTTATCATTCACAGTAACGACAAGCTCATGGATGTGAAATCCAAATTTATTTTCCTAATATATCATAAAATTTAAATACCTAGGAGTAAATTTTTACAGTACTGCAACAAAAGTGGCATTAATCTTGAATATAAAATGTAGTTTTAAAAGTAAGCATAGCTTACCTCATCAGCAGTCAAATTAGGCCTTAAAACAGTCTCACCCAATATCTTTATTACAACAGGCAAAGCTTCTCTCTTAGCAGATATAGCATATATTATGAAATCACTGAAAGAAAACATATTATAAAATAAAGTAACAGTTTATGTATAACAAAATGAAACAATAACATATTTAATAATAATAATATAAAATAGCCAAATGACAGACAAAAATAAAGTGATGATATAAATACCACACAACGTTTCTGGAAACTGTTCCTTTTGTTACACAATTAAACAAAACAACAGCCAGGAGTAACACAACTGCATCATGCAATTGACATGACAAACTCAAAAGCAAAGCAAAATGCAACAATGGGAAAGCAGAAGCATTAGTGTAACAATAAGGGATGGCTATTTTATCTCATTATTGTTATATATTAAAACAGACATTATACTTT
Source organism: Zhengitettix transpicula (assembly GCA_037074705.1). Lineage (NCBI taxonomy): Eukaryota > Metazoa > Arthropoda > Insecta > Orthoptera > Tetrigidae > Zhengitettix > Zhengitettix transpicula. The sequence goes on along the minus strand of CM073595.1, from coordinate 57,289,102 downwards.
CATGAAAGCATATTTACCGATCAAATTGGGTATCAAAAATTCCCCCATACTGTTCTAATTCCAGCATTATTTTATCAGTGTCTTCATATGTTGAATTGCTCTAAAAAATTAAACATAATGCATAGTAAGAGAAACTTAAAACGATATTTCAAAAAATCAAAAGTATGATGAAATTAACTCAGTTTAGAACTTGTATATATCCACAATTTCCTTTAAAGTTTAATATTACTATTGCTTTTGTTTGAAGTGATTCATATTTGCATATACATAAACAGTACTTTGGGCCAATTGTTCAATTTTTGTAGTTAGCTATAAAGTACTGAAGAATGGTTCCTATTGTGATACCCTACATTGAAATAGTAAAAAATATATTTTTTGTCACTGAAAATTATAACTATGTCCCAAAATGTAATGCACAAGCTATACACAATTTTTAGCAGGCAACAGTTCAGAACATCTCACAATTTCAGTGGTCAGCTTACTATTGGTTTCAAAAAGTGTCTCAAGGTGATTACCTAACTTATATTTTTAGGAGGGTGTTTATGACTTAAGGGCTGTACTGTAGAAAAATATAGAGCAAATAAAGAAAGGAGTTTATTTGTTTAAAGCCTGGTAGATAAAAATTAATAATTCATTGTCCATACCTTTTCCAATACTCGGCACCAGCGAAAAATCGGTTAAACAATATCCATCAATACCTAAAAAATAGGTTCTTTTTAATTGAAATGTAGGACTTTCTTCTCATGTGATTTTCTAGTCATGTTAATTCCAACCTTAACATTTTTGTTCATTTTCCTCCTCCCATTTACCATTCCGTATTTACTTTATCTCTGCCGAATTGTACAGTTTGATATTTTGTTTCTATCTATGATTGAAAACCTGAGTCAGAGTTATACATATATCAGCTCTCAAGAAAAAAAGATTATACTTCCGCTGCCAAGTACATTTTGGATGACAGGATTGAACAGTCTGTGTGTGCAACTTCTTTGAATTCGATAATTTCTAACTGCATCTCTTCAACTCCTATTAGTTGTGACCAAATCCTTTCTTAATAAATTCAATTTGTAGTAAAAAATTTTCCTTTGTATTTCTTGAAGGGTCGTTCCCAGATCATTGCTAGTTTGTATTTTGTTCATTATTTGCTCTACTTTAATTGTCTCCAATCTTAGATTACAACTTTTATCATCAGATGGAAACTCAAGAAAAGTTTCTACTTTCTTCACTCCAAAAATTCTTAACATCAACACATATTCAATGGATATTAACTTCATTTACACACAGATTGTCAATTTTGTATTATTAATACCATTGTTACAATGTGATACAAAGGCAATTAAAAAATATGCAATGAGTATGACCATATTATACTAATCCAATACAAGATAAATAGATATGCTCACCTTAAATGATAACTTATCTAGCATATTGGTAATGCCTGGGATATAGGGATTGCCAGTATACTTAGAACCAGCATCTATAACCACTGAAAAAATTATATTTAATCAGTAAATATGAATTTTTGCAATGTAGAGTTTAACATCAACTAATTCTTTAAATACATGAAATCAGAAGACAAAATTAAAGACATTTATCAACTGAAGTTCCTCAAAATAATTTCTTAATATCTGCATAATTAATTATACAGCCCTGATAACATCTTATTTTTTATATAATTGATGCAGATGTCTTTGTTACACTGAAACTCTTAATTTAATGGAACAAAGCTATTACCGTTTATGTTTCACATTAAATTTTATTTAAGTTAATAAAATTATTTCTTAAATTACATTTAATAAAATGGGAATTACAAACCTCCAACTGTACAAAAACTACCAAAATATGGTAAAGATGTTACATGAAGGCCGTTATCAAGTTTTGTAATCATTAATGATGATTCAATCTCTTCCGGTGTTGCATATACAGCTTTTGGAAGACCTGGAAGTGGTTCAGTCAGTGGGGGTTGGAATTGGCTCCGGGTATCAAAGTAATTGCCAGGATCTTTAGCATTGAAGGAACTTGAAGTAGACACATGTTTCAACCTGAAAATTTTTTTTAGAATACTCAAATAAGCACAAAAAAGGATAGCAACATATTTATCACATTCCTATATCGATAAAACTAAAGTATAAATAAACCTTCATAACATTTACATTAAAAACATATTTGGTTCATTTTTATATTGCCAGTCGGTCCTAAATTTTAAGAGTAAACCACTCTCGGACAGGTAACACACACAAAATTGGTATAATGCAGCATGAAGTAAATGAAGAGCAATTCGAAAAATAAGTAGTTTTCAAGCAAGAAAATGTGTCAAATTATTTTCAATGGTACATACAGTAAATTATCTTGCAATAACTGAATCCATCAATGATAAATTAAACAATTGACCTTTGAACTGTAAATCACAGTAGCTCATCCAATTTAAAAAGCAATTGCTCATGAACGGACCCAATAGACCAAATTAGAAATTATTAAAGCTAGATATGATTTACAATGATATAATAAAAGTTGTCAGTAGGTCTCCAGGAGCAAGTCAACTCTTCATTGTTTAAAAAATGTAGGTATTAAAGCTGATGTGAAGAAAATCACAAAAAATTTAAAAACAATTCATTTTGATTACAAAACTTTCTGATGTCATCAGTCAATCATCATGGAATCAATTAAAATAAACGTGTTTCACAAATAAATCTGGATGTATACAGTTAGTTACTACTGCACACAATGTTAGTTGGACAGTTTCATCCCAATTTTGCCTATATTTCATGCGTGATAGATTTATGCTGAAAATAAAAATATAGGAAGGCAGAAATAAATGATTAGATATCTTCCCAGAGTGCAATTAATGGCGTAATTATAATGATAAACAAAGGTTGAGAGTCCTACACGTATTAAATTTGAAGTTAAATACATGGTAGAGAAAAGTACACAATTTGTGAATAACTAAAATACGATTAACTATCGATGTTTATGACCTTACCAGTTCTTAAAAAAATCCTTAGAAATAAGCTTGGTTAAAAGACTGGCGCGCGTCATTAAAAATATATATAAACTATTCGTTTAGGTTATCACAACAAGAGCACGGCGATTCCAAATGAGTAATAAAATTTCATCTTCGATATATATCGATATATCTAAAATTGCTTATAATCATTCATTTCGATTGTTAGTAATCATATATTTTGGTATGAAGACGGATAATTAACTGAAATTTGTAAACATCTGGAACGAATCATGTTGTGTAATTAATAAAAATCACTTCAAAAATTTAATTGTAGTCACCATTAATATACTTAATTATAGTTGAATACAAGCGAAAAATGTTTTATAATATTGATTATGTTGTGGGATGAAGCAAATTGTTAAGTAACGCGTAATTCTATAGATAAAAACATGATTAATTTTGCGTTAATTAACTTATATACTTTTACATTCCTGAAACTTTACCATATTTTGAGAAAAATAGCTTGAACTATATAGGGTGGAATGTCAATAAAACTTTATTTCTTTAAGAATAATATTGCTAATAATTACCAGCTTGTATGGAAATACAAAGATTTTAATTTTAGTAGTTTGTTTGAAAGATCTTTTTTCGAAACTAAGAGTACAGCATTTTTATTTGTTGTATTGAAGATCTTTGAAAATTGTACTTACCTTTGTTATTGTTGACGGAAGTTGTTATTAAATTGTTATTGTTATATAGTGCTGAAATTTAAAATCGGAAAATGCCCGACCATTAGTTGTTCCACTGAAGAGAGCAGAAACCGCCAAAGGCAGTTATACGTGTTTTGTACTTATAAAATTAAATAAGAAAACTCAAATTTTACTCTAACAATGTCTAAAGGCGCGTGGAAAGTGGATGATAATGAACATGGTAACCGAACCGGCATATTGATAATTTTGACAGATGAGAATTCATGTTGACATGTAAATAATGGTTTATTTCCTTGTAGCTGTCTATATTGATATCGAAGACGAATCAGCTGATTCAATGGACCCAAACATTGAGTATAGTAATTGGAATAATTTACCGGATTTAATACTCGAAAAAGTATTTTCGTATTTGTCTATAAGGGAACGGTATTATGCTTCAATGGTGTGTCGTGCTTGGTATAGAGCTTTTCATCTTCCCTATGTTTGGTCAACATTTGTATTGGAAGATACAACTCTAACTAGAAGGAAATTTAATTACTATTATGGGTGGCAGGTAAAGTGTTTTGACAAATACCAGTTGAAGTTTTTACTGTAGATTCCCTTCGAGTACCCCTGTGTTTTTGTTAATATACCGCAATGTGACTGATTAATGAAACTATTAAAGTTCACTACTTTGTATACAGTATTTCCCTTTGGTTGAAGTTTTGTTGTATTTGATAAATATATAATGAGAAATATTTTAGAAGGATTATAAAACTAAAGTTTTATATTTTACTTTTATTTTTTACAATTTTGCAAATGTTATGCTGTTTAATACCTCAGGAACTATGAAGTAATTTAACTAGCAGATGTTGCTGGCCAACTACTCTTCACAATGAGTTTTATGTGGTTTGAAGATGCTTATGGAATTAAATAAATTCTCCTGTTTAGAGGATTCTATAATAGACAATACATGCTATATTAGTGGTTTTTGTTGGCTTAAGTATCAGAAACCATTTTTTAAAAAATTAAATATATAAAAAATGAATCTTAATTATATGTATGTAGAGGTTAATATATAAATTTCATTACTACATGTTGTTTCCTTTGTTCTCCATTTATATATGTTTTGAGCATTATAATTTTTATATTTTTTAATTATTTTCTTATTTAATTAAATGTATTATCTTTCATTAAATATAATGAATAGCTAATTAAATGAGGAATATAAAAAAATATTATTAGAAATTATATAATGTTAAATGAAACCCAATTCACATTAGTCATGTGGTGTTGAGCTGGTTTGGTTTGTTAACATACTTGCTGAAATTTTGTGTGTGATATGGGGTATTCTTAATGCTTGGCTAAGATAACTTATTCCTGTGAAGACTACCTCAGCCAATGATCCATGTATGTAAAAAAATTCAATTTCAGATAATATAACCAAGGTTAGGTAAATGTGTAATACTGTGTCTCTATTTTGTAAGATTGTTTAAATAAATAATTACAGATAATGAACCAAGAGAATTAAATAGTAATTAGTTATTTCAGAAAGCCTGTTGTTTGTGTACATTTCATTTAGTGAAATTTAAATCATCATTAGTGAACTAAATGTTGGATTACTTTCTAACAAAAGTTATCAGATGGCTACACGTAAAAGATACATCAGAAACTATTTTGTTGGAACTGTTCTATTGTTTGAATCCTATAAAATTATGATATTCTCATTGATTATGTGTATTTACTATGAACACAAAGTATTTACAGACAAATTCGTGGTAAAAATGTGACCCTGAAATCAATGAAAATAATGTATTCATAGTACTATAATGTTTAAACATTGTCCTAGATAAAAAAAACCTGCCTTTTAATTCTACTTATTTCTATTAAAAATAACATTTAACTTTTTCAGCATGTATTGGACCATTTAAGGACTCAGATGTGTTTGACAAGAGTTGGCACAAATTTTAAACGTTTGGTATTTGAACCTATGATGAATTTCTACAATCTCTATGAATTTATGAATATGGTGTCATTCTTTGCTGAGCGCCAAAGTGTCACAGGTGTTGCTATAGGACCAAATATTAGATCCCTGCGCTATACATTTCCATGTAATATGGCTGTGCGTGATGAAGCTGAAGCTGCTAGAACATATGGAACTGGAGGTATACTTCTTGACTGTGATATTTATCACATTGTTACTTATATTATGTCAATTAGTATTATTTAGAAACGTGAAAAGTAGTCTTAATTTTAAATTTTATTCATGAGTATAAATATCCAATGAAGCATGAATTTTTTGAGCAAGTAAGTCTATTAAATGATCACTTTTTTATCTGAATTGGCTATCTTTTGTATTCATTAAATAAAATTTATTTGGAAAGAGTTTTGGATTAATATTATAGTTTTCTTGTCAAAATAATTGGTATGTAAAGGAAAGAGAGAAAGACTTCACATCTTCCTGCAGAAGGAGGCTAACGCCTTAAAATTTTTAAAGAACTTCCTCCTGTCCTAAATAGTGGTGCTGAATTATAAATCCACCCACTTTTTCTCTCGTTTCTTTCCATACCAATTATTTTGACAGCATATTTGTGCCCAACTAACATCAGTTCAGACTTAACTTTCCTGAAGAAAGGGGCTCCGGCTGTTGAAAATTCGATATGTTATTTTTGCCCAGCCTGGATGGACCAACTGTTGATATATAGTATGTTATCTACCCTATCTCCTGTTTTCTATCCTATTGACAGTATGGCTGGTGCACAGAATGGTGTAACACTCTTTGAAGAAGGAGGCTGAGAGCCTCCGAAAATTTGAAGAACAACCTTCAGTTCCTTATGGCGACACCGCACTTCACTTTCAGGTAAACCACAACCTATCTCCCTTTCCTTTCCATACCAATATTGCAATTATTTTTGACAATATATATATATCTGAAGTAAGGAAATGTGACAAGCTTACCTGATTGTCATTGTATTTTATGGTTTTCACTTACAAATTTTTAGTTGGATTCAAGGTACTCATTCACTTAGGTTTTTGTTACATCATTTAAAGTACTTTCAACACTAACCACACGTTGTTTTTATAGGCAAACTCTTGGAAGCTTTAAAACGTCTTATGGGTAACTTAAGTTCATTACGCTACTTGGAACTGATCGATCTGATGCTAGAGCCTTGTGAAGCTCAGCATTTACTAGATGAAGTATGTCAATTGTGCTGTTTAACATTGAAAAGAATTGTTGTTATAAATACTACAAAGGTGCAGTATGAATTATTGCATGTAGGAGTTTTCCTCAACCTTCAGGTAAATGCAGATAATTTTCTATACATTGTTAATTTCACTTATTTTTAAGGAACCTATGCATTATTTAAGGTACCGGTTTCTAAGTTTCTTTACGCACTTTATATTTCTGGTTTCTTTGATTTTGTTTTTATTTATACTGTCAGTATTTTTATACTGCCTACAATTATATATCATAAATATAAGTCAAGCTTGTTGGCATCGTTTGGTTTTGTACATTTTGAAGATTTTTAAGTTATTATGGAAAGTAAACTAGCTCAACATTACAAATTAACTGATGAGAATATTTTTATTGAATCATTAGCTTTACATAACTTAAGACTGGCATAACTTTTATTATTATTAATAGAAGATGACGTCAGAACTTGTGGTCATCGAAATGTCGCAGTTTAATCGCTGTGTGACCCATGTGGAAACCGAGGACTATTTCTTCTGCACCTACACCGGGAAACCCTTTGATCTTTAATAAATTTATGTTTGGAACTTGATCAAAATTGTGATTACTTCAGATATGTCTAATGAGCTGGCATCTGACTAGAGTAAATTTGGGTATACAGAATAGGTTACTTTTGTATTAGTGTATCGAATATTTTAGTTTTTTGTTCAAATGTTGTTTTAGGTATTATTTATTAGCCCACAAAATCTGGGAGATAGTTTGGTTGAACTTCTTGGAGAAACAAAGCTGCAGCATCTGCACATCATTCAAAACAGATTCACACCAGGGGATGTTCTCATAATGCCTGCTTCACCTCGAGCTTGGCGACAATGTCGCCGTTCAAATCCGCAACTTGCTGTACATTTTGAAATGGATGGCGTTAGAGAGAGAGATATTCTCTGGCAGGAATGTGCTCCTGTTCGGTCAATTGTCTATGACTCTGCTTTTGCTAAGGTATGAATACATTTATGTTTTTATGGTATACTTTCTCAAATGTAAAAAAAAAAAATACAAAATGATTTCTTTTACAGATCACCTCAGAATCAGTTCTGAACATAGTGGACTTGTATAGTTCTAGCCTGTGGGTCTATGGACATAAAGGTCTACCAAGATTTCACCGTCCAAAGTCATTTCATGAGCGAGTAGATTCTCTTGTGCTGCTTTTGTGCCGGCAGTGTCCATATTTACACACACTGGTATTATTAATGCCTGACTGAGTGTTGATTTGTGTGTCATAACAGCTTGGTTTGGCAGTGCATGATAGGAAGAATCCATTGGCTTTAAATGGAAAGATTTTTTTTTAAATTGATTTATGGTCGTGTCAACCTGTTGGTTATTGGCGACCCTCTAAAAGTATTTACATAATTAAGTTGCAGCAGGTTAGAAAATTTCCAATTGTGAACAACGTTTCAAATAGCGGATGACAGTTTTGTGTCGGAGACGAACTCCAGGAGGAAAGATTTAATGTCTTGATGGTTAAGATTGAGAATGTTTTACATTAAATTTTACATGAATGTCAACTAATGTGATGAAATGAAGTTGGCAAAAGATTTATTTGCAGATGATTACAAAGTTGAATTTACTAGCCAAGTTTTCATTCAATTTGTTAACATACTTGATTTTGGAATAACCTGAACTGTTTTTTGTTTCCTAACAAACACCAGTAATCTTGATTGAATTAGAACCTTAGAGATTGGAAGAAGAAGGTGAATTTTCATTAGAGCCTAGCATTGCCTTATGTTGCATACTGTCTACTGCAAATTCTAAGAGTGCCGGTGAATCAGTTTGTGACAGAGAGAGTTTTTTCTTATTTACCACTGCTTAAACTGTTATATATTTTTTCGCTTGAATTTATAGGAGAATTATTTCACTACAAGTAACACCACCGGGGGAAAGGACAATTCTGTATAATATAATATCTGCTGTAATATGGATGGGGTAAATATTTTTATCCTCTGAGTAATTCAGACTTTTTTAAGATGGTCAACCCAGTAGAAAATTTTGATCAAGATAATGACAATAATAAACTTTTAAGACCTTTTTTCATATTTCACACTCAATGGATATTTATTTAAAATAATACATGTTATTAATATATTCTTATGACATGAAATGTGTGCAACCTATCTACTTTAAAAGCAGAAATATGTGTATACCAAGAGTGCAACCGGAACAAAACCTCCGTTTCATAAATTGAAGGAAATTCTGAAATATTAAGATATAGTGGTCACATAACAGTTAGGTTTTGAATTAAACCCTTAATCCTTCCCCCACAGAAGAAATTTAATTAAAATATGCTGCTTATGCAGCAAATAGAAATTAAAATTCCAAAGTATAAAACAAGCGTTGTTGACTTAGTCACGTTTTGTTCTAGATAATCAACTGAAGGAATACAAAATGCAGACTGTTCATTCTTTTAATTGATTTGATTTATTGCTAAATAAAAGTTATAAATTCACAAAAATAATTTTTTCTTATACAAATTGTGATGGCACTGAAAACTGATACGACTATTTTTATATAATAAAATAAAAGTAGGCTTGAAAATAGTTAATGAAAAAAATCATCATGTAAAATGGATCGTTGTCTCATAAATGCTATGAACATATCAGTACAAGAAATATTCTAAGATACGTCAAATTTTTCACTGACACTTCACAATTCCTAAAAAAGCCAATAAATTCACATCAGGTTTTGATGTGTCCACGGTAAAAAGTGATCAAAAGAAGACGGGCAAGCCGCTTGTTAGCAAGGTGCATAAAGCATAATTTTATATTTAAGAGATAATTATAATGTGTTATGAGAATGCAACACTTGCATATGTATAGTAATTAAAATATTTTAAATCTGATCTTTGAGAAGTAAAATCATCAGGTTAATATTAATGTTTTATAATTAATTTTCATAGTATCACTTATCTATCTGTTATTTCAGTAGGGAAAAAGTCTTGATTTCACATTTTTGAGTTATATAGCTTTATACAAGTCAGATTTATGCTAATCAGAGGTGTTTGTAATTTTCGGTGGTGGTTTTGTATTTCTGTTATTCTTTCCTCAAATACTGCAGTGCATGTAAATGTATACTCCATGAAATAAGCTATGTCCCTTATCCTTAATCTGTTTAATCAACTGATCGGTAATGTGAATAATAGTATATAAATCTTCAAGACAATGTGACCATTTTTATAGTTTTGAGAAGAAAATGATTAATGATGAAAAATAATAATAAACATATCACATTTAGATTTCATTCCAATATGAAAGCATTCTTGTGACTGAATGCTTTACAGACACTTCACAAAAGGGCAAATTTGTTAGTTCTGTATTATGATAAGGCACCCTTTGGATTTAAATTATAGCCACTGAAAATTGTTACTGCCAGGTAATTATTCTTTTACAATATTGATCAGTTTATATCTCTGATAAATGATGGCCTGTACAATACTTGAGAATACATTGAAAATTTTTACATTATTTGGAGAATTAATTTCTCAATATTAAATTATTTTCTTAGTGTGGACATATTTTCATAAAAACATATTTCTATTTGTGACATGTCACTAAACCTCTTCATACAGTCTTTTTATTCTGGAAAAAACAGGTACATATTATTTTTAAATGTCATTGTTTAAAGAAAAACTATTATTTTATTTAAATCTGTATATATTTTTAATGTTTTAACAGCATAGCTTTAAAGAATGACAATGATTTAATTAAAATTCTAATATATGTTTTTAGTGTTGACATAATGAGGACAAGATCAAGTATACAGGTGTGTATCAATTTAAAAGATTTTCGTGGTATTGAATTTGTGTTAATATTGTAAATGTTTTTAAAATGCTTTAATATTACTGATGATCATGGAACCATTAGTTCTGAAAGCTCCTAATAGATCATGATTTTTGCTGGAATAAGAAGACTGTAATAAGAGGTTTAGTCTTATATCATACAATTTTTCCACATCTGTATACATATTTCTATTCTTAAATTATGTGTGAACATAAAATCATTTTTCCCTTCAGTGTTTCAAAATAAATATTCCAATACTGTTCACAGATGATACGAGAAAGGATTTCTACGGCAACTGTTTTGCTCTTGGCTCACACTGCGAAGAACTTGAAATATTTATTTGTTCGTCGTAATGCGGTGATTCTTCGAAGCGATTGGCCACAGAGTCCAGATTGGACCCTGGAGTTCTATCAGTGGTTACGAACAACTTCTAAATCTTACAATGCTACAGAAAGAGAAGTTTCACAGATACTTGGATATTCGTGGTATCTTTTATCTGACAAACAATTTAAGTTAATGAGTATTAACTTACATTATGTCCCATTTTAAATCTTTTTAACATAATGATTGCCCTGGTGAAGTTCCTCTGAATATTAAGGTTAATAAAACCATCTAAATACTAATTTTGCAATGAAAAATGAATATATATTTATGAAGAACCTCACTTGATTGATACATTATTTTAACAAAATATGTGAGAATGTATTGATTATTAAAACTCAACGAACTTAGTTTCTTTCATTGCATGTAAAATAATTTTTATTTCATATTTTAGTTATGTATGTTACGTTTAAAGTAATTTTATTACTTAAGTAATTATAACAAAACCAAAGATACAAAAAATAATAATTGAAATTGATTTGCAATTGTTCAGATTTTGTATATAAACTGCAACAGTTAAATTTACTTTAACGTTAATTAATTTTGTAAGACATTTTTAATTTATTAAATTGGCCCATTTAAACAAACATTGAATAATAAATATTTATAACTTCAACTCTTTGTATCTTGTACTGTTTATCTCTCCAGTTGTGTGCTCGTACTATCATGTGACACTATCATCTGACTCCAAGTGTCAGAAATGTGGTACCTACATTGTCTGTTTTAATAAGGCAATTTAATATTATTAAGAACTAGCTGAGTGCCCGGCGTTGCTCGAGATGTCATTTATCCATAACCCCCCGATTTTTTTCGTTATTTTTATGTAACGCAACTCGACCTCTATCCCTAAATGTGTTATCGGCCAGTTTGCATTGTTTGAAATTCACTAAATTAAATTAATAATGTGGTACTTAATTTTCGAAATTAAATAATTAATTTTTATTTAAATTAAAAACTATTTGTTTAATTTTATTTATTTTTCTGCAAATCAATTTTTTCAAGCGGAATGATTTTGGCATTCCCATATTCATCTTCTTTGTATTCCTTAATTATTTTTTTTAAATCAATAATTACTGTACCTACAATAATTACAAATGTAAAATTATAGTCAATGATTTTTAAATCCGTTCCAGTAGATATCTAATGCAATTTTCGCCCAGTTCCCAATATTCACGTGCATTTCTTGTTCTCATTTTAAAGATATGCATCTTAAATAAAAACATTGATAAATTTAACTTCCTAAATAACGCATAGACTCTCACAACGGAAATAATTTTAATAAGAAAGACAGCTTTTCCAGTGTAAATTGTTAATTAATTTTTTCATGGTTACGCACCAGGTTCAGATTTCTCGATGCTGACGTTTCTGCTGGTCATTCTCTACCGCTGTCTTCAGCCTGTGTGGCGCTGCGTGACATGTGCGAGGTATATATAGTGTCAGACATGCTGTGACATGATTGGCTATTGAGGATCGCCTGACATTTACTACACGACATGGAAAAACGTGTCCTTGACTCTGTGGTCAGGCGATCCTTAGCAGCCAATCAGGTCGCAGCATGTCCAACACTATATATACCTCGCACACGTCACGGAGCGCCACACAGTCTGAAGACAGCAACAGAAATGTCAACGTCGAGAAATCTGAACATGGTGCGTAACCGTGAAAAATTTATTAAACATTAGTAGACGATATTATAATATGTCACATAATGTATCAATATTTAAATTCGAGATTAATTACACTGTGACCAAGAAGATAAATTTAACGATCATCAACATGAAAATAAAATCAGACTGAACAAACGTTGAAAACATCAAAACAAACCTTTCTTCCACTCAGTCAGCCTGAAGATGTTACAAATATGTACAGAAAGGTTTTTGTGTTGTTAATTAAAGTATTTATGATTATGAATTATTTTAAATTATCAAAATCATCTGTTATTGGCCGTTAAGGATATTCATTGTTAAAAACAGACGTGAAAATAAAATATTTGAGTATAAAGAGCTGACAATTTGCAGAAAAACAAAATAAATTATTCCATTTAAAATAAATAAGAATATTTATACAGATAAAAACATCATAGTTACACTGGTTTTCAAAAATATATATGTCTGGTTCGACAGCTTAATTTTTTTAAATATAAAAATGTTAATCGTAAATGGGTTATTGTTTCCTAAACCCTGTAACTTCTATTACAATTTTGCTTCTAAGCTAAACTGGTTTTCCTCTTGATTAATTTATATATTAATTTGGTTTTAAAATGAAAAAAATTTACGTCTGATTGACGTAATAATTAATAAGATTAAATGAATAATGATTAAATTTTCTCCATGGGTGTAGATTTGTATGCGGAACAAATCAACACACATTTTTATTTATAAGATTATAATTCACACAGTTTAGCATTTCATTTGTTGATGAATTTAAACCAATTTGATACTAAAAATATGTCAAACTTTAATGTTGCAGCACTGCCACATATCGGAAATTCTTGCAATTATACATATGTTTAAATCATGAAATTTAGAATACATAAAATGTTCAAATCATTTTGCAAAATGTGTTAATGGAAATTAGGTAGGACAGACAAGAAGTATCACCATTATATATACTTGAAGACAGTAAGCATTTATACATACAAACACACAAGAAGATAAAGGTTTTATTTACAGAAAAAGTACACGGGGTGTAACGACAAGTTTCAGGAGTTCAACAAAGACTGAGGGCACAACAGAATTATTTTGTTCGTCACCTAAATCTGTTGAAATACAAACCAGCATGATTACAGAAGAATTTTAATTATATACCACATATATAGTATATACTGCAATTAAGGCATATATAGTATATACTACTACATATATAGTAGCTCATTGTATACTGTATGAAATGTATATAAGGACAAAGGGTAAATGACACCCTCAAAATTTATAAATATTTCAGCGAATACAGATAAAAAAATACAGGTTAACTTTTAAATAACATTTATTCATAGAATGATTATCAAGAAAGTATAGATACAACAAATTGTTACAAATATAGACATTATATACTATTCAGCAGTCTTCAACTTTGGTCAGACACTAGCCCCAATATTGTATCACGAATCTTGTACATTGGTTATCACATTCAAACATTTAACATAAGCAATGAGTTGAATCAAGTGTCAGACTAGTGTTTTTACAAGAAATTTTGATATGAACCTGTTAATAGTCGCAAATGAATGGTAACATAACTGGAAAGACAAAAAACTGGACAATGCATGGGCACACAAACATAGCTTATCTAGTCCAGTTTTTCTGAAAAAGAAATGTGAATAACTTTCAAAAATAGTGAAAAGAATGTGCAGATTTCATTGATGTAAACAATATCCTACACTTGTCGTGTACCAGTCAATATTTCCGATGCTGATGACTAGAATTTGTGTAACAGAATAATAATCCGCAGAACAATGACTTCATGGTCACATGTGGATATGTCCTATGTTAAAAAGTATCCTTAATTTTACATTCAGCAGTGGGTTGAACTGGTACATTTATTTATAGTAAATAATATTAATCATTTATAATTAAATGAATGAAATTGTTTTATATAGTGCTCAAAAGTGATGAGGACAGTATATTTCCATTTGTAATACTAATAAGTTTTGTAAGTAAAACATACCTCACATTCAACAAGTACAACAAAACTAGATGCTTATTTAAAACATTGTATGTAATGGAAACATATTTGGTGGAATGTGTAATGCACAAACACTTATTCACCTAGTTACCTATGGGTCAAATTCTGCTACATTAAAGTATACATTAAATATCTAAAAACTACTCCAACATTGTCACTGTCATTCAAAATAAAGAGAGCCAACATAAATTAATGCAATTACATTAGAAAAATTATTTTACTTCATTAATTTAAAATTGAAAAACTAAAGTTAATTTTATGATGAGGAAATACACACTTTCATGCCATAAAATGTAATACAAAAATAGGTTCACTATTGACAGAATCAATGAGGAAAGTTGCCCAGAAATTACAAAATTTAATTTGAGTGGTTGCATTATAAATTCCATTAACATTAAATGCAATAGTTAAAATGTAGGGAATTGTATATTTTAAAAAGAGTGAGATATAAAACATGATAACTCCACTGATATATATTATGTACAAAACTTGTACTTAGCTGCCTTCTAAATAAGATTGAAGTTTATATTTAATTAATGAACCTTTCGAGTAAACAAATAAATTATTGCCGAAAACTAAACATTCCATTTAAAGCTAATTCACATAAATGATACAATTGTGAAAGATCAACTATAGTTGGAACAAATCATAATTACTATTTACCAAGACAGATTACAGAATTAATTTGTCATGATCATATCTATTAAATTAAATATATTTGTCTCTGATATTTGTACAACTAGTATTAATTAAAAATAAACAAGAAAAACTGTCAATTATATCTTGACATAACAGCACCACTTTAAAATGTGGCAAGAAAAATCATTAATCATTGAAACTGGAAATAAAAACATTTTTATCGGTTGCAATGTAACTACTTCAATTATTTTTATAAGATCTTGATTATAATGCCTGGAACATATATTCTTACCATTATTTTTGGTAAGCATATCTAAACAACTTTATTAGAGTTAACTGGAACAATATTTGACAATATTTGTCAACATTTAAGGCACAAAATACAACATGGTCCCATGTTTTCTTACAATGGATGGATTTTTGAATTGAAAAGATTTAGGCTGGTGATCTACATTATTGCCATCAAGATAGTTAGAACCAAAGTATACCTAGAAATTTAATATCTATAGCAGTAAATTATTAGTCTAGTATACAAATAAAAATGTAAAAAAAATTATGTATAATTATTTAAAGTTACATATTATACATCATAAAAACCAAACTTTAATAGGCACACATCAATGTATAATACTTTGTCAAAGTTACTTGCTAGAGAAACCTTTCTAAATTATCAATAAATAAAAGTTCTGATAAACGGTTATGTGTGAAAAGGACGGAGTATGACTAAGTCTAAAACAGAGGAACCTGATACTGTACAATATTCACAAAGTAGAATTTTAAAATCTTGCTGGACGGAAACATACATTTTCAATTAAGAAATGATAAAAGTCCTTCTATAACGAAGCAATATTTTATGTGTCAGCAAATATAAGCTGGTACCGTACAAACGGTAGTATCAGATTAGTCTTTCTTCAGGTGGCGGTTTCATAACATTGTCCATTTCAACACGAGGATTACAATATTCCTGTTGACTGGGACTGTAGGTACCTCGTGTGGCTCTCTTTTTACGAGCCATCCTTACAAAAATAATTAGACCAACTAATCCTGCAATAAGAACTATGCCCACAACTGGTCCTACTATAACTGCAATCTCAGCAGCGGTGCTGCTGGAAGCTTCTTCCATCTGAAAGTTAAGAAGATATTTTGTTATACCTTAATTAATAACACTAGTAAATGAAGAATAAATGTATAATAATATTTGCCACATTAAGCAACAAAACTATTTCCTTTTTCCTGATTTTTTAAGGGTGACATATTACAACAGAAAAAGTTCTAACACCAATTCACAATACTTATAAACATTTGTGTATGTAAACTAAAAATAATTACCAATTGACAAATTACACCGGCAAAGCCAGGACGGCACACACATTTGTACTTTTCCTCACTGTCACATGTTGGTTCACATATTCCCCCATTTAAGCATGGTTTCTCCTGTAAAGCCAAAAAAGAAATAGCACAATTAAGGCATTGTTATAGCAATTTATGTTAAGTTAGTTATTTAACAATGTATTGTGTCAACTGTACCTTTGAGCAAGGATTTTCTTTATCACAGAATTTACCACAAAATTTATTATTGCACACACACTGATAGCTGCCTGGAATATTCATACAACGGATAGTGTTGGCCTTATTGCAGTTGTCAGTGACCCCACACTCATCAATGTCATCAGAGCAATTTTCATTTTTGAATCCTGAAAGGTAAAATATTTGTTATACACTCAACATGGGAGGACAGTTATTTAAGTGAGACATTTCTATTTAAAAATGTTACTATGAAACAATGAAGTAAATTTATTCATTCATTGTAACAATTTAAAATGACTTATTCGTATATTATATAATTACTTTCAATATTTGACAAATTTTTATGGTAAGGAAATATGTACCTTTGAATAGAGAAAATTATGACAAGCATACCTGTTCCTGAGCAATCACAGGTGAAGCTATTATTTTTATCTTGACATTTCCCTCCATTCAAGCATGGATTAGGCACACATTCATTCCTATCAATTTCACAAAAACTTCCTTCATATCCCATGTAACAATTACATATAGGAGCCTACAGAAAAACAAAGGGTAAAAGTATAAAACCCAAGATAGCTTGTGAAAGTTACAATCAAAATTGAACAACAGTAATACCTGCCATTCAAAACTACTGAAAACAAGTACAACTGACAATAAATAGTATTGTAAGGAACCATTGCACATGGCAGGAAGTGCACATCTCTTGAAAAAGGAGGCTCCAGCCTTTAATTTCAGGTAAACCATCATTCTCTCATTTTCCTGTCCATATCTATGTATAGAATATGTTTAGGATTTCATTTAAGCGACAAAGTCACATCAGGTACTGAGGAAATATAGAAATATTTGTTCAGAATGGCAACACTGAGCTCCTTTTTCAGGCTGTCTCATTTCCATACAAATTATCTCAATTATTTTGAGATAACTCGCAGATGTGTTAGAAATATACAATGTATGTGGAGAAAATGTTAATATTAAATGAATTTTTTTATGAATAATATATAAAATAATTTGTATGGCTGACTGACACAAGGGATGATTCTCTCCTGAGGAAGAGGACTAACAAGTCTGAAAGTGTGAAGAACTTCCTCCTGTTCTGCATGGAGATGATGAATCTCAATTTCAGATAAGCCACTATCTATTTCCATAGCATCACAGCACATTATAAATACGTGTTTGCGTGTAAGTAACATAAATTTTCTGACACAATTTAAAGAGAAAAATTTTTTAAGTAAGAGATTCATCAAACATAAAATTTTTTATCAATACAAAACAGTAATTGATTGCCTTAGTTATTTTCACCCATCAATTGCCCTAGACAAAATGAAGCAAGTAAAACATGTGCATTAATAACAATATATTTTAATTTTATTTCTATTTTGTCAAACCAATAGGTTTATTTCAAGACACTATCGCCAATTACTTCTTATACTAAATTCTGAACTGTTATCATTAAGAAATTTTGAAAGGATAAGTAATACATACCACACTACTAGTGTCACACATTCCATTAATGCAAGGTCTTTCCTCACAGTAAGGTACACTGCAATAAGTGCCCACAAATCCAACAGAGCAAGAACAGGTAAATTCTCTATTTGTTCCAGGATCTATAACAATGTTCTGAATGAGAAAACAAATTAAAACACGCAGTTGTCAAATTAAAAATCAGTAGCCTACACTCACCTTTCTTTTGTAAACAAAAGGATCCATTACGACAGGGTTCATCCCGGCAAGTTATAACTTTTACTTCTTCACATACAGGACCTGTGAATCCTTCAGGACACACACAATCAGCTTTTGCAATTTGGTTAATACATGTTGCGCCATTTTTGCAGGGAGAGGGATCACATTCGTTAATATCCCACTCACACCTTAAAATATGAGAATATAAGTACTGTGTGTAGTTGAATTTGGGTTCAATCCATTATTGAGAGGAAGGAAACATATTTATAAAAACTGATTCAAAATCATAAAAGAAACTAATGTGCAAGCTGAAGATATGAAAGAACAGTAATGACTAAAACTATTTTGAGTGAAAATTAGTTAAAAATCACATATGGACGAAAATGCAGAGTAAGTAAAACAGGAAAAGTATATATTGAAATCAGTGGCTAAGAGAAGAAAATGGTGAGTTACTAAATGAATTATTTAATGATGATATTATTGCGTACAAAACTAGAAATAAGTGATGGAATGGTATTTAATTGGGTAATTTACTAGTCACTCAAGAACAACTTAAAAATCTTAGTTTTAAATTAGTTAATAGGGTATTTGTATGGAATTAGGTCAATTAGACAATATTCAAATCTTAAGCTGACTTTCAGAGCATAGAATTTGCAGATAGGCAGCATGAAAAAGTACAGACACTGATTAAGAGGTCTAGTGTGTCAAACAGAGTATTAATATTAATGATTAATTATGAATACCTAGGGTAAAATAGATGCTCTAATAATATAAAACCATGTATAAAATCTTAGGGTAAGATAATAAATTATCAAAGAAGATAAAAATATTTTATACCAACCATTTGCCTGTCCAGCCAGGTCCACAATTGCATCTGTACCCAGCAATTTCATCAATGCACACAGAATTATTTGAACATTGATTATTTGCACATTCATCAATATTTGTTGAACAATCTGTGCCATTAAAGCCAGCAGGACAATCACAGCTATAAGAGTCCTTTGGATTTATGCAAGATCCATTATTCTTGCAGTCATAGTCGAAACAAAGTACACAACCAAGTACAGGCTCCGAATAATTTTCCTCCAAAAAATTGAAATAGTCATTTTCAGTGTTGTTACCTGTATGCACATCTTTTACCAATGGAACAAGAATGTTTTCAATACGGATCTCACCCAGACATCCCTGAAAACCATATATTAATTTTCAACAAATTAATAAAATATTGAGTAAATTGAATTATAGCTTATTAAAACTTAAACAAAATATGTGATGATCCCAATCTGAGAGAGACAGTATCACAATAGTGACAACATGAAGATACACAGCACAAAAGTTTTCTCACATTATTAACCAAGTCAACATACTCCTTGGCTCGACAGCCCATTAAGGACCTTGGCCTACCAAGACGACTGCCAGACTGTTTCCTTACATGACACATTCTGGATTTGAGAGTGACACAATTCTCCCTCAGTCTTAAACCAAATTCACTAATTCAAAGAAACATTTTTTTCTGTTGATTCAACTGAACTTAGAAAAAATACATTTAATTAATTTTACTATTGATGTACACAATAACAGAATTATTACCTTGAACATGCTCACAAATGGTCTTCTGACAGTAGGAAAGTTGGCAAATAGTTGTTGAAGGCCACTTCCTATGGAGCCTTTTCCGAGAGTTATTTTTCCTGTCTTTAGAAGATTGTACCAAGAAGATAAAGAGAAGTTGCCATCATTACTTTCCTCAGCAAAATCGTCCATGATTGTAACAATTTTATCTTGTTTAAAACGAATATAAATGGTGGTCCAGTTACCTTCCACAGATGTTTTACCAAAATATTTGACATTGAAATATGATTCAAATCTATAAAATACCATTATCTGATTTTGATACACAGAAACGGTGAATAACTGTGTTTCATCTGGAGATGATATGTGAAGGATAACACCGCCTGAAATTACAGAAAACAAAACAAATTTAAATATATTTGGAGTGTATGCTTTTCTCATGTCACAAGTTCTGGCTAAAGAAATAAGATGTATCTGATGCTCAGACAGAAATGCAGAGAGCATTATTAAAATAAAACCTACATGTGGGTAAGACAGGAAGTAAATAGAATACTGAAAATTATATCAGAGCTCCAATAAAAGATACAAATACCTGATTGGTTGCCATATATTGAAGCATGAAGACTATGTTGTACTCATTTTTCCTTATTTAATTACAACAACTACTAATAATAATGAATAAGCAACAGACAAATTTATCAATAAAAAAGTGTTAATAATTATTTGACTAGTATTCAAACTTCAGGAAAGTATTCAGTGCCTAGTGCATAACAAAAAATGTTTTAAGTAAACCTTTTTAAACAACTTAGCTTAATGATGCAAATTCTCTGTCTTCAAAGGAAGAGAAATTCTGAGATATTCTAGGCATAAGAAGGAAATGTTCACTAACAATTTCAGTTATTCTTATCCCAATTATAAAAACTGAACATATGAGGACCAATTTTTTAAAATTTTGTACTTATTTGTATTTTAAAACGTACATAGTGTGGTATTTATATTATCACTTTTTTGTCTGAATTGGCTATCTTTCTTATTCATTATACATATAGAGAAAATTGATACTTATACTATGTACGTTTCTGTTGAAAGATATAGATATACCTGTTTGGCTTCTATATTTTATCATCAGATTATTTTCACTTTGGCCTTGTGAATTAGTATAGTTTTCTTTGACTACTAATGAGTATGTAAAGTACATATTCTTCCCATCAAACGTGGAATTAGCAATGCACTCAAAACCATTTTGTAAATTTTGACAAATGCTTTCTGTAGGGCAGTTTTGCAATTGGCAGTATTCAACATCTTGGCAATACTTCCCCTTGTATCCTTTCTCACAAACACACCTGAAATGAAAATAGAATCAATGTGGAAACACTAAAGATGAAATAAATGGCAATAACAATATTACATATATTATAATGATAGTGAAACAAGAATAAAAATTGCCAAGCTCTTCAATGAGATCTGTTCCATTTTCCGTGCTACAATTTGTTTTTTAGGTTTTGATATATTTTTAATGTTATTATAAGAATATGTAAATATATAAATTCAATTTAATGTGCAGTTATCCATCTATGATGTTAATAAGCAATTAATAGTAAATATACACTTACAAAATAATTGCAGAATATTTATAATATTCCTGTACTTTTTACTTCAACATCATTCACTTTTACTTAACCCATACTGTACAGTAACTATAATGCAGCAGTTATTCTTCCACTTCCTGTTTCTAAATTTTATAAATCATTGTTACGTATCTTTGTAATCCATTTAGATTTTCATCTATTAATTACAGACTAGATAGTTTTGTTTGACGAACTGTGGACAGAGGCCAAACTGAATATCAAAAGGAGGCAACATCATGCTATAATTGCCCTACTTCAGATAATTCAGTAAATTAAAGCTTCCAAACTTCTGTTATACAACCTTCTTCAACACATATAATAAACTCCATTATGTCCTTAATACTTTGTTTAAAATCGAAATGTGGATCAATTGCAACTCACAAATTGCCAACAAATACATAGGGATGTCTCATTAAATTTTAAATCTAAGTTAGACATTTATTCAAGATCACAAATGCCTGATGGGTGCTGCCAATTCATACATCCTATTGAAGTATGTTGAACAACTTTCCCCAATTGTTCAGGACATATTTTAATGCAAATATTAACGTGTTTAATATGTTTGAGTTTAATGTATATTTTAAACTAAAAGATTTTTTTTTAATTTCGAAGGATATAATTTACATCCTAAGTTCTATAGTAAATAGTTATTACTGCATTTTCTGTCTATTTAAAGATTTTAAGCACTTCTTAATTTGAAAAATATGTTATGAAAATATATTAAAAGTTTCATGAAATGACAACAAATTAACCAAAATTAAATAAATAATACTCACTCAAAATCATTCCAAGTAATTTGACATTGACCTGAATTGACACACTTGTTAATGCGACATGTGTCATCAGAAATAACTCCCATTTTCAGAGAATCAGGATCAAAGCTGACGTTGCCAAATGGGCGAGGCTTGGTGAGGTCATGTTTCTCCAGTGGAAAGAATTCCACCGCCATGTCATAGGTGCCATTAGTTATCTGAAATATATAAATATGTATAAACAAAAGTAAAAATGAAGATAAATTATGAAGAAATTAACTTGAAATAATTTTTAACAAAAATAAGTCATAATTGTAGTACATAGGATTTAAAAAGACAGGTGGTGAAATATTTTACCTAAGAGTAATGAATACTGAAAAGTATTATAAGGTTCTTAATTAGGATTTCCATTAATTATGTAGACTTTCTAAATGTAGATGCTGTATAAACAGTTCTCATGCTTCTAACCAAGTGGGATATATGTTATGCAAAGTTTTGATGACTGAAATTGTTGAGGATTGCAATGTACAAAAGAAATGAGTGGATAAGTAGAAAATACAAATATTTTTACCAGCATAAAAAACTATGTTCATAGTCAGGATGAAACATTCAGCAGAGCTTATACAAATATACTAGTACATACCTACTTGATTCATTTTACCCCTAAAAGGACAAGTGTCACTACTTCTGTTATCAAATGAAGAGAGACAATGGAATCACCAATTAATAACATTCCAACTGTCATCAAATTTTTAAATGTAAGTAATCTAATCAATATCACAAATGGCCGATTACTCAAGTGTATTTCTTTACAATTTTGAGTACCAAGTTCTATTAGTCTCTTTTCTGCAAGGCTTTTGTTAAGGTTTGAATAACTCCTTATAAAGTGGTTGACAACAGATATCCAATTTGGACTGAAATTTGATGACAATGGTAGATTTAATATTTGGTTAATGTTTGTCTGGTGCTCAATTGTTTGGCTTTTGAGGAAAAAAGTGAAGGAGAAAAGTTGATTTTAAGAGGAAGGGAGTGTTAATTGTAAAAATCTCTTTTAGTCTTCAGGTAACTAATAGCTTAAGCAAGGGTTAATTTAAGTAAAACATTACCTGGACATCTTGTATAACCCCTTTAAATCCAATTTCACAAGTGTAGCTGTTGCATCCTTTGTTAGCAACTCCACTGCTTAGGTTGGAAGATTGAGGGTAGCCTCCCAGATAAAGTGTCTCAACATCCAAATAACCAGATGCACTTATCGTTTTACGGAAGTGTTCAGTGCCGTTTATCTTTACTTGAACCAGCGTGTAATTGCGCACAACCTATTAAAATAATTAGAGTGATTTTCATAAAATACGTAATAAATTTAGGAAGTTTTAAACAAAGAAGAAAAGGGGATTTTTGAATGTTGATATTTCTAAAAGTTGTGACATCAAGTTATCAACACTGTTTATTGTGTCACACTTTTTACAATCCTTCCTTATTATTGAACTGAACCACGAGTAAACAGTAACAAAAGTTTATGTTATCCACAGTGTTAATTTTACACTATAGAATAATAATGTTAATTTAATGCCTGGTGACAATGTGAAATGTTGCTCTGGCATTGTTATAAAATTAGTTAAATTTAATAACTAGTACCATAATATGGTAAATTTCTAAAAAAGACATAATGAAATGCAAAATTTGGCTCCTAATATTGGATGTTGTATTACATAAGATAATGGAAGAGTAACAGTACTAATATGATTATATTTTTATAAATTTCTGATTTTTAACTTATTCTTTAACAGGTTTATTAATGAGGATCATGTTCATAGTTCAGGTGGTTTATATTATAAAAAATAGAATGATTATCGTTATTATTATAATTATCTTATTTGGAAATAGTATCTTATAGAAGGTCTAACACTATGAATATTATAAACAAAATAATGATTGCTGAATACAGCTTATAAAGATGTGTCGTTTATAAGTAAAGCACTATACCTGTATTAGGTGAGAATTCCCATCAGCAAGTTTTAGACTGTTAACACTCCATGACTCAGGATTTGACTCAGGTGTTCCATTAAGAAGAATACAAACATTAAGAGCACCACCAGACAGGTGAGCTGCTATAACTGTTTGGTTTGGACTTCCAACTGATGTTAAATAAAATATTGCTCCTTTATCTTCTGTTGTACGAATGTACATAGAAATATCAAGAACGCTACTTATTGCACGATGAGCAGCTTCATTGATTTGAACAGTAACTAAACTATTTGTAAGGTTTTCATATCGAAATGTTGCAGCAGTGAGATCTAAATTACACAACCAAAATTCATTAAAAATAATTCATTTCAATGCATTTGGTAATACAAACAATTTTAAAATTTGAAACATACTGTATTGACACTTGTGTCCTAAAAATGGTCGGTGACAGATACATTTGAATTCTTGCCAAAGATCAGTACAAATACCAAGATTTTCACATGGATTTGGGGAGCATTGTTCTCGCCTTGGACAGCCTACTTCCACTCTCTCTTCAGGACTGGTGTTATTATCAAGCTCTGGCAGATATCGTTCACCATTTATCATAACATCTTGCATACAGCCAACAAAAGCAGGCATGTCTCTAACAATTTTGTATGGTTTTCCTACAAATGTTGAAGGAAAGCTTGCTGATGAACTAATTTGATTCTCCTGTTGTGATACTATTGGGTAAATGGTTTGTTCCTCATTAGCTGCCAACACAAGGTGGCTATTATTAATTGCAACAAAAACCTGTAATTGGTGCAATTATGTTTCAATATTTAGTCACTTCTACTTTACCAATGACACAAATTGCAATAAAAAAATACATATAAATGCTGAAGTATAGAAGGTGATTAAAGAGTACACAAAATAATAATTTTTTTTATAAAAAAATTACTTGGCAAAAATGATAGGACACTGATAAGTAAGGCAAGACATCACTAAAATGAACTGCAATTGCAGAGCAATAATCTTTACGGCACATAAATTTTAACTATTTGTCTGGCTGCTGTCAGGACCACACTTAAAACTTTAATTTAAATAATTTATTTAAAAATTTAAAACATAGGTAAATCTGAATATATACTTATTATTTTATATTATATTTTAAGTAAGGAATCTTAGACAACATGGTTCTTAAACAGAGACTGAGAAAATCACCTTGTGCCACTTCCCATCACCAAAGTCTGAACCTAGAAATACACCTTCCAATTTATTTAACAAATTAGAGAGTAAGTTCAGTCGTCCTCCAGACAGAGCTAGAACATACAAAGTGTTTCCGTCACCATAAGCTATTACACCATTTGATAGAGTGGTTCTGAAACGAACACTTATATCATATCCTTCCTCTCTGGTTGTATTCATGGAAACATATGAGGCGCCATTTAATGAAAATGTGGTTACCTGGAATAAAAGAATAAATACATAATTTAAGCAATATGTTAATAAGTATAATACATTGAAAAATCATTATTTACTGAAGATTTTATGGGTTTCCTGTATTGAACTGTGCATGTTTCCTTGCTTTAGCAAATTTATATCCTGCAACACTGGTATCTATTTGTTTTCATATAAATACATTTTTTTTATCAGTAGTTCACAATTATATTTAATATTAAAACTTTCAATTATTAAATAATTCAGTCTCTATTATTTGAAGCCAAGAATATTTTTCACTCCCCGGGTTAATAGCATCTATTATACACGAGTTTTAATATCTTAAACATTCCAAATTTCCACACATGTCCTATTATTAAGGTTTCATATCCTAATAAATACCTACATGATATATATTACTCCACTACAACACATACATCTCTGTTTTGTCAATTGGCTCTGAAATTTCATTGTTATAAGCAAAAAAATATGCACTTAGTCTCTCAAACATAAAAATATGTTCTTTTTATCTTCATCTATATCAATTAAGTTCTACAGTAATTTTAAAATGAAGGATATATAAATAGGAAAGAGGTAGCAAGTGGGCTATGTTTTCACTTAACTCTATAATTTGATTGATAAGATTCCCCACTTCCCCCGTTTTCTGTTGTCTATGTTAAAATTGTGTGTCAATACAAACACTAAAAAGCTCAGTTGGCATCACTAATGTATTTTTGAATGTTGGTAATAAAAAACCTATTTTTGTATTTATAAAAATGATATGTTATGTACATTATGTTGGTTATTTACACTAAATTCTAAATCAAAAAACAAAACTTTATTTTCAATGACAGTCTATGCCATAAGAAATAGAGAGATAGAAAGGATGACTATACACTCTTGTGTGCAGGGAAAGAGGAGGAAAACACAGCTATCACATGAGATTCTAAATACCCGTCTTAATTCAGGCCAAATAATATTTAAATTTTCATTTGATTTATTAATATTATAAATTAAACACAAAAACTTACTGAAACATTATTTAAGTGTTAAACCAATATTTTAAAATGTCAGAAAAGGTAGTTAATTTCTTTAATTTATAATATTAAATCAGTCTAAACTAAGATAGTTGGCTAAAGATTAACCAGGACACAATTTTGCTGTTATTAATTAACAGTGATACAGAAAATTATCCTTTGGATGAAGAATGACTACAGTCCACGTCAAATATATAGGTGGCCCAGTTTAGTGTGCTCCTGCGCAGGTTCTACCCCTCCACGAGTACAGCCAATCAGTTTCAGTAAGTGTGTGGAGTTTGTCCACATTAGACGGGATGCATTTATTCTATGCTGCCTCCCCCCCCCCCTTTTTTTCACTCAATCAAGTCCATCCAAAATCACACTTAAAAAATCCTATGCAATAGGCAAAACTTTGAGTAGTACTTACATGTTATGGCCAAAATGACATAAATATAGAAAGATACACATAATTTCATTTCTATCAAAAAAATTCATATTAGCATTACAAAACTGTTTTAACACTTATAAATATGCACAGGATCTACAATAAGTCACAAACATTATAGATCAAACATTTGTTCATCTATTTTTGATGCACTTTGTAGACAGTTGTTAAAATAAATTACAATAAGTTATATTACTCACTATTTCACACTTTTCTCCATAAAATCCATTGGTACACGTGCAGTTAAATTTGTGCGTAGTCTCTCCTTCCAAGTATGGAGTGCAAGAACCATTATTTTGACATGTAATGTCATCACAACCTCTAAGTCTTACTGTACAATTTCTTCCACCATAATCTAATGCACATTCACAAGAATAATTAGCAACCTTATCCTGACATACACCATGAGTGCCACAAGGTGAGTACAGAAAACATTCATCTATTTCATTTTCACAAAATCGTCCGTCATACCCTGGATCACAGTTGCATGTAAAATTATTAAGCAAATCAGAACATTGCCCATTTTCACATGGATTTGGTTCACATTCATTAAAATCAATTTCACATTTAGAGCCAGAAGTTCCAGGAGCACAAAGGCATATGTAGCTGTAAAAGAAGAATAACAGTATTATGTATTTCTTTTTATATCTTGAACATAAATATAACTATCTGTTTTGATAAAAGCCTAGATTCTTGTACTGTAGTCATAGTTATGTGAAATATCTAGCAAGTCTGTAGCTTATTATTATATTGAATTCTTATAGGCAAAATCTAAACCCAGATTATTTTAGAGCTACCATCTTTAAGAGTATGTTCTCTATCAACATTCAGCCACATAGGCACTAAACAGAAAATTTTTATCTACAGATTCCAACATCAACATAGTGTGGATTTTGTGAATTACTGATAATTTACCCTGATGCTAATTCAAATGAAAATGGTCTTCTTAGAGAATCAATTGCAGACCCTGGGGAGTACAGAGATATATTTGAGTTTTGAATGCAAGTTCCACCATTCATACAAGGCTGTTCTTTACACTCATCTATGTCAACATCACAGCTCACACCTGCAAATTATTAACTTTGGTTATATTTTGATAAAAAAAAGGAAGCATACAAGCTATGAAAAACATGCTTACCAGTGTAGCCAGGATAACAAGTGCAAGTGTAACCATTTCTTTCATCGTGACATGTTCCACCATTCTGGCAAGGATTTGGTTCACACTCATCAATGTCTTTTTCACATCGTTCACCTTCATAGCCAGTGTTTGAACAGTTACATGAATAATTATTAATACCATCTACACATTTTCCACTGTTAAGGCAAGGCGATCCCTATAATTTAAGATTACAGTAACTTAAATCATTTACATTAAACATGTTTTTAATACAGAATTTTAATTATCCAAATGTGTTGCAGTCTGCAGCCGGCTGGTACACAGAATGGTGTAACAGTCCTTCCTGAAGAAGGAGGCTGAGAGCCTCCAAAAATTTGAAGAACAAGCTTGGTTTCCCAACGGCTACACCGCATTT
Organism: Zhengitettix transpicula; assembly: GCA_037074705.1. NCBI lineage: Eukaryota > Metazoa > Arthropoda > Insecta > Orthoptera > Tetrigidae > Zhengitettix > Zhengitettix transpicula. The sequence goes on along the minus strand of CM073595.1, from coordinate 57,260,215 downwards.
CACTTTCAGGTAAGGCACAAACTATCTCTCTTTACTTTCCATACGAATATTGCAATTATTTTTGACAATGTTATATCCTTACTAATATCATATATATATATATATATATATATATATATATATATATATATATATATATATATATATATATATATATTTATGATGTTGGGATTAAAGAGACAAAAAATTAAATAAACTATAATTTATGAAAAAGCATTAAATAATAAAAAATATTAAGAATTAAAATAAGTTGTTACTTACCCTACAATCATCAATATTAATATCACATATCAGACCCGTAAATCCAGGCAGACAATTACATGAAAATGCTGCAATTTCATCCACACAAATTCCACCATTAATGCAAGGTGAAGAGGCACATTCATTTATATCCATGTTACAGTCAAATCCTAATAAAAGAGATGCAAGTGTTACATTCAGTGCATTGTTGCACATATGTAAGACTCTAATAATGTAGAGAGAGGAATAAAAAAAATCAGACAGATACAGTAGTTTAAATGTCCAATCAATTGTAGTTTTAATATCTGAAATAATGTAAATAGGACTATAGTAAATTATGCATACCAGTAAATCCTGGAGGGCACAAACAGCGATACTTATTTATTTGATTCAAACATTTAGCTCCATTCTTGCACGGATGAGATAAGCATTCATCAAAGTCTATTTGACAGTTATTACCAGCGTATCCAGGCTTACAGAAACAATCGTAACCACCTACAACAATTGGTGATAATTATAAAAAAAGAAAAAATAGTGTTGTAGCAAAGATAACATGAAACTTACCCTCATTGTTCACACAGATACCATTTGCACATGGTTGAGATGTGTTACATTCATTTATGTCTTCCTCACACTGTAAACCTAAAGAGAGAATAAATAATATCAAATTAAAAATTAAATATAATGGGTTTTCCATCTTTAGATTCTCTGACTGTCTGAGAGATTCTTAAAAATAAATCTAAATCTAAATCTAAATCTGAAGTTGCTAAGTTGTATTATCCAAAACATTAAAAAATTAAATAAATATTGTTTGTAGATTTATGCATACCATCTATATTAAAATCAGGCAAACATTTTGCATAAACTTTTATTGGTAAGATGGTATAGAGATACTAAATCGAGAAAATTTTTTAAAAAATTAATTTAATCTAAGGCCATCAAACATTTGTAACACATTCCTTAGTCAAAGACAATTTTACAATTATTATTTTAAATTTATATTCATATATATTTTTATTAGATACATAAGAAGCCAAAAACAGATACAACTAAGTGCTAAATAAAACCACACAAAGTTTCTGCAATCCTTGTTGCTTTCATCAGACACAAGAACAACAGTTGGCACAAACCAGGTGTCAAAGTCAAACGTTTTTGACTAGTTTACTTGGTTTGTGCAGTGTGTCATTTTTATGGCTCTCGCATTTCTTTAATCACCCAATGAAAGCAACAAGGATTACAGAAACATTGTATTCATTTAGCACTTATTTTTGTCTGTTTTTGGCTACTTAGTAATCTAATTATTTTACTTTTAACACAGATGTTTTTTTATTTCAATTTCAATATATTTTTATGCTAAACTAAATATACAAAATCAATAAGAATTGGGTTTCTACTGATGTGTGAAAATGGCAGAACTTTAGCAGCAGACTTTATAGAATAATAAAAAAACTGAATGAGTATAACCAATGCTGATAAAATGCTTTAATATTCAATAATATAATGCTTTTTTTCTCTGTCTCAAAATTAATAAAAATATTTAAAGAATGTGGATGTCGACAATGATTAGTTCAGTGGTCAGAGCAGCCACTTGGTAAGTGGATGGTCCTGGGTTCGAATCCTGATCCGTTTGACATTTTTCCATCCACATTCTTTAATTAACTTAAACTATGGCTTTTAATAACCTTTCTTTGATATCTTTGAATATTAAAATATTTTTGGTGTGTAATATCTGATTACAAAACCAAATTTATGAAACACACTTTTCAATATCACCTTTTCAGGGCCATTACTTTGAGAATGCTTTAATTTTAACAATTTTTTAAATTATTAAAACCATATTACTAATAAAATATGAAAATAGGCATTATTCAGAAATACATTTTCAATCCCCACAAAATTGTTGTAACACACCTGAATGTTTTATAATAAAATACCTCCAATATAGGTATAAATTGACCAATAAATTTTGTTTAACCATTGGTGAGAATATTGATTTATATAAGAGAAAAATTCCTAATTTGACTTTGAGAATTCTGCATGTTTTTCTGATAAGATTAAGGTAACTTGTATGTTAATATGAAGTCTTGACAACAAGTAGTTTTATAGAAAACTGACAATCACATATGTAAAACTAAACAACCAAAACATTATTCAGATAGGGAGTTTATAATATACAGGGGGATTCTTAGGTCATGGGACAAACTTTGAGAGGTGGTACAGCTTACTCAAACATACATTTACTGTATAAGAATGTCAGAAATGACACATTACATTTGCAGGTTGACAATGGTGCCAAATTACCTAAAAACAAACAGTCTAGCCTAGGTGAAAGTTCCAAATTTTTGAGGGCCCGAGCCCCCTTCATCAGGAAGGGATCTGAACTGCATGCTGGCCGGGCACAAATTCATTGTGTGCGTATAGATGCATATATATATATATATATATATATATATATATATATATATATATATATATATATTCAATATACTCTCTTAAAACACATAGTAAAGTCTCAACCAAACTTGGATCACATGACTTACAATCTAGTAAAAACTGTGGGGGAAAGATATCCCTAGTAGTAAAGGGGTGACATTTCAAGATATTAGTGTCAAATAAAAAGTTTTGGGGTTCACCAATATTAAAATGGTTACTCTGTTGTAGCTTAAGTATAATTTTGACCCCTAATGGCATTGAAGGGATGGAAGTATAAGGGTGTGAAAATATTGTTCATACTGGGCCACATTAATAGTGGTGTTGCTGAGATGAACAATGACACCCCTGATGCTAGTAAAATTCAAGTTCTGCCCTCTAAAAATGGGAAAATATTCTAAATGACCAATAGATTAGTGTCAAATTAATACTTTTTTTTGTTTTAATATAAGTTTGGGATAAATACATACCAGTGTGATGCTGGGCTAGTATGAATTATATTTTAAATATTGTAGTATATTTATAGACATTGAGTGGTAGCAAATATTTGATAACTTTTTATTTCAATATTAAATTTAAAAATATTTAGTCTTGATAAGCAGCACTATGATTGTCATTTAAATACATTTTATTTGTTAGCTTTGTCATTTTAGCCTAGTGACATGAAAATATATTAAATTCACCTAACTACCATGACTTATAACACCTTTTTTGAGAAATAAATAAAGGAAATAATTTGTATACATGGTTTTCAGGAAGGAGGATCTATATCAGCTACAGAATAGTTTTGAAATGCAGGAAGCATTTAGTTTTATGACTTACAGTAAAGCACAAAGAATTAAATGCATAAGAATGACACTGCATTTGCGTGCTTCAGCAATTCAATATGGGACTGTATATTAACAAGCTTTCCTAACATGCTTTGAAACAATTTCACTTATTTGTAAATTAACATGCTTGATCAATATATTTATAAACCAAAGTAAATGTAATTATCATAACATTAATAATACTGTTACATCACAAATAATACATGCTTATACTATCTGTCACACTTATTTTAGTTTAGAATGTAAGTCTGAAAAAATGCATTGGCTATAACACAAATATTCTGGTAAAAAAGGACATTTTTTGTTATCTAATTAAGTAGTCATTCTGGTAGAAATTAATGTCAATAAAATTTCTCATCACCAAATAACACACTCAAATATGAATTTACATGCCTCTACTAACCTTCACACCATGACTAATCACATCGATTCTGCAGCTGAAAAAATTTCATTCCTACAATTACCATAATTTTTTCTTTTATCAATTAGTATGTTCAGTTTTTAAAAAATCTTTGAATAGCCATTCATTAATTCACTTTATTTATACCACTAGCTGTGAATAAATAATATGAATGTGCGGGTATGAAGTGAAATAGAAAAACAATTTTGAAACATTTTTTGTAATGAAACCTATGAAAAGCTTACTTGTTAAGACAAATAGATATATATCATAAGCATATATATGCATGAGATATTAGATTAAATGTCATCTTTATGAATATTTATGAGAACATGTTACGCAGAATAAAACACATAAACTACTTTTAGTTCTTGTTCAATTAATGTCAATTTGCACATAGCTTTAACTTTCATATTCTTTAACTAAAGATCATTTTAGCACCATACAGAACTTCTAAAATAGAAATTTATTATTATTGAGTGTAAATATATTCAAATTTATAGCATGGAATAAGATTATTTAGTTAATTTATATAAAAAATATTTTCCCTGCATCAGAAAGTTATTTTTAAGCTTTGTTCAAGTAGTAATAGATTCTAGCAATTGATAATTTAACTCTACCTCCAAAGCATTCCAAATAGTCCTAAATGACATCGACATATGGGCCAAAATGTAGAAAGTCTGTATAAACCCCTCCAAATCCTCCGTTATTCCCTTTACCCTCAAAACTAAACAAATCCTTAACCACTCATTCTTTTATCAATTATACCAAAATCCCTAATCAACTTCATATCTACGCCTAATCCTTGATGCAACATTATCCTGGATAACCCATATAAATCACATATCAACAAAAATAAACTTCAAAATTAAATAACTATATCCTTCCTCAAATCCAAAAGACTCCTCTACTTATCCCTAATCTGACCCATACAGTCATACTCCTCTGCCATATGGGGAAGCACTGCCCATTCCTATTACAAAAAATTCAAATAAAACAAAATAAAATCCTCAAAACTATATCCAACTCTCTTGGTATCTCCAAATTATGAATTAGCAACTTTATATTAATATATTTTAATTTTTAATTTGTATCAGAATATCTTCTTTGGTAAAAATATCAGTATTGCTACGGCTTTAAGTATAATTCACATTCAGTGTGTGGTAATACTATAAAAATAGGTTTGAATGTGAAAATTATATGCACCACCTGGCTTCATCACATCTGCAACAATATATCAATCTGTTGCTCACTTATCTTATAAAGATTAGAGAAAATGACATAATTAAATAATTACTGAAAAAACAAGATGTTACAAATGAATATTCAGGCACATACACACAGGATACAGGATTTGTGTGAAGTGAGAGGCATTGTTGGAATTCATCTTGTGTGTTATTCAAATAGCTATAGTATGGTGTAAACAAGCTTCTATATTATATGACACATCAGAATTGCCAGGAATGTAGTCAAACGGATCAGACCTTCTAAAGAAGAGAGATCACATCACAGAAAAGTTAAAGAAAATACCTTCTTAAGCAGTGTGTGAAAAATAATACTTATTTAACAGAAGTATTTAAAATAAGTAATAACAATAGTGAAACTATACATGTAATTACTAGCACTATTGTCAAACTTAGTTGTAGAATAAAAACAGATTCATTATGTACAATGCATACTTTTCTATGAGAATTTAATTACCTGTGTATCCTGAAGGACATACACATACTTTCTCTTCAGCTTGAAAACAAGTACCTCCATTTCTGCAGTAAGCCTCATCACAAATATCCATTTCCAAACAATTTCTGTTTACTGCTGAAAATAACAATATATAAATATATATATATATATATATATATTTTTTTTATTGTATGTAAATTACTTAAAGATCAATGGAAAACAGCTAATCAAATTTAACACAATAGTGCCAATTTAACTTCACATACCAATATTATTCTCAGTATCCCGCTTACAAACACATTGATGTTTTTGCTGAATCTCTAGACAGTACTCATTTTCCAAACAGGTCTCATTATTACAATTAGGTGTCAAAGATTCACAAGTTCTTCCACCATGTCCAATTGTGCAGGAGCATTCAAAAGAATTTAGTCCATCAATACATGTACCACCATTTTTACAAGGATCAGATGAACATTCATTGATATTCTGTGGAAACAAATATGAGAAAAAAAATAATTTTTCTGGAAAAACAGTTTAGAAAACTAGAAACTGATGAAAGATACATTATTTTAATTAAAATAATTATTTTAATATAATGTGCAAATAAAAATACAAAAACTGTATTTGATTCACATCCTCAAATCCATTCACTAATGCTGCCATCTTATACTGAACATATTTATTTTCTCACTTCTAAAAATAAGAAATACTTCCACAAATATGGAATAGTGACTTTCATTCTAAAAAAACACAGCCAATGCTTTGTTGTGTAAGCAGTACAAGCCTTCTTATGACACTCATATTTCCTGTGATTTGCAAGATGGCAGTTTCAGGGCAATAGGTACATCCATTTTCCAGCCAGCACACAGGATGTCCTCCTTTTTTCTCTCCAAAAATTTGAAGAATTTCTTACTGTCCTGAGTGGCAATGCTCAGCATCAAATTCACAATTTCAAGTAAATCACAATGTTTCTCTTTTCTTTCCATATATGGAAAGGAAAGAGAGAGAGGTTGTGGCTTACCTGAAAGTGAAGTGCGGTGTCGCCATAAGTAACTGAAGGTTGTTCTTCAAAATTCCTTAATGCGACACCGCACTTCACTTTCAGGTAAGCCACAACCTATCTCTCTTTCCTTTCCAAACCAATATTGCAATTATTTTTGACAATGTATCCTTACTAATATCATTAACATATATATATATATATATATATATATATATATAAATATACAAACATATATATATACAAACCATGTTAGACCTTCTCTCCTGATAAAATGAAAAAAACAAAAATATTTTCTGCTTCCAATTATTTTATTATGAACATATAATGTATTAAAGATATTTCGTAAAGATAATTCTATGCCAATATGCCAGCAATGGTGTAAGGTAAATTGCATTAAACAAATGTTTAGATAAGAATTCCATGATAAATAATACTAACCACTTCACAATTCTTTCCAGTAAAACCTGCTAAGCACTGGCATGTATAACTGCCATAATTGTCAAAGCATTTGACTGCATGAACACAAGGATTGCTAGCACATTCATTAATATTCATTTCACAATTTGTGCCTGTATACCTGCAACATCAGAGGATAACTGATTACCAATAGGTTTAACAATTAAGTTAGTACTTGATAGAGAAACCTATTTGTTATATCTTTATCAAATTAACAATATTCAAGAATTAAAAACAATCGATGAGAGACATATATGAATGTTGTATTGTTGGCAATAGTGTGTTTATGATTATTGATCTACACAAGGAAATTATCAGGCTCATTTCAATCTGTGTGTATAATGTTTGACCTTATATAAATATACACTAATGAATAGAAAACATTACACTACCCATCACTGCAATTGCAATAATATGACCCAACTCTATCAACACAAGTTGCTCCATGTTGGCAAGGTTCTGATGCACATTCCTCAATTTCTATTTCACAGTTCACCCCAGTAAAACCTACAAGCAGAATAAGCACAGTGAAAAATAAATAAAACCACATAATTAGTATTCGCTGTTCAGCAATGAGTAAACTTATTTGTAAGTTATGAATTACAATAATCATCTTTTATATTTCACTCGTCATATACTTAGCAATTAAGATGTTACTTGACTTGTCCTATTCTTGTATATCAAGATTTGTGGATCAAAATAAATACAATACAATACAAAGATATAAATTTATAAATTCTCATGAAAAAATTAACACTAAACACAAAATATTTATGGGGAAAATGTTTTAAAACTTACAAGGAATGTGGAACAGTGCAAAATAAATATTGTATGGCACTATTAAAAGATAAAATTAATACATTCAGATATGTTCCATCCACTATCTAGAATATAAAACTAAAACATTTTATTGAAAATAAGCTATTAAAATATCCAGAAGTGTAATCATGAGGAAGTATTCACATGATAAAGTGAATTGTAAGGATTATATAAGAGATGTAGAATGATAAGTGAACATGGTGGGAAGGAGAATGCAAGGAAAACTAGGCAGAGAGATTAAAAGAAGTGAGAAAAAAAGAAGAAAAATACCTGCTGTGCATTGACATGCATACTGTGACCCATGTACATAACAAACAGCATTATTTTGACAAGGACTACTTGCACAAATAGGTGGATTTGTGACTGTCTCACAATTTCTTCCTGCAACAAATATAATTTTGTATTATGAAGGTTAATTAAATTCTGGTATATCATTAGTTAGCAATGAAATTAGTAACACATACAATATTCTTGACTGTAACCCAGCAAAAGTAAAATATATACAATAAAAATGAAATGTATGTTATATAACAAAAATTAACAAAATAACTCTCTATTAGACCTAAATTAAGAAGAAATTTAGGTGAATTAAAAATAGAACAATAGAGTTGATAATAGAGTGTAAAATAGTTATGAAGATTCAAAATGATGATATTCTTTTTAATGATTAGGGAGGAAGGGTAATTAGATACAATCACTTGAATTATATAGATATATAAAGAAAGTAAGGATGGTGTGACATGGTCAAAATAATATATATGGACAGGAAAGAAAGATAGTGAGCTAATCCCAAAGGACCTACTGCCCTGAATAAGTGGGCTCAGATCCTCAGAAGTGTGATTTGTTTTGTTACTGGTTCCCTGCCTGGTGACTCCAACTATCAATTTAAGATAAGTCAGCCTCCCTCTTTCACTTTCATTTCCAATTGAATTAATTGGATAGGAAAGAGACAGCAGACTTACCTTAAATAAACAGTTGGTCCAATCAGGCAGACTGTCACTTGACATGCATCCTGATGCAGGGGGCTTAGGTCCTCAAAAAATTTGTTTTTATTTCAGAACAGCTTGACTGTACCATCGTAAGTCAGTTACCCTGGGTCTCTTTTTTATCCAAATGAGTTAATTAATTTGACCATGTCACATTTTCCTTACGTGCTTTATATAATGAGAAGTGTGAGAAATATACATTTTATATGAGGAGTAACTGGAAATATTCAGTGAAAACTTTTTATGAATAATGTATAGATCAATACAGTTAATCAAAATAGGACTGAGTAATGATACAGCATAATCAGACATGTTTAAACATATTATTACTGTACCTGTGAAACCACTGGCACATGAGCAAGTATAATTCCCCAAATCATCTTGCTCACATACACCATTATTTTTACAAGGCTTGGGATCACAAGGTGGACCTGAAACATATATTCAGATAGTAACAACATTCAAACACATCACATCAAAGTGTGTTATATGACCCATCAGGTAGCCAAGTTGGACAGTCTAATAAGTGCAAATGTTTAATAATATGGCGCAAGTTATCTTACATTTCATTCCTATTTTGTGTAATTAATAAACACATCTTACCCAACAAGAATTATTAAAAACGAAAATATGTGTGTTCATAATAACTTCAAGTTGAAAAGCCTTTTAGTTTTGGGGCAAATATTATTAAAGAAGGAAATAGATTATAAGACTTTGGTACATAAACATTAATATAATTTTTTTTAATCATATTCAAAAAACTTATGCTTTCAAAAGTACAGATTTGTTTTAGTACCACTTTTACTCATCTAATAAATAAAACTCACAAATACAGAAAGGCACACAAAACATGCATATATATTTACATAATTGAAACAAAATAAATACATAAATGTTTTTCCTTTCCTTATCCATTTGTGATGTCACGGTTAGTACCATGTTAAATCTATACAAGAAAGCATTCACAATTAAACTGAATTTTCAAATATCTCTCACCTTGCATTAAACGGCAATCAAATGACATTAAAATATGCCAATAAAATTCTGAATAATTGGATTTATTATAAGTACTGTGTTGTTAAAAATAAATAGAATGTTACAATAAACTAATATTGCCAAATAATTTTCCAACAAGAATATCTAAAAAATTCACTCCTAGTTAACTATAAGGAAAATAGTCCACCATGAAATTATTAACTGAATATTGATATGCAGGAATGATTCATAAGCAAATCACAAGTTTCAAAACAAATAAAACTTCCAAAATTTCTATAGTTTAGGATGATTTAGCTTGAAAGTAGAATGAAATTTTTAGCAATGGAGCAATAAATGTTTATTTGTAGATTTGTTAATGGTTCTGCATAGAATAAAGAATAATTAAGGCATGAATTATTGATAAGTTTTTAAAGCAAAATACAAAATTAAAACATATTCAACAATGGTACCAAATAAACCATATGTTTCTAGATGAGTGCAATGTATTTACTCCATATTAACACTATGGGCTTTATTTGAAAAAGGCCACTACAAAGAACTAAAACATAAATTATAATCTGATGACTCATTTGAATCTACTTAAATCTATATAAATTGATTTTACAAATAAATTTGGTATTATCTAATAATTAATAAATTTTTAATAAGGTATACAAACACTAGTATAGTTCCAACTATTGCCCAAACAAATTATGGGTTTCTAAGCATGTGTAATCTCAGAAGTGTTTTAGTTGCACAAATTTCAGTAGTATTACAAAATTGAATCACAAACTAAACCCCAAATGTAAAAATTATGAAGTTCACATTTAATAAATTAAATTATCAAATATAAACAATATAAGATTTTTTCCTTTTGTACAACAAATACAATGACTCTGTAAACAACAATCAACGAAGTGACTTGAAACATAAAAAACAAAAGTATTTTCCACAAGTGCAACAATTATTGTTGTGTACACTTAGTAGCTATAAAATCTGTTAATTTTCAAACCAAGTCCAACAAACATCATTATGCTTCTTAATATTATTAGAACATGTTCCAAACCTCACATTAAACATAACATCCATCACCACCCAATATCAAACACCCAGAACCAAAAAATTCACAATCCATGTAATTATGAACTATTTGGTAAGAAATAAAAAGAAATTTAATCCAGAACTGTTTCCAAATTCTCAAACATATTTATTAAAATTAGAACCCAAAGAATTAAATCAAATTTTTAACAGTGGAAAAAAATCGGCATGCAAGAACACACATACAATCCCCTCAATGATTCTACAGCACACAAATTATTCTTGTATGGTCCTCTCCATTGAAATTCTCTGCCTTTCATTTTCTGTTAAAATTTTAAAAGAATATTTTCACAGTTCACCATATGTAAATAGAATTTTGATGAAGACCCAAGAAATGTGTGTTAAATATGTGTAAAAGAAGCTTTTATTTGTGTTCAATAAGCTCATGCTAATATTTTAGGGTAAAATAATTGATGGAGCACTGCCTTGCCTCACTTGTACCTTTAAAAAACCACAAAGCACTATTAAAATAAAGGAGTAAGCTTCTGTGGAAACATGCAAACCAAATCCTACCATTGTCAATTTCACAGTTATTTCCGGAATATCGAGGAGGACAGCGGCACTCGTAGCGATCTGGCAGTGCGATGCAGACTCCATTCATCAAGCAAGGCTCGGTGCGGCAATGGTCCTGCTTAGTGCCTGCCAAACATCAAGTGCAGGTGCTTTCTATAAACTAAGGCACATCTACAGTTTACTATCTTTCTATCACTTCAAATTTAACAACCTCGTTCAGCTTGATCTTTCTTCGAATATATTAATTTTCTGTAGCATCACTCTGACTTGTTCCTTTATTAATTTCCATTAATTAAAAATGTTGTCACATTGCTTCATGTAATATTATAACTATTTTACATTGTGAATTATGTAATCAGACAATAAAATGAGAAACACAATATAATTTTATCATCATTGAGATATACAACTCATTTTATTTTTGTAAATACCAACCATCACCAAACGAAAAGCAAATAATCTTTTAAAATATTTCGTTCACTTTTATGCATTAGAAAGATAACTTTTTAATCATTATATTTTTGATTTGAGTATTTGTATGTCTCAAATAGTTCTCATTTTAAACTCTGGATAGGGAAAGGGGTGCATTTTTATGGATCTTGATGTTATCACATCATCTTTAAAATTCTGGCAATGAAAATGTGGTGATTGTGGACTGAAGATAACATTTACTCCCACAGTAAACCAAGTTTAATTTCAAGTTGTTGTTTTTGAATGCATTATTTTAAGTATACTTGGTATAAAAATTAAGTATCCTAACCAATGTTCAACTGCTCATTATTTATCTAAGATTGCTAATCAACAACAAATTAGTTTACGCCACGTTTCCATATTCATCAACAATTTACATTTACTTCGAAGTTCAAAGTCTTATAAATCTAGCTGTGTTATAATTCTGCACACAAAACTTTAATAAAAGTATTACCATTATTATTAACTATATATTACATTATATTAATTAACCTTTAGAATGAAATACCACTATTATTGACAGGTATTATTATTGTCAAAGAATGAACATCAACTTGCATACAACCAACTATAAATAAATTATTTTTGAATAAATTGTAATGTTATGTATGAATATAAAGTAGTAATGGACAAATGTCAAAAAGATTGAGAAGAAGCATCAGAAATATTGTCTCTGGGTTTCTTTATTTGTTATATACTGTCCTGGCTACGTAAATATTCAATTTGAAACACATGATAGATTAGAATTTAATTAACATACATTTCACCTGTACTTTTATAATTCTTCTGAAATAATTATCATTGATACTGATAATAAAAATATAGTTCCAATATAGTTTCTTGTGTTTAAATCATTAAAAGCTCAATAAATATTATAATATATTATAATAACAGAGACTTTCCCAGTGTACACAATGAATAAAGCATCATCGGGTTTCTAAGCAGAATAAATTTTTATCAATACACAATGTTTCGATGGCATGCTCTGCCATCTTTGTCAGGTGGATTGATGAGAATGTAAGAGCACACCATCGAAACAATGTATATCAATAAATATTTAAACCCGTTAGAAACTTGAGAATGCTATATACCGATAGATATAATTTTTAAATTGGGCTAAATTAGACATTAAACTGGCATATTTCACAATGTTAACATTGTTTCTAAAATAACTTTAGTAGTTGGAAAATCGGCAAAAAAAATTACTTTTTTTAGTTGTGTAAATTATATTTTGTCAGAAGAGTTTAAGAATTTATATAATTTCTCAGAAATGCAAAATTATTTATGGAATAGTTGTGTATATCAGACAGACAAAATAACAAGATTCACAAATGAAGAGAAATTAATTAAGTTAAGTATTATGAAATTGTGCAGTTTCATTTAACTACCCTCATATGTAGCATATTTTATGCTGTTGAATACAATAGATATAACAAAACACTTGTACAAAAAAATAAGTGTTTGTAACACTTGGAAATTAATAATAACAATGAGCTATATGTTTAACCAGCAAACAGATGGTTCACAATGAATATATTATGACACTAGAATTTACAGCAGGCATCAAAAGAGTAACTACAAACGTCATTTGAAAGTATGCATTCAGAGTACAAGAATATTTCAGTACTTTTAGCATTAGATTTAAAAACCTTAAAATGAAACAAACTCAATCAAATTTTGTATGTCCAATCATATTTTATTTGTGACTATTCTGTACATGTGTCCCTACAAGTCTTTCTATTCCTTGTACATACAATTTCTATGGTGCCTTAAAATAAACAATACCATAAAATATAAATATTTTTGGCCAAATAAAATATGGTAACTTAATCTAGATGTAATAAAGGTAGGTAAGATGCAGAAAACAATATAGATATCTGGGACATTCATAATATGATGCTTCACGATAAAAGGCAGCATGACTTTAAATAAGAACTTATTATGTGAGCTACATAATAGAACTTTCTAGTTACACAGATTCATAATAGTAATAAAACTGTATGGCATAATAGGAAATGAATGAAAAACTTGCTATGTATAGTTTTCTTTGTACATATAAATAATTTAGGTGTCTCAAAATATATTAAGTTTAACGGCTATTATTTCAGAAACCTGTAATAATTTTCTTTCTCACTGGCTATGATTTTAATGGTGGATAAAACTATGAAGACATGTTTTTCATTATTTTTTTCCCATTAGTAATGGACTAATGGTTGAGGAAACAAATATAGCATGTTTTAATATAGTGGATTCTATAAGTCATCATGAGAACAAAATGAGAACACAATTGACATGACGTTCTAATTATGTATAGACAACTATTGTTCTTTTTTAAGAATATAAAAACTATATAATGTATTTATGAAAAATAAAAACTGCTACATAGTACTCTTCTGTATCCTAGAATAAAGTTAAAAAATTAATCAATGAATTTCAATTAAAATACATTGTCTGCCAATCGTAATCACAATGCTCAATATCATAATTACATGTTTTTACTAAAAATTTAGAATTTTTTTAACACAGATATATTTTACTGTAGCCACTTTGTCTTGGAAACACAGAAAAAAGTATCAGTACAATTCTGATGTTATTGCATGAAAATAGAAACTTTTAAATATTTTGAGATACTGTGATTTGAAAAAAAATAATTCAAAATTAAATATAACCTCAGAACACATGTATGCATACAATCACCAGTGTGTGCAAGGCATGATCTGAATATACTGGGTAATCACAGCAACACAGGTGAAAAGTTGTTGATAAGCCAATTACAAAATACAAGGACAATTATAAAAAAATCAAAATATTTTAATACAGAATTTATCACCAAACAATAATTAATCAGTTACCATAAAAGATTAAATTATTTTTAAATTAAACAGTGTGTATGCTAACACATAAAGAGTGAAAGAGAGAGAGAGTGTGTGAGAGAGAGAGGTTTTGAGCTCAAGTCTCAATGTTCTTTAGAAATGGTACTTACTATAAATATAATTAATAAACATCTAAGAACATTTCAGTAAATGAAGTACTTGGAAGGAATTTCTGCCTAAAACAATACATATTATTCATCTTTATCCATGATCCAATAATAATACTATTTAAGATAGAAAATAAAACTGAATTAACTTGCATTGCTTACAGCAACAAAAAATAAAAATGTTGAAATATGTATATGAGTAAAAGAAAATATTTAAGTTGATGTTAATAAAAGTTAGAGTGTACAAATGTTCATAGGTTAGTAATAACCAGTATATAATAATTTATGTGCATTTACTAAACAGAGGGTCCTTGCAACACAAATGAAAGTTTTATTGGTTTTTGGAGCAGTATTTGAATAAAGAAAATGTATTGTAATTAGTAAAAAGTAGTCTCAGATAAATTATTTTTATGACTTATCAAGATTCTGGAGATACATATGTTTGATTGAGAAAACAAACTATTTAGTGATTTCTTCAATTAACAAATTTGTCTAGCTTATGAATTAGATGCATTTCACCATCTAAGGAAGCAATTGTTTAATATGAAATCATCTGAACCTTGAATTATATTTAAAAGGGGCAAACAAAACAATTCCCATAAATAGAAATTAATTTTTCATATAAGAGTACGTGGCTCTTATGTTTTTTTGGAATATTTATGTTGCATGCATTTTACACAAATGACAACACAGCATTCCATGAAAAAACCAAATTAATCTCCCACATTAGTTTAATTCATTAAAATAATATGCAGATCATGCCAAGCTTAATGCTACAAACAATAAAATTTTAATTGAACTTAGATAACAAATAGAAAGACAGAATATCAGAAAAAACTAAGTTCCAAATTTTCATGCTATATGTTATTAATATTTTTTTTAATATTTACGTTACATAAATAACTACAGTAATCTGAACAGAAATCTCTAAAATACTTACTTCAAATACACTATGTTAGGTGTTGATCAAATTTTAAATGTGGATCTATGAATGTGCAAAAACTGATAATCTACTTTAATAAAGTACAAAATTAATTTCAAAATAAGAAATCTGCAAGATAAATAAATTTTGTAATTAAGACTTACAAACTTTCTCAGGGAGTGGACACAGATCCCACAATATGCCATGACCCGTAACGGTAGATGAACTTAACACAATACTTGGCCCTTCCAGAATACAACCATTAAAATTTTTACCTATAATGGTCACTGTCTTATTTGACATAAAATCTTGAGCTTCATTAATTATTTCATAATTATAAGTTGAGTTGGCCAGTATCTGCAATAAAATAATAAAATTCTGACTGAAGATAAATAAGTAATTAGTATTTTTTTCAAAGAAAGGAGCAACATGAACCAAAACATTATAATTTCATTATGCTTGTCTTACAAGGATATGCATGCAATGTTCAATTTTATTTTATTCACAATACTGAATTCAATTTTTAAGAGAAAATGTAATTTATTTATTCACAAAAAATTCTAATATACTATATACATATAATTGGTATGAAGAGGAAAGAGAGAAAGGTGGTGGCTGGCCATGGATGGAACAAGTCATTTTTCTCCTGAAGGAGACAAAATTTGAAGAACACTTTCCTTTGCTGTCCTCAATGTCAATGCCAAGCTTCAATTTCAGGTAAGCCACCACATTTCTCTCATTTCTTTGCATACCAATTGTTATATATTCTACTACTCCTTGGCTAGACAGCCCATGAAGAGCCTTGGCCTACGAGATGACTGCCAAACTGTCATCGTTCATGCCCAGCCGGCACACAGTTCAGATCTTCCTTCCTGATGAAGGGGGCTCAGGCCCTCGAAAATTTGAAGTTCCACCTATACCAGACTCCAACTACTGATTTCAGGTAAGTCAGCATTGCTTTCTCTCTTTTTATATCCTAATGAGTTATATATATATATATATATATATATATATATATATATATATATATATATATATATTAACTTTTGAGGTTCAGACCAAATAATAATACTGTAACTACTAACCACAGTTTCATCTTCAACATTAATGGTCAGATTTCCGAGGCCATATTGTATGTTCACATTGTGCCACTTGTTGTCCAAAACTGGTGTATGGAGCAAAGTCACAGTGCGAATTCCGGCATGTGAAGTTGATCTAAATTCCAATCCATCACTAATAACAGTTAGGGAAAACATGTGTGTATCAAGAGATTGTGAGAAAAGCTCTCCACCTATACATGTTCGAAAACTAAGCCCTATGTGATCTGTTATAATCAGAGGAGTTGATATCACAGCTAATGATGATGAATTAAAGTACCCTTCCCTTGAATTAGCATTTGTTCCACCAATGAAAAATGCAAGAAAGGTAGGACCAAGCAACAGCACTCCTGAAAGAAAAAAAGGGGAAACTTATTTTAATACAATATTACTAAATACATGGAAACATCAAAACATATACTAATAAAAGGGAAAGAAAACCACATAGTCAACAGTACAAGTTTGTAAATTATTATTAACTATATTATTATCTAAATTGTGTCATGTGATATTACAGTAATTTTGGTAATAATCCCCAGTTTGTATACTGTATGACTTTGAATACAATAATTGGTTAATGAGATGTATCAGACTTGTCTTTTAACAGCCTTCTGAATAATGTTTATGTCTTAAGTTTAAAGTTTTGTATGTTTTTGTTCCCTTAGTTTGAATAAGATATTTCTTATATGAATTGAGAGAGAGTTTATATTGATTTAAAAACTAAAATATGGATTTAGAAAGATAATATATTTTATTTAAAACAGGCATCCAACAATATATTAATCCAATGTTAAAATAAATTTTCAATAATTGTAATATATTTTTAGGAAGTATGTTAAAAATAGTTATACCCACTTAACACAGATTTGTGTAATTTATAAAATTAGTATCTGTTGCTGGTCTTCATATCATTTACAACTAAATGGTAAATAATTTGATAAAGTTGATAACAATTTTCATAAATTATTTATTATTTGTAGCTATAAAACAAAATAAATAATATAATTATGTAGATCACCATTGTTAGAATGTTTGAAGCAGTAATATGCACTGACTGGGAATAGACTGAGCATTTTTTGGAAGATCCCTCTCAGTACATGGTGTTCTGACATAACACATAATCCATATGTGCGGTATTTGTGCAACAAAACATTTTCATTCCATGTAGAGTCATATCAAAATATGGAACCAGATAACTTCAAAGAATAAGAATTTGTATGGATGCGAGTTTCTTTGTCTACTTGATATATTTACTTTATGTGTTCTTTCTAACTTTATTTATGGGACGTAGAAATATAAAATTTGTTACAAAGTGTTTGGTTACAAGTCGCTGGTACACACTTGTTTTTTGTTCTACATGTGCCATGTTGGAAACGTTTGCAAGTTTGTAGTTTAGTAGCCTATATTTTGTTTGTTTCACCTGAAAGCATTCCATGCTGGTCAGAGCTTCCAGTATGGTGACGATGTGTCCACTCGGTTATCAACACCTGAACGCTTCGGACTTCGATATAGGATATAAAATACGGTATTGTTTAATCATGTCCGAAGCCAGTAGTTCAAAATAACAACGAAAAGTTTTTAATTGTCCAAAGAATTTACTTCGTTGTGGACGTGTAGGGAGAGACTGGGATTTGAAGAGTTTGGGTTGGCGAGTCCTTCCTGCTGCACATCTGGATAGTGTCGCAAGGACCGCATTCCGATGTTCTCAAATAAAACAAAAACCATCACGTAAAATCTTCGCCTTTACAACATAGTGAACAAAGTTTTACTATGTCATTTGAAATTACGTTTAGGAGCAAAGTGTTCGCTTCAGCTCAAGCGAAAACTGAAACAGCCGACTAAACTTTGGATGGCCTGAATGTAGTAGACGTGTACGAGTGTTCGAACTATCTTGCACCCGCTCTGATACCTACCTTTGTACAAACAGTTTCTTACGATCCGAAATGTTGGATTCAATCCAATTCTTTCCATCCATAATACGTACGCATTTCATAGAAAATAAAATACTCGTAAACTAACATTGACTTGATAACATTAACAACAAATATCAAGACCAGAAACAGCTTTGCAATTATACCAGTTTTGACTACGGAATTTTCGAACTTGAAAAGAGTTTCACGTCCGTCGAGCAAACAATGGCAGCGCTTCCTGCCACCTGCAACGGATTAAACACGCTTGTATCAGAATTCCTAAACGGAAAGTTAAAAATCCGATACTACGTTTCCATCTCTATTTAGCTTTAGCTACATCGCAGCTTACATTTGCGATAATCTGATATAAATTCACTGTCATATTTCTCGTAAGAAGATACGTTATCTGAAAGACCGCAGTTGAGGTAAATATTTCGGTGGGTGAAAGAATTCAGATAATCTGATCAAGTCGGCAAGGTACTTTTGCAAGTTATCAGTCCGAGATTACGTCGGATGCACACAATTGTTTTTCCGGCAGGGATAATTCAGGTAACGATGCAGGGGTACCTTGAACCCCGGGGAAAGGGTTCATTTTAGGAATCTGAATTTTTAAATATGTTCCGTCTGTTGCGAATTGTCACACTACCGTTTTACATATACTAGACATTTCCCCATTTCGTACAATATTTCGAATCCTGCTCCACGCCTTTTTTATTTTATACGTATAATTTATGAATAATTTAGATGGCAAACAGATTGTAGTTTCCACGGCTCGTGGATCTTTATAATATTACATTTTAGAACATTTTGCAAAATATAAAACGCCTAAACACAATATGTAATAAACGATATGTGAAGTTATTGGACGCAGGAACATTGAGCGTCCAAGTATAAAAGAAAACATTTTATAACCCCAAACGAGATCGCGATGTAGGAAAAAAAAACAACAAGTGAAATATAGTGCACATGTTGTGGAAGTCATGTGACCAGCCGTTTGTAACAATCTTTCACTGTCAAAAAAGCAGATTGTTAAAATTGCCTGTTCAGAAATATTTAAATATATAGGCACCCTGGCTATAAATCCTTGGCAGGAATACATCATACAACTAATACTTCACCCAAGGTCCCCTGAGAAATCACGCATTCAGTTTCAATATTAGCTACTAGCGTTTATCAATAACCCGAATAATAACATGCGACGTTTCGATAGCTTTCTTTGCAATCATCTTCAAGGCTGAGTGTTTTTATATTCAATCACCGTTATTCCAAACATGTATAACGAAATGATTAGTGTTACCTAATACATTTATATAAAAGATTATTAATTCGCCATAATTAAATACGTGAGTACACATTATAATTAAACATATAAATTGTATAAATTTATTAAAGTTTCTATGTCTAAACTGATAATAAATTTAAATCTCCTGAAGGTTCAGATTCAAAGGAGGTCTATGGAATTTAACAAGTTGTATTAAAATGTAGCTTCATTGCCACCGAACGATTCAGAATATGTACTATTGAAAAGATAACAATTAGATTTTATGAATATATCCTGATGTACATTGGATGAAGGAGAGGGCCATTTCTTTTTCACGCATTCCTTTTACAGTTTTCCCTTCAAATAATATATTAATAATCTTTAAGTTTCTATATTATTAGAGGGGCTGAATGTAACGTCAGATTAGATGTATCCTGTTAGCGTTTCCTCAGGAATGTAAAGGCCAGTCCGAAGCCATAGAAGTGAACTGAGACAAAAAGAATGTGTTCGCATGTCCCAGTAACCGTTCTAGGCTTTTAAATCCGTAGGCGCGATACGTGCTTTCTGTTCCGTTACAGTGTATCACAAAGTTACGAAACATACGTTTTTAAACATTACCGTGTCAATTTTTCTG
Source organism: Zhengitettix transpicula (assembly GCA_037074705.1). Lineage (NCBI taxonomy): Eukaryota > Metazoa > Arthropoda > Insecta > Orthoptera > Tetrigidae > Zhengitettix > Zhengitettix transpicula. The sequence continues at coordinate 57,239,510 of CM073595.1, read as the reverse complement.
ATACGACGTCTTGTCGGTGGAACCATTACGACCCTTTTAGATAGGACCAGCTACTCATACATTTGCAAGTATTACAAAAACGTACGCCAAATTATTTAGGTAGCGTTCAATTATATCATGAAGCTTCATAAGCAAGGTCAAATTAATCACTGAGGAATGGCCAGGTTGAGGAAAAGTAAGGGTTCCTTGTCTTACAAGGTTTCATCCTGGTACTGGCCTCTGCTCCTCTTACGTATGCTACACGTAAATCTCAGTACATCGGGTCTTATTCGTCTGTAACACATTACGGATGACAGTGACACTATTGGTGGCAACAATTAAAGTGGAATATTACCATCCAACACAAGAGTTTTCACTGCGGATACGCCTTAACAAATAAAAAATTATTTACAAATATTAACTTGTATACAATTGTAGCCAAAAGTTTCTCACGAAATAAAATTTGGCCAACTTAAATGAAATATCAGAGAAACCAAAGGCCTGAATTTCCGGGAAAATATGTCACTGTGAGTTGAAGCACAGGGGAAAATAATGATGAAATTTTGGTTGACAGGTACAGATAGTTCTAAGTTAAGTGTAGTATAGTTAGGATCATCGACGCGCGTATGCACGAAAATAATCATCTCGTACTTTTGAGTTTGAAGTATCTAGCACGACATTTTTTTTAAAAAAAAATAATAATGCCAGTTTAATACGCAGTCCGAGCTGCGGAAACCGGGCCTTGGTGGCTGAAAACAGCAACGGATTCACGCTTTGCTGGTTCTGTTTTGCTATAACTGTATGACTTGTCCATGCTGGCTCAGTCAAGTCCATGAGGCCCAACAGTTAATTTTCTTCCCTCCCTCGAAAAGATTATTTTCGCGTAAGGTTTCCTACATGTTGGTTACATGCGCAAAGAGCAAAGAAGAATATGTTGCACTTATGCAAAAGTATCAATGATGACTCTGCACTTTGATACAGTTGTCCAATAGAAGCAGCGATATCATTGCTATTTACAGGATCAGTTCAAAGTTTTACTTGCAGTCGCGAAAGAAACACTCGACAAGAATCAACATTTGAGTCGAATGGCAATTCTCGGCACTTTTGTTTTTATTACAAAAATGGCGTATGCTTCCACGAACCGCACTTCCATGCCAGATTTATTTTTGCATTCATCGTCCACCGTGCTGGAAATTCTTGTTATACCTCAGGGACCTTCAAGGTTCTTTCCTTGGAGTTTTGACTTGACTTTGACGCCATTTATCAGTGTAAGACATTAATAACAGCCAGTTGAGCAATCGTTTAGTTTCCGCTGCACTATTGCTGGTGCAACGGTCACGTGGAAATTCCGATTACCAGAGAAAACGAATAAAATAAATAATTACGGGCAACGAAGTTGTTAAAAACGAGATATAACTAGTTCACAAAGTCCAATTATAATGAGAATTGTAAGAACATTCCTAAAAGTCCTATTTTTTTAAAAAATGGATTAGTTTAGTCTGTTGTGATAAGGAAACAGTGGGTGAAAGACGACGACTGGTCACAAGGTAGAATGAAGTTTGCGTTGCAAAAATTACTATTTCTGATCAACTATCTATATAAGCGATACATTCGACATATTTTGATTTAATTAGGCAGCTAGAGACCTTAGCTAAATGCCCTCACTATACGGGTGACGCAATGTTGCGGTGAGGATGCGCATTGACCGAACCGACTGACACATGAGCAAGCGGACAGTAATTGCGAAAAAATTTTTTCTCTCCCGGAAACAGATTGAAGTGGTGGCGATTTCTATTACGTTGAATTATGGCTGTTTGAATTATGGTTTTTTGGGTTGAGAGAATATTTAGGTCATTGAGGATTCTAGAGTTAGTAACGTACCAAGGGCAGTTAGTTATAAAGCGGAGTATTTTATTTTGGGGATATTTGAATTTTATTTATGTGGGTGGTAGCGGTCGAACCCCCAGATATAACAGGCGTAAAACCAGAGGGGATATATGAGGGATGTGTAAAGGAGTTTTTTGTTGTTGTGAAGGATAAAGGAGTTTCTGGTTCAGTGATGGTTTTAATTTGTGGAATCAGTGGAGTATTATTTTTTTTAGGTGGGAAGTGTTAGTTTGGAGTCGAGGATTAGGCCGAGGTATTTATGGGAAGATTTAATAGGGATAGAGGAGTAGTTGATAGTGACTGATAGGTCTTTTTATGGAGAAATGAACGGTTACGGATCTGGAAGGATTGATGACTATGCGCCAGTTATACTACGATTGCGCACATCAGCGTTTGAGCATCTTATTTTTCACATAAGAATGCTATACTAATTCGTGCAGTCCAGTAATTTAAATTGAATTTAGCTCTGATCAAATTTAACAATAAGGTACTATGTGATTGCTTCGGATTGGAAAATGAATTTTATTTCGTCAGTCGCAATGAGACGTACACACAACACTGTGTTCTTATCTCGTCCACAAATCAGTAGCATACACAGTTGAGCGTGAACGCTTGTTAGTTTACGTCGGAGACGCTGCATGATCTGACAGATTACACTGGCAAACACTACGAACTTGTTTCCAGGAGACGGAGAAATCGGTTGCTTTAGAAGCTCGTCCTTGCGTTGCCCAGACCGACACGCTAGCTACCAAGGACCAAGGACAAAATAAGAAACAAAGAAAACCCACAAAGACACGATAACTGATGGAATTTTGTTGTTATTAAAATATTGCGAACGCTACTACCATCTGAAGTTATAATTTGACTGCTGTGTCCTTGGGCATCCATGCGACTTTACGGTTTTGTATCGAGAATAACCAAAGCTTCATTACGATTCGAAGTTTGGAATCAGGACACCTCTGACTGCCACGAAGGTCGGAATACAGTTTACGCAGTTTTAAAATACGAACAGGACCCCACGTGGTTTTGAAATTGAGAATCACATGAACGCCAGGCGTTTCCAGGAATTGCCTTTCCTAACTCATTAAATTTCCTGGGCCAGGTCTGCATGCGCGGACTTGTCTTGCGAAATAACGGCGTATGTAAGCAAGGAAGCAAGTAATAACAGGAAAGGTTTGCCCAGGCAAATATATGTTTGTAGGCGTGTAGTGAAAGCGGCTGCAGCTCATCAAGAGTGCCACACTTGCAGAAACTACATCGTCTTCTTTTATATGCACGGAAACTTTTACCCCGAACAGAATATGAGGAAGGAGGAACAAAAATTATTAAATATTTAAGAATTTTGTTTTTGTTTTAATTATGAAAATTTCCAAAACTTAATAACATTCCGCACGTAATACAGCACTTGTTAGAAATTAGAATTTGTCGTTTGAATAGAAAACTACTTAAGTAGATACACAACTCATAAAATTAAGTCTATAAGACGATAAATATTATGCGCTTGATTTAATCTAACAGTGGATTTGCCTACGAACGGGGGGGGGGGGGGGGTCGCCGCAGTTTTCGTCTGACTTCGCAGTCTCAAGTTTTGCAACGGGGTGGAATTCCTCGGCCGCCTTTATATAGTTTACATTACAGTGTCACAGAGGCGATTGTTTGCGTCCAATGTCAAAAACTGATAGTGAGGAAAACTTGTTTCTCTAGCACACAGCCGAAACGAATATGTTCTCTAAACGTTATAGAAATTTATTATATGTACGTGTGAAATGTAAACAAAAATCTTAAAAACCTTAATAAATAATGCAGTTTTTCGACCAATATCAGACCTTCATCAGATCTCTCCCGCAATACAACTTTATTTTGTACAATTTCTCGGCAAGAAAGACCTCATGAAGGTACAAACACGTACCGAAACGTTCTCGGAAATAAAAAAAATATTGTCTGATATTGGTCGAAAAACTGCATTATTTATTAAATATAAACAGACGTAAAAATACAATCTTTAAAACCTGAATGTTTCTGTTCTATCTCTCACATGTATGGAAATAATATTTATTCTTTTTGAGGAGTCGACTGCTTCGTATATATAAAGGTTTACCTGAACATACGACGGAAAAGACGATTGATGAATCGAAATGCGAGAAAAATACCACTGAAATCTTTGAAAGCTATTCCAAAATGAACTCATATTTATCAGTTCTATAATAAAAAAGTGTCCCTTGAACCTGATCGAAGTCTCCGTGACTCTTCAATTTCAGCGAAAAATTACGCATCGTTAAATTTATTGATATTTATCAATAAGTTTGTTGAAGAATAATAATGTGATTTACTAATCATAAGACTTCTTGGATTTCTGAGAATTTCTCATCAAACAATTTATCGCAATATCGGGAGAAATTCTGAGCAATTTTAAACGGAATTCGAGAAAAAATATGGGCACTTTCTTTGATTCGATTTATTCTATTCCATTAGCCCGCTAATGAGGAAATATGATTCGTCACAAATGTACAATAGATAAATTACATATAAAATGAATGAATATTAATAGTAATAGTTAATAAGTGACACAAAAAAAATCATATCAATACGGCACTGTTCACATTTGTCCAAAATATAATATAATATTTACAGTACTTTAAAATATTTCCAACGGAGGAACTTTCAGCAAGATTTACCGAGAATTTCGGGAAAAGAATTTCAGGAATTACTTTGTGTGGGATCTTCCCTGAGGAAATTCCAGGAAACTCGTCAGACGACCGCTCCTATAATTAGGTAGGATTACTTTCCCAACTAGGTGAAATAGTACGGGAACGCAGTCATAAGTCATAGAAGTTGAAAATGAGAAGGTGTAAGACAAAGAAATAAAAAACATGTACACACAAATAAGATCAGAATAAACGCTTTCTATCTGGAACTAGCTGATCCTTTTGGATATACACGACTAAAATTATATGCAGCGCATCTAGAATACGACACAGTTTTAAAGTCCATTCATCAAGTTCGTGACATTCTCCGAAAATAGTGCCAACAAGCAAACTGGTCCATTTTCACTTATTGACCTATTACGAAACGAATACTTCACTACGCCAGTTGGCCGGCACTTCTGGACGATTTTAATATTAACGCGAAACAAAATTAGGTCTTTGTCTCGTACGTTTTAAAATACGCAAAGGATGGATGAGTTTAATTCATTAACCTTTACACTAGTAGCGTGTATGAGAAACGGTAATTGTACCCTATTTAGGAGATGTAGCAGGTCCTTACTCATCTCAAAATCGGTGGCAAATATCTACAAGCTCGGTTACTACATTACCCCCTCTGTGTGCGTGCCTCGTTCAACACCAAAGCTTTTTTTCCCCAGTAATTTTCATTACGTTCGAAATATTTAGTTAAGTGACTTTTTCTCCTACGGCCTGAACGATTTATTTGACGTTCAATCGATCTTTTATGGATGGTGTCACGTTAAAACGGAATTTCCAACAAAAACGTCGGTAATTAAAGAATTATGAATGAGCCAAATACCCATCCGAAAGACGACCTACTCAGAGCTTGCCATCAGGACAGCAAACTTGATTTCACGATGTTTATTGAGGATCTGTGTTCGAGTGCGGATTCTCGTCTATTCCAGCTACTCTGATCTAAAGAGCTGGTGATGTATAACACAATCCCGCACGACTTTCCATTTCGCGTTCACAAGTATCGTGTTTCATGGTTGTGACAGAGAAACTCCGTGGGACCGCTAGGTTTGCTCAGAGTTTTCTGCACAGTTTCGCAGACCACGTCCAAGTTCTAATGCGTTTTTCTCTTTCTATTCTTATCGTGGGATCCTCCCCATATTTACTACGATACTATCTGAAATTCCGAGTCAACGGATCGTAGAGCGACGTTTTCTTGGTATGACCAACGGCATATGTAACAGTTACAACGAAATCAGACCTATTTCGCAATATATTCATGAGGAAACATCACTTAATCGACACAATTGGGAACAAGTGCTCAGTATCTTCCCAAAATCTGAGCACTTATTATGTTTCTTACGGTGTTGTCAATTAGGGTTCCGGCAGGCGACGAAAGCAGTAGAGAATGAAGTCTAAAAGCTCCATCTAGGCCAGTGCTTCCCAACGTGGGTCCCACGCCCCACAGGGGGGTAATTTGAATGTTCAGAAAATGAGCTCGTATAAAATATAGCTATGATTTATCTTATGCAAAAAGAAAAATTGTTGGTATCACAATTTGAAATAAGCATTTGGTCAGTTTAGTGCTTTCCCATGTTGGGAAACACTGATCTAGGCAATATGAAACTCCCTTAGGGTCAATTACCAGGCTACGACTACGTAATGTCAACAAACGCACGAGTTCTCTGTGAGTTTATAATTGGGTGATTAAATTAAAGAACACGCATATCAACAAATACAAAAAGAATGAAGAAGAAAGATAGGCAATTCAGACAAAAAGGGTAATCTAAATACCGCACAACGTTACTGGGATCCTTGTTCCTTTCGTCATGTGCAAAGAAGAGCCTAGAGCGACACAACTGCACTTGTCAGTTGTCAAATCTCAAGAGTTCACTGACTGTGAGAAATAATACATAACTTATAATTGACAATTTGATATATGTTAACACACGTTAAATATTTATAATAATGAGTAGTTTTTTAAATTTACCAAATTATTTATTAATTTTAGAATTACACCATTGTCAACCTGATGAAGTCCTAGAAACGTTGAGTTAATTTTATGCTTTTTTTTAATGAAGTACATCTGACAAATTTGGCTGTATCCATACATTTATAATTATATTGGAGTCAGATAAAAATATCTATGAGTTCATTATGAATAAAATGTTTTACATTTATTGTGATTGTATTAGGTAATCAAGCAGAGCTTCCTACGGTTCCAAATGCGATTTGAAATTTAATGTTAATGGCGGATTTAATACTGGGAGGATATTGTTCGGGTGTTCCATTGCTTTATTCAGAGAAGATGCAAAACGAGAGTGGTGAAGAGAGCAAATTAAATCTAGGTTATGTTGGAGAAAATGACCTGGAATGGAGCGATAGGCACGTTCATTTCCCCCATGTATTCCGTGATTTCATATATCCAAGACACTATTAACAGTTTATTTCGATAGCCTTTTATTCGTAAAAAAAAAATTATCAGTCGCAGAAAGACGGGTATTTGGACTGGGCTGAACACAAATATATTTTGCTGAATTTTACTAATCTTTACATATCCTGGATATTTTAAAAGTTGATAACCGATACGAAGAATTCTTTTAAAAAGTGCAATTATACAAAAATGAAATGACAGTATAAGCGGGAGAAATTGCCGAGAAATCGTGAAAATCAGTCTATGAAGTGATATGAAAATAGAGCAAATAATGTTTCAAAACATGTAATAGAGAAGTGAAATGCACGAATATTATATGATAGGCTATTCGACAGTTATATAAATATACGTCAACTTGCTGTCATCCTATAAGATTTATTCACTGTGCATCGATTTTTTTATTAATTATCCTCAAAAGTGGGAATTACTAACAACAAATGATTAAATAAAATGAAATACTATTGGAGCTCCGTCACATAATCGAAAACGCTCTGTGATTGGCTGTAAACCTAGTGACATAAATGCCATTAAATACAGTGTGCAGTGCTGGGACGTTCCAACTGTTTTGGCAGCACAGTTTCCAGTTAATTTCTTATGTTTCGGCATGTTTGTTAATATTAGTGATTAAATTGGTTCTAAAAAGGTACTGATTTTCTCATGTTTGTATAATTGAAAGAAATTTTGATAAGTAGGCATTAGATACCTGCCGAAATAGACGCAATAATGGTTAGACTTATCTGCAAACGTAACCGTAGTTTTAATCTGAGAGCTAACATGCAGGTTAAATGTTTATAAGCTTTATTGTAAAGTAACAAATTTGTAAATAAAAAAACTTTTATGAATTTCTACAACAATAATCAAATTCGACATCCATTGATCCTAGAAAACATTGCTAAAAACGTTTTTTGCCCATATAATATAGACATATATATCAAATACTTTATACAGTATTGGTTTTTTATAGTCAAATTTAATGCCTGATTAAGATATTTTAATGGTTTTTGTGTATCAATTTTTAAACAATATAATGCAGCTTATGTTAAAATAATTATATCTAAATGAAATGGGAAGAGTTTTTGTTGCACATATATTTAACTATCTAATTTTACAAATGGACACAAGACACTAGAGATAAGTGGGATATGTTGCAGTAATAATTTACTGGTATATGATAGGGGTATTCTGAAATTATCTTAAGTTCAGAAAACATAGTATTTAATCTATTTTTTGTAAGGACACATATTGGTAACTCACACCATTTATAAGCCATTTCTTCTAAATAAACGTGATAGTCAAAGTCAGTCGAATCGCAATTATAGCACTACACAGTAAAAAACTGATATACTTTACACATAAAATTATATAATAAATAATATAAGATGATTTAGTCAAGTAGACTATAGTAATTTAAAATTTTTCTGTAAGGCTCAATCATGGCAACGTTTCTTCTACAAAACTCTTTCTCGTTAGTAAAAATCAGCGGACTCCGTGCACCATGATAGGATGAGGAAGAAGATGAAAGCGACCCTGAACGAACAATGGGGAAAGCAGAGACGCCGGCATGGGATACATACAACTCTCCCCATTATCATTCCATCCAAACACGTACGTGTTGCACATCTAACAGAACTACGGGGAACGTTGTGGGGAAAGTAACGTAACGGTTGGAATATTATTCATCGGGTTTCCCACTGTCTGGAGGAATTAAAAGAAAGTGGCTAATGGAGTTAGTAGTGAAAAGGCACAAAAATATTAAGGTGAGAAATAATGAATCGTAAAAATGGAAAAATTTGGGATGATCTAAATTTATTTTCATTGTTGTAAAAAATTAGTTTCCGTTGTGACATAACTCGAATTTTTTGTAGTTAACAGATTTAGAGTTAAATGTGGATCGTAACCAATTACGTAATTAGGACGAATATTGTTTCCAGTAAACGATGTCATTACAAATAAAAATTTAGAGCGTTAACGTTACAGAATACGAGTTTTAAAAGCCTCTTTCTCCAAAGTTTCTTTTTTTGTAAAAAAAAATATACCTCTATAATTGCAAGAACTTTTAAATTCTTAACATATCAATACAAGAATGTGCTTAAACAAGCACAATGCTTCAAGCCTTATGGATGGAACAAACACTGCACTAGTTTCTTGATCGTTTGGCATGTTCGTTCCCCTTTCCTTAATATTCATACCGACACTTTTTTCTAAACTTCTAATTGTATCCGGCGCATAATGGAAAAATAATTTTAATTCTAGCTGAATGCACGGCGTGGTATTCATATTTCTATTGATCAACACGGTAACATTCCGTAAATATTTGACGTTGCTATGTTTTAGGCTCTAATTAAATATATTTAATGTTACATTCAACACGACAGTAAAAATATCGCGGCCCGTTAACAAGAAGATATTACCATTGCGTCGCTACGTTTGGTAACGCGAGAGCTTTCAATTGTGTTAACTAAATGGATAGCCTCATTCAGCAGTAATTGCTTTCGTGCCCACAGAGAACAAATCTGAGCCGAGTCCTATTTCCTGATCAATTCAAATACTTAACGCCAGTTACACACAGCTGTAAAGATGTATTGGCACAGGTGTACGTTTTAATTCGAATGGTGCAATATTACAATGAAAAGAAGACTGGCAGAAGTGGAAATTAGCGGCTGCACCTTTGAAACCTGCACGCTTTCCAGAATTGGAATTCACTGACCGATATGAATTCAATTACGACATGTGATTACTGGATTTAGTGGTGTTGCACGCTTCCGAGAGCGACTCACAAGTTCGTCATTTTGTGAATTTTAATCTCAACAATCATATTACAAGCATGTCGGTAATGAAACTCTCAATTTTAATTCAAATAACGTTAATTCTTAAACGTAAGGATGCAATTCAAGGCGAACAGTTCTTTGTTTTAGCCACTTCTACTGCGTTAAATGTATTCAACAGAGGGAATAGTTAACATTCACTATTAGTTATAACTAGCCGAGTGCCCGGCGTTGCCCGTGTCTTATTTATATAAGCCCAAAAAAGTATTTAATTCTATTTTAATCTTTAGTGAAGAAGTGACTTAACCTAAATCTAACTATTCCTAGTTCCGTACATACTTTCGACCAATAGTACATTAATTGAACAGCTATAAAATACATTGAATTTTATAGCATCAATTCCAAACAACATACCTCCGAATTTCTTTACCAATAGAACACTTAAATTTACCCTTTGAGTATTGCAGTCTTCAGACATTACGAAAGATTAAATTTATGAAAATGTTAGCTATATTCAGAATGGACGCCATTTTGGAGTCACTAATATGGCACGAAAATTAGCTTATATTTCCCGCAAGGATATTAAAGTATTTCATATTTTTTTTTATTATCACTCAATGGAGTATTACTGGATAAAATTACATTTTCTATTTAATGAAAATATTTGTGCTCCATTTCATTACGGAAAAATTTAACTACTTCCTTTGTTCGTCGCGTAGTAACGTCTATCTCTCTCACGTAACGTCATGGTATCTTGTCACGTAGTAATTTATCACTTAATGATCACGTTTTAAATTATAATTCTTTTCACATTTGTGCTAAGGGTTTCTCAACCCCACAGTACCTTTTCTCGTGTTTTGAAGAATGTGTGTACCAATTTTTGTTGAATATTGTCCACGCGTTAAAATTTGTATAGAGATTAACGTAAATACTTACATACAAACAAATATACATCCTTTTTTCTTATATAGATTAAAAATTAATACTTTTTCTTAACTTCAAACAAAATAATATATATTTGTAATTTATTTTACTATTACGCACAGGGTAAATGGACAAAATGAATTTTTATTTATAACAATGTAAAGCAAATCAATAATTATTTATGAATACAGTTGATAGCAATTATGCTCAGGATTTAGAATTGTTTGACATGGTATTTTGTATCAGAATACCAATTATAGGTGTAGGTATACGGAAAATTCTGACTCCCTCCACATCTTTGAAGCCTGTGGGAAATAAATGTAATCGGTTATCCTGTAAGTTACACGGAATAAAAAATGATGATGTTGGCTATAGTGGGTACGGTGATTTGAAGGATAGAATAAGGAGTGGAACCGCATGGAACCAGTCATGACTAGTGGTGACGAGACTTGTGGCATCACGTCTGATTTTCCGAACGATGAGTAACTTTTACTTAATCGTGTCTCCCACTCAGCTTTCTCGTTGTAATTCCCGCTGCATATTCGCTCGTCGGCCACTTCCACTTAGCTTTATCCAGCCGCCAGGTGAAATGCTGTTAATTACATTACTGGCGTTCGACACGGGATGTATCAGAGTTCGTAAATATTGTTAGTAACGGCGCGGACGCACCTTGTACCGTACAGAACCCCTGGGTCACCGTCACTGTAGGCGGAACGAATTACCCCTCGGCAAATTTTCCGGAAAGTATAAGCAGTCTGTTCAAACCTTGTCTCGGCAGGTTCAGAGTTACGCATTCAAAGTACAGTGTATGTTATCGAGAATTCCAGAACTGAAGCGCGGGAACGCGGACTGAGGACGAATTCCTAGGGAAGATTGATTCAGGAATTTGTGTATTTTTAATATATTGAGAATAATTTTATCAGGTTGAAGAATATCAACATCAAAGGATGAGAAATCGGCGAAACTAACGCTTTGAACAGTGTGCGTCTTCAGGGGAAAATTGTACGAATAGTTGCTGGGACAAAATAATCAGAAAACTACTACAGACGAAAATCTACTATATTCAATATATCCGATTTGGTCAGGCTGAATATGCAAGAAAATTGTTAATAACTTATAGATTTCGATATGAAAATGTTTTTCATCATTGTTGCTAAATAAAGGGGTATCTACGATTATTTCGTCGCCATATTGGCACAAAAGCCCCACGTTCGATCGTCGCTAGGATACATTATTTTCGATCGGTGGTGATAAAATAGGGAAACTTTTCAATAAACATTTATGTAATAACTCAAGACCGTAAAATTGCAATGTAGTTCCACTCATTCATAGAGTAAAAGGAGGACGAATTAAAACGTTTCGTAAAGAATCAAACCCTGTTCGTCTTCAGGGATATAGGTAGGACTCGAGAGTTCGAACACTGCTACAGGTATAAAGCCTGGCGATGGCTGGAAACAAAATTCAAAACTGAGCAGCATCAAATTACAGTTAAATTGCCAGTTCTGCAGTTGAGGAATTTGAAAATTCTTAACAATTTTCAATATAGCTGTAAACGGCAGTAATATTATTTCGGCCAAAGGTAAAGTAACTGCCGAAATGACTATATTCCGTACTTCAGTGATGCAAAGCTCAAAACAGTCGATTACAGACGGTTTTTGTGGTCGATCCTTGAATACTGGACCGTGGTATGTTGGGATTCTCAGAGAGTTCGAACACATACTCGTATAGGACGTGGATAGAATGCAAAATGAGACATAAATGCTGCGTGGCAATGTAGAAATCTGGGAAACAATTCCTTTCGAAATAAAGGCTTTGCTTTGAGGTGTGGACATCTAGCGTAGACAGTTCGGCCTGCAAAAATTATTTTATAAAAATGTATGAGATTTCCTACAGGTCAAATTATTAAAATCTAACTGAAGGGTCAATGAACTTATGTCGATATGTATTGATTTCTGGAACAATAAGGGAATGGAAGAGCTTGCAACCATATGTCAGACATTTATGAAGAAGTCCAGCAGTGAATTATTTTAACGGCGTAAATTAAAATTTAGTTTTGTATTCTAGTATATTTATTTTCTATATATATCTACGGTTGTAAACAATTGCTATTCGTTTCTCAATAATAGTCCCTTGTTTGTCTCTTTTCATTTGTGTTTATATATTACTTTAATATTTTACAGATCAGGTGGAATTTATTACGTACACTTGATCTGTAAAGTTGTTGCATTCACTATTCGTATAATATAAGACACGCTAGCTTATCAAAGTGGCAATGGTGAACTGAATTGACAGTATAGTCTTTGTAGTCGTTTATGTGTCCACATAACGTATTTCGGTTTATATTGAATTAATAATAATATGATAAATTGAACAAACATAAATTTCTCGTACTGTATAACTATGCGTTTTTCACATATATGTAACCATTCATTCTCCCCCTTTTATGTTTTAATCCTTTTTCACTTATGTACTACTTTCCTACTTCTATTTTATTTGAATTTAAATATTGTTAATTTTATGTATTCCCTCACTTGTGTCTGTGTTCTTTTTTTCCTCAATTACATATTTTCATAGATATGTATAGTTTGTTATTCTATTTCACTATCTTTGCATGTAATTGAACTGCAACTTGTCCAATTTCCTCAGTAGAGAAGTAATGAAATTAATAAATCTAAAAATCTACTTAACATGGTAGTTTTCTCGCTTCGGAGTCAGATGGTATAATTTGTTCGCTTCTGTACTGATCCAATTAAAGAGGTATCTACGATTATTTCGTCGCCATATTGGCACAAAAGCCGCACGTTCGATCGTCGCTAGGATACATTATTTTCGATCGGTGGTGATAAAATAGGGAAAAAACGCAACGGCAAAATCTAGATAGCAACTAATGCACACATTCACATGTCCCAGTCCTTTAATGTTTCGTGTATAGGAAACCGTTACTACCGCCGTTCCTTCCAGAGACTAGAAGTCAGGGCCGGACAATTTCCGGTGAGGGGAGAGACAGGAAGTGCCTAAGAAGGCAGCTTAGGGTTTAGGATTTCGCTGTGCTCTGTCCTCGTTGTTTTGGGAAGCCTTGCTTATGGCGACCCTGCTAATTCCCCTCGCAAGTCACGTAAAGTCAAGTTCAAATAATAATAAAAAAGAACGTTGCACAAACGGGTCCGAATAAGACAAAGCTGTCCCACTCTCCAAAAATGATCTCAGAATTTTAATACGTACAGTTGCCTATGGTGATATTAGAAATCAGATCATGCAGATGTAAGGACCATTATTTCTATATTTGTGTTTATAGTTACGCATGCTCCGGAAAATGGCGTGGATCAATTGGTATGACAGAAGTAAGTACCAGAGAATCAATTGAACGTTTCGAACAGTAAGAAGCTACGAGGCACAGAACTACTAAATTCAGGCTATCCCATCCAGCTGAGTTGCCTGAATCGTCATTTGCGCCATTGTAGCGCAGCGTGGTCCTGCGTGGAAGTGGGTGTGGGAGTCAATGACCGCCAATGTTTGGAATTTGCGGTATAAAGACGTCAGCACTCAATAGAAAGAGATGGAAATCGCATATATATGAATTGCTACATCCGAAGGATAAAGAAATAATAATACTCAGAATACAAATGACGAGGGAGAAAAGTAAAAAGTGAACGGAAACAACACGTTACTTCCATGCCCGGTATCGTGAACATGTAAGAAATAGATGTGCAGATAGGCAGGTATTCATTGAGTGACGGGTAAATAATTAGCAAGCAGGAATGTGCATGAGACAGAAAATGTGGAAAGCAGGTCGCACATTACCCTACATACACAAACCTCTCAGCAATACAATATTAGTTTCTATAAAAGGCAGGTATAAATTAAAGCTTCGTTATTACACCACAGACATATCCAGGTACTAGGTAATTGTGTTAAAACATAGTGCAAGGACTGTAGTTCAGTGTGAAAGAAAGTGGAGCGTTTCTTTACGTTCAGTAATTTATTTTAGCTGGCCGAAGGATTTTACTGTCTGAATCTGTTTCATATTTAAATAGACTCGTTGCAGTGACATTATTGTCGTAGTTTAAAATTGTTTTTCTCGATCAACTTTGACTTTGAGGAAATATTACAAAACAACTTCACACGTTTCATAGCTGAAAATTATTTGTGATTAATACGAATTCACTGGACCACGATGGAACCGAAGTCAGTGTTTGATATAAGATTAATGAAATTTAGATTCAAGAAAGCAACTAACCATACTATTATTTAAATAAAATTCAAAATAAACGCGAATAATGTTCTGAATTTAAAAAAAGATTGCAACGCAATGATGCAGGGAAAAGAAAATGTTTATGAATTGGAACGATTTATATACAAATGTTCAAGCGGATTTTTAGCCGGTATTGACAGAGTGATCCGAGAATAATATGACTTTACTATTTGCAGTTGATTTCTGTGGCAAGCTCCGATGAAGCGTGGGTGTTGGGACGGGACATGCGTGTGTAGCTGTCGCAAGCACAGGCGCGGGCGTGGGCGGGACTCGAAGGGCACTCAGACCTTAGCTAAGCATTATCTTAGTCCTAGATAAGTATTATAAGCTTCTACCTCTTCATGTACCTCTGTCTAAACTGTGAATACAAAACATTTACAAAATGTTCTTAACTTCGGTTCAAGAAATACGTAAATCAATCAGAAATATCACGGCATCGCATAAAAAGAAAACAGATCAGTATGTGTACAATAAATTAGCCTTGGGTCAACTGACGAATTAAGCCCGGATGAAACACATTTCAAAGTAAATCTGATTATCAAAGATCGAAGGCTTTCCCGGTGTATTTATAGGCGAAGATGACGGCAGTGCATTTGGTCGTCGAAACGTCGCGTTACAATCGCTGTTTTACCCGGGTGCAAACCCGAGAACTTATTCTCAAATCTGATTATATTCACATAAAATATGCCATGGTAACCAAAGATGCGGTATTAGAGTATTGTGTCCTCCCAGTTGCGACATAACTCGGCTACATGGACCCTAAATTGCGCGATTGTTCGCAAGATGCGAGCTGTGCTGGGAAAGAACACAGGAGATCACTTCAGGAATGACTGTGAGAAGTAGGCCCAAAGTTACGGACGTAGTGGAACAAATAATAGGTATGAACTGGCAGTGGTCAGGACACAGAAAACTGTGTAGGCTGGTCCACAAAAAAATATAAACTAGAAGCCACGAAACCGTAAGCGAGCAAGACGAATGCCATTCCACGGGTGGAACAAGGACACAAAGAAGACGGTTGAGGTTTGAAGAGGTTGTAAATAAAGATAAGTATTCCAATTGCTTTACAGGGAAAGCGATGTCATCAATATTATGTTTCCTCTGTGAGCCCAAAGACAGGTATTGTTCGATGCTCGTTTCGATTTTGGCATTTCGTGCGAAATCTGTTCAGCATGTGGCAATTAATGTGAATAAATAATCTAATCGTGAACGAAGTTAATGGAGTTTGCCAGTGTTGGTCTCGCACTTATCCGGGTATATCCCTGTCTCTTGGTCAATATTCTATATCAGGGAAACACCGGCCTCTACCCAAGACGAACACAGCATGTCTATTACACGAATGCATTTGTAAAGAAAGAAATTAAACTAAAAGACTGAACCGTTATTGAAGATGAAACTTATTTAAAACAATTCAAACTCGACCGAATAGAGGTAAAAATTATAATTATCTGTATTTAAAACACTGCCAAGTGTCTTTATGATTTTCGAATTCATTAATCAGGTGTCAGCTGGCTACTTTGCTGCGGCTGTAAATGCGTGGACACTTTTTAGAAGTCTTGGGTTGTTTGAACAAACTGTGTACAGCCAAAGAACGAATACCAGTCTCAATTAGTACGAACCTTTAGGGGGACACTCACAGAGGTAAAACGAAATCGGTCAACAACCCTGTGAAAAGCCTTTGAAGATATTACAAAAAAAAATCAATCAAATCTTACTGTATGAAAGAAAATCCACACAGCAAACCATAAAGAGCTTTCCTTTTATTATGCAACTGCGGATTTGACTCGAACTTACAAAAATTTCGGAGCGTCGTAATGAACAAAATCCAGTTTTCAAACTTTGTAAATCCTTCTCGTGCCCTATCCTCAAAATAAATTTAGAACACATTTACATGCCTGTACAGCGACGCTACCCTTTGCACATGCAATTCAAGGTTGTCGGATCTCATGGTCTATCTTATTCAACTCTGTATTATGCGAGCTTTCTTGAAGCGTGGTCAATTCGTTCAGACGTCTACAGTTTTTAATTACTTTTTCAATTTAGTGCGAGTGCTGACTGAAGTATTTCAATTATAGCATCCAATTTTCGTTGCGGCTTTAAATCCAACGAAGTACGTTTGAGTTCGCCGATTCCTAATTAATTGATTATAATTGCATAGGGAAATATGACTGGACTTTAAAACACACAGGAATTTTTTGTTAATAAAAGACGTGGAGAGCAAAAGTGTATAACACACAAGGTTCGTATAGTTCCCCAGAGAGAATAAAAGTTCAATATATTAAAAATGACGCATTTTATTGAAATAAAATTGCGTGGATCATTCATTTTCTAAAGTTGTGTGGTTCCAGATTCATTATAATAGACGCTAATATAGAAATACATGGTATTCGTGAAGTGTGACATTTCAAAGAAGATCTAAAATCGTGTGACAACGATCCGAAGTAGTAGCCGATCGTGATGGAGATGGCGCTCCGGAAACGGCTACAACGGACAGTTGTGTTTTGAGGGCAGAGCTCCTTCCAACGACCGGAAAAGGCAGCACTTTATAGTTTTTCCATGGAACGTCCCCGACTCGAGGGGTGGATAAATACATATCAAAGCTGACATACTTTCCGCGTCCCATCTTGCACCCGCAATTTCTGTGTGCACACAAAGTACCGTGGTGCATAAGTCGGTAGATTAGTCATGAGTAATAGAAATTTAAACTTTTTGTTGATATCAGATCTTTCGGAAAGAACTTATAGAAATTGATTCGCCTCATGTTTTCTCAATAGAGAAAGATCGAATAAGAATAATGACTACATTCACTAATTAAGAGTGCTTTAGTAGAAATTTTTTTAACAGTGCATTGTCTATTAAGGGAGAACGAATCGAGGACAGGCGAATGACAGTATTATCCTCCTGTAAATTTTGTGAGGAAAAATGAAGGTTGTATGAACTCATCTCCGTGTTCCCCGTTGATTTAATTTTCGTCTAATAAGAGCTGCTAGTTTACTCGGCTGTGAGTGAGAAGGTTAGTGTTCAGGACTAGATTGGGCACGTACGTCTGAAGTCTGTTGTACATTACCCAGACAGCTTCGTGTTTTTGTAAGAAACTTACGTTGAGACGAGCGAACCTACGCGCACTGGTGCGTTAAGGTCGCTGACTTCACAAACTAGAGAAATTCACACGATCTCAATGTATCTTAAACATCGCCGAGTGGTTCAGCTTCTGTGAAATGACGAATGATGGCAATCGATGTACGTACATAATTTACAGCGAACGGGTAAATCCCTGAAATTAAATACCACACCGTCGAGGCATTTCATTGACTAAAAATAATCACTGGCAATGCATATTTTTTATTTTTACTTGAAATAAAATTAAAAGAAAATAAATGGAATCATTTCACTGCCAAACTACTCAGCCTTCTTGTGCTGGAAATTTTTCCTCGGATGATTTCTGTTTTAAAATTCGTCTTTACCTACATTCTAGCTTTGATTCTGAATTTATGATCTCTCCCCCTATATAAGCAGGTCTTTCTTGATTATCACGGTTACTTACAGAGCAAAGCCTATCTTGCTGTCTACGATGGCCTCGCTAAAGGACGAACCCTTACACTGTCCGTGATTACAAATTTTGTAGCTCTTCGCTGGGATTTTTCTAGCATCTCTTTGAGGTGTTTCATATAAGTAATGCGTAATTAAGCAGTCATTCATTACCTAGTTCCCAACACCTGAAGTTGCGTTATTTTAAAATTCTCCTTACGAAATAAAGGGATTTCATTACCTTACAGTTGCATAATTCACCCTAAAGTTTGAGTTTAAGAGAAGTCAAAGGACGTTTTACTTAAATAGCGTACTTTGTCCACATTTAAATTGTAATCAAATAGTATTTCTGCATTAATTAATCTACTTTGTTTTACTAGTTCTGCAGGTTATCCTCATTTAATATAAATTAGTCCAACTATTTACAACGAATAAAACGTTAACGCCATGAATAAATTGGCATATTATACATGAAATAAAGCTATAAATTATAGATTGCATTTTTTTTTCTGGTGAGTGAAATTGTAAACTTGATACGGGAAAAATTATGGCTCAGTAAATCATATAACGAAATATATAACAGGAGGACGATTTCTTTGGTCGTAATTATTCCCAGCTAGCGACGGAGTTTCCCTCAATAGTACGACATTTTGAGATCTGAGCTTACTCAATTATTATCAGTATATATGTTTCAGCCTATTTTTCAAGGTACAGCATCCCTTCATTCCGGACTACATTCAACTATTTTCTTCCAATAGTCCCTTTAACAATCAAATGAACGTTTTCTTGTAACGTCATGACCAACTTTATCCATTGTTCATACTGATGAATATTGAGTTATTAGTGCAGCCTGTCTTTACTCGTAAATAATGCGAATTTGAGGGGATTTATTGATTTATGCGTGAACGATTGTTGCTTTTACAACCAACCAATTAAATATATGAATTGACGGATCCTGATTAGAAATACTATTTAAAAGGGAAAGGGGGATGGCTAACGAAAGTCCACGCTGAGGAAGCAGATGGTATATAATAAAGCGATTGTGAAATATGAGGAGTGTCTGCCAACGCCCACTTGGACAAGGGCAGATAAAATAAAAACTTTGGAATATTTTCTCGAATGAATGATAGGATGAGTAAACGATTCCACCTTCCATAACACTGGACGACTATGATTTACTTACTTGACTAGTTTTGCTAACTGCGCACGTTTCTTTTATGGCCAAACCAAATATGTAGTTATTACGTCACAGATCGAACCGTGTGTCAAGGTAGCCACCACTTGTCATCGGCACGATAAGAAGAATCCAAACAGACCTAATTTTACGATAGGATACGTTAGAAGCTAATAACACAATCAATGTTCAGTTGATTTATTAGAGCTGAAGGAATGTAGAGTTGCAGCCGAATACTTAATTTACGAGTATGAAGAAAGACCGACACGCTAGCGAACCAATGTATAATACATCCAAGAATATATACATATGAATAAGTCATTCGTGATAGCCATTTTCATGCCATATACCTATTTTTGTGCTGCTCTCAAGACCACGGCTTGCATAGACGAAAAACTCTTTTCCTTTTCGATTCGTTGCCATTACGAAATGGACTAACGTTGCTCACTGTCAAGGAGTTGGATTTGGCCGTAAATGTTCCATAAACGCACGATGATTTTGTAAATTCGTTTCGAACTGAAAATATTGGAATTTAAACAAGAGCAAATAGTTAATACTGCCCCTCAATAGTGTAGTTAACCAACTTGAAAATAGAACTTTTCTATTGTCTGTGTCAGTGTAAATTACCAAATGGTGCCAATAGACAAACTTGTATGTATTCGCACATACAAGTATTTTCCCCAGCGCCAAACCGCCAGAAAAATAATTTGGAGAAGGTTAAGTTGTGACAGGAACAGAGAGAACGAGAATTTACAGTAAATGACATGGGGAAAGATGAAAAAAAATTGGAGACAATGAGAATTAGTCCTTCAAAAAATAATATTTCTGTACGGAAATCACCGCCTTTATTACATTTCAAAACCTCCGTATTAAATGGAAACATTTCAATGTGTGATCTTTTATTAACGGGATTTAATTACTATGACATGACAAAAATACCTATATGCTAGGCGTGTCAGTAAAGCAACTGAAAAGTCACCGCTTCAGCGAAGATATCGCGATCTTCGTGTCTGCTAATCCCTGTGAAAGCGCCAATGAGGAGCTGAGTATATCGGAGGCTCGTCCACTTTTATGGTTTTAAATGAGGGCAAGGTCGCTTGAAGGTTCCCGAGAAAACATTCGAATAGCATTTCGGTTAATACTAAACCAAATTGTAGAGGAACGGAGAAACGTATGTTCCATATTTTTTAAAGGTCTTTTCCAATTAATTTCCAGTCATGAAACTTTTCAAAAACCGGAATTTTCACACTCCCTCGTGGTTCCGTTCACACTGAAGATGAACAGATTTCCTTCGCCCATAGAAACGTACATTTTCCATACCTTCGTCATACATTTTCGTCTTAACTATTTTTTCTAGTTTCCTAATAATTTTATCGCTACCCTAGATTCAGGCCAAAGTAATAATATTCTACGAAAATCGAGTCTCCGTGAAGAGCGTTTTACTTCACTTCTATCCATAGCTCACTTCTCTTGTAAACACGCTCAACTAAAAAACTATTTTTTTGTCTGTTTCCTAATTATTTTATCGCTACATTTGATTCACAGTTATAATATTCTAACTAAATTCACGGCATTCGATGTGAAACATTTTACTAACATAATCTCATTATTTACCGTGGAAAAATTTAACAGTCCGGAAAAACCTCTAAAAAAAGATTGGGAGATCGACAAATCCTTACAGAATAGAGTATGAAAAAATTTCGCGCCATAACTATTAGGCATTGAAAAATTTAGGTCAGGTAGAAAAGTATTTTAGACAAATCTGCGTTACAAGTTATTGACTCCCGTTATACTCAAAGGTAATAATTACATTTTAAAATTCACGGCTGCACAATCAGCACTCCCACATAAGTAGATTGTTTACTATCGGTTGTAATTTCGTCAATGTTGGGAATAATTCATCAAATTTTCAAGCGTTGAACAATGTTTCAAAACATGCTGACCACACGAAAGGAACGAGTGTCAGGTATTCTAGTCAGAAGCATGCATGATTCCTGACGCCGAAAAAAACAAAAGCTATTAATCATGAGTAATTATGCAATGGCGTACCAATTTATGCATAATTTTAATCACGCAGATGGAAAATAACTGTTTCAAACAAATAACGGCAATGTAGGTGTACATCTGCACATCTTAACGTTAACATCGTATAAAATTTGAAGGTTCAAACAACATTGTGATAACAATTTTTTTGTATTAAAGTAAACATAATTCGTAAGTTAATTCTACAATTTTCTATCATTTGTTATGTGTCAATACGGAGTGAACGAAAATAAGCCACTACAGCTAGTACAGTTTAATTAAATTATTTCACCTGCAAAGTTACTCGTTTTATGTATGTAAATTTCTATAAATATTTAAGAACTTGACAGGCTTCTCTTTGAGCATCTTAAGAGCTCCCGTCAATGGGACGAGATTAATTGTAACTATAGATTCTTCCTGAGAAGCACGGTTAGAATGTAATCTTACCTGAAAAACACCTCATGTTTACTTATCGCTGAGAAACACAAGTTTATTCCATCACTCCGATCTTGGAAACGCTGTAATTTACCCCAACAATAACTTTTGCGGAACTCAACACTTGGCCCGACATAAAATATATGTAGGAAACAACTTCACAGTTTTAGGTAACGCGTCCACCTCTCCTCGTTAACTGCGCGAGAGTCGACGACACACTGACTACTTCGTTGTAGTCTTCGTGTTCGCACATAGATAGCAGCACACGAAAACAATAGCTAAAAAACAAAAGAGAAACGTTTACGATCGAATAACTTTTGACATAATATCTGCATCAAATGTGCATTGTTATTCATTAAACAAAACTAAATAAATGATGCCAAGGTGTCGATAGCCCATTCAACGGAAAACATTAATTTCAGTTAATTTATTTCTATTTGATCCCTCCGACTCTTTGGCGCAATTATTATTCTTAGTCCTTGTTTTTTCTGAAAACGAACTGAACTTTTTTGCTGTTCGAAACATTCGTCGTTTTCTTCATTCCTCCACAATTTTTTCTGTTACAGATAACAGTATACACTACCACATTTTTTTCAAATATATTAATGTATTATTATGAACTACGGGTCCAGTTCAACATTGATTTCTTCAAGTAGAACCATGAAAAAAACTAAATGCGTGCCCAAATATTACTTCACTTCCTATGTTCTCGGAAAAGAATAGTTTATTACAACATAAAGGAACTTAAATTATTATCGCGATGATGTATTATAAGAAAACGCCTAAATGTAACCTGTGAGTACCTACAAATTTCTTCAGTTTTATTAGCACTTATAGTTTTAGAAGTGACAGCCAATCGTTCTGATACAAAATTATTATTATTAAATACATAGTTATTGCGACGTCAATTCGATAGAGTGGCACGGTGGTACGTCTTTGGATTTGAAAACTATATATTTATATATATATTGTTTTTGCATTATTTTCTAGGATCAGTCGATGCGGTCGAAAATTTTCAAACTAATTATTCAAATGATATTATGTATTGCTAAAATAAACTGAAAAGTTAATTTTGTGTGTCAATTTCTTGATGCTACTAGCCCAAATTGATAATAAAGGAAAATGGAATAATGATGTTTGAATAAAGGTTATGAAAATATGAATTGAATTTACCGCCCTTGACCAATCTTTTAGTGCCAAAAAAATTCCTGATATGAAATAAATTCGTGTATTAAAATATCTTTCACTTGGTAAACTCTTTGGTAAGAGGCATGCGGAATATTTTGTTGATGTGGATGACAGTTACTTGCTGAACGATACTTTCACGTTGCCACAAAATCCAATACTTTCTGTAGCGAAACAGAAGCACATATCGCAACTCAACTGGCATTGTCTTTATTACAGTAATGGAATTAGAGTCTTTAAATCTTGTAAAGTGTTTTAAAGCTCGTAATTTATATCAGTATGCTACACTTATGATATAATGGCAGACTAGTAAGGATTGTAAAATTGTTACTAAAATTTATATTTACAATGGATCGGGTAGAAGAAAATTTGACACTATTATTAAAGGGAAATGCCTTTGATGATAGCAATGGATTTTGTGACTTTTCTTTAGAGGAGCAAAACGAAGCTTCTGGTAAGTAGCATGATCATATGCACTAATTGTGCCTCCTGTACGTAAAATTTCCGCTGAATTTAATTTCCTTCAAGTTGGAACTTAAGCATTATTTTAATTTGTGTTGATGTTCTACTCATTCACTTATATTTAAATTCTCCTGTTGACTTATGCAGTCTCTGCTTAACTCTGATACCAGAATATTTTGTGGCTCATAAGTAAGTTTCAACATTTCTTTCTACCGTGGAAAACAGCAAACAACCAATTAAATTTTGATTGTGTAAAGAGTTTCCTTAATTATTGTTTGCATCTGTTTGGTTATAAATCATCTTATTGTAATTTTACAGTACCACAGTATTAATAAGATGAATCAGTACCATGGAAGAATAGTTAATTCTCTAGTTTCCTGATTTTTCCCACTTGTTTGCAGTTTCAAAAGGAATCACACCATCAGCAGCTTCTGACTATAAACCAATTGTGAAGTCAACTGTTACTTATGTTGTTGTAGGCGTACTTATTAATGATGAAGGAAATGTGTTGATGATGCAGGAAGCAAAACGTTCGTGTGCTGGACAGTGGTACCTTCCTGCAGGGCGTGTAGAGCCAGGGGAAGATATTGCTGTATGTTTCCTTCATTACCCAGTAATGAGTAAAAGTATTGTTTATCCCTTATGTAGATTTATTTTCATTTATTACATTGCATGTACCTTATGTTATTTTGACAGTTAACTAGATTTTGACTTACACAAACAAATATATTTTTTGGCTGTGGAGGTGGGAAGGGGCAATTACTCACACTGACATATCCTCCAGAAAATACATTCTCTTGTTCAATGGCCAAGCCTTCATTTGACAATAGTTTCCTAGCTTATTTTATCAATATTGGCATTTATTCTTTGTATTATGTGTTTGTTTTTGTATCAGAAGTACATGTTTTCATGTTTAATACTGTTCTACAGCCAGTCTTCTACAGTTTAGGACCACATTCATTATTATTGAACTGCTGTCTCTTGGAAGAATAGCTTTCATGCAATTTTCCTCGGATATTGAATGGTGGCAATTATAGTAGAATTCTGTTGTTCCTATAATATAACAAACCTAAAACTATTTTTAATCAATATATATTATTTTAACTAAATTTATCATGTATAAGTTAAGATTGAAAATTAAGAATTCTTATATCAATTGAAAATACAGTTATAATTCATAGATTATAATTTTCTCAATTCTGTGTAAAGAAAATTACCAACTTGTGTGACTAGGAATTGAAGGAATAGATAGCGAAAAACACAAATTTTAAATAAATATTATATAGCAACACAACATGTTTCTGTCACTATGTCGAATGTAGGCTTTAGCCTGTGTCCTTATAGTGAAAAATAATTTCATTTTCTATTCATTGTGCAAGGTCTATGAAGAATTCAGGTGTTAAAAAACTAGTTAATAAATACAATTCCACATTATCTTTGGAAAGTGCTGTTCACTAATGCCTCATCTGTGTAAAACGCTGTTCACTAATGCCAATTAACAAATTTAACACTTACGCATATCAATATTTAAAATGATTTATTTTATTACAAGTTGAATGTGGTGAAAAATTATATTATGAAAGTGGTTAAATTAAAAGATAGGAAATACATTTAGTAAATTAAGGTTATATTAGTGAATATTTTTATGAAATAATATGTTAATACAAAACAAATTAAAAAATTTTGGTTAAAAACAAAGTAAGGCAGATACTAAAGAATAAGTTGACTATAAATGAAATGGTAAACGTGTTCAGAAATAGTAAATATAACATTTATAAGTGAAGATATAAGCTGAATAAATAGAATAATAATTTATAATGTCATGTGACCATAAAAGAAGTTTGGCACAAATTTTGCTGTATTGTCTGATAAATGGATTTTTTAATTAAAATGTGCAATCTAGCCAGTAAATAAAATAGGTAAGTTTATCAATAATTTAAAAGATTAAGTTGTTGCAAAAATTGCAAATTAATCTACATAGGATAAACAGAAACAGGGACAAATAATATTAAAACACAATTGTACAACCATAAGAAAATTTTAAAAGATCATAAAAAATAAATTTGACTTTATCAATACATTGTAAATGTTTAAAGGAACAGAATGGAAAAATCTTGGTCAGACTGGGAATCAAACCTGTGATCTTCCCTTGGAATGGGGGTGCTCTTTACTAACTGAACTTTCTAAGTTGAATCCTTGTCAATTGCAAGATTTCTTCATCCATTGTATAGACCTGATATACAGACTTGCAATTTACTAAATCACATTCTTACATGGCCTAAAAAACTTTTTGAATGAAAGAAATTAAATTGGTGATTTAATTAAAATGTATGCCGATATCCTAAATATAATTAATGTGGGATGGGTTTATGTTATTTATAAGGTAGGGTTTTTAAAAATTGGATTTAAGATCAATTTAACTGTATGAGTTGAATGTCATGTTGACATGTGAATGAAGGCCAGCAAGATTAAATAAGCCCATGTTTATAGTGGATATAACATTCAGCAAGTAGAAGCCGTTATTGGGTGTAACTCTGTAATTTAAAGTTCCCAAAAAATTTATTCATTGCTAAATGTGTGTTTAAATGTGTAATAATTTTTTTAAGATCTGTTAACATCTCATTACGACTTTTTAAGAAAAATTATGTTTTTGTAGATGGAAGTTTCTGATATATGTACATAATTTACAGATGAATTATGATTTAAAGAAACTGAAAGCTTCTAACAGAAACAGTTTAAAATATTGATGAGCACCAAGTGCTAAAAAATTGAATTTCATGGAGGAGGGATACAGAAAATACATAATTAAAGTTAATTAATTAAGTTTTTGGAATGTATTGTGCTCCGATTGGTAGACTCCAAATCAAAATCTGTAGTAAAGTATTGAAGTTGTGTCAATGGAACACATTCATCTTGAAACTATACAGATTAGTAGAACTGTCATTGTAAAGATTCACCTTACATGGCTTTTATCCCATTCCTTTATGTACATTCTCTTTCACTATCGCAAAAAAAAAATAGTAGTCCCATATTATTCAATTATATCAAATTGTAAAATTACGGTGCCATTAATTGTAACTTTTTTGTGCTACATTATTTTTACAGTGAGTTTCATTCATTAGCATAGCTCCAGATTGGCTGAATTATATGTATGCTATGTAAGTTACACATTTTTTATTTTAACATTTTTATGTTAATACATAGGAAGCAGTGGCACGTGAAGTGTTGGAGGAGACAGGTCTTATTATGGAACCAACCACATTATTATTGGTAGAGTGTGCTAGTGGCTCATGGTATCGCTTTGTTTTTACAGGAAATGTTACTGGTAGGTATTGGTACAAAATAAACTTTGTATTCAATGAAAAAACATTACTTTCAAGATAAGTTTCTGACAATTAAATTTATTGCTACACTAAAATAACCATTGACTTTTTTATTCCATAGGTGGAAGATTAAAAATGTTACAAGATGCAGACAGTGAGTCATTGCAAGCTAACTGGGTGCACAAAATCGAAGACTTAAGTCTTCGATCGAATGACATTTTACCAATTATTGAACGTGCACGAGCATATCATTTTAGAGGAAGAGCTCCATGGCACAATGACAGCTTGTCTGTGATAAAACCACATGAAAAGCTATTGTTGAGGCTTCTAGTGTGCATTAAGAAACGTAGCAAGTATGAAGTTTTTATATGTTAGGTAGTATTAAAATTTATTCTCTATCTAAAAATGGAATACTATTATGGGGAGTAAATAAACTGATGTATAAATTGCCAGTTTTATTTATTAATTTAATTATAATTACAGTGAAACAAATACTGTTTTGCAAAATAAAATAAAACTAAATTGATTTATACAATTATACAAGAAACTGTTTAAAATGTTCCCAGTGTATTGTGTTTATCCAATTCCAGTTAAAAGTTTGCAATATGCTATTGTCAATGAACTATTCTAATTTTTATATTACCACTCTATTATATCTCTTAATTGAATATATTTCATATTACAGTAACTGCCTCCATATATTGTTGTCGGAGAAAAATGAAGTACACTTGCCCATTTGTGAAATTGATCCTACAAGAAATATTCATTCAACGTTAAAAAAATTTATGATAGTAAGTTTTAGTTTTAAACTTGTTTTGTCATTACTTCTAGCTAGCATTTAATTTATTATTTGAATTAATTTAGTTCAATGCTTTGGCCATTGCAGGTAAGTATCGTTATCTAGTGGTACAGAAAACACCAGGTTTCACAATTGTTCCATGTTTCCTTGTACATCTCAATCTTTCCTTTTCCTAAGCAACCCTTGCAGGTGTGCATTTGTGTGTGTAAAATAAGAAAAATAGATTTCTCTTGTGGGTTTATTGCTTTCCAAACATTGTTAAGTTGTGTGTTACATTTTAAATGTATGTGTGTGTGTGTGTCTATATATATTACCATATTTGTTTTCATTTCTGCGAATCTTTTAAATCACAGTTTAACCAAATAATAACTGAAATTGTATGTTCTTTCACTTACAGGAAATTTTTGGAGCTGATGTAGCACCCCACAAACCCCATGGTCTCTTAAGTGTAGAACACAGTGGGAAACCAGAAAATATTCATGACGGCCTATGTTTGACAATGCTGGTTTCTTTCCGTAAACCGCTGGAGGAAGTGGGAATCATTGACAAATATACTTGGTTAGAGGTATCAAAGAGTCTCGGAGATGAAATAATGACAAGGCTTCCAAGGAACATGGTTGTCCCATTAAATGTTATACGTTAACATTGAATATATATGTAAGTTACTTTTTTATATGAAGTAGTGTTTTTTTCATAGTACCTGTCATTTTGAGGATAATAAAGCTACATCTTGATTTATTCCTCTTCAATAATATTAAAACTTTTTAGAAAAAGCAGTATATTACTAGATTTCAATTTTCATTGTGTATCTACTAATTTCAATGCTATCTAAGCATATTCTCAGTTACCTTAATGTTTATTAAAGTATTACATCCTTCTCATTTCATAAACTCTTCTAACCCTGTAATTAGCACAACCATTATAACCATCAGTTTTACTAGCCCAGGAATCCTAGTGATTGTTTGCCATGTAAAATTGGTGTACTTTCATTTGTTTTTATGGCCACTTCATTGTGTGAATTGGTGCAGTTTTTACAATAAACCTTTAGTCATTTGGTTTACCATTTTTCCTTGTCCTTAAATTCTCTCTCTAATTAATGTATTTTATATTTACCTGGTAAACATCTCCATATCTACCTGATTTTCATGATATATTTTTGTAATAGTAGTTTATAGATAACTGATAACTTTCACGTAAATTATACATGGAACTATGTTTGATGTACATAATGCGTAACATTGTAGAGCATATAAAACATTACTTTCAGAGATAGGAAAGTGTGACAGGAATTGCAATTGAACCCATAATCTTTTTACCCACTCCTATATTGACACCCTGGAATTCTGTGAAATTGTCAGTGAAACTGCATTTCAGGTGGAAATACCATAATTCAAAACCAACCAATGTGGATTCTCATCAGTTATATTGATAGCCAATTCAAAAAAGCATAGATGTTAGAAAAATATATCTAGTGGTCAGAAAAGACCAGGTTTCACAATCTTTATTTGCAGGGGAATTTGTTCCATGTTACCTTGTATGTCTCATTATTTCCTTTTCCTAAGCAACCCTTGCACGAGTGTTGATGGACATAATCAAAGATTTTTATTACTACTAAACATTCCCTAGGTTTTTAGTTATGGTATCAAACACATAATACAATTTTATTTTCTAATGCAATGCAACTGGCAACAAATCAAGAATTTAACTGTAAAATGATAAAGAAATAAAATGTATAGTTAAGTATAAATCTGATTATAAATGAAACTTAAATTTTCAGTCATGTTTCTACATTCAGATCTTATTTTTATGAATTTCTATATCTAATGTTAAAAAATTATTCCAATGAAATTTGTTTATTATTGAATATTATGGTTATATGTACTAATAATATTTTAAATACAGTCATTAATATTTAAATTATTATGACATTCACTTCATTCTTTTAATCTGCAGCCAAATTTTTGCTTTCTATTTTGATAAGTTTATAAGAGCCTGAGTGTATTTTTATATATATTGAATAGTATGGTGCATTTAATGAGAAATGTACTATAGATATACAAATGTATTGTATAATTTTTCTAGAAGGTTTAATTATGATGTACGCTTATATGTACAAAGTTTTTGTAACAGTTCTATATATTATTTTATCAATGAATTTTATTATTGGTTTAAGAGTTACAATTTACAATTTTAGCCATTGTTAATAATCAAATTGTTATCCAGTATTATTTGACAATTAAAAGACTTTTTATTTATTCTTTTTAAGTGTAAAATATATAGAAAATTTTCATTTTTAACATTTACAATTAAATAAAGTAAAGATAAATGTATCTTTTGCTGCATTAAATAATACAGACAGATAACACTTTTATAACCTTTAATGTTAACAATCAAAATATTTTAAGTTTATTGTTAATTTAAACATTGTTTTTTTAAAGTGTGTAGTTAAATAAAGTTTATATTTGTTTAATACTTATTGTTAAGTAATGAAACATGCATTATATCAATATAGCCTGATGTGATATTGTCAAAATAATTTATATGGTCAGGAAAGACAGACAGAAAATTATAGACTTACCTAAAATTGAGTGCCAGTGTTACCATGTCAGACAAGAAACGGTTCAAAGTTTTCCTTCTCCAGGCTGCACTGTGCATTTGGGTGGCATGTGGTATAGTTTTGTCCCCTGAGGAATTAAGGTAGCACCTCCAAAAATTTGAACTGTCTGAGATGGCAGTACTGCCCTCAATTTTCAGGTAAGTTATTAAAATTTTCTTTCTCTCTTTCCTGTCTGTGTGTATACTTGATAATTGGAAAATGAGGATAGATAGAAATATTTCTCACTATCCAATTTGACTTTCTTCACTTAACAATTAACATCCTTAATATATATATATATATATTTTAGTAAGGATGTGACATTGTCAAAAATAATTGCAATATTGGTACGGTGAGGACAGAGAGATGGGTTGTGTGGCTTACCTGAAAGTGAAGTGCGGTGTCGCCATAAGGAACTGAAGGTAATTCTTCAAATTTTTGGAGGCTCTCAGTCTCCTCCTTCAGGAAGGAGTGTTACACCATTCCGTGCACCTGCTGGCTGCGGACTGTCATATATACATATGAGTAAGGACATGACATTGTCAAAATAATTGTGATCATTTGTATGGAAAAGAAAGAGAGATAGTTTGTGGCCTACCTGAAGTTGAAGCATGGTGTAGCCAAATGAGACTGAAGGAAGTTCTTCAAATTTCCCGGAGGTTGAGAGCTTCCAAAGATTTGAAGAACTTCATTTGGTCCCATTTGCTACACTGTGTTTCAATTTCATATAGGGCACAAACTATCTCTCTTTCCTTTCCATACAAATTATCGTAATTGTTCATGCCTGTTCATGCTGGTGGCAGCAGGGTGGTTGATGCGAGGGCTCCGTTTTTGGATTGTCGTTCAATTTCAAGCTCTAGCCTGCTGCGTTAGTGTGTTGTATTATTCTCTCGCCTGCTGTGTCAGTGTGTTGTATTTTTCCCTCGCCTGCTGTGTCAGTGTGTTGTATTTTTCCCGCGCCTACTGTGTCAGTGTGTTGTATTTTTCCCTCGCCTACTGTGTCAGTGTGTTGTATTTTTCCCTCGCCTACTGTGTCAGTATGTTGTATTTTTCCCGTGCCTGCTGTGTCAGTGTGTTGTATTTTTCCCGTGCCTGCTGTGTCAGTGTGTTGTATTTTTCCCTCGCCTGCTGTGTCAGTGTGTTGTATTTTTCCCTCGCCTGCTGTGTCAGTGTGTAGTATTTTTCCCTCGCCTGCTGTGTCAGTGTGTTATATTTTTTCCTCACCTTCTGTGTTAGTGTTGCAGGCGAGGGAAAATTACAACACTAATGTGGCAGGTGAGGTAAAAATACAACTGGTCCGTGCTCTTCTGGTATTAGGGTCACAAGTTTCAGCTATTACCTTGCAAAGAGCTTGACAAAATACTAAAATGTATTAAATAAATGAAAAATTGTGGAACTAACTCAATTTAGAATTTTAGCAAGTAATGTTGATTAGCTTCCAAAACAATTGCCAGATATAAGGAGGATTATTTTAAATTAATTAGCAATTGAAGTAGTTGAATGATTAAGTTTTTAACTATTGGTGAGGTTTTCCTTATATATATCTTTTCTTATATATATTCCTTATTGACTATAGCATTTGTACTTCAGGATGTTTAATTCATAAAATTTCCTATCATGAATGTAATGAATATCGAACAAAATTTAAAATTCATTATATTGTTCTTCAATCAGGTCTTGCATGTATCAACAGATTTTTTGTCTTAATAACTCAACCAATTCTGGAATTGAAATACCAAACACATACAGAAAATCTGTTGTTTTAGCCAAGGCTGTAATTGATAAAAAGCATCTGCCCTACTGCATTTTACAATACCCTGATTTTAGTTTTAGCTCTATTCTTATGTTAGGGAGATTTCGATTATCACCAACATTTTTTTGGGATATAATGAAATTAACGTTTTTGTTTACAAGACGGATAATCTGGCAACACATACAATGACGATGGTTTAGTGGCTGCATTGTAGCTGACTGAGGAATTTTTAAGTTAGTAAATATAAATGAAATTAAAATGAGCCTCAGTTCATTATTTTGTGAGACTATATTCAAAGAATTAATTTTTTTACGGTGTCTTTTATAGTTCAATTTGAAATTATATTTAAATTCTTGCAATTCTTACAACTTATATGCTTTGAATATTCCAATATAATTGTAGACAAGTAACCTGACATTATTATAGCACTAGAAATAATTCCATCAATTAATTTGTAAAGTACAATAGTTGCTCTTCCATATGGTTGGCACCTGCCATGTGACTTCTGTGGGATCCCAATATTCTCAGTTGTATTGTTTTAAATTATTCCCACTGGTTCAAATTCAAAACCAAGTTACTTATACCACTATTTGATTAGACACTGTTGTAGGTCAGAACAAATAATGAAGACCTTATTTGAATGTGCACAAGTGGGAAATGAATCGAGTAGGGTTTAGCAGCACTTGTGAGATTGACAACATAAATTGGACCCTTAGGCTGTGGCATGTGATGTGGTAAATTCTCTCACATAAGTTACATTGAAAAAATGGCAGTTTGTTATGGACTGACCCCTGGGAATGAACATGTCAGAAACTGTGAAGATGGTCGGTTGTTTGTGAGCCTCAATGGAAAGTGGTCAAAGCCCTGTGAAGCCATGAGTAGATGAAAAGGTTTTCGGCATCCACACCTCATCAAATAAAGTGGAGGTCGCAGACTTGTCCGCTTTGTAGCACAGGATAGGCTCTGATCTGATGGCAGAGTACAATGCTGGCGCATACAAAAGTGTTTCTGAGCACACTGTTCAGCACTCATTGTCTAACATCCCTTCATATTTAGTGTCTTCCTCTGACAGTGATCACATCTTTCAGCAGGAAAACTGCTCGAGTCACAAGGCCAGAATCTTGCTACAGTAGTTTTAAAGCACGACTGAACCTATGTGAATGTTTTGACCACAAAAATTTGCATGATGGAATGCATCCACAAACCACTGGTCTGTATTTTAATGTAATTATGTGATCTGTGCCACATATCTCTGAAAACCTATTAAGAAATTGTCATATCCATGCTATGCTGAATCGCTTCTGTATTGTATTCCAATGGTGGACCAACCAATTATTAATCAGTTGGTCGTAATGTTCAGTCTCATCAGTGTGCATATTGCACTAGCAGGTAATGAACTCCAATGACACCAACTTGTATCAGGCTCTCATTTTATTAATATATTATGACTAGTTTAACACAAACTGTTTGAACAAATTAATCTATCTCATTGTAAAAAGAGGGGGAAAGATGGTATATATATGTATGTGTGTGGGGGGGAGGGAAAGAACATTATCTTGTACATTAAGTAGAGCGCTAAATTAATAATACATTTTTGCTGTTAAAATCTGAGGGCCCTAATAACATATATATTTATAGTAATATAAACATATATTATATAACATATATTAGCAGGTGAAAAAAAAGTTGAGCGATTAAGCTACAGGCTTGTTACATTTACAGCGGTTTATAAGAACACTCAAAAACTCCTATTAAAACAAATGTTTTAACGTTTCGTATACACACAGCTGGTCTGAGTAGAAAATTTAATTAAATTTATTTTTAAAGTAAAATTTGTTTCTGTAATTGTAAAGAAGGCATATATGTTTTCAAACGTAAATAAAAATTATTAAAGTTTTAACTTTCCAACGATAAGTTTACATTTGCTGAGGACTATCTTCGTATTCTCTTAGACTTTGAAGTTGACTTGCGCGAAAGCAAATAATGTAAGTGATGAGTTGAGCAATTGTTGAACCATCGGCAGTATTTACAAGTCATGATGTAAGTATTTATGAGATTAATAATTGCTAACACACAATTGTTTGTAAGGGGCCAATTACTTTATGGTAACGAAGTGTATGCTTATATTGCCATCACAAAATTTGATTATACGGCTTAGTGCCTCGTAAAGTAATATTAAGTATGTCTGGCGATAGTATTGAGGAGTCACAACAGTTGATCGAAACGTCTACTCACTTTTAAATTATATATATTTGTTCAAAATTAATTTATGTTATTGTCTGTTAACGGGTCGTTAATTTCTTGTGTTAATATTCTTTATTGTTTGTATAGCTACAGTGAAGTCTCAACATATTTTGAGGATTACTCTTCGTGATTGATTTTAAGAAACCTGAATGGTGGATTGTCCATACATCAAGTATCTAATGTGATGATTCATCGTATAATAACAATATATAAACGTATAATATACAGTTCCATTTTCTTGTTAGAATTCCATAAAACTATTCTAATCAATCTAGAAATGAATTTTCTGCAATATTTATGTGATACCTGAAAATAACCTTCAGGTGACAACTCA
Organism: Zhengitettix transpicula; assembly: GCA_037074705.1. Classification (NCBI taxonomy): domain Eukaryota; kingdom Metazoa; phylum Arthropoda; class Insecta; order Orthoptera; family Tetrigidae; genus Zhengitettix; species Zhengitettix transpicula. The sequence goes on along the minus strand of CM073595.1, from coordinate 57,204,742 downwards.
ACGTTGGCAGCATTCTTGTTTATTCATAAATATCATGTAACTGTGCAAACATGATTGCAGGAATAGGTCACTCTATCCTTTTGGAATAACTAATTCTCAAACTCCACAAATAAATTGAAGGGTATATTTCATTCCTCATGTCCTCAGTCAGGTTGTTAATTAACATGCTTTGTCTACTATAAACTCCAACTTCTCTGATGCCCAAGTTCCTGGGGACTCTCCTTCATTATATCTTACAGCACTAAAAAATTTGGGGGTTTAATATTCTCTAGTATTAATTATATTTTCTTTTGTTCATGCACATTTTTTAACTAAGGGAACATTATTTTCAGAAAACATTGAAAACAATTTGGATAACAAAATTTTCGTTTGGCAAGATCAGAAGCCATAATTCTTCAATGATCAAGATACCATTCTTTAGTTGTCATTTACCAGTATAGACAACTTAATTATTTGGAAAAATGATGTCAAAAATTAGAGAATCTCTTAAAAGGAACAAAAATAAGCTTTTAATTGGAACTGTTGTTATTGGAGGAGCTGTTATTGGTGTACAATATTATAAACGAAAATTTTTGGAATGGAGAGAAAGGGAAGCAAAGAAGTCATTTATTAATTCTAGGAAACAACGGCACTTTTTGTGTACTGAACAAGTTTGCAATCGGACAATAAAAAATATATCCACTGAATTATTTGACAGTATCAGTGCTACAGCAAACATTGAAACTATTCTTGAAAAATTGAGACGTGGTGATCCGGACAAATTATTATTGTGGTCAGAACTCAAAGTTCTTACATTTACTCATGCTTGTACCTTGATATATGGTTGGGTATTTTTAGTGGTAACATTAAGAATTCAGCTTAATGTAATTGGTGGTTGTATGTTTAAAGACACTATGTCTAACAAAGATGTGGATAAAAATATAACCAGTAATTTGCAACACAATTATCTTACATTGTGTGATTATATATTAAATGAAGGTGTCAAATCTTTGTTTAATATCATTCATAGTAAAGTCTCTAAAGTTATTGGGGAAATATCACTGAAAAAGAAACTGGGTTTACGTGATATTGAGGTACTGTTCTTTCAAATCCGAAGTTCATTATCTATGGAAAGCACAGATCCTGTAAAGTGTGTTAAAAAATTTGTTTTTCCTCCTGATTTGTCAGAACATGTAAAGTCTTTAAGCAATTCAGAAGCTAAGTTACTAAAGTCGATATACTCGGAAACAGTAGATATACTTGAAAGTGAAGAGGCTTGCTCTCTAACTAATACGTTTGTGTGTAAGGGTTTTTCATATTTCATTGATAAATTAGTTGATTATTTTGTTATGAAAGAAAATATTGTGGGCATAAATTCTACATCACAATCAGAAATAAATATACATAGTCAAAATAAATTGAAACTTTTTGATCCATTCAACTCACAAATTCCTTTGGCTAAATTACTCCCGCTTTTTAACTCTGTTTCAAAACCTAATTCATTTGATAATGAAAAGTCTTTTGCTTCTTGGTTATCTTTACTTCTGATTGATGAGAACATACAAACATTTAGTGCTAATGTTTATGAGGCTTTCTGCAATTGACCAAATGACAAATTCATTCTCACTATTCAAAATTCTGGATGTTTATTTCAGAAGTAAATGAAGATTTGAAAAAATATTTAATTTGTTTAAATTTAATGTGAAGATTGAAATAACTATAAAGTTATATATATATATGTGTGTGTGTGTATGAGGCTGTCTGCAATTGAGAAAAATTATTCAATTTGTTTAAGTTTGATGTGAAGATTGAAATAACTAGAAATTTATATAATGGGTGAATAGTGTTGATCTGATATTATTTTTGTTCATTTATTTATAAGTATAAAGAACACCATTGATATCAAACGTGAAAATTAGAATTCTTTTTATTTTACATTTGGTTTCTGCTTACTTTTTGATACTCTCTTTGTTCTAAATTAAAGTAGCTTTACTCAATTTCTTCTGGTAAATTCATTGGTGTTACTATTTCAAATTGTAATCAATATTTTAATATAACAATGTGTTACTTGTATCATCTCATTCATATGAAAACTGTTTTATGCATTTATTGGTTTTGTTCCCCTGATTGAAATATTACTTCTGATCATATTTGTTAAGAAATATATTTTCAGATCACATTGTTAAAGGTATTTTGTCAAACACACTGTCTCAATGTGGAAAATAAGTGGTAAATGTAATGTAAAAAAACTAAAAATTGAAATAAATATTTCTGAAAAAAATAAAATATTCTGTTAACTTAGGATTCTATCTATCTTTATTAAGCAGGCTGTACATGGTCAATATATTTGTCAATATTTTGCTGTTCACTGTGACTATCCGAGTGGGTTGTAATTGTCAATTTTAATTAAATAATAGCAGTTTTCTTCCATAAATTATGACTAGTAAGAAAAAAGCTTATTTAGCTTTCCTACTTACTCTTGGGACAAAACATAATGTACGAACCGGATGGGTTAAAGAGTGGTTCCATAAAAAAGAATATTACAGCCATATAGTTTTTTAAAGAAGTTGTTATCACTGATACTAAATACTTAAATTATTTTTGAATGGATAGAGGTAAATTTGATACATTGTTATCAAGAGTTGAACCTTACTTAAAGTGTCAGGATATGACCATGTGACAAGTTGTGATGATATCTGGCAATCGGGTAGGGCCTTTGAGGATCTCAAGTTTTCTGCATTGATGGGACCACGAACTATCAGCTGTGTTGTTATGCTCTCTTGCTCTTTGTCCAAATTTAATGGAACCATACCCAGACGTAAATATTGACCCAGCCAATCGTATAATGTCCTCCACCTGAGTGAATGTTAGTGACCAGGTTTGGAGTTTTCCAGAAATCCAGGTGTGTTAATCCACAAAAGGCTAAAATTATAACTTTATCATTTTTTTTGCTCAATTTACTGTCAACTGAATGAAGCTGTAAAAAAACCTAATCTTGCACAGCTTAAACCCACTATATATGTCTAAATACAGCAATACTGTTGCTAAGAGAGTGAGAGACACAGTGTGTTCCGTAATTACTTAAACAATGATTAATGTTTATCAATTTAATTCCTTCCAGTAATTTAATATGTACATACATTGTCAACAATACATTTTGTAATTTTTTGCTTATCAATAAATTTTGAATTATTTCATTTTATGGATTTTAATTATTATTTATGCAAGGGGTAAGGTAGTAAATCACTCCTTTTTTCTTTTTTGAATAAAGTACTAATACTTAATTTAGTTAGGTTCAGAAATAAAGAGTGTTTAATTATTAACTTAACATGTGAGTATTTACTAAACAGATATTTGAATATAAAATTATAGTAATAACGGCAAGGGTGCTCCCTCTCCCCATACCTATTCAATCTGTATGTACGAAAGGTGATTGACAGGGTAAGAGAAAATTTAAGAACTCGAGTAACAATTCGTGGGGACAATGGAGGTTTGCAGAGGACATAGCAATAATTGTAGAAAGTGAAGTTAACCTGCAAAGCATATTAAGCAGAATGAACAGAATAATGGAGCAGGAATTCAATATGTGAATAAACAAATGTAAAAAAAAAATTCTGGTCTGCAGTAGAAAGAGGGAAACCCATACAATAGTAAAGGTCAGGAATGAAAAACAGCAAGAAGTGGAAGAGTTTAGTTATTTGGGTAGCAAAATAAGCGACGGAAGAAGCTGCAGAGAAATAATAAGCAAGATTGCTCAGGCTAAGAGAGCATTTAATAATAAAGAACTTACTACAAAAAGCATGTCTCGAAGTGAGGAAAAAAGTATTGAAGACTTACGTATGGAGTATTGCACTATACGGCTGTGAATCTTGGACTATAGGAGAAAGGAAGAGACTATTAGCTTTTGAAGTCTGGTGCTATAGAAGAATTATGAAAATCAGCTGGATGTTTGTTGTCGTCCTGGTCACGAAAACTGAGGTTAATGCTGTGGGAGAATCGACACTCTGATCAGGTGTCACTCCTAATCCAGAATGTGTCATGTAAGATGACAGTCTGGCAGCCGTCTCCATAGGCCAAGGCCCTTAATGGGCTGTCGAGCCAAAAATTAAGATTTCCCTGTATTGGTCAATATACTGACCATGTGCGGCCTGCTTTAGAAAGTGTGTTCATTCAATTGTAATAAATGTATTAGTAACTATGTTACTACTTACACCACATATTGTTTATTTACTAAGCCTATTTTGAAAGTTGTCATTACATGAAAATGATAACATGTAAATATCTGTCTTCCAAATTATCTTAGATAACAGTTTATTATTATAATATAATTAATAACAATATAAAATTCTATGATGTCAATAACTGCTATTTAATGCAATATTTACCTTTTGCCTTTTTTACCGTAGTTTCTCATTTATTTATGTATTGTACTTTGGTTATTATTACCTCTAAGTTTATGTATTACTTAGCACTGCAGTTATATCTATATTATTTTTTGTTTACTTAGATGATAAACATTAGCCACTTATAAAGATTCTTAAAAAAATATTTTCCAGTTGTCTTCAGCTGCTTACGAATTAACCTAACTCATTTTTTAAAATAAATACCCTTCATTAATTTAACCAATAGACACAAAATGCTCCTTTTAAGAACTTTTGTTTTTACTATGCATATAAATTTAAGTAGTGTTAGCATTTTTAAATGTGTTCTTTTGACTTCTGTGGAGTATAAAATCTTATTAATTTGGAAGATATGAACTTCTTAAGGTGGGTTTGATTGCCCCAACAACATGCATACTCTGCATAACATTTTCAATTTCTATTATGTTACTAGTTACTCAGTTTAAGGATGTTGCCAGACTGGGAAAATAATATCCTCCTTGTGATCAGGATACAAGGTTATGACATGTGTATTTCATGGATAATTTCTTCTGAAATTTTGTTAAGACTTTTATTGAAACTTACTCCCTTGAAAATAATTTCTCCAGACCTTTTATCTTACCTTCCTGCTTTTTTTCTCCTCAAGATGATTTAATTATTTTTCTGTCTGGTAAGTTCTGTCTCTTCCCCATATTTCCTTACAATATAATTTTTTTTGTCAAATTAAGTAACTCGAATAAATTAATTTTTCTGGACAGGATACAATAAACTATTGTGTGTTCAAGGAAACCTGTTACATTTTTGTAAACATGCAGTATTCACTGTTTATTTATAATTATGAATTGAAAAACTAGATGTTGCAATTTATATGTGGTTTTTAGCAATTCAATACAGAATTGGATTTGAGAAACTGATCTACTTGGTCAGCTGTTTGTTTAGAATTGTACAGTTCTATACAGTCATAGGACTACATGAAGAAATCATTCCCAATGGAGGAATGAAGGATGAAAAGTTAGATACATTGAAAAAAAATACATTGGTAAGAAATAAAAGTACCTAGTCTATGTAATACCCAAAGTAACCTGTACCTACAAGTTTGAACACATTTATCATAAAAATTCGCAACAAATTATTATTACTATCCATGTGCTCTATTTTCTTGGTGTCTCGCAAATTAGCCAAATATTGGGAGTCCTCTCGTGGGCCAAATTGGACAATTGTTTCTTCTAGAAGGGTTAGATTTAATTTAAGGTTGAGCATTTCATCCAGTGGTAGCACTGAAGTGACAAGAATGATACATGGGACATTAAAATATTATCAAAATTCAGCAACCATATAAGAACCTACCTACTTCATGTATTCATAAATTAATGTGATGGAAACATAATCCCCACTGTAGAGTGTGTTATGAATATGTCACATTTTATGGGAAGTACATTTTTGAATAGCCATGAAATGAGAGGTTTTGTCAATTTCTACCCATAGCCAACTATTTTCTAAAAGATTTTGATTATCTTGTAATTGAATATGCTGAATTGTATATACAAGTAAGATAACTAAAAAACTTTTTCAAAAATGAGTGTTTTAACCATATTACTTATCTTTGGCAAAACGCCTAATTACAGTCTTCGTGTATGAACATTTACTGTTATGGATATTCTAGTAAGTTATGACTTAATAGTACAGTATATTAACAGAAAGTCCACATAAACAATGACCTGAATTATCTGAAATAAAAATGTTTTAAACTTCTATATATTATAATCCAAATTTTGTTGGCATTAGAATGCTATAATCTAACATTTTATGTTTTACTACTTCAGGTACCAGAAAATGAACATGCAGTAAAAGAATTTGCTAAGAAATATTTTCCCCAACCCCTTTTACCCAAGAAATATTGTAATAAATTTGTGACCTGAGAGAATGGAGAATCTGTGTATTGACATCTGAAAACTTTAGAACTGCCTTTGTCTAGTTAAACATGAGGGTTTATGATTCACAGTGCAAAAAATTCCCTCCTAATCCATAACATTTCCCTGAGTAGTTGTTATGAAAATTTGGAGTGAACTGCTGTGACAGTCTCATATTGAATTGCTCTGAGAACAATGACTGAAATAGCTATATTATTAATAATAACAACTAATGCAAAAATTCATTTTGGGGTGACAAATTGTAACAGTAATATAATATAAGAACAGATTTTACTCTTTACTCAGTTTTAAATCTATGACAATACAAAGATTCATTTAATTACATATATTTGTAAATATTCATTTATTTTGAGTCTACTTTAATTTCTTTAAATTTACTTAAGATAAATAATTGTTATAGTTCTCAAGATTCTTTCATTCAAATTTTATTTAGTAAAACAATGGAAAATCTAAGGGTTCTCCTCTTTACATTCCTATTTCAATACAGCAATTACTCTAGGATAATTTTCTAATGAGGTGTATTTCTTAGGTCACATTAAGACAGCTACACATATTTTTTGGGTTTCATTAATATATTTTGGTAAATATTTTAAACAAATGTTAAATTACTCTTGGGTTTATTTTAAATATTAGGTTTGGGAATTTGTCTGAACTGTTGATTTGTTCACATTTCGTTGATCAATTAATGGGAATAAAAATTGAGTACATAAGTTGTCTGACCAGAACCTTTGTGGTTGTATTTCATTCAGTGATTTGCATTGAGATTATATATTAGGTTATAAAATTTAAATTTTTAAGGAATCCTTTATTATGTATTGCAAAATGTTAATCTTTCTATTTTCTTTCTTTTTGCAGACTGATTTGTTATTGGTGTAGAGGATGGAGTTGTGTTTGCTGATCAGTTTCCTTGACTACTCAAATTTTTATTAATGTAACTGAAGTGTTGTAATTGTCATTTTGTTGTTGTTCCAGGATTTGGACCAATGTGCTGGGGTTATGAGAATCTCATTCTGTTTTGTTTAACATTGTATTGATATATAAATTTAAGTAAAACTTTATATTGAAATGTTTAATTCATTGCTAATCTTATAGTTTAGAATGTTTAGGAACAAATAAATGAAATACTTATAAAAACTTTGGTTTATTTTCAAAAGTCTTTCAATTTATTTTAAAAAAACATTCAGTTAAAAAAATAAAAAATAGTTTTGGTTCGTGTGTCACACATGCTTTAAGCAGCTGCTTCAGTAGGCCTGGGGCCCTGTAAGTCCAACTCGAAAAAAAAAGCTTTTTAGTTTAACGTTGAAACTTTCCAGCTTCCCTGTCCAGCATTTTGAGGAGCGAGTGGACAAAGGGTTCACATGCTCCTCAAGGTAGATCTGCAAAATGTACATTTAAAACATTGGAGATAGTTTATTTCTGAACTTCCCAATAGGACAACAAACTACAATGGTTTGAAATGAGACTATTTTCAAGGTAACTACCACAAATATCTACTATAGTTGTATTATGACATAGAAGGCTTCACACATTGGTGAAGGGGAGTATAATTTACATTAGACATGATACATGAGATGATTATAGATTTGAAAAGTAGAAAAAGCAAAGATGAAACTTAGTATAACCAGAGCCTGTAAAAAGATGGGTCTTCTTCTGATTGTGAGTGATCTAAATCATACAATGGGACACATGATGAAAATTATTTGTGAATTGAGCTCACAATTTTATGTTTAATATGAATAGTTTTATGTTCCTACTACCTCTGCACTGGGACGTAATTATATGAACTTTTCTTAATTTTTATTGCCAAAACCATTGATTAATTTTAATTTTGAAAATACATAGAATCCATTTTGCCTCAAGTTAAAACTAAAACTAAATACATTTAAAAAATAACTATCATGTATGATAAGTTTCAAAAAGAACCAGGATAAATATTAAATGTATAAATTTAAATTGTTTCGTTAATGTAGAATTTATTATGGAATAGAATTATCCTGGACAATTCAGAAATGCAACAATTTACCAGATAGAATGACAACTCATGTCAAATAGTTTCTAATATGAAGTTTGCATTTACTCCATTAAAATGCTACTGGTCATTGTAGAATGGGAGAAATAAATTATTATATTTTGAAGAATTGTCACCCACCCAATGAAGGATCCTCAGTTATTATTTCATAATTTATATGACAGATATACATTGTGGACAACCAGAGAAATTCAATACAATGTATCACCATACGGTTTTTAAGGCTCAAACGTTCTAAATCGCAGTATAACGTGTCTATGGAAAAGGCTAGAAACTTGTAGTATTTTTATTTTCTGTTTATTAATACCTCATTTAAACAACACATGAGTATTGGAGAAAATCACACCTAGTGAATAGGGTCACAAAAACGGTAGAGTTTGGTGTGAAATCCACCAGTTCAAGTTCAGCCACCCTTCACAAAGTGGTGGAGAGGTGGGAGGAAAGTGAACCATATTAGAAAACTGCATTTTTCTGTAATTTTTAAGTCTAAATCTTCTTTTTCTGTTTTTATCAAAGGACACAAAGATTCTACTAATACGCTTTCTACTACTCGCGCTCTTAATAAAATTAATTGTTGAAATTGTTACTTTTGTTATATCGGCTAAACTAAAATAACTTTAAATACAAGAATTAAAGAGCATAAATCTAATTTTAAACTGTCAATTTGTAAGCTCAATCCTAAACATTGCATCATATTGAATCACTGTTTGATCTTGACAACGGATCTATTTTAGACAGAACCACATTTTAGTTTTTCGCCGTTATTTAAAGACGGCAATCAGCACCCACCATTTTCAAATTTTCTTTGTAATTATATTTAATTTTAAAGAATGTCTAGTTAAGGTTGTTTTTATTATTATTAATATAGTGTCACGACAGAAAAATCTCGAACCGGGGACCTCCGCTTATTGGGTGGAAGCTCTACCAACTCAGCCGCCCATGTCGACTCCAGATGCAGTGCGATTTTCCTCCATCCATTAGACCTGACGCAGGCTGACCTACAATTCGTTTAATAAATCACAATTAACGATGCGCCAAAAATTATCACTAAAGTAGTTCGAATATACAAACGTAGCACTAAAGCCTGTAAATCACGTTAAGAATTTATGTACCAAAATTAAAGACAAATTTGAGGTAAATAATGTAGTCTAAAAATTAGTTGTAAAAACTGTAACAAACTTTACATCGTATATACGGCCGAGTGTGTAAAGAATATAATTTACCATCATAAAATTAGTTTTAAACTTGAATTGAAAATTTATATGGGTTTATCCGCACATGTTAAAATCAAATAATCATGAATTCGACTTTGATGATCCATACCGAGAACTCTAATTACTATGGTTGCTTGAGAAGACCTCTTTGGATAATTTTATGAACTATATAAAGAACCAAGCATCGCAACAGCTATTAGATTAAAGAGAATGGAATGGACAGGACACGTGCAACGCACGGGAAAGGAAAGGATGCCTTTCAAGGCATTATACAATGATATGGGAGGTAAAGGAAAGGCAGGAAAACCTAGGAACAGATGGATAGACGAAGTAGAGAAGGACAAAAAGGATAATGGATTTGAGGAATTGGAGGAGATTAGCTTTGGAGGTCGAGGCCCGATATCGGGCTGTGGAACCATAGAAGAAGAAGAAGAAATCCTAAATAGTCAATATATTTAAAATCCAAGTTTTCAGGAAGTGGGGCAAAAAAATGGATTTCGACAATAGAAAATAAATCTCTACATCGACTCTAAGCAGAAGCAAATTGTAACATTCCAGCAGTTGGGAATGGCAAGTCCAGCTAGATCGTTCTCAAATTAAGGTATACCTCCGTTAGGTCACCTGGCTACGGATCTAGAGAATAAAGGAAGAATTAAGAACAGGAAATGGGAAAGTCGGTAACGTGAGAGTTCGGGTTCAACTAGTTGAACCTAGGCGTAGTGTTTGGTGTTTCGCTGCACTACAGTCAATTAAGAGTTGAAGAATAAAAAGATTTAATATGCAGAAATAAAAGAAAAGAAGACAATCCGCAGGATAGCACCAGGAGCCGCCGACCCGTCTGAAGGTTAGATCGCGACTGCCGTCTCCAAGAAGCTCTGGAAAATTTGAAGACCACTTTTACCCTACCCGATGATTTTGGGTCTCCAATCAGAGTTCTTAGAAAACGGAATATTTCCAATACCGTGTGCATCGGTGACCACGGCACATAAGGCGATCGGCCTGCAAGCCGCTGCCTTGCGCTACACTCAGCTTTAATACAGTTGTGCCAAAGTGTGTTCGCAATACGGAAGAGACGTTACGAAAAAATGGCACGTGTACCATATGGAAGATGTCGCATAATCGGCGTAACTCGGATCCGGCCGGCCGGTGGTAAAGGTTAATTGTGCGAAATAGTAGTCCACCAAGAGATTGGGGACAGCAGAGTGCCAACAATAAGAACAATATTATATTATGTAAAAGGAAGAAATTATTACGCGTTCGGAATTTCTCGTTGATATTTGGGAGATGTTTCTGTGAGATTGTTACAGCGGGGTGGGTAGCCTCAATGCCGTGGGCGATCACGCCACGGTCCCCGGACGCGGATCGTTCAGTTCTGCACGCTCACATTCTGGAAACAATGCCCAGCGATTGCCCAAGGGAGGAAGTGGGAACAACAATGTGGAATCTCCGCACGCAGACGGGTTATAAACGAAGCGCGCTGGCGGGGTCGTCATCTTTGGCACGATGTCCGCGTTGCATCTGTTGGTTTCACTCGTGGCGCTTGCGTGGGTGGCAGCCATGGGCCCCCCGCCGCCCCCCAGCGACGAGGTATACATAGCACTTAAGTCTGACAATTATTTGGCTTTTCCATTGTTGTTGCCCGCGTTTATCAAAGTTTCATCTAAAGGCCAACTTTTCTAAATTAACATAGATGATATTTCAATAAATCTGATATTCTGTGAATGACTAAGTCGTGCCGTTCCGTTATAAACCTTTGATGAAGATTTCTTTTGCTTGTAAGCCCGAGATTATTCAATGAGTTGATTATCTCCCTTTTCCTACAAAAACGTATTATTTTTTTTTTGAAAAGTAATTTATTTATGTAACATCCTTTAATAATTGGACGAAACGTAATTTATTTTTTAAACTTTCCAATTTTGTTGTTGCTGAATAATTTGTAACGGTGTTCATTTATCAAGCGCCAGAAACTTTTTCGAGTCACGTGGGAATTGAATTGTGGACAATTTTTGTTTTTTAAAATTATTATTTGAAACTAGTGTACGTGTCTCCATAGTTACAGATGCCCCACATTAATACACTTCGGTTTTTACGTTGTAGAACGGTACACTGGCGTTATAATCATTTAACGCTCCAATGTGTCTTTCAGATCAATTCCTCTGGAAGGTAATGCTGAGGTAATTTTGCGGGGTTAGTAAAATCGTTTATAATTCATCATGCATAAAATATGACTGGCCCTTTACAAGAGGAGTATAAATTTATTTCAAAATATTTAATATGTTCATGTATTATTTTGTATTACCATATTTAAATATAAAGTAATTTGGTAATACAACTGGATATTTAATTTAGATTATGTTTATACTTATATTCTGATATATAATCTACTGATGTTATCTATATTATTAGTTGCTAGCTGGTTTTGTGTCGTACGGAAATATATAAATTTAATCTGAAGTTTTCACAGAGACAGGTATGCAAACGACCATTGTAGCGTCTTAGTAAGGTCGCTTTACTGTTCCTCCTTCGACATGGACACACACTTGTTCCACATTTAATAAAGAGTGAACGTGTTTCGTGTGCTTTTTCATTGCTTTGGGAATTTCGATAAGTGACCGCAGGTTGGGTTCTTGTCGTAGGCGTCGAAAATGTTATTTTTAGGTAACTGGAAGAAGCATTTGCTTATAAATCACCCCAATTGTTTACTTGTGACAACTAATGAATTAGCCGATTCCAGCCGTCGAATAGAAATGGTTGCATTAGGAAACAGGGCGATATAGTCACGGTCATCTCCAGACAAGATCATTTTTAGCGGCCTTCAGCTTATGAATACACATACCATTTGCGTTACCGGAAGTGAGATTTGGTAGCACGCGACTGTTATCCACAGTTGATCAAGTAAGTCCTTTGTGCGCTAATTTACGACTGCTCAACGCAATAAATCTAGCAGTTTCCTCAAGAAGAAATTAGAGAATTATTTATTACACTACTGCGGCTTAGTCATTGACCAATGCCAGAAGACATTAGGAAAATCCAACGTCTCTAAATTACAATGTTATGTTTACTATTGTAATGTAACAGACTTCAGAAAAAATTCGTGGTGATCAAAAAAGGAAAGATTAGTATGTAGTACCTCGATATAGGAAGGGAACTTCGTTGATACTTCGATGTTGTTTCAAACTGCAATGTACATAAGGCTGAGAAGAATATTTAGAAGCCTCGCCCTGGTGTAATAACATTTGAAAAACATCTGAAAGTCAATTTTAATGAGATCGTCTTTTCTTAAATGGAGAATGTATTAACATGAAATTTTGTAATTCAAGAATTATATTGGTACAAAAATGAAGATTTTACACTTAAGCTTGTAACGAATTAAAGCTATTTTTTAAATAGTATTTTAATAGTTTCCCATTAAAACGCAGTGTTTCAATATTTTGCAGACTTTTATATCAACAAAGATTTATTTATAAAATAATACTTTTACTCTTAATTTCCTATGGGTAAATGGTTCTCGGCAACACAAATAAACTTTTTCTAAGTGGTGGGCTCAATTTGAAACAATTTTAGGTCTTTTAATTTAAAGTCCTTTATTTGGCGTAAGATGCCCTTAATGGCGTTTATTATTAACTCTTGGAATTTTCTTTGAATCTTAGCTGGCAACTTCTTTACTCCCATGCAGGCGAAATTACTTGGATATTATCTAATTCTCTTGAAACGTCTAACTCTGTGTTACTGCTTACTAACTTCATCATCTACCTAACTCCACTCAGACCTTTACTCAACACTGTCTTTTATATGCTTTTGGGTGCATGTTGATCTTTAAAATAATTTTGTCTCCAGTGCTAGATGGTAGGGACACATCCGTTTTATCTTCATTTCTGCTTTCTTCGCCTCCCCGATAATTTCGTCATTAACCAAGTAGCGAAAGGTCAAGGACTTTTACGAATATTAGGTCTAGACGTTATAAACTGGATACTGTCGTTAACTGTCATTCTTTTCAGGGTCCACTAAAGGATATAAAATGACAAAGTCTGCTTTCTAAGTCCGTCGATGGAAAAATTGTCGTTATCAACCCCAAAATTAACGCCTAAATTTTCTCTACAAATCATATAGGAAATTTTCTAGATTAATGTTACTTTTTAATTTGTCAGAAAGGGGACAAGTAAATGCCACAAGAACATGCCAGCCTCGAAAATGTGCTACAAAAAAGAATTAAAAGTCAATTTAAATCAGAATAATATATATAAGCGAGTACGAACGTGACATTGACAAAATAATCAAAAAAATTCGTATGTAAAGGAAAGAGAGATAGTGAATGACTTAACTGAAATTGTGGTCTGGTGTAATCACGTTTTATAGAAGGCTGTTGAAATTTTCGGAGGCATTAGCCTTCTTTAGGAGAGAAGTACCTTGTTTGCCGTCCGACTGACTGTACGGGGAAATATAAAACTGTTCTTGAATGAATCCAGAATTGTGGATATCATAAAAATTAATGTAGAATTATCAGAATTGAAATGTAAAACTTAACATCTTTGTTCGCTATAGAAAGTATATTCAGGAGTGAGATATTCATACTAATAAAATTAATTTATGTATTTTTGTTTTCAATTTCAGAGGTCGTATATCCTCCCCATCCAAGACGTTCGCCTGACTGTATCTGACAAATTATTTGGCGAATCATCTGTAGTTGTCATTAAGGATGACGAAATCAATACTTATGTGAATGGTAATATTGATATTAAGCAAGATCTGTCAAAGGACTGTACTGTAAGTATATCTGCAAATAACATGAAATATTCCAAAAGAAGAATTTACTTGTGGAATGTAGTGTCATATAGCTTCACTAACTTTATTTATTAATTGGGTTACCACACAACTGTGAGGATTTTTTTTTCAACTCGGGCTTGAGAGGATGTGTGGGCTTCAAGTGGCGACGCTAGACCCGCAGAAAATTGGTGGATTCGGGTTACGTTGCTGTCTCGGTCGAAACTCTGTTTGAACCGGTTTTGGAGGGGCCCATCTACAGGTCACGTGGTCTGAACTGAAACTTTGATTATTCCCCCGCCTTCCTCAAGTGGGTTTCCACTTGGGAGGGTGTCTGCAGTTTTGCGACGACCATCTTGGAGTGAGGGAGGGTCCTGGGTACTCTATACTCAGTCTTGTTCTTTTTATAATAAACCTTGTCTTTAACTTCATAGCGCTTTCTGATTCTTGGAAGGTACATCCATACCAAGAACGCCACGATATCGACTTTCCTATTTTTCTATCCTGAAGTCTTCGTTTCGACACTGAAGAAGATACGGCGCTGGATTCTCCTCCGACCTGATCCTCCTCAGCATGTTCATTTCTGTGACTTATCTAGAACTAAAATTCCGTTACATTCTTCTTATTTCGATCTCTCAGTTTTAGCGGGTACATAATATTACAGTAGAAATAAAACCTACTTTGACGGTCACTTCTTTAAAATCAATACGTTTGTTGGTAGCTTTCGGAAACTAACGTGCCGTAATCATCCTTCAAAATACAAACAAGTGACCGTCAAAATAGGGTTTATTTATACTTTTAACTGTCAACATTTAACGGTCAATCAACCCAATGCATATAAATGTACTTGTATAATACACACTATTTATAAATCGTGTTCAATTTCCGTTAGTACAATTATTCACGGAGTTATGTATTGAACAGCACAGTTTTCATAATAAATATCTTTATTACTTCTCGGTCTCAGTTACAACAATCTTGTTGTTTCCATTCAAATTTTGGAATAATAATATCGTATGAATGTAAAGATTCGACAATTTCCATATTGCGATACAGTTGTTTACTTTGTCATGTGAACATTTAAAATCAAGTCCTTTAAATTAATAAATTTGACCCCAAACCTAGATCATTACGGATAAATAAACATAATTCCGCTGTCGTTAAACATTAATTACACATTTTTCGCAAATTCTTAAACTATTCTAAATTTGCTTCATTTCTCTACGAATAATCAAACAGTCAAGTGGGAAGGAAAAGGTTGAATGAGGAGACATAAATTTGTACTACGACAACTCTGAGATTGTATTAAATGCCAATTTTTGGTAAATGAAACACTGACATTACACCTCCGTTAATAACGACAATGAAAAGGTATTTCAACATTACATTATTCAAAAGAAACGAGCGAGAACAAGTTTAAGTGGTTAATCTTCATTACGAAAAGGAGGAAACTCGAAAAGAAAAACAATACGTAGTGACGATATGCAAATAAATAAATTTATCAGACCATAAGGTCATTGGCTGATTACTTAATTTGACTCACGAATTATTATTCTTATTTATGAAAATGGCAATTTTTGACACTCTAACCTTTCAAGCGTTGAAATTAATTCATTGAGCGTAATAAATGATTGGAGTACGAACTTGGTAGCTGAATTTCGTAAGTTGGTCCCGGACTATTTAACCATGCGTTTGATTTGTGAGTCAATAACGCGTTGCTTAACTGGGAAAATTATACTTTCATGAGTTCCTTTCAAAATAAAAAAACCAGTATCCTTACACTTCGTAGTCGTTAAGGTGAAGATGCCACAGGAATTAACAAAAGCACTTAGAATCTCTGCAGTATAGGTGAAAGCAGGGTCAACGGATGAGGCGAAAGTGGCCAAAATATAAACATACTAGTGTGGGTTTAGGGCTAACAGCTCAACAACTGACCATTTATTCACAACAAGACAGATACATGAGAAGGCGATTGAGTATAACATCAATATACACAACCTATATATGATGGCATAAATAGAGAAGCTATGATAAACGACCTTGCGGCATTGGGCATCCCAGCAAAACTAATAAGGCTTGTCAAAGCCTAATTGAATGGATCCAAAGCAATAGTAAGAGTAAATAATCAATATACGGAACCCTTTACTATTAATAGCGGCGTAAGACCAGGTGATGCGCTATCAGCCATATTATTTGACCTAACCCTGGAACCATCGATTAGAAAAATAGACACGTCCGGGCATATAGGTGTTAAGGCTCTTCAAATATGTGCCTACGCAGATGATGTAGCCATAAGAAGTAGAAAAGCAGTCTCGCTAAAGGAAACCACAACCGAACTACACAATGATGCCAAAATAAGAGGATTGGAAATAAGCGGAAACAAGACAAAATATATGGAAATTAATAGAACGCAAAACAAGAAATTTGAGAGTTTGAAAGTAAAGGAGTTTTCCTTTAAGTAAATGAATTCACAAATAAGCAATTTAAATATAATCTCAAACGAAATTAAAACCCGAATAATAAATGGAAATAGATGCTATTATGCATATAAAAATTTAATGAGGTCAAAAATTTTTAATAACAACGCGAAACTCAAAATATATAAAACCATTATAAGACCGGTTGTGACTTACGGATGCGAGACATGGACCATGACAAGTACGGACGAAAAGGTGTTAGGTACTTTTGAGCGACGGATCTTGAGAAGGATATACGGCCCTAAAAAGAATAAGGATTCTAATGAACCATTAGCTGGACAATCTGATTAATGAAGCAAATATTTTAAGGTACGTGAAGAGTAGAAGAATTGCATGGTTTGGACATGTGATGAGGATGGGTGAGAACAGAAAACCGAAGAAAATTATGTTGTACCGGAGGGACGAAGAATAAGAGGAAGACCTCGGATTTGAGGAGGATATGAGGACGATGGGAGTACGAGTATGAAGACGACTAGCGAATGATAGGGTAGAATGGAATAATATTGTTGAGAAGGCCAAAACCCGTCGAGGGTTGTAAAGCCAATAATTGAATTGAAATACGGTTACATAGCCGAGGTGCAATTTTATCGATGTAAGCTGATATAAATGATATTTTCGTCATTGCAGAGAAAACTGACCGGAAGAGCCTGAAACGCGGTAATTATGGAGGAATTCCTTAGTTAACAAAAACAAAAAAAAACACACACACACACATTGACGCGGAAAGTAAAATTACCGGAAAATAATTACAAGATGCGAAATTATTAGTGCTAACAACAGATAAAAAGCATTACTATTCATGATTCATAAGATCCTTGAGGAAATCGTGTTTTAAATCCCTTGCTTATTCGGGTAGCGAATTTATTGAAGTAATAAGTACATGCAAAATACTTTGTTAAATGTTTGTGTCAGTAGGTGTATTGTCGTATTGCAGGTCCAAATCAACTCTGAGAACCTGCAGGGGAACAAGTGGACGAAGCTTCTGCCCACAGGACCTCTGCCACTGTGCGACTACATGGAACAGCAGCCAGACAAAATTGCGATGCTCTACGATAACAGCGACTTGGAACCGGGATGTCCGATCAAAATGGTGTGGTTTTTATTTTCTGTCCTACCGTATCCTACACGTTCTATCTCATTATTTCAGTTTCGTGTTATGACGAACTTAATCGTATGAGTTATACTGTAATGAAAAAAAATATTACACTCGCAGCTGATTTCAGAAAATCTGTGGGGCCCTAGTTTACCCTTTACCCTTTCGCATCCCCGCTTTCAAATCCCTTCCTATGCTATTAAAGGGGAGTTGCCACCATGTGGATTACCCTCATGCAGCTTGCTACCATAAAAAAAACTTATTCTTAAATCGAGCTTGCGAGAGCGTTCTGTCGCAGGTGAACCTTCCCAGAGAACTACCTTTAGGGATGCCTCCTCTTCTCTCTGTTTTTATTTTAACTAAGGTTCGTACAAGCCGAGGCACCTCGGCATGTTTTGAGAGGTGCTTGTTCCGGGGTCACAGACCTTGGGCATGCGGTAAGAGTTGTCCGCTATTCCAATTAGAATAATCGGCCAGCTGCCTCCTAAACTGATCGAGGCACGGAGAAGGGAATGCTGCATCCCAACAGAAAACCCTTCTCCCGCCATCGGAAGGGTGTGGGACAAGCACCCAATGCCCTACCTACCTGGGTTTCTGGGGTTTTTCCTGCATCACTTTTAGGCAAATGCCGGGTAGGATCCTTAAACTACAGCCCGAGGGCCCCTTAGCTACCTTCCTCCACCCTTCCGCATCCCCTCCTTTCAAATCCCTTCCTATGCATTAAAGGTGAGTTTCCAACACGTGGATTACCCTCATGTAGCATGTCACTCTAAAATAAATCATCCATTGATTTTCTGAAAATTTTTTATTTTCACGATTATCACCACAACAAAGATGATAATAACAACTTCGTAAAACTCCAATCTCAAATATGAACCTCAGTATTTGAAATGCAAACAAGGTGACTTAATACACACTCACAGTTAGAAAACTAATTTTCATTCAAACGCTTCTTGACGCCAGAATTAGATGTAATCCGAATTTGTCAAACCACATCGAATTCATCTCCCACTGAGCGCTGTTACCACTTTAATGTAATGTGTAACATTACAACACTAATTTATACATGTCTGGATCTTGAAACATGTATCAGTATCGTCATTTATCGCTGTAGAAAATGCTCCGTCTTTCATACGCGTTGATTTAAAATTGCGATATAAACTACATTATCTGCGTCTCCCTGCCATTTTTATACAAGCGCAACATTTTAGCCCCGGGACGCTTGCCCAAAGCAAATTCACTTATCATTTACAAAATGGAAATCTCCACCGGAATGTTGCCACCCTATTTTCCACGCTTCAACTTATTCCTTAACGATATTCTTATATCAAAATAATTTTTTCTTCTCGTTATTCATTTGTTATATATAATTTTTCATTTATCAGTTGAACGTGGTTTGCATATCAGTAAGTTATACTCTTTATCACCGCAGCGAGCAACAGCAGTATATTTCTTGCGCTTTGTTTTCAGAAAAACGTCCAAGTCAGTAACTTCACAATCAACACGGCCATTTTCCCACGAGATTTGCAAGGAGAGTCGTGGAGAGTTGCTATCGTTTTCAGCTGCGATAAGGAAACAGCCATGGATCTGAACGTTGAAGTTAGTGTCGTGCGCAAAGAGTAATTTTGAGAATGTTGGAAAGCTTTCTGCATGTGTATATAACATTCCAAATGCTTAAGTAAATGCATTTATGTTTAATTTTGCGAACTATTAAATGGCACTTTTAAAAATGTATTTTATGATTCGTGTTATTGTATGCTTGAATATTAAAAAACAGTCATCCTTATTTCTGAAAATGTGAAAATAATTTATTTCTGTATTGGTTCACTCGTAATTACCCTGTACATTTAATAAAATGAGTTTCACGCGGACGAAAATTATGCTTAACCTTCCCGGCAGTGACCACAAAATTACCAAAGTAAATTCTATACAGAAATACAGTTTCTCCAACCTCCGTCTTCCAAATTCCTATCCTCCGTTATGGATTTCACATGGGGATTCCACTTTAATCTGGGTCTGCCCCTTTTATTTTTTCCATCTTTTGACCATCTTCCATTTTGCATTCTTTGTACATGATCAAACCATTTAAGGGTTTGATTTTCAATCCTTTTAACGACAGACGTTATTTTGTTCATTTACGAGGGTGAATCAAATATAAACGAGACTTTTGGACCTGCGCGCGCAATAGTGATGGAAGAACGTTCCGCTGTTATTGGCTGATAGGTTGGTTTGTCAGGAGTGGGGGATGCACGTGACTCATCATCATAGACTCGCTCAGTGTCCATCGTTACGATGCCCGAGCAGGAGGTACCTCCCTCTATTGCGCAACGTATTGTTATCAAGTTTTTAGCTGCAGAAGGTGTAAAACCGGCCGAAATCTTGAGAAGATTGACTGCACAGTTCGGGGAAGAGACGCTGTCGCGAGCTAGTGTTTGCTTGGCATAAACAGTTCGTGGAGGGCCGTGAACGTGTTGAAAATGAGAGCCATGACCGCAGACCCCGCACCAGCATTACAGCGGGCAACATCGACAGTGTTCGTCAACTTGTTGAAGGTGATAGGCGTCTAACAACTTCGGATATTGCAATTGAGGTTGGAATAAGTTATGGGAGCACTTACTCTATACTCTCAGAGGAGCTAGGGTATCGCAAGGTGGGTTCCTCGCCTTCTCACAGTTGACCAGAAACTGAATCGTTTTCAAGTGTGTGAGCGTCTTCTTGCACGATTTCGGGAAGAAGGAGACCCATTTCTTTCTCACATTGTCACCTGTGGTGAAACGTGGGTGCATCACTACACCCCTGAGTCGAAACGAGCGAGTATGGAGTGGAGGAAGAAAGGAGGAACCGGACCAGTGAAAGCCAAGTCACAATTATCGGCTGGCAAGGTTTTGGCTACCGTTTTTTTTTTGACCAGCGTGGCCTGCTGCACCTTGATTTTTTGCATGAGCGCAGAACAATTAATGCGGCATACTACTGCAAAATTTTGACTGAGGTCAGACTTGCATATCGCCGCAAAAGACGAGACCTTCCGATGAGAAAAGTGATTCTCCTCCATGACAATGCTCGCCCCCATACAGCAGCCCTGACCGTACAAAAATGGGAGCAACTGGGTTGGGAGACACTGGAACACCGTCCATACAGTCCAGACCTGTCTCCCTGCGACTTCCATGTCTTTGGTCCTCTCAAGGAAGCTTTGGGAGGGCAAAAATTCCACAGCGATAATGAGGTTGAAGCATATGTGCGCAATTGGCTACAAACACGACCTGACTCTTTTTACGTGGAAGGAATTAAAAAAATACCTATACGCTGGGAAAAATGTGTTTATAAATCAGGAGATTATGTAGAAAAATAAACTATGATTGTTTGTGCGTTTAAAATCAAAATAAATATTAAAAAAAATAAGTCTTGTTTATATTTGATTCACCCTTGTATTTCCAAAGGAGCTCATTTCTAATTTTATCCTCCCTAGTTTTTTGAAGACTTCCCCTCAGATAATCGAATTATACTGTTCTAATTTTGTTCTTTTGTAATTCTGTCAGGGGCCAAGTTTCACTTCCTAAAAATAGAATGTTCTGTATTATGCTCTTATAAATTTTGCATTTTGTTTCCATTGTTAAATTTTTATTCCAAATTATTCCGTGTAAAATCTTGGTAGCATTCTTTGCCATTGAAATTTCAGTTTGTATATCTCTTTCGCATGTTCCTACATTTGTAATTATTGACCCCAAGTATTTAAAAAATTCACATTTTTTTATTTTTCCTATTTCGAGTGTTATGTCTTCTACATCTTTTCCTAAACAAATGTATTCTGTCTTCTGTAAATTTATGTTCAGTCCATTAATCTAAAACCACAAAAAAAAACACATATCGCAAAAATTATAAGAATATCCTGTTGAAGAATTTATGCAATGCATAATGGTTAGATTGCTTTTGTGGACTTGTAATCTGAAAGTTGAGAAACATTTTTTATCACACCCTTTGTAGCCGTTTTATCTTTTCTGCAGCGAATTGCACGTCTACTGATGAACCCTTCGCATAAAAAAGACTTGTGTAAATGAAATAGGGGTGTTACCGAAATTAAAACAAGAATCAACAATCAATATCCTGTTTCCGCTTTTTTACAGACGATAAGAATGGAAAAGATTTAGTGACGTTAGATTATGAGCCATATCTGAAAATGTACGAAAGATTCATAAAACGTTCAGAGACACCGTTTTCTGAATTTGGAAAGTTATCGAGAAGCTGCCTGTTAATTTTCTCAAAAATCGTAATTTGATTTGTTTCGTTGACCGTATTATAGAGAACGCTTTTTTTGGGGGGGTGGGGGGTAATTTGAGGATTTTTATGCAGAGAGAAATGTATTTGAAATTTAACATCCATTTGTCATTAATTGTATTCTGTCTGACATAAATCAGAAAACACGGAATTAACAACAGAATTTGTAATTGCCATTTTTTTGTTCGTGGTGGTGGTAGTGCGGGGGGGGGGGGGTTGGATGGATTGGCGCGTTAGGGGGTGGGGTTTCCTGAGACGTATTATCATTTTATGTGTCATCTGTTGCATCCCAGAGAAATTCAGTATGCGGTTACCGGAAGAATTGTCACCGTTCAATTCGCATCAAAATGCTAAAATCATTACTTAATCTTATTTCACCTGTATCGCTTTTAATGAATAATTACTTTTTATATACCTTATTTCTCCATTATGGAAGTTTTGGTTTCCGCAGCCAAAACACGCGTCAATAAGATCCAATTATCTCAAAATAAAATCGTTCGTTATATCACAAACTTCCCGTGGTACTTCTCCAATTATCTCAAAATAAAATCGTTCGTTATATCACAAACTGCCCGTGGTACTTCTCCAATTCCCGCATCCATAGTGGCCTCAATATTCCATATATCCACCAAACAATAACCAAATACATACTTCTTCAATATAAAACAGACATAATTCACCCCAACCCGTTAATATTCGATACAGCGGCGTCTCCTCCACCTCCCGTCCAACTTTGTCGAATTAAAAAGTAAGAGACCAGATTAATAATCAATAAAATACATAAGTTCAGGAGGAGACACAAAATGCTGTATAATGTAAGATGTAAATATATCACAAGTGTAAAATATTTAGATTGTAAAATTTCCTGAATAAAGATAAATAAAAACGTTTAATTCAAACGGAGAAGCAACTGAAACAGATTGTTTCGTACATGTAATAGTTCCAGGTGAAGTAGTCAAGGCAGAAGTGTAGATATTTACTCTAGTTGCCTTCGTCGACCCTTGGTATAAAATTAAGTAGAAAACTCACAATCTTTCGACTACTAATTTAAATAATTTTTAATGATCTGTGAAATGTTTTACAATTAGAGCCTGTAGTGGCTGTCGTCGTTACCGTTTCGTGAATATTTATTACCGACGTTGCTGTAATGGAATTCCAGGAATGTGTAGCAGTTAGAGTTATTTATGCAATTATGGCTCCTATATATTTCGTAACTGGGAAGAATATGGTAGAAGCATTTCTGTTCCGACTCCGAACATTGTCAGTTTTTCCTATAATAAGTATAGGACAGAAATTTTGTTTTCCGATTTCGACTTCGGGTTAATCGTCAGTCACGATGCCATTGTCGGTTTGGTGAGTAAAGTTTCAAACCACCTTTTTGAGTATGCAACCTTTGTGTTGATAAGACTGACACGTTCTGCATACGTGGAAATGCACCCACCTATGAAAAATTTCCTGTTGGTTATCAGTCACGACGTTGGCATTCGCCTGTGACAGTCATGGGGAACGGCAGCTCTGTCAATGAGATTCCTGCTTACAGGTACATAAAAACTAACTGACGGCTTCATTTTGAAGATGCGGACTGAAAGATCTGGCGATCCGTGGACTGTGACCGTGGAAAAAAACTACGCTTCCATATAAGCAGACTTTCGTCAACATCTTTACACAAAATATTTTTGGGAGGGTGTATCGTAAACATAAATCGAAATCGTGACAGAATCTTCTACATATGCGTATAATTTTGAGATTACGCTTCTAAGTATAAGGGTGTCTTTCGTGATTCCTTAAATTACCACTGACCGAAATTTGTTTCTTGTTTCACAATTATCACATTATTTAAAATATGTTTCAGTCCTCTGAACGTTGTTCAATTCACCATCAACGGGAAGAAGTATGAAGGTAGGTTAATAAGTTTTCAAGTGTTATGATTATTTAAGTAGGTACATTTTTGTGTTGAACGAATAATTATTTGTTACTAAATATATTCATATTTAATAAGGGCCGTAGGTATCAAATATTTAAAAATGGCTTTTTTCAAGGGGCTTTACTAAACTGTTGTGCTTAATTGTGAAACAAAAGGAAAAATTATTTGCACACAATGAAATGTGCACAAATATATTTTGCTAACTCCGAGACGTTCGTACAAAAGAAGAAAAGTATTCTAATTAACTCCTTCATGTTTAATAGATCAATGTTCCCACATTTTCCTTTATTGAATTAAAGATATATTCTGATAACATGAATGTTGTTTATCATTAATGACTGCATTGACTTTCGTGTAAGAGGAAGAATTGCCAATAATTTTGCATTTATATGGAAGAAAAACTCAGATGATTACATAGTAAGTTATTAAAAATAAAAAATAAACTATATTTAACTATTTGCACTATATAACTGGAATTCGTCATTAAAATGTGTGTTTATACTAAACGAGAATGATGGTTATTTTATCGTGAGTAAATTGTTGATGTGGTTATTTTCTGAGTTACGAGTAGATTTAACTGGAAACTGAAGCCATACAAATGTAAATCTAGAGAATCTATTATTCCGTCATCGATTTCTGTGATAAACAGTATTTCAAAACTATTGTATTTTAGTTTCACATTGTTTTTCTTTTCTTTTGTATCATCTGACATCAAAATAAATTTTAATATGATAATCAGTTATTCTGTATTTAATTAACGTTTTCTAAGAATATTATTAAACGAGTTTTAATAAGTCGCTCATATGATACAGGATAGGCTAAAAAAATCCAGTTTCAAATGAAACGCGTGTAACAACATTTTCGTTGGGGGGGGGGGGGGGTTGAAGCGGAAGAGGTAACACCGCTAAGAATCATTGGAAGTGGATGGTTGCACGGTAGTATTTATTATCAAATATAAACTAACATTACTACGTGCTTGTCTTATTGCTTCCTACCGATTTTATGTTAATGACAGTCGAAACGATAGTGGTCTCTCCTGCATCAGTTTTACACCATGAAGTCATGAAGTTGTGAGAAGTTAGTGCGTGCTGTGTACTATCACATGCATCAATTTTCTGTTGCTATTCGTATGACAGAAAAAGGAAGAATAAGTCACATAAATGTATCCTGTCACATAAGGCTGAATTCTTAATCTCATTTCGTTGTATCAGCAACTTCAGATCTGCCCGCTGACACTTCCCTGAACACGTTCATTCGAGACCACGCGCTGCTCAAAGGAACCAAGTTTATGTGTTCTGAAGGTGGATGCGGATGTTGCATCGTAGCGGCTTCTATTCCGAACCCTATCACCAAGAAGAAGAAGAAGATATTTGCCGTCAACTCAGTAAGATAATTTAAATTATCTTGGAATTCATATTTTTAAATTTTAATTTCAATACAGGCCAGTAAAAACAGTCGCCAGTTTTCAGACATAGTTTCCACTATCCACAAATTGAATCTGGTGCAACTCTATCACACTAACACTAGGATTTCCTGATATACCGTATATAAATATGAACCCAGTGAAGTAATGCAAATGTAATTCACAGTACTTGTAAAGTAACGTTATGATTTTGTAAATACGTAAAGGAAAATCCTAGAATAGAACTCTAGCAGGTTTTTCCTTTATTCTATAAAAATGGACGAGAAAATCGACGTTTTTCGTCAAATAGATCCGGAATGTTGAAAATATGTAGGATTTCAGGGAGATTATGTTACAGTCCAATTTTTTAAAATGTTTGTTGTATATAGTTTTTCAAGAGTAAATTAGAGAACGTTTGCATATTCGAATAATAAATAAAAATTTTAATGACATTTTACGCGAAGGAAATTCTTCTTAGCTCTTCCTATCCGCCATGCTCCACGCTAAAGCTTTGTTAGATATAATATTAATTGTATTTATTAATTTATCGTTTAAAATTTAGACTGTAAAGTAACACGAAGGACGATGGTCTAGGATTTTTGGTTCTGTACTCGTTGTTTCTATTCCCGCTTTTGTCTAAACTTCACTTACGCCTAATAAAAAAAACCGTCCCGCAATACACCAAACAGATTTTTTTTGATTTTGTGTGTTGCCAGCCGACCTGTTGTGGTGTAGTAGTCATCGTCATTGCCTCGTATAACGGGTAGGGTATGGATGTTTGTGTGTGTGCCTCATTTTCAGCTTAATCGTCATTGCTGCCTCGTCCGCACGGGGGCTCGTAGCGGCGGAAGGCAACGGGAGACCACCGCTGGCAATATTTCCCCAGTAATAGAGAACTTTCCACAAAACCGGTCTCAGGACTGATAACTAAGAACAAGATATGTTGTCACTACGAAAAAATATCCCCATTAGGGAGACCATAACTGAATTTTCCTGTCTGTTTTTGTCAGTATTTGTTAATAAATATAAGCAACTCACAAACTGTAAGAGTTTTCTTCAATCAGAACAACTGAAAGATCAATACGGGTGCCTGCAGACACATATATTCACCACCACCATTCTAATTTCTAGTTATTCAGTGCAAAACCGCGCGTGTGTGTGTGTGGACTACGAATGCTTTTGTAATAATTCACTGGATGTTTCGGACGCCATATTGATGAGTGCATACCAGTTTTCTAAATTATATACGTAATGTATCGGCAAGAGTGTGTCTTTAGCAAGGTTTCCCTGTTCCCGCAGTGCCTCGTGTTGGTATTCTCGTGCCACGGTTGGGATGTCACGACCGTCGAGGGTTTGGGTAACCGTTCGGTGGGTTACCACGTGGTCCAGTCAACACTCGCCAAGTTCGACGGCTCTCAGTGCGGCTTCTGCTCTCCCGGGATGGTCATGAACATGTACAGGTAACGTTATATATATATATATATATATGAATCACCTTAAAATTCTTTGTAAAAGAAAGATTAAAATAACTTTGTCCCGTCCAGCTTGATGGAGTCTAGCGATAAAATGACGAAAAGTCAAATTGAAAATTCTTTTGGAGGGAACATATGTCGTTGCACTGGATACCGAAAAATCCTGGACGCTTTTAAGAGTTTTGCAGAGGACGCCCCAAAAATGGGTGGATGCATCCCTGGAGACATTGAGGTGGGTACACTTACTTTTATTTGCCTCCATTAACGAGTAACGAGTATGGCGAATCAAATTACAATCGTATTTTGAATTTCAACTTTGAATCATTATTGATACACTAAATAAAATCGATCCGGTTCCTTCAAAAATTTGTCAGCGGTGCAGTAACCGTAATTATTTCATTTCGTGGGATAATTTAGTTGTTTATTTTATTTCGAAATAAATTAAATTTCGAGATAAAGTGTTCACACTTCGTTCGTCACTTTGTCCTTGCAACATTTTCAGAGCAATCTGTACATATATTTTGTGTAATATTTTCTTTTTACAATCGACGTAAGTTTTATGAAAAAATAAAATAATTAATTGACCTTGTTAATTACTCTCGAAGATTATGCACTTAGACTTTACGAAGATGTTTGTTAGAACATGTAATAATGGACTGACGCACGAGGTAAAAAATAATACAGATACCGGTGAATATGTTCAACTTTTTCCTGATTCACTCACGTGGAGCAACAGAAGTACCACTCGTTTACACAGATTCAGCTTAAAAAGCGTAACGCATTCGTCTCTGATAACTTAATATCTATTACCGCCAGGTTAAAAAATATTAACGTTAAAAAACTGTTTTCACGTTCGTTCAAGAAAGCATTTCTACTTAACAACACATATTTATTTGTGAAATTCATGCACTATAGTATAAAATTGTGTACTTTTATATTTCAGGAACTAAATAAGAATTATTGTCCGAAAACCGGAAAAAAGTGCGTCTCATCCTGCCCTGAGCTTGACATAGAATTTATTCCTGATCTTTTCGAATTTCGTAACGTATTTATTTCTACTGAAAATTCAACTTGGTTCAAAGTTACGACTATTGACGAAATATTTAGCATAATTCAAAAACCAGAAAGCTCTCCGTACATACTCATACATGGCGGGACTGCGCACGGTAAGTGCAATGTTATTACATATTATTATTATTACAAATTAATAAATTTTTCTCGTTTATTCTGCTCAAGAGTTGGCCAATATGTTTAAGATATTTTAACTTTTCAACAATCAATCAAGGTGGCAGTTTAAATTTATGACATTATTTTGGTTCCATATATATATATATATATATATATATATATATATATATATATATATATATATATTGTGGTAACCTATAATATTAACAGTTTAATTTATCAAATTTTACTTTCACATCTCTTTAAAAGGAAACTTCAATCTGTGGAAAGTTTTTGGTTAATGAAATGAATTCGTCAATTTGAAATTTAATTCAAATAAAATTTATATTTTTTATACGCAATTTTGATATACATTTTTAGACATTTATGCCACGGCTTATTTATGAGACTCAATATATCTAGGGGCGCTTTACCGGGCCTCAAAACAGTTATAGGTACTTGTAATGAATAATAACTTTATAGAAAAATACAAAAATATTGAAATGAATTTGTTAAACTTTTCCTGAAACAAAATGTAATCTGATGGTATGAAAATTATATAAATGTTTACAAAATATTTTATCAATATAATTATTTTACATACCATATGTGGGAACAGTACTCGTACCACTTCAATTCACTTCACAAAATTTAAGTATTTTATTTTTAAGTAAACCACTAAATTTATTAAATTACTTTTGCTTTTAAACAGGCCATAATATTACATTTTATACACCACTTCAGTCAGCATACGTAACCCACTCTTTCGTGCATCACAGATGATCAGTTTTCTGTGGTTTATCCACAGATTATTCACAATTGTTTTAAAAATGTTAAACGCTTAACGATTTTATGTCATCCTTGCGCAGCAACTTTATCAATTGATCTTTACATCTTTTGACCTCCATCACCTGTCGCACTACGTGACCTTCTGTCTCTCGTCGCAGCTTTCAACACCACACACAAGCGCGCTTAGAGTGTTCACGCCGCCGACAACAATACAGACCAATCTCCGCATTATTACGCTATGCTGATTGTTCAAATTTACTTATAATAACCTGGCCACAATATAACGCAACTAAATCAAAAATCCAACAATTTAGAAATAGATTTAATTAGAGACATTGGTGATCATTACAACGTATATACACATTTCTACTGATAGTGGCTAAATATAATCAGTGTGAGGAACTGAGTAATTTACGGGTATGAATACAGATTCTATTTTTAATTATTCAACGGAATTTCATTGAGTGGCTCCTACTGTAATTTTTTTCGCTGTAGGAGTCTGGAGACGACCTGATAATATAGTGGTATTCGTTGACGTTAAGGATGTAGAAGACCTACACGGATATACTGCCGATAAGAACATCAATTTGGGAGGAAACATAACCCTCACGGAGACAATGGAGGTTCTGAATCTGCTCTCGCAGACTCGCCCTGAGTTTGCGTACACGAAACAGATTGTCAATCACTTGGAGAATGTAGCCCATATTTCTGTGCGGAATGTAAGTTGCGATTCCATTAAACGTGAACTGTTTACTTTCAACCAAACTCAAAATTCATGTATGATTAGTCTAAAACTGAGTTATTTTCTATTCGGGATTTGATAACTATTTGATTGAAACTGAATCCGTTCATCAGATTCATCTTTGGATTTTATTTTTCATACATTTCCAGTAAAAACGATAAAAATGAGGGATTCCTCCATTAGATTTTAAAAAATTTAGCAAAGTAAATGGGACCTAATAATTTTAGCGAAACGAATATTGCCCTTTATGGAACTAGTCTGTGTTAAAATACCTGATACTTGTAAATTTAGGACAGGAATAATATTCAAAGCTTTTCTGCAAAAAAAAAATCGTATCTCGCAGTTTAAGAATGTGAATATGGACAAAAATGAATTAGACCCAACTTTCATATCCTATTTAAGAATAAAACAAATTAAATTTGGTTAACTAGTGTAATAAGTATTTACAGCATCAAAATTGTTATTCATGATCATACGATAATGACAATACATTAACTGATTTTATTAATTTTTTTTTTTTTTACAGATTGGATCAATCGCAGGAAATTTGACGATAAAGCATGAGCATAATGAATTTTCATCCGACATTTTCTTGTTGATAGAAACTGTCAAAGGCAAAATTAACGTTCGTAAGTTTATAATTTTTTTAAAAATAAAATAAGCAAATTTAGAACTTTCATAAATTAATTTTGAACTGGAGTATCACGTTAAAGCTAATAACTATATTATTATTCTTGGCAAAAAATATCAATCATTTTTCAATATGTGATGAAAACAGTCTTTTGACTGTACTCTTGAAGACGTAAATATATCAATACCTACAGAAATGCAATAATTGGTTCTTAGTAGTACAAAATTGTAAAAGTTTGTATTTTTTATAATAAAATAACAATGAATGGAAAAACATGTATTGATTAAATTTAAAAATCTGAGACTTCTGTTAGTGGCGAACACTTGAACCATTTTGTTACGCTGGCAATGAACATCAATAGTCACATTAAATGATAATAATGTTTCAAATTGCAGTAAATGCACCGGGGTCAGTGACTGAATTGACCCCCAGAGATTACCTGGCCTGCAAAATGGATAAGAAGATAATTGGCAGCATCACACTTCCAGCCTTGGATGATTCTTTCAAGTTTAAGTCTTACAAGGTAACACAAGCTGCTTTTGTAGCAATCGGAAGCTAGGAAAAATATGAATAAGTAATATTCGTATTATATACTTAAGTTCATACATTTACAACGTAGGTTTGAATCCGCGCGAAGAAATATAGTTGCTAATGTTTCATGAATTTTGTACAATCAATTGTAGACCTTGCAATAGGAAAAGTTTTCGTCCTCTTGGATATACAACTAGTTCAGAAATGAACGGTCACACTCCAGCACGTCTTTACGAATTGGTTTATCTTATTTGCAAATGTGTATAACAACTTATAATCCCTTTCGTTTTAACAAAACATTATGAAACAACTAATTTACTTACATTTGTGAAATGATTTTCTCCAATGATTTACTTGCTGGTCCTTCTATCTGCAGGAAAATCCTAAAACAAAGAAAATAATTATTTACTCACATTTAATATATTTTTCGGAAGGGAAAAATTGAAAATATATTTTTAGTGTCTTCAACATCGGTGATTGTGTCCGTATTACAATATTATTATTGATTAAAACAATATATTCAACTTATAGCCGCAGTTAGTGTTTATTTTATGTGACAAAAGTCAGTAATAAATCATAACGAGTATTTAAATTAGAAGCTGTAGCCTGATACAAAATTTCAAAACGAGAAAGCACCGTGCAAAATAAATATATCGGCGTGGTTCCATTGTCACTTTGGATTTTGAACACTTACAAGATGCAAACGGTATTGTTGCTTGTTTTTCGGAAAATAATCACTAACTACAAACAATTAAGAAATTTATATTTTTCTTTACGTCTGTTTTTTTATTAATAATATAAATAAAACTATCATTATAACAGACATTTGAAATTTTTTTTATTCAACGACGTTTCTATACATTATATTTATTATTACGGTTTAGTATGTTTATAATTAAGTAAAATTTTTCTGTAACTGATTATCGTAATCTTATCTCACAAAGCAACATCATGTTTTCCCTTTTTTTATTTTTATAAACTTATTTGTGGAATTATTAACGTGGCGTTAGCTGTGCTTGTTGATTTCAAATCAATTAATTCTTTAATATACGTATTACTTCAGTTGAGACGCCGTTAGGCACGGTCTCATAGGTTGTATTGGGTTGAGATTTATGTGTACGGAGGCGAGCTGGCTGCATATTCTTGGCCACACAAAAGAGAGAAATAATTAACATTTAATTCATCAGTAATATGATTTTACCTCCGAACGAAATTCTTCTTTAAAACATAGACAAGTGTCTTTCAAACAACGACATTCTGTTATTTATCAGTAGTATCCATTTCATTCTTTGGATAACTCATTCTTCGTGTCTACCCGCATATTATTTCTTTGGTTGTTGGTTGTCAATTATTCTGTACTGTTTGTCTGAATTTCATCCTTCATAATTTTAAAAAGTTCCAGTAACTCCAAATAAAGTAATTTGATTGTAAACTTGATTATGTGAAACGTAAATTTATGGCCGCTAGCGTTCGTATTGAGCAATTTTTACCTACAGGAAGTTAATTAATTGTGTTTTTATTATATTTTTGCAGATAATGCAGCGGAACCAAAACTCGCATGCGATCGTGAACGCCGGTTTTCTATTCAAGATTAACGCTGATGGAATAATTCAAGAGAAGCCAAACATTGTCTATGGTGGAATAAATCCTCAATTTGTAAGAATCTTCGTTTTGCTCTAGAAATTTCGTGTTTCATTGAACCGAAGAAATGTTTAATTTCGTATTAATATATAATTATTTTCATTAATGTGATGTAATAATAACTTAACAAGAAATAGATTGTTTCAAATTACATTTAAATTAAAAATTCTAAATATACGGTCTGAATCTTTTTGAACTGTATTTTTACATTTCAATCATTTTACGAGGCTATGAGTTCATAAAATGTAAAATTTTACCGTTACTTTTTAGTTAATCGAAGATCCATTTTTGTTGTGCGAAACAATCTTTAGTTGTGTTTCTCTCAGCCCTTTCTCTAACTCTTGAACATTTTAATGACCATCTCCTGCCTCCTAAACAGGCCAAGGCATGGCGAGGGGTAAGCTGCGTCCCCACAGCAAACTCCTCTCCCGTCATCGGAAGGGCGTGGGACAAGTACCAAATGCCCGACCTACCCGATGCAGGTTTTTCTAGGGTTTTCCCTGCATTTCTTTAGGCGAATGCCGGGTAGGATCCTTAAACCATAGCCCGGGGGCCCTAGTAACCCTTGGCTACCTTCCTCTACCCTTCCGCATCCCCCCTTTCTAATCCCTACCTTTGCTATTAAAGGGGAGTTGCCCAATGTGGATCACCCTCATGTAGACTGTTGCCCTAAAAAAAAAAAAAAAAAAAGGAGATTGTAATCATCTGTATTTCACTACTGACAGAAGAAAAGTCTAATATACGATGCAGTACGGATCGATTTTCATAATTAAATGAAAATGAAATTCTGACTGCCATAGACTTACAGTCAACTCAGTTTGCTATAGATAAACGTTTAGCGTCTGTTATCGTATAATTAAGTAAGGGAGGAATGATTTTCCACGAAGAAGTAAATAAAAAGTTTGAATATGTTTAAGGTTCATGCGACGCAAACGGAGACCTTTCTAAATGGCAAAAATATTTTGACTCCGAGCGTGTTACAAACTGCTCTAAAGACTCTGCAGGACGAACTGAATCCAAACTTGAGCCCCCCGGAGCCAGGTCCTGAATACAGAAAGCAGCTGGCAGTCAGTTTGTTCTACAAGGTCAGTGAACTTCTTCTTACAAACCCCGGTGCACTGTACTTCAAATTCTGTTTATTGCGTTGTGTTTTCAGTATCTTCTCAGCATCTTCTCGGACAAGGTGTCTGAAAAATATAAAAGCGGGGGAACGAAATTACAGCGGGACGTTTCCGGAGGCTCTCAAACTTTCGATACGGACAAATCTCTGTGGCCGTTGACTCAGCCCATACCGAAAATCGATGCACTCATTCAGTGTTCGGGTAAGTTAATTTTTTTTCTGCTTCCGGATTATAGTATTTGGCCAATGTTTTGGTCGAGAACCGTTTTATGTACAGAAATAGCACAGTTTCTAGCGAACTGGACCACGTAATCCGTTGGTGACATATGAATGGAATGAACCAACTCGGATCTGAAGCCATGATTAATTTTTCGCAAGGCGCATTTCAGTTCTATAATCGCAATTTTTTCTGGCAAATTAATTTTTTTCTCCAAAATATTCCATATAGCTGTTGTTTCAGGAGAGGCTCAGTATATCAACGACATACTACCCAGAGCGGGAGAATTATTCGGAGCGTTGGTTCTTACAACAATCGGGAAAGGAACTATTAAGAACATCGACGCAAATGATGCACTGGTACGTATTTCGTAGAGAAAAAACTCTATCAGAACTTTTTTCCTGCTATAAATAATCCAAAACTACGATGAAATCAATATTTTTCAGAAACAATAAACATATTTTGGATTTCATTAATCGCGGAACGTGGTTTTGAGTATCTAATATGACAATACTACACATAGATTTAACGTCTGATTCAATTAATAAAAAAAATTAACAATCTCAGTTTCCAGACAAATTTAATAAGAGACCACACGAAAAATTTAAACATAGCTGGACGTTTCGTCTTTTTCTAACAGCATTAGAACTCAGAGTGGCAAATAAAACAAAGATCTAAAATCAAAGATATATATACAGAAATTGTCATAAAATTTATAATTATTATTTATGACATGACGTTTAGATGACAACTTTACGAACTTCATAAACAAGCAAATCGTTGTGCTACAAAGATGAATATCCTTTTCTTTTTTTTGGGTGTAGACAGGCTATGTATAGGGTAATCCACATAGTGGAAACTCCCCTGTTATAGCATAGGAAAAGGAGTGAAAGGGGGGATGCGGAAGGGTGCAGGAAGGTAGCCAAGTGTAACTAGGGCCCCCGGGCTATGGTTTAAGGATCATACCTGGCATTCGCCTAAAATAAATGCAGGACAAACCCTAGAAAAACCTGCATCAGGTAGGTCGGGCATTGGGTACTTGCCCCACGCCCTTCCGATAGCGGGAGAGGATATCGTGGTTACTATTTATATGTGACAATTGCCTAATATGACCGTGACAAAAACATTCACTGTTTATTTATGAGAAAATACATAATTAGCGTGTAGTGAACAATTAATAAATTTGTAATTTCATGAGTCCTTTCAGAAATCCAAAGGCGTTGTGGCGTTTTACACTGCAAAGGACATACCAGGGAAGAATAGCTTCACACCAGCGGTGTTTATTATTGTTGAAGATGAAGAGGTAAATCTTAGCAGCTACAATTTTTTTTCCCCTCAAAATAATGCTGTAGTATTTGGAATTCACAGCCTTTTTTTTTCTTCAAACATTGTAAATTTTTTGTTCAGATCTTTTGTTCCGGAAAAGTTTTGTACGCCGGACAACCCGTGGGGATCATCATCGCTGATTCGTACCAGAGGGCTCTGGCGGCCACTAAAAAAGTTAAGATTCAATACGAAAACGTGGAGAAGCCTGTTGTAAACCTCCGGGACGCCATACAGGAAGAGAAAAACGATACTGGTAAATGGATACTTACAGAGATTAATCTCAAATATATGAATATTTGTTACTGAAATCGTACAGAACATTAAATGTACCTACTCATTATTTTGTTAGAAAGTAAAAGAATGAGTTGCTACATAGCCTCAAGCAAGACACTTACAAATAAAAAAATATATATATCTCGGATATGTTTAAATGATTACGAGGAGGACCGTATGTAGATATAAATATCAATCGGGAAATAACTAAGGTTTTCTGAACCAGTTTTTGTTAACCCTGAAGTTTTTATTCAGACATAACATTTAACAATTTATGTTGTGAGAGCATCGCTTTCGGATAGAAAATACGACTGTAGTTCTAAAGAATATAAATGTTATATAGGTGCAAAAAAAAACGTTAGTTTTTTTTGTGAATAGCGCAGTTTAAACACATGCTTCAAAGTGAAATGACATATTTAGTTCTCATTATGAACTTTGTAATATTTAGTCGTAGATATTTTAAATAGACACTCAAATTATATCGACAAATTATATTCTGCCACGTACGGTATGGGAAAGAAACCAACATGGAATGGATTCGCCGTGTTGACGAAAAATGTATGAGGTCATATATGGAAAGGGTATAAAAATATATATACAACAACTGCAGTATAATTGGGAATACGAGTAACAATTATCGCTATTCAGCAATTTAGCGAATTCTGATTCCGGAATATTGATAATGTTGCTCTTCAAAGAGCGTAAGTTTAATTTTTTATTACAAATATGTATGGTAAATTTTCTTTAGCTAATAATAGTTTAATAAACATATTACATCATATATTTCTTGTATGCATGTTTGTTGATATAAGTTGTTGATAATTCAGGAAGCTCTGACGGGATGGGATCTAATGTTATCACCGGAAAATTTGATCTTGGGTCGCAGTACCATTACTCCATGGAGATGCAGGTTGCAGTAGCTTTTCCTGAGGAAGATGACATGATCGTCCACGCCTCGGCGCAGTGGGTGGACTTGGTCCAGAGAGCCGTGTCAGGGTCGCTGGGCATCCCTGAAAACAGGTCACATTCCCACACCTATCCCATTTATATACTGTAACATTGCCTTTTTAAAAAAATTAATGGAAACATTTAAAGGTTTTTATTTACAATTATTGATTTTAATTACGGAGAAACAAACGGCTCTCTTAATCTGAGGGTTTAACTGTGGACGCAGATACTCCGCTAGGCGCGTCAAGGATTGAGAACTTGGCAGTTATTTTTCGTACATATCTCGCCGGCGTCAAGCAGCATCCGTGAATGAGCCAACCTCGCCGTAGTCTCCGCTCGAGGACTAAATTCTGTATCCGAAGACGAAACGATGAAAAATATTAGTCTTCTCAGCACCACGGCTGTGTGAGAAGTTTATTTTTCTATTGAATCGTTTGGTTCATCTTCTTGGACCACGAAATATCATGGGACTAGGCATTCACGTGTCCAACAATTTTTAAATTTATAGGGCTATATCGTCGCCATTTTACAGAATCAGACCTCATCTTGGGTAAAACCAGGTGTCTGTCAGCTTCGTGCTTATGCTCGGCCTCCGACAAACTTGCACCGTTATCAAGCAAGTTCCAACTTTTCAAGTTCTCAACCCTTGATAATATCTTTATTGAAGTTAAAATGGAATAAAATATATTTAGTAATTAGTAAACTATCGCGGTACATTATCTGATTCGTTAAATTATGATCGCTATTTCTAAAAGTCATTTTTGTATTAGTTTATCTGAGTTCACATACATTTATTAAAACGGTAAGGGCTACTGCAAAGAAGCGAAAAGGATTTACGTGTGTAATGAAGTATTGCAAGCACGTGGTTGTGACCTCGAACCCACCCAGAATTCTACCTTGCAGCTCCTCTAGGTAACTAGCGTATAAATTATGACACAACTTTCTGTGGTTCCTTTTCAATGACTCTCGTAACTCTTTCTAATAACTTCTCTATTACTCATATTCTTTCAATCTTCGGCGTTACCTTAAAAATTTACTAATTTTTTCTTCATTTTAATTTTTCCAACTTACTAATCACCTATCACTGCCTAATTATCACTAATATTTTCTCTTTATAACTGTTTTGACTTAAATATCCAATAATAAGCATCCATTTCTTTAACTTTACCCCTACACTAACTTTTTTTCGAACCCGTTGTGTTTTAAAAAACCTCATTTCCCTCAGTCAACTCTAAATACAATTTAGTACGCACCCACCCATCTTTCATTTCTTAGATATTGTTTTCGTACCTTGTACCATGTACTGCAACAATTAGTGTTTTTCGCCATATGCCAATAGTCGTGTTTGCCTTGATGTAAAATTTCATTTCCTTAATTTTAATGGATTGAATATTTACTACAGTTAATTAATTAATGAATATTAATGAGGTGGTGTTTCTGCGCAGAGTGACGGTAGTCAAGCATCGGCTTGGAGGCGCTTTCGGATGCAAAATCTCTCGTCATCTAGTGGCCTGTGCGACAGCTCTTGCTGCCTTTAAGCTGAACACACCGATCAGAACAGTCCTCGACATGGAGACAAACCTTGAGGCCATCGGCAAGAGGACCGACACCGCTTCCGACTATGAAGTACGAAGTCTTAATATGCACAATATGTTAAATATATGC
This sequence comes from Zhengitettix transpicula, assembly GCA_037074705.1. Taxonomy (NCBI): domain Eukaryota; kingdom Metazoa; phylum Arthropoda; class Insecta; order Orthoptera; family Tetrigidae; genus Zhengitettix; species Zhengitettix transpicula. Next base: position 57,166,759 of record CM073595.1, on the reverse strand, counting down.
ATAAATACCCGGTGAGGTCATGTTTTAAGGTCCATATTTTGCTTCGTTGGTCTGTATATATGTAGAGATAACTTAAATTAGTGGAGGTTCTATGAATATATTTTTTAAAATGCTCAAAGTGTTGTGGCTATAAAAATATGTACATTTACAGAGACATTACGTTGGGAAATATTAGATGATTTAAGTGTATTTTATTAATAAAAACTAGCTGGGTGCCCGGCGTTGCCCGAGATGACATTTATCCATAACCCCCGAATTTTTCGTTATTTTTATGTAACGCAACTAAATGTGTTATCGGCCGGTTCCATTGTTTAAAAATTTCTACCCCCGTCCAACCCCGAGCAAAACTTAATTTTTTCACAATGAAATTGAGCGACATCCATAACCCCATAATTGACTCGAATCTTGGTCTATTCGCGTTATTTTCATGTAACGCTTCTCAAAACCCCACCTCTAAGCGTGCTTCCATACCATGCCCATAGGTGTTGAAATTATACACAGAATTTATTTAGTATTATTATGAGTCTCATTGACCCCGAAAAATATTTATTTGGCGCAAATATCGACAGGTTAACATTTTTGAACATTTCTACGCCCGCCCACGTCCGACCAGCCCTCCCACCCACAACCAACTCCGCGCGCTACCCAGGTTGCCATATATAAATTCAGTGACATCTATAACCTCGATTTGTCTCGAATCTATGTTGTTCTCACGTTTTTTTCTTGTAACTGCCCTCCACCCCTACACGTTGGATCGTGTATCGATGTCGACAAAGTTTTTAAATTTATGAGTTTATTTTCTGGTTTCCTATCTTCGCTTACAAACGGCCTAATTTGTTCCACTATGACGCCTTAATTTAGAACTGAATTTTGTCAAGTAGTTATAATAAGTCAATCTGGATATAGAAAATGTACAATAATAATAATAAAAAATACGCACAGCAGCCGAATGTATTTATTTATTTCTATATAAATGAAACTGCAGTGTGGGTTTATTGAATTATTTAATTACAGTCGAGTATTTATAACCCTAAAACAGTCATAAGATATTTCAGTACATAAATGTTGATTGATTGTAAGATAAAAACAATTAATTGCCTTGAACCTCTAAAAATGAATATAAAATTATAGTGCGTCATTTATTGTACTAAAAAATGTTCCTCTTAACTAAATATAATTAATATTAAAAGAAAAACGCACTGCGTAATTCAGAGAACAACGTCGCCATTTTGCTTAGTTCTGGGTAAACGCCTCTGACCAAGGCGAGGCAGGAAGAAGGGGCAGGTGTGACGTAGACAAGAACTTCGCCAACTACTAAGGCCGTCTGCTCCCCTGATGTATCGAGCTCCGTGAAAATCAAACCCCATGTTAAGTCGTTAGTACGAACCAAGTCCCAACAGATGTCATGAGCGCCTCCTTTTTGAAGCGTTTCAATTTTAGTATGGGATTTCGTGATTTTGTCGTGCGGGTTGCTAGTAGAAGTAAAGAAGGTGTCTTATTCCACGAGCAGGTGTCTCAGTCCACGAGTCTAAGCACCGCCCCTAAAGCAGCAGCTCCTCCATTTTACATGCATCGGCACAACTCTGCCTGCCGTTGCTTACTTGGTCTCTCTATTTCTCTCTAGCCGAGAGGAATGAAGAAATGATTTTGAATATATAAATAATCGATAACATTTAGATAGTCACTAAATTAAATTAATAATGTGGAACTTAAATTAGAAATTTTCGAAATTAAATAATTAATTTATTTTTATCAATTTTTTTATGCGGAATGATTTTTGCGTTCCCATATTCATCTTTTTCATATTCCATAAATAATTTTTTAAATCAATAATTACTATATTTACAAATGTAAAATTATAGTCAATCATTATTATTTGTTCCATAACTTTTCAATTAAAGGCCATAATTAATACCCATAAACACAATTAATTGGCTTTTTATAATGAATAATAATTCATGTTAATTAAAAGCAAGTAAATGATAAACAAATATTGTGTGATAAGTAATAATTGGTCTATTATTTGTTACGTTAGTTATGTAATTATTTTACTATTAAAACACAGGTTTTAACTACGTATTTTCAATTTAAAAACCAATAAAAATAACACACTGTGCCCGCATTGAGCCTGATGCCATGGTGAGCCTTGTAAAACCAAGACGTATTTTGTATGATAATGTTCATTATGTTTTCTATTATTGTTGTTGCATAATAATAGAAATTAATTTGAAAATAATCTCCTTAATTTTATTTGCACTGTGTGACGCGATATACACGGAAAATAGCGACGTTTTGTTAAGTAATTTAATAATCGCGCCATTTTAAATTTAACAAAATACGACTGAAAGTTTAGTGTTTTTGAAATATAAACTGATTAATTATTTGTTACAGAACGCCTAATGATGTCTGGGGTTAGAAAAAGCGTTTTTGGATTGATAATAATTTCATTGGAAGACGCCACGGCATCTATGTCGAAAAAGTTTTTAAATTTATGAATTTATTTCCTGGTTTCCTATCTTCGCTTACAAACAGCCTAATTTGTTCCAATATGACGCCTAAATTTAGATCTGAATTTTGTCAAGTAGTTATAATAAGTCAATCTGGATATAGAAAACAATAGTAATAATAGTAATTATACTCATATAACATCGGTAGAAACACTATCAATCTCTTTAACCCCTAAAAATTTTTACCCGCCTAAAATATCGACTGTTTTAGATTGTTTGAATGTTTCAACCCCCGACCCTATGCGTGCTATCCTCTCATACCAAAAAGGGTTGTAATTTTACAAAAAAAACATAGGTGGAAATACTATCAACGTAATTGACCCTGATAATTATTTATTCCACTCAAATATCGACCATTTAACTTGTTTGAAATCTTCCATTCCCGTTCAAACCCTTTCCCCTGGGTTTTAAATGGCCACTTGAATGTCATAATTAAACTCACCGACATCCGTTACCCTGTATTTGACTCCAATATCGGTTGTATTCCCGTTATTTTCTTGTAATACCTGTCCAGCCCCACTCCTAACGGCGCTCCTTTCCCATGATATGAGGGTTTGAAATTATACTCATAGAACATCGGTATAAACACTATCAATCTTTTTCACCCCTAAAATTATTTATCAGACACAAATATCGGCTGTTTTAACATGTTTGAATATTTCAGCCCTCGTCAATCCCCACTCCTGGGGTTGGTAAATGTTTCTCACCCCGACAGTGTTTGTTTCCTGGTCGCAAAGAACACATGTATGAAATTTGTTCCACCGGTGTATATATATATATATATATACATATATATATATATATATAAACACTCTGTTTTATTTATTAGATACTAGCTGGGTGCCCGGCGTTGCCCGAGATGTCATTTATCTATAACCATCCATAAGACTCCAATTTTGGTTACTTTTGCGCTATTTTTATGTAAAGCTCCTCGAACCCTATCCCTAAATGTGCTCACCTCCCATGCCGAAGGCGGATGAAGTCATTGACTTAATATATCGGCCGTTTTTACATGTTAGAAGATGACCACCCCCACAAATATGCGATAATGAAAAAGAATGTATTCCACGCAAAAATCGGCCGATTACATTGTCTGAAAATTTATTCCCCCGCCCAACACCTCCCAAACCCGTCGCGTTACCCCCCCCAGGGTTGTCACAATTAGATTCAGCGACATTCATAGTCTCGGAATTGATTCGAATCTCGGTTGTTTTTGCGGGATTTTATTTAACGTACCTCCACGCCACCCCTAAGCTTGCTCCCCTCACAGGGGTTAAATTATACACAAACAACATCGGTATAAATACTTTCAAAGTAATTAACCCCAGGAAATAATTATCGCAAATATCGACCGTTTAACATGTTTGAAATTTTACACCCCCGACCACTCCCGCTTCGGGGACTTAAACGGTCAAGTTTAATGTCATAATTAAACTCAGTGACAATCCTGATAGTTTCTGGTTTATTTTTATCTAATGCTACTTCCACGCCAACCCCTAAGGGTGCACCCTTCCGAGTCCGAAAGGGGTTGAAATTATACACAGAGAACATGTAGGGAAATTTTATTAATCTAATTCATCCCGAAATATATTTAATTGACGAAAAAACAGCCGGTCAACTCATCCCAACCCAGCCGATACCCGCGCGTTGTCCAGATTGTCATAAATAAATTCAGCGACATCCATTACCTTCGATTTGACTCGAATCTCGGTTGTTTTCCCGTTATTTTCAAGGAAATTAATTAAACTCAGTGACAATCCCGATAGTTTCTGGTTTCTTTTTATGTAATGCTACTACACGCCCACCCTTAAAGGTGCACCCTTATGAGTCCGAAAGGGGTTGAAATTATACACAGAGAACATGTAGGGAAATTTTATTAATCTAATTCATCCCGAAATATATTTAATCGACGCAAAAAACAGCCGGTCAACTCATCCCAACCCGGCCGATACCCGCGCGTTGTCCAGATTGTCATAAATAAGTTCAGGGACATCCATGACCTTCGATTTGACTCGAATCTCGGTTGTTTTCCCGTTATTTTCAAGGAAATCCCCTCCAGCCCCAACCCTATCATGCCTACAAACAACATCGGTAGAAATACTATCAACGTCAATGGTCCCGGCATTTATTTATTCCACGCTAATATCGATGATTTCACATGTTAGAAAATTTCCATCCCATCCACTCCCGCCCCTTGGGGCTAAACGGGCAATTTGGTGCTATAATTGAACTGGATGACATCCATAACCTTGGATTTGACTACAATCTCGGTTGTATTCGCGTTATTTTATTGCAGCGTTCCTCCACCCAACACCTAAAAGTGCTCTACTGATAATCCCGACCCGCTTCTGGGGGTGGTAGACGCGTCTCACCCTAACAGTCGGTAGAAACACTATTAATATCTGTGACCCCTAAAAATATTTATCCGACTGAAATATAGACTGTTTTAGCATGTTTAAATATATCAATCCCCGTCCACCCCCGCTTCTGGGGGTGGTAGACGCGTCTCACCACGACAGTGTTTGTTTCCTGGTCGCAAAGAACACGTGTACGAAATTTGGTGAAATTTGATCCACCGGTATAGATTTGTATTCTCCACCCCAAACGCTAGGAGTGCTCTTTCCCCAGGGTGTAGAGGTTGACAATTATATTCAGATATCATCAGTGGAAACACTATAAATATCTGTGACCCCTAAAAATATTTATCTGACTGAAATATAGACTGTTTTAGCATGTTTAAATATTTCCACCCCCGTCCACCCCCGCTTCTGGGGGTGGTAGACGCGTCTCACCCCGACAGTGTTTGTTTCCTGGTCGCAAGGAACACGTGTACGAAAAAATTTGGTGAAATTTTCTCCAGCGGTGTAGATTTGTGTAACGAACATACAAATATACAAACATACAAATATACAAACATACAAATATACAAACATACAAATATACAAACATACAAATATACAAACATACAAACATACAAACATACACTCATTTTTATATATAAGATTAAGTGTAATAATTATTTATATTAAGCCCTTTCGTTCTGGTAGAAAAGTGATTATTAATGGATTGATTTATATGGTTTAGGATTTTGAGAACAATTGTTCTAATAATGTAGATTACGTGGATAATATTTTCATTGAAGTTGTAGTAAACTAAATTATAAACTACGTTGGCATGTAGAGTTTTTGTTACATTTATTTGTCCGTGATTATTTGTTGCTTTATTTCTTCACAATAATACAACTTCAATTACGGAATAAATGTAAAATTATGTTTATAACAATTTATAATATAAAAACTTTTTAAAAGAGTACAAAAAGCAATGGTTCTGAAACACTTTTATTTTTGATTAAACGTCGTTATTAATGGAAACAACATAGGTTAAAATAGTATGAACAACACCACCCTTAAATCTGCTACTTTCCCGTGGTGGAAAGTGTTGAATTTTTACTCATATCACATCGGTAGAAACAATATCAATCTAGTTTACCCATAAACACATAACATTTTGGCAGTTTTAGAATAATAGACAATTCTCACCCCCAGCCCTAAGCAAGCTCACCACTAATGTCTAAAGGGATTTATATTTTCAACAATATCCGTTGAAATAGTATTCACGTAATTCTCCTCCAAGAACGCGCAAGAACTGACTATTTATCTTCCCTTCCAACCCCCACCATTTCGGGTTAAATGGGCAATTAAAAATATTTATCCGGAGTAAACTCACTGACATCCATAACCTTCGATTTGACTCCAAACTCGGTTGTATTCGCGTTATTTTTCTGTAAAGCAACTCCACCCCAAACCCTAAGGGTGCCCTTTTCCCAGGGCGTAGGAGATGAATATTATATTCAGATAACATCGGTAGAAACACAATCAATATCTTTGACCCCGAAAATATTTATCCAAATCTAATACCTGCTGTTTTAGCATGTTTAAGTATTTCAACCCCCGTCCACCCCCGCTTCTGGGGTTGGTAGACGCGTCTCACCCCGACAGTGTTGTTTTCCTGGTCGCAAAGAACCCGTGTACGAAATTTGGTGAAATTTGCTCCAGCGGTGTAGATTTGTACTCTCCACCCCAAACGCTAGGGGTGCTCTTTTCCGAGGGTGTAGAGGTTGAAAATTATATTCAGATATCATCAGTGGAAAGACTATAAATATCTTTGACCTCTACAAATATTTATCCGACTTAAATATCGACTGTTTTAGCATGTTCAAATATTTCCACCCCCGTCCACCCCCGCTTCAGGGGGTGGTAGGCGCGTCTCACCCCGACAGTGTTGTTTTCCTGGTCGCAAAGAACCCGTGTACCAAATTTGGTGAAATTTGCTCCATCGGTGTAGATTTGTATTCTCCCCCTCTAACGCTAGGGGTGCTCTTTCCCCAGGGTGTAGAGGTTGAAAATTATATTCAGATATCATCAGTGGAAAGACTATAAATATCTTTGACCTCTACAAATATTTATCCGACTTAAATATCGACTGTTTTAGCATGTTCAAATATTTCCACCCCCGTCCACCCCCGCTTCAGGGGGTGGTAGGCGCGTCTCACCCCGACAGTGTTGTTTTCCTGGTCGCAAAGAACCCGTGTACCAAATTTGGTGAAATTTGCTCCAGCGGTGTAGATTTGTATTCTCCCCCTCTAACGCTAGGGGTGCTCTTTCCCCAGGGTGTAGAGGTTGAAAATTATATTCAAATATCATTAGTGGAAAGACTATAAATATCTTTGACCTCCACAAATATTTATCCGACTGAAATATCGACTGTTTTAGCATGTTCAAATATTTCCACCCCCGTCAACCCCCGTCAACCCCCGTCCACCCCCGCTTCAGGGGGTGGTAGGCGCGTCTCACCCCGACAGTGTTGTTTTCCTGGTCGCAAAGAACCCGTGTACCAAATTTGGTGAAATTTGCTCCAGCGGTGTCGATTTGTATTCTCCCCCTCTAACGCTAGGGGTGCTCTTTCCCCAGGGTGTAGAGGTTGAAAATTATATTCAAATATCATTAGTGGAAAGACTATAAATATCTTTGACCTCCACAAATATTTATCCGACTGAAATATCGACTGTTTTAGCATGTTCAAATATTTCCACCCCCGTCCACCCCCGCTTCAGGGGGTGGTAGGCGCGTCTCACCCCGACAGTGTTGTTTTCCTGGTCGCAAAGAACACGTGTACGAAATTTGGTGAAATTTGATCCACCGGTATAGATTTGTATTCTCCACCCTAAACCCTAAGGGTGCCCTTTTCCCAGGGTGTAGGGGATGAAAATTATATTCAGAAAACATCGGTAGAAACACCATAAATATCTTGGTCCCCTAAAAATTATTATCCGACTAAAATATCGGCTGTTTTAGCATGTTTAAATATTTCAACCCCCGTGCATCCCCGCTTCTGGGGGTGGTAGACATGTCTCACCCCGACAGTGTAGATTTGTACTCTCCACCCCAAACGCTAGGGATGTTCTTTCCCCAGGGTGTAGAGGTTGAAAATTATATTCAGATATCATCAGTGGAAAGACTATAAATATCTTTGACCCCTAAAAATATTTATCCGACTGAAATATCGACTGTTTTAGCATGTTCAAATATTTCAACCCCCGTCCACTCCCGCTTCAGGGGGTGGTAGGCGCGTCTCACCCCGATAGTGTTGTTTTCCTGGTCGCAAAGAACACGTGTACGAAATTTGGTGAAATTTGATCCACCGGTATAGATTTGTATTCTCCACCCCAAACCCTAAGGGTGCCCTTTTCCCAGGGTGTTGGGGATGAAAATTATATTCAGAAAACATCGGTAGAAACACCATAAATATCTTGGACCCCTAAAAAATATTATCCGACTAAAATATCAGCTGTTTCAGCATGTTTAAGTATTTCAACCCCCGTCCACCCCCGCTTCTGGGGGTGGTAGACGCGTCTGACCCCAACAGTGTTATTTTCCTGGTCGCAAAGAACACGTGTACGAAATTTGGTGAAATTTGCTCCAGCGGTGTAGATTTGTATTCTCCACCCCAAACGCTAGGGGTGCTCTTTCCCCAGGGTGTAGAGGTTGAAAATTATATTCAGATATCATCAGTGGAAAGACTATAAATATCTTGGAACCCTAAAAATATTTATCCGACTGAAATATCGACTGTTTTAGCATGTTCAAATATTTCCACCCCCGTCCACCCCCGCTTCTGGGGGTGGTAGGCGCGTCTAACCCCGACAGTGTTTGTTTCCTGGTCGCAAAGAACACGTGCACGAAATTTGGTGAAATTTTAAGCAACGGTATAGATTTGTATTCTCCACCCCAAACGCTAGGGGTGCTCTTTCCCCAGGGTGTAGAGGTTGAAAGTTATATTCAGATATCATCAGTGGAAAGACTATAAATATCTTGGAACCCTAAAAATATTTATCCGACTGAAATATCGACTGTTTTAGCATGTTCAAATATTTCCACCCCCGTCCACCCCCGCTTCTGGGGGTGGTAGGCGCGTCTCACCCCGACAGTGTTTGTTTCCTGGTCGCAAAGAACACGTGCACGAAATTTGGTGAAATTTTAACCAACGGTATTGATTTGTATTCTCCACCCCAAACGCTAGGGGTGCTCTTTCCCCAGGGTGTAGGGGATGAAAATTATATTCAGAAAACATCGGTAGAAACACCATCAATATCTTGGACCCCTAAAAATTATTATCCGACTAAAATATCGGCTGTTTTAGCATGTTTAAATATTTCAACCCCCGTGCACCCCCGCTTTTGGGGGTGGTAGACATGTCTCACCCCGACAGTGTTTGTTTCCTGGTCGTAAAGAACACGTGTACGAAATTTGGTGAAATTTGCTCTACCGGTGTAGATTTGTATAACGAACATACAAACATACAAACAAACATACAAACAAACAAACATACAAACATACAAACATACATACACTCTTTTTTATTTATAAGATTAGGAGATATTAGAATTTGAATCAACATTTTAATACCATCTCAACTGGTTCTATTGATTTCAATCTGATATACGTTAAATCATTGGAATAATCTATCAATGTATCCAATACGTATAATTATTTTACTGTCAGTTGTTCGTAAATTTTACCCTTTAATGCAGCTTTTCCAAAGCTAACATTCCAATACGTAATGCATTATAGATTTTTGAATATCGATTTTGAAATTATAATTAGCCTTACAGAGTCAGTTGTTTTTTCCTAATAGAAATTTTAGCTTATCTTGCATTGAATCTCGCCCCAGCGCGAAAATGCTTTCATTTCCGTGAATATAATTATAAAAATTATAAAAAATTTAATTTTCAGGAAGATATTCTGAAGTACAATGTGTTGTAGGCTGATATAGATGTTCCAAGTACGTACCTTCGACATTTGATTCCCGAGTGAGAACTGGGAATATTTGATTAATAAAATTCATACTAGCTGCATGCATGTATACGTCTATAATAAGTTTTTTCTTGACCGAAGGTTCATGTGGACGATGAAGGGAAGATCCAGAGTTTGAAGGCAACGCTTTACGAGAATCTGGGAAGCAGTAAAAACGAGAGCGTGATGCAGTTCTTGACCATACCGAGCTTCAACGGGCCGTACGTTCACGACAACTGGCAAGTGGAAACCAAGTCCATCATCACCAATAATCCTTGCACGATCTCTATGAGAGGGCCAGGTTAGCACAAATATTTACTCTTTTAATTTTTGAGAATTTGCTGTCGATTGTCGCAAACATCGTAGCTATGTAATAGCACTCATTGTAATATTCGCGGAAGTGAGTTGTTAATTCTTAATTATTTTACAGGAACTTGCGAGGGAACAGCTTTTATAGAAAACATCATGGATATCATTGCCACCACTACTAAGAAAGACCCTGTTAGTATCCGCTTAAAGAACATGGTGAAAGACAATAATCCTTTACCGGAAATGTGGAACGTTATAAAAGAAAGTGCGTCTTATGAACAAAGAGGGAAAGACGTAGAAGACTTCAACAAGGTACCGTGAATACAATATGGATGTTATAGAGTTTCAATTTTTTTTTCTCTAGCAAATAATATGCTTAATGTCAATTTTTATCATGCGAACCTTATTCTGGTCAATATAAACAATTTTTTTAATACTAAAATATTCATATGATCTAACGTTTAATAATAGAAATAATGAAAGAAATACTCTTTAATTGACATACGTAATTTATTTATTTATTGAAAACTACACAAATTTATTCGAGTGCAAGTAACCGTAATAGTTTTTTAATGATAGGCTACATGAGGGTTATCCGCTTTGAGGGCTCTCCCCTTTAATAGTATAGGAAGGTAAGCGGAAGATAAGTTTACTAAGCCCCCCGGGCTGTAGTTTAAGGATCCTAACCGGCATTCGCCTAAAAGTTATGCAGGGAAAGCCCTAGAGAAACCAGAATCAGGTGGGTCGGGCTCTTGGTACTTGTCCCACACCTTTCCGATAACGGAGATCAGGGGATTGACCAGAATCGATTGGTCTAATTAAAACAGCGAACAACACTCAAAACAATTCTACACCTATGGGATCCTTGATTTGAATCCCTTGATTCAGAACCAGGTACAGAAGGAAAAGAGCGCTTTTGTTAGTATCGTCGTCGTAATAAAGGGTGTCATTCATACTTACGATCGAGTACTTTCCATTCTATTTTGACAATTTAAATTTGTTTTTAGAAAAATCGGTGGCACAAGAAGGGTATCGCGGCGATTCCTCTCAAGTGGGATCTTTCGTATGCTGGAAATTTTCGGTCCATCGTGTCTATTTTCGCCGTGGACGGAACTGTGAGCGTTACTCATGGAGGAGTAGACATGGGACAAGGACTCAGCACTAAGGTAAGGACTAACCCAAACAAGACGATCCATTCACTTCCGTCATAAAGTTTTTCCGATCTGACGTAGCTGACATTTCTGGTCTGGAAGTGAACAAGAAGGCCAACTTCTGAATGGCTGAACCGATCCTCTGTTGATTGATCCGCCATGAAGGTGAACATTCTTCTACTTCGAGAGACGTAGCTTTTCCTCTTCTTTTGTTTAATTAATTTTATTGATACTTATTTTTGTCCTTCTCGACTTATCTCTGTATTCTGCTACAATTATTCTCACATTATTATTATTATTACTTTCAAAATTCTTCACTTTCCCGTACAACCTTTCGTCTTATATTTTGCAGAAATCGATAATTTTTAACTTATGTCCGATACAGGATTGCCTACAGTTCTCTTACATTACTTTTAGTCAGAGGTTGTCGTTTAAATAAGGATTTTAATTACTGAATCATTCGATTGTAGGTGATTCAAGTGTGCGCTCACACTCTGGGTATAGATGTAGGCATGGTTCGCACGAAACCAGCCACTTCCGACATCATACCTAACGATACCGCCAGTGGAGGAAGCAATACTAGCGAATCTTGTTGTTTCGTAAGTATACCTGTTAATATTTATTTTTGTTCTGGTGTCTAGAGTAGATGAGGAAAATGAAATTAATTGATGTTCAACTATTGGTTCCATCTATTCATTGATTGGCCAGCGGTGGTGTATATCTTGTATTAAGAACGTAATTATTAACGAAAGTTAAAGTTTTCTTTTCCTAAAGCGAACAATGCAACTCAGTAACAGATTAACCTCTGTAAATAATTTCTCTGTCTATGGAATGTGATTAAATTCTACGAACAATTCTTACAGGCCACTGTGGAAGCCTGCAAAGAATTACTAAAACGGCTTCAGCCGATAAGGGAAAAGATGAAGAATCCTACTTGGCAGGAACTCATCGCTCAAGCTTATAAAGAATACGTAGATTTGAGCGCTGGATATTCGTAAGTCCTTCTTGTTTCCGTTATATATAACGAAAACTAACGCTCTTACAATCATTTAATAAATGATTGAAAATCGAGTGTAAATGAATGATTGAATATGAAATTGCGATGCGTCTTGCTGAAATACGTTGGTATCCTTGCAGAGCGCGTCACTCTGATTTCTGTTATTGTTTTCTTTAAGCCCAAATTTTTAGGTCTACATGATAAATTTTCCATATCCGCGATCGGTTCCCAAATGCACTAGTTTGTTGTCCTTCTCTGTGCCCTTCCTAGGTAAGGATCAACAAATGTCACCGTACTCCATTCTTTTTTTACACTATATTTTTCCAATACTGTTTTTAATCATTTTGTCACGATATGTGATGTACTACAGGCTTTTCTTGTATCCAAGTTGATATGAGACTGCCAGGCAAACTTTGTAATGTAATACCATCACAGGTATATTGAATCCATATTTTTTACTCCGTTTTGAGCCCAGTTTTGCTACTTTTCCTATATTTTTCAGAACACAATTTCGTATTTCATTTAAATAAGTTTAGGAGTTTACTTTTTGATATATTACAGTTATAATAGTCTTTCAAGTACGTAATATTATAGATTAGATTTTTTCAGATTTGACCCCACCAAGACCTCTGGATACCCAATCTATGGATGGTCAGTTTCGGAAGTTATTGTGGACGTTCTGACTGGCGAACACCAGGTATAGTTTCCGATTACTTTACTTCTTTGAACGAAGGAATGTAGCTCAGAAATTTATTACAAATATAGTTCATGTTCTATCCTTTTTTATTAGTATATGAATATCAGTATTTTGCAATTAAAAGTATGTTTTATATTTCAATACTTTTGACTATATATGGAATTTAGCAGTAATTTAGTAATACTACACATTTTTTACTATTTTAATTATTTATATTTTTCATTCCATCTGCAAGATGACAAACGTTTGTTATATATTGTATGATTCCAGTTTAGAGTTATGTAGTACGTCATGCTTCGCATTTTTAAGCTTCGAATTCTTCCTGTATGTAGCTGATTGACCTGATCTGTTTCCTTTCGAACCAGATGCTTCGAGTTGATATTTTAGAAGACGTGGGTCGGAGTATGAGTCCTCTCATAGACGTCGGACAGATCGAAGGAGGTTTCGTGCAAGGAATAGGATACTGGACGCAAGAACAGCTGGTCTACGACAAAGACAACGGTCGTTTACTTACCAACAGATCCTGGGTAAACACGTAATTCACATGAAACAGTTCAATATGTTCCGAAGATTATTTTTTCATCATTGACATTCACTAATATATTCCTCGATTGTGTATATAGTGATAGTTTTTAGTTAAATTAAATATATTGTTTCCTATTTTGTGTTACTATGAACGCTTCAGCCCGAGGCTGCATTAAGATTCATTATATTTTTTATATGGAGTCCACATATTTTTTATCTTTACTGGCTTTCATTGGGGAAGAAATTGAAACGAACAGGGTCCGTTAACAAAGAACACATATGTGTATATCCATTAATCAGAGATTCTTGTATCTGAAGAAACAGGATTAATCATCCAACAGACGAAAATACATACAATGGTTAAATTAATAATACTGAAATACTAATAAGATATTTATAAAATAACTGTATAATTATAAAAAATTCGGAACGAATCAGAATAAAGTCTTTACATGTATTTTATAAAATCAAAGGAGGGAAAATTCAGTTACACTGATGTAAAACAAAACGCTTTACTATAAGTGTATCAGGAAGAATCACTAAAGAATGTTTCTTAAACAGGAACATATATGAATCATTGGTATACGAAAAGAAATCGGAAATATACTTTATTAATTTTAGTATTTTTATTATAATGTAAATTATATTTGAAAGTTATAAATCATATTTTTTCATGCACCAGAAATTTTAATTTCCAGAAATTTCAACTACTTCTGGGACTTAGTAAAATATTAAGTTGAAAGAAGTCTAACGGCAACTACATTTACAAACTGTCAATATCGCATTGGGGAATCCGACAAAAATGTGATGCTACAATTTCGCAGGTGATCCAATTAATTTCCGACTAGAGCTCGAGAAAAATATATTACAGCCCAGTGTTTTATAAACAGGAGACATGAAATCTCATTAATTTACCTGAGAAGGAATATTTTTCTGCTCGAAAATTTAATATATAATTTCTGATACCAGAGATTGGAATTAAATTCAGAAGGGTCTTGAGTCTAAATCGAGGACTGACGATTAATTACGCAAGATAGACAACGTTCTTATTATCGATTATTATTGAACAGTGCAGTTCAAGTATCGTAAATCAGGATAAAGTAACGACACGGGCAGGTACAAAATGTACGACTATTGTTTCAGAACTACAAACCTCCGATTGCCTTGGACATTCCTATCGACTTCAGGGTTGCGTTCCGGAAAAATTCACTGAATCCTGTCGGAGTTCTCGGCTCCAAATGTAAGTAACTTCGTCTTTGACGATGGAGGCGTCTACACAGGCGAGAACATTTTGTAATAATTATTTGACTTTTTCAGCGACAGGCGAGCCTCCTCTGTGCCTCAGCTTCAGCGCGCTTCTCGCCATCAGGAACGCCATCATGTCCGCCAGATCCGACGCTGGTTACCAACAAGCCAGTCTCACAATGAGTAAGTCAGCCGAGAATTTTAAGGAAATGTGCTTACTTCATCACGTTCAACCATGATTTGCGGCTTGCAGATCGATTGCGGCAAAACAAAAATAACAATTGTGTACCTCCTTCACTAAACGAAGCCACGAAAAACTTTGATTCGTAGGTTTACCTAAATTTGTTTTTATAAAACAAGGTTATTTAAATATGTAGTTTCAATTGTTGGTACAAGAAAAGACTGTTTCTATTAAAAGACATATGAAAAAAAAGTTCGACCTTTCAAAATCGGTTCTGCTCCCGAATATTTAATTCGCTCTAACACAAACGAAGTACTATTAGCACATTTTCCAATTCTCTGTGACGCACGAGAAACGCCTAGAAGTTCGCATCAGCTTTAATCAAAATAATTTTTTCTTTCTCGCAATGAGAGAGTTTGTATTAATGGGGTTACATGTCGACATAAAAGATACGATCATGAATTTTTATTATAATACTTATTCATTAATTTAATAAATTTGTTCACAGATGCACCTTACACCAGAGAGAATATATTTATGGCCTGCCAGAATAAATTAAAAGACTATAAACTTCAGTGAAAAGTTCTTAGAACATGGATCAGCAAAACTTGTTCTGCAATAAATGAGATATATATAAAGTTTTTTTCGGCAGCACTATTTCTACTAAATTTAGACATTTAGAGATCATAAAATTAAAACCTAAGTTAAACGGAATTTGTTCTTGTGTTAGGTTTCTAATAGCACAGAGATATTTATAGCTGCACTACCCTGTAATTTTACAACGTGTTTTTTTAATTGTAATGTATATTTATATTCAAATTAATAAAGGCTTTCGTTGGTTTCAGTTCTGTTTGATTTAGTAATTTAACTATGTGCTTTATAGCGAATACACTGATATTGTAGAATTTATACAGCGTTTTTATTGAAGTAATGAAACAAATCTTGTAGTTCAGTGTATAATGTTGCATTTTACAAGTACGTGTAGTACATGTGTTCATAATTTATTTCGCAATTAAATTGTAATTTTCATATATTTAAATAGTGTTATTCCTTTCTAAGAAAAAGTAATATTTATCTACTGTAATAATTATATAATATTAATTTGAGTGGTAGTTAAGCTTAAATAAAATATTAAAACAAAGTTTACTTTAAAAAGAAATATGGTAATTTATTTGAATAAAAAACGTTAAAAATTAAATTATTCTAAACGTCTTGAGTACTTATTAAAAAAATGTGAGAAACATAATCCACTGGTATATTTTGATGTACTATGTGGGTAAATAATCGGAACAATTGTACTTGGAAACAATAGCATTTCATAAATTAATCATATTCACCTCGACACAAAATTAACATCAAACCGTGGAGTGATGGCGGGTTATCGATGAAATCATCGTTGATATTTATGGTCTCTGCTTGATAGGAATTACAAAATGATTAAAAAGTGATATATACATCGAACACCTAATTTTGAAATATTAGTACTTTAATTAACCGAAGCGTATGGAATATTAATAATTCAGAAACTTACGTAACTATATTTTAAACGCCTTCCTCATTTCAGTTATATGATTCCAAAAAATTCGATTTTCTTTAAATATCATCAGATATCAACTAATCGAAAGAATCTTACTCTATGAAGAGAGCAACTGTAAGGTTGAATTTACATGGTTAAATAATGCTAATGGTACAAATGAACTTTCTGCTCTCATTGGTTGCTACCAACGATGTGAAAAATATTAATCGTTGTAACGTGAAGTGTTGAGAAAGACCTGAGATTTGGCTCAAATTATATTAAGCATTTTAATTAAAAGTTGCGATTTTTTAATTGCCTTACGAAGTTTACTTTTAGGACGATGTCTTCATTTCTTGTTTTAATATAATTCTTAGTTCATAATCTATGTGACTATGAGTAATACAAATCAGTTTGGCAAATAAGGACAATCAACGAGAAACCTAAACGTACTCATTACTCGCCACAGATTGCAAGAATATTTTATTTCCAAAATTTCAGAAGTACTTATCCTGATTAATGATTAATCGTTAAACAAATTCAACGTAATTTTTTGTTTGTTGGAATCGCATGTCTACGAATATTCGAATTACTGCTCAGAGGAAACGGCAGTTTTCTTTGCACAACTTGAATTGCGGGAAATTTGAGGAAGTATCCACTTACATTGCCGTTTAATTCAAGGTCAATTTTAAAAGGATAAGCTTATAAATACCAGGCAGCGAGTTCTCGGGACGAATATATGTAGGGAAAGTCTCAGAGACGCACCGACCTCAACGAAGGGGTAAGTTAACGTTTCTCAACCAAAGGTTTTCTAGGTAACTAAAAGCTAAGATACAGATATTTCTATAATTCCGTTATTAACATCAATTGAACAGACTTAAAGTAGTTTCATAAAATAGGGTAAAACGCGTTTATAGCGGTTGTCATCTAGAGCGAAAAAATCGCGTACATCCATCAAAAATTTGGAATATCCTAAGACTTTGAAATTAAACAAAGTGGCTGAAAGTAATAATTATATTAATTAAATAGTGTCCTTCCTGGTAGAGTATTTGTGTTGTGAAATACGGATGAATTTAAGTGCAAATTGTTAGCAGGAAATATCAGCAAGGAAATAAAATTTCTCATTTGAACTTTAGTCAAACAGAATAAAACATTTACAACCAATTTCAATACGAGAAATAGAAAATTGTACTTACATGGATACTCGTTTTATTACAAATACTTGGTCATTGGGAATGTGAAGGGAAATTGTTTTAAGATTTTATAAATATTATTTTTCAATACCTAATACTTCTTTTCAGTAACTAAGAATTATGATAATTAATTTGAACCGTCTGCAAACCTTGAAACAACTGGAACATTCGTGAAAAGATGATGGCAATTAAAAGTTTTATGAAAACACCTGCAAAACTTTTTTTGTGTGATAAGAACCAACAAATTTGCAAAACTTTGAATTTTATTGGTGATCTTCGCATTAAGTTCTCCGTTGAGAAAGAATGTGAACAGATTATTGTGATATTTGATCTTATGTGATATTTGATCTTTGCACATTTAGTGTATACTTTTATGAACAGAGACGTTAGTGAAAATTAAATAACTCGTTAAAAATAAATTACTATTTACATTATGATAATTAATTTATTGCTTCTGTATTCAACACTTTTTTCGATAATATTTTATTCTTGAACTTCAAATTTTATGCAAATGTAATCAGAGGCAAGCTAGCTCAATCAAATGTCTCAATTAAGCTCAAATAAAACGTGGCTGAGGGTTAAAAATTTGTTAAATCTCAAACAAGTTGACAAACAGCCGTTGTCGAAATTACGCAATATATTGAACATCTTGTATCTGCCGCGTCTTATCATCGAGCTTCGAGTGAAAACCATCCAAGTTATCACAATTTTGAAATTACCTACAATTATTTCAATATTTTACTAATTTTATTGTTAGTGAAGAACGTGAGCACATCATTGTGATTAAAGACTTTCTCGTCATTTTTATTAGTTGGATAATTTTAGGCTTTAGAGCGTTGCTGAAAGTTAAACCATATTAGTTGGAATTACAAATAATTTAGTAACCGATAATTAAACTTCATGTATAAGTTGTTTCTACATCGTCATTTTGTCAAAATATTAGGCCTTTACACAGCGCTTTTAAAAACCGACGGTTATGGGCACGATGAGGAAATTAATGTTTTATAATATTAATATTTCAATTGCAACGTTGTTTCTTGTGCTTTTTTAAAATTTATTCACAAAACTTTTATCATAAGATTATTTTTTGGTTGAATATAGTTAAGTAAATACAAATTTTAAATATGTACATAATTTACATGGTAGGATGGTACGTTTCTTGTGTAAAAATACAGAGATTGATAGAGATATTTACTCGTGTTATCGGCGTGAAGTGCGTCGGGGAATAATGCCTTAAACAGGAAAATGTTAATAAGATAATCGGAAGCCTCGCATTTTACTTACTTCACTTTTGCCGTGTCGAAATAATATTTCGTCAACAAGTTTATCGCTAGAGTGTGTATTTATGACCACTGCAAGTTTCGCGATAATATTATAGGTCGTGACTTTGAACTTTATATTGTGGTTATGAAGCATTTCATCGCAGGTAAAATTGTTTAAAATTCGTAGTGTTTAATGAATAACCTTTAAGTCAGTTATCACCGTAGTTTGCCTAAAAATAAACGTAATATCCATTCGACATACGGCTTACAATAGAGAATTAAAAATTAATTTTTTTTAATAAGGCAGGTGTTAAACTTCAAGTTGTTTCCAACACTCTACAAAGCATCCGGATTATTTTTCATTTCGCTATTTCCCCACTCCATTAATAAGTAAATAAGTTTTGTTCCCTTTACTAGCTTATATGTTTTTTCTATTCTTCTGTGAGGCAACTGAAATTTTAGATTTGTGAGGACGAAGGCACTTGTCTGGATTCTGAGCCATTGAACCGTGAGTGAGTGCCATTAATTACGAGATACTCCATACTCCGCAATATTCCTAATGAACAGCTTTGAATACGTAAATTGAGTCTAAGAGTAAAAGTAAAATTTTAATTATGCTTCAGTAGCTCCAACACATTAGCTAGTTCTCCACAGCAACAACGAGTAAACTGCTCTGCCTATCTTCAAGTATGCATAATTTTGCTCTTTACCCAATCAGCTCTTGTTTGAATACTTAGGGACGCTTACGTGATCAACAACGAATACATCTACAACCAGTCTCAACCAGTCACAATATCAGCCAATACAGAAAGACGTCGTGAAAGACGCAAAACTTTGAATATTTCTAGCGATTCCATATATTCGTAAGTAATAGTTCCTTCTTCAGAATATTTTGATGATATACACATAATGTAAATAAAGTTTCTGTGACTTGATTCATGATCTCTAACGTTGATTTTAAACATAAATTAGGGTAGTATTTATAAATTTTCGAAACAGTTAATTGTATCACGTATTGGATTCAACAAACTGGATTGGACACAAAATGTGTGATTCATGACGGAATTTGAATGAATTACAATGTATATAGATTATTTTCCCGAACACTATAATAGAATCCGAACATAAGGATTGAATGCTCAAACACGTCCCTCCAAAAGTCGAAAAAACTATTTTCCATTGCTGATTGTATAAATCCTAGCATTCATAAGTGAAAATAATTTAATCAAATAATAGGCTTGTAATGATTTAATGAAAAATTCTCGGGTTATCAATCGGGAAAATTCTTTATTGAAACACGACGTTTAAGCGAAATTCATCTCTGACGAAGTCAGGTAGTGCCGAGACAATTCCGATCAATTTATACCGTAGATTCCTGTCAGCGCTGTCCAATCAGATGGATTTTAGCATAGAAATAACAATAAACAAAAAACAAATTATCAGGAAGCGATTTACAAAAGTAAATATTTCAAATCAATTCAATAACCAATTTTTATTTATTTATTGCTTTGCCAGTGTATTTATTTACATAAACCAGAAAAAGTATATATTTCTATATTTAGTCAAGAAGTGATTTAACCTAAATCTAACTGTTCCTAGTACCGTACCGTATATACTTTCGACCGATAGTGCATTTATTGAACAGCTATAAAATACATTGAATTTAAATGCATCAATCCCAACAAAAATACCTACGAATTTCTTTAGAATACTTAAATATATACTCCGTGAGTATTGCAAATATAATTGCCCCTCAGTCTTGAGACATTCCGAAAGATTAAATTTTTACCTAGATTCACAATGTAAACAAATAGTCTATTTATTGGAGTTACTAATATGGTGTGAAAATTAACTTACATTTTCCGCAAGTATCGTAAAGTATTTCGTATTGTTTTTTACTATCATTCTATAGAGTATTACTGGATAAAATTATCCTTTTGGTGGAATGAAAATATATCTGCTTTATTTCATTACGGAAAAATGAACTATTTCCTTTGTTCGTCGCGTAGTAACGTCTCTCTCTCTCTCTCTCTCGTGTGACGTCATCGTGTCTTGGCGCGCAGTAATTTAATACACAATGATCACATTTTTCAATTATAATTCTTTCTACCTTAACGCTAGGGGTTTCTAACCCCCACAGTACCGTTTCTCGTGTTTTTAAGAATATGTCTACCACGTTTTGATGGAATCTGTCTACGAGTTTAAATTTGTATAAAGATTAACGTAATACATACATACAAATATACATACTTTTTTATTACATAGATAGATTTATCCTTAAAAATTTAATCCGTAGATTTTATATTTGAGTTAATTTAAATTATTAAAAAGTATAACACTTAATACAGTTGGAACTTTTGTTCCTTGTTGATGTTGTTCTGATGGGGTTGGGATGTGTTTTGGATGGCTGTAGAGTTGGTTTGATAATTCGGGGATTGTAGGTGTTATTGAGGGTAGGTGGTTGTGGTGTATATGATAAAGGTGCCTGCGTCACGGGGGAGGATGTTCAATAACAATAAATACTAGGAATGAAATTGTTGACATAGACAAACGTTATGCCAAGTTAATATATAATTTTAAATTTTAAGACTAAGCATTTTATAACCACATTCTGTCCTCGATATAGACGAGATATCACGTAGAGCAACATGTACATTCACGTAAATTTTCTGGTGTTTAGACCCATAATTTGAGAGGACACTAAACGAACGTGTCAGTGGGCACTTGTATTGTAGGCCGTCAGTATTTCCTTAATTTTATTACGAATATTTTATTTTCAGAAAAATGGACAGAGTGACATTCTTTATTAACGGAAAGGAATACTCAGGTAAGCGATTCGCATTATTACGTAAGTTATTCAATAATCCGTGTTCCAAATCTACATGACAATAGTCGTTAAATTTCTCATGCTGAAATGTGAAGATTGCGAAAGCATTTCTCTCTATAATGGGATGATACCATCAGAATGAAATTACTCGTAGCTGCGGTAAGTTCAACAGTGATTCAATTGATGTTCAGCTACGTCAAGCCTTGCCGCCGACACGACGCTGAACACGTTCATCAGAGACTACGTGGGTCTCAGAGGCACCAAGTTCATGTGCCTGGAGGGCGGTTGCGGATGCTGCGTCGTGGCGGCTTGCATCCAGCATCCCATCACCAAGGAGAAGACCACGTTCTCCGTCAACTCGGTGAGTATGAACACACCAAACGGGGGTGACCGCGTTCATGGCAGCGGTGCACAGACGATCAGTAGACCCAATATTAGAGACCGGAGCTGGGTTGCAAACTGGAAACTTCATTCAACTTCCAGTTTGGTCGTTACCGTGATCAGATTTTCAGAGAGAACCAAAAATGATCACGTATAGTTACGGGAAACCAAATCAAGTATATTTGTTGGCAGGACTCTAGACTCGCAAGAATAATAAATGTCGTTAATAGGCAACACTGGATTGTGCGAAATTGATCGTGGGATTCATTACTAAACACTTCTTCACGGTTAAGTAAACTCCTTTTGAACATGTAAAACCTAATCACTTAGTTTATATCATAACTTTTGCATCACTTCTTGTAAAGAACGCAAACAACACTGCAGACTTTCCAGAGTGATACTTTTGAGGATTTACTCTGGAACTCTTATGATTGATATAGTGAAGTTTTTTTTATCAATCATGTGACGATGTTAAGAGCAAAACCATTTTGGCGAGGTGGATTGGTCTTACATAATTCATAGTTAGCCATTCCAATAATCAGCTCTAAGATAAGCAAGTATTTATTATCAATTTCGAACGTAGTGATAGTTTTATTGAATGAAGAAAGTGTGATTATACAGTCTTCGATCTTACCCGAATAATATTATAATTACATTTCGTTTCGAGACGAGACATTTATTTGAGGTAATTCTGAATTTCAGTGTCAGGTGCTCATATTTGCATGCCAAGGATGGGACATAACGACAATCGAAGGAATTGGAAGTCAATCAACAGGCTATCATCCGATCCAGAAAAAACTCGCCGAGATGAACGGAACTCAATGCGGTTACTGTTCGCCTGGAATGGTGATGAACGTCTACAGGTATGAACATACTGTATATAAAATTACAGTAACAATATGTGCTTGTGCGACTTGAATTAAACTCTATCAACCTTAATCAGAATCGACCCACTTCATCGTCATTAGGCTTCTAGTGTAATTTGAAAATATGACCTCGTGCAGCGCTTCACTTAGCTAATTTCGCTTGTATTTTCGAGAATTTTAAAGTAAATACAACCTTACTTGAGAGTGGGAATCAATCCAGGTCATATCTACAAGTTTGAACCTAGTCATATGGGATTGACGCTCTAATGGCGAAAACTAAGTTAATTGTGATCAAGAATTTTTGATATTACTATACTTATCACTTTTTCTATACTTTTATTAGAATAAATGTTACAATAAATATTTCTGGGATCTTTCGTTGTTCAGTTTCATGTAAAATATAGTTTTGTTGAAATGTTTTTTCGGTAAATTACTTTGAACAGTTTCCTGGTTTATTTCTATGAACTTTTCAGCTTGATGAAGGATTCTGCCAAGCCGACTGTTGATGAGGTTGAAAACTGTTTAGGCGGAAACATTTGCCGCTGCACAGGCTACAGGCCAATTCTCGACGCTTTCAAATCTTTTGCAGTCGACGCGCCTCCGGAACTCAAGCAAAAACTAAAAGACGAGCAGGTAACATCGACGCCATAGATTAACAAAGTAAAACGTAATGCACGGAATTACACGTTGTTTATACGTCATATTCATAGAATAATCATGTCCATTAACCTTATTCTTCGGCTTTTCCCCCTTTTATAGGTTTGCCGTCTTCAATTTCCAATTCTGTCTGTCGTTCAAATCTCCCTCTTCCAAATTCCTATCCTCCGTTATGGTTTTCACATGGTGATTCCACTTTAATCTGGGTCTGCCCCGTTTATTTTTTCCAGGAGGTGACCATTGGTATATTTATTTTGGCCATCTTCCATTTTGCATTCTTTGTACGTGACCATACCATTTAAGGGTTTGATTTTCAATCATTTTAACGACAGACGTGGTTACGTTCATTTCTTTCCAAAGGAGCTCATTTCTAATTTTATCCTGTCTTGTTTTTTGAAGACTTCTCCTCAGATAATCGAATTCTACTGTTCTAATTTTGTTCTTTTGTAATTCTGTCAGGGGTCAAGTTTCACTTCCTAAAAATAGAATGTTCTGTATTAGGCTCTTATAAATTTTGTAGTTTTGTTTCCTTTGTTAAATTTTTGTTCCAAATTATTCCGTGTAAAATCTTGGTAGCATTCTTTGCCATTGAAATTTCAGTTTGTATATCTCTTTCGCATGTTCCTACATTTGTAATTATTGACCCCAAGTATTTAAAAAATTCACATTTTTTTATTTTTCCTATTTCGAGTGTTATGTCTTCTACATCTTTTCCTAAACAAATGTATTCTACCTTCTGTAAATTTATGTTCAGTCCATTAATCTAAAACCACAAAAAAAACACATATCGCAAAAATTATAAGTATATCCTGTTGAATAATTAATGCAATGCATAATGGTTAGATTGCTTTTGTGGACTTGTAATCTGAAGGTTGAGAAACATTTTTTATCTTTTCTGCAGCGAATTGCACGTCTACTGATGAACCCTTCGCATGAAAAAGACTTGTGTAAATGAAATAGGGGTGGTACCGCAATTAAAACAAGAATCAGATTACGCATCAAGAACGAGAAAAAAAAGTGCTAGTTAAACACAAAACTAAGAAAATTATTTAGCATGAGACCTGTGGAGTGCATTTAAAAATAAATTGCTGCGTGTTGATGGCATGAAATTACAACTTTTAAACTGTTAGGAGTCTGTGCTTCCTTTCAACTTCAAAAGAAAGAGGACAATATTCTTTTCCGCTGAAAACAATGTTCGATTTATTAATTTTCAATTTATTATTAAGGCATTCTCCAGACCCTACTGTATCACTCTTCATCTAATTACATTATCAAGGATTGTGTATTAACGCCCACTGTTTTTTTAGGACATAGAAGACTTAAAATTATGTCCGAAGACTGGACGAGTGTGTCGTGTGGAATGGGATGACGTAGAGCTTGTGATCCTACCGCGACCAGTGACCGTTGATGCCCAAGGAGCCAGGTGGTACAAAGTCACCACATTGTACGCCATATTCAACATAATTCAGAAACCAGAAGCCAGTCCGTACATGCTCGTATCTGGTAACACTGCTCACGGTAAGCTCATATGCTGTAATCCCAACTAATAAAAATTCAATCAATTCATTCAATAACATCATAAAGAAATATAATTCTGAACTGTGAGATGAAAAACCTTAAACCGACCTGTTTCAGGCGCGTACAGACGTACAGAGACAATCAGGACGTTTGTGGACGTGAAGGACGTGGCGCAGCTCCGCGCCCACAGCGCCGGTGCGAGCGTCGTTGTGGGCGCCGGCGTCACTCTGCGGGAATGGCGCCAGATCATGCTGAGCCTGGCGCAGCGGCCGGACCTTCCCTACGCCGCCTGTTTCGCAGAACACCTCGACCTCGTGGCGAATCCTGCCGTTAGAAACGTGCGAATATTAAAATCTATAATCGCTTCTTTTCAGAAGTTTAAGAAGTCCAAATTTAAAATATAATTTTGAAGTTAAATAGAACTCTTAAAAATTTAACTTTGTATCTGCTACAACTTTATCACCCATATTAATACCACGCCATTGTTTATAAATGACTAGCTGTGTGCTCGGCGTTGACCGGGTTGTCATATATACGGTTTGACTCTAATTTCGGCTACTTTTGCGTTATTTTTATGTACCGCACCTCAACCCGTATCCCTAAATGTGCTCACCTTCCATGCCGAAAGGGGATGAACTCATTCACCCCGAAAAAGTTTCTTCCGACGAATATATCGGCCGTATAAACATGTTCAAAAAATTCTATGTCCGTCCACCACCGCTACTGACGGTTAAAAAAAGTTTAATGTCATAATTAATCTCAGAAACATCCATAAACCTGAATTTATCTCGAATCTCGGCTGTTTTAGCAATATTTTTATGTAATTCTCATCCACCCGAACCCCTAAGAAATATATTAAGAAACAACATAGTTAGAAATATTAGCAATCTAATTAACCGTAAAAATATTTATTCAACGCAAATATCGGCCGTTTTACCATGCTTGAATATTTCCACCCCCGCTCCTGGCGGTGGTAGTCGTGTCTCACCCTGACAGTGTTTGTTTCCTGGTCACATGGAAAACGTGTACGAAATTTGCTCGACTGGTGTAGATTTTTATGCGGAACGTACACACACACACACACACAATTATTAATAAGAAGAAGATAAGAGCGTTTTCGCCTGTGTTTCCCATTATCGTCTACAATATTTTCTATAGAAAGTATTTTCGAAAAAATAATAGTTATTATTATATATAAGTAAATATATTAATATTACAGCATAGATTAAACGATATAAATTCAAAAATATTTTAATAAATTCACATTGAGATGATTCTCTTTTCAGTTCCAGGTGAGATTCAACCTGTAAATACGCCTTCTGTTTCATTTTAATTCAGCCAATCAGGAAAAAAACTCAATTTTTTATTTTACGATATTATTCATTTAATTAAAAAAAGGATTTAGAATTGTATAAGCCGCGAAAGATACTGGGAATGTGTATTCATAAACTTTAATTCACCCTTCAATAGAGCTGAAAATGTATTTAGAAGATTCTCGACTATTACGTCGTCCCTGCCGTTTCTCTGACCAATCAGAGTTTAATATTTTTTTTAGCGCCAATCCAAACTGGACCTTCAAATCCGCCTATTAATCTCTCGTGATTGTCATTGGACGATTGTCGACTTCATTGCTTTGACCATTCACGTAACACTTGAGTTTACTACAACTGCAGGGAACAATGTCGCAGCATCTTAATTAATGATTATTATTTACATATTTATTTGTCCTTTACATTTCCACCCAATGTGTATTAATAAACCTCATTTAACCCTCAATAAATGTATTTGGAAGATTCTCGACTATCCACCTCCCCGACCGTTTCTGTGACCAATCAGAGGTAAATATTTTTTAGCGCCAATCCGGACTGGACCCTCAAATCCGCCATTAATTTCTCGTGATTGTCATTGGACGATTGTCGTCTTCATTGTACTGACCGTTCACGTAAGACTTGAGTTTTCTACAAGTCTGCAACTACGGGGAAAAATGTCGCTGCATCTCAGTGAATGATTGTTATTTTTATATATGGGTGTCCGGCGTTGCCCGAGATGTCATTTATCCATAACCCACAATTTGATTAAAATCTATGTAGGTTTTGCGTTAATTTTATGTAACGCAACTCGACCCCTACCGCTAAATTTGTTGACCTCCCATTCCAAATGGTTTTGAACTCATTGACCCTGAAATAGTTTCATTCGACGAATATATTGCTGTTTGAACATGTTCTAAAATTTCCACTCTCGCTACTGAGGGTTACACAAAATTCGGCCGGTTACATTAAGTCGAATCTCGCGTTATTTTCATGTAACGTTCCACCAAACCTCCGCCCCTGGGGGTTAAATGGAAAATTGAATGTCATAATTAAACTGACCGTCATCCATTACCCTGGATTTTACTCCTATCTCGGATGTATTCGCGTAATTTTCTTATAACGCCCGTAAACCCCCATCCCTAAGAGTGGTCCTTTCCCATGTTAAAAGGGATTGAAATTAAACTCATATAACATCGGTAAAAGCACTATCAATCTTTTTGATCCCTAAAATTATTTATTCGACTCAAATATCGGCTGTTTTAACTAGTTTAAATATTTTCACCTCCGCTCCTGAGGGGTGGTACACGCGTCTCACCCCGACAGTGTTTGTTTCCTGGTCGTAAAGAACACGTGTACGAAATTTTGTGAATTTTGCTCCACCGGTGTAGATTTGTATAAGAAACATACAAATATACATACAAACATACATACCTACTTATATACAAACTAACACTCTGCTTTATTGATAAGAAGATTATGTGTAAAAGAAT
This sequence comes from Zhengitettix transpicula, assembly GCA_037074705.1. Taxonomy (NCBI): domain Eukaryota; kingdom Metazoa; phylum Arthropoda; class Insecta; order Orthoptera; family Tetrigidae; genus Zhengitettix; species Zhengitettix transpicula. The sequence continues at coordinate 57,138,778 of CM073595.1, read as the reverse complement.
ACTTATTTTTGTCATGTTTCATGCTTTAACCGATATCGTAACTTATTATAACAGAAATTCCTTAATGTCGTCTGTTATCAAGTTTTAATTTTCAGATTGGAACCATAGCGGGAAATATCAGTCTTAAACATGAACACAAGGACTTCCCGTCAGATGTGTTTCTTCTCTTGGAAGCGGTAGGAGCATGCGTGAACGTCAGTAAGCTCTATTTCATTCTATTTAGATCTGATACTCAGGTAATATGCAAGCTAACAGAACCGGAAAGTCAACAGGTCGAGTTAATTATAAAAGGTGTAAATTATTTGCAAGGTACAAAAATTTCTGATAAAACCATGTCTGCAACGAAACACGAATCGTGGCAACGTAGGTAGAATGTAAAAATTTATTATATTCTCAGTAACTGAAGCAACCAGAAATTCACGGTGATTAGAACGTAGCATAGAAAACTTTTTGTGTATGACTGTAACACGAAGAACAAAATTTTGTCCGTGAGAACATTACACTCAGTTTTTTTTCATAAGGAAGATAACTGAAAGCCGTTTTGTAACACCAAGAAAATTCTAAAATTATTAACATATTTATAACGGAGGGCAAATGAATGGGTAATTCTTGCAAATGGAAACAGTTATTGTCTAGCAATATCTTAGTTCATTAAGTGAAATGCGGTAGATTAAGAATATTTAGTATAAATTATTTCTAAATCGAAATTAAATTAATTATAATAGTAAATTTGAGATTATCGTTCAATCAGGACTACCGATGGATTATTTAATTAATTTGGTCTATATTTTAGAGGAACAAAATATAAATCATGCAGTTGTGTATATGAAGAAAAATTATACTTTTTACTAAGGTCATTTATTTGGATTTATATATTTCAATATTGTATTTTTTAAACAATTATATTGATCAATGACCTCATTTAGATGAGGGATGTATCTATTTTCTGTATATTTAAATTTAGGTTTCTACTTCAAAAATTATATTTAGACATATGAAGACGAATGCGGAATAATAACTACTTCAAAATTAAATAAATGTTTGCAAGAAAGTGAAAGTGTTTGACTTATGTTGAATTAAATTATCTTGTTTTAGTGACCGAACCTGGCACCGTTGTAGAACTCACACTAGAGCAGTTTCTGGAATATGACATGAACAAAAAGATTATAGGAAGTATCTCACTTCCGTCTTTAAATTCATCATACGTATTCAGATCATACAAGGTAAGTGTTTGACGTATGGTGTTTAGGAAAATGGAAAATTTCGTACGTCTCCGGTCACATTAGATGAACTATTGACGAAAATAAAGACAAAACTAAGAGTGCTATTAACGGGGATTCGAATTGGTTTAATTACAACCGTGTAGAGTAAGCAGCATTTTTTTCCTTTCAATCAGTAAAAATAACGTGCAAATTAAAATAGAGAGAAATAAGTGTTTCGCTACAATATTATATGTATTGAGAGTTACGGTAATTTTGTTATGATTCGATTGTGAATTCATAATTCCATCATTAAAAATATATATATAAAAACAAGGGAAGTTTTGTGTAATGCAAAAGTGAGTGAAAAATTGTGAAAAATATTTATCCCGCCGTTGTGATTCAATTTCAAACCCAAATTAAAACGCACAAAAAATTAAGTATATTAAGCAAAGACCAGTTGGGTAAAACTTCCCGTAAAGTATAGAAATCATTTTATTGCAAGGACTTTGTCAAATTCTGGTCGGAAGTCAGCAGAATTCGAAACGGTATACAAGTAAATTGAACTCGATACATTCAAATTTTGGAATTATTTGAGATGTTTTCTATTATTTTATGTTTAAACGTTATATACAAACACTATAGCGCATATTTCCGGTACATTTTTCTTTCTAGGTTTTTACATGAATCTTTATTTTCGTTTTTGTTTATTAGATAATGCGCAGAAACCAAAATGCACATGCAATTGTAAATGCTGCATTTTTATTGCAAATTGACGATAAAGGCGTCATCCAAAGCCAACCTAGAATCGTGTACGGAGGAATAAGCCCAGAACTTGTAAGTCTCAGCGTATTACATTTTTTTATCTGTGTCGTATTATTTAAATATTATATTGAAGTAGTTAATTCCAGATTCAGCGTCCTCTATACGCCGAATTACATGATATACGTATAATATAAATTATTCGCACGTTGAATTAATTATTAACTAACAGAAATATGCTTGAAGAAATGATTAACCTTTAGTTGATTACAAGATTTAAGAAGCGCTGATCGAAGTTAGTGTACAATTTGAATGCAATTTTTCAGGTTCATGCTTCTAACACAGAGAAGTATTTGACGAGTAAGAACATTTTAAGGAATGATGTCATCCAGGCTGCTATGAAAATATTGACGGACGAAGTGAAGCCCGACGATTATCCTTCGGAACCTTCAGCTGAGTATAGAAAGCAGCTAACGGTTTCTCTGTTTTATAAGGTAATTAACATTGTTTCCGATCAAATGTTTCAGTTAATTGGTATAAAATATGTTTCAACGTAAACAGGGTCAGAGACAACATAACTAACAAGAGAAGTTTCGATACTTTTCCAGTGTATACTTAGTATATATCCAGAGAAAGTGACACCAAAAAATAAGTCGGGCGGACAGTTGCTCACGAGACCAGTGTCCAAAGGATCTCAGGACTTTGATACAGATAAATCCGTGTGGCCTCTGAACCAGCCAATCCCAAAGATTGACGGACTCGTCCAGTGCGCAGGTAAGCTCTCAAATCTCTTTTTAATAACAAATCGACCCGGTTTAGGAATAAATCGGAGAGAAACACGGGCTGCTCGACCACGTGGTTCGATACCCAGCGGAGAATTCACTCGACAAACACAACTGTCCCGATTATAACCCGAGAACTGTTTATCCAACAGAGAAGTCTTCACCCAATCGATGTTTTTTTAATTTTAATTGGGTCGGAATTACAGCACGCGTCCTCACAATTCTCTTCCGCGGTTCATCCCTTGACCGGTCTGGGCCTACCGAGACGAATCACTTAAAATTAAGATATACTAATGTCAAACAAGTATAAAATTACATTCCGATATCCTTGTTGCAGGTGAAGCTCGATTTGTCAACGACTTGCCTCCATTTCCACACGAGCTGTTCGCAGCATTTGTATTAACAACTGTCGGGAAAGGAACTGTGAAGAACATATCTGCGGACAATGCTCTGGTATAAGACTGCTTCATAATTATTCAATATGTTATGAAGATAAACACAGAAACAGTGCTACCGTACAAATTACTACAGAATGCTATCCTCACTTATGGAAAAAGGCACTATAAAAAACTAATATAAATTTTTTGTTCCTTTCAGCACAAAAGTTCGGTACAAAATTTCTGAACTAATAATTATTACGAAACTTTTAACGACGTGGAATCACAAAGTTGCTGACGTTTAAAATAATATCTCAAACTTTTAATCTGAAATTAATCATGTTAGTAGCAGTAAAATAATTGATCTGTCCTGCCCGCAGAAGAATCAGCGTCTGTGCACTGATCTGCGTGGCTCCGCTTTATCTGGTTATTCACTTAGGCGTGCCCTGAACCTTTGCACAACATTCATAGAAACCAGAAATACACAAAAGTAAATACAGATCGAGACTAACTTTTATTATTAAATATTTGCCATATGTTTAAAGCGAAATTGCATACAGCAATGAGAAAATTGATCGAGTCGCGGTCATTTACATGACACACACGTAAATATTTCGCACGTCGTTCCACATCTTTACACAAAGCCGTTCAAAAAATCTGTGTAAATCTCGATTTTGGAATTTATTGACAATACTGTGGTGAAAAATTCAGGGAAGTTCCCCCTCCCACACTATATAGAGCTAGGCTGAAGTAAATAAGTAAACGTCCCCTCATTCCTTGAAGATCAAAGCTTCCTTACTATTCGAAAGATTGGAACAATACTCTTTCTATCTTTACTTCTTCATTTAATTTCCTCGCTTTCCCCCTCGCTATAATCTTGTTCTTGCTCGGACCCCAATTGTCGATATTTGAATCACTCACTTTCACATACTCTGTATTTTTACTTTCCATCTGTTCAGTAAAATACCTAGATTTTAAATTTGTTGACAATGGTGAGGTACAATTATTATTTAGATTATTCTAAAGAAAGAGTGAAAATAATGCAAAAAAAAGAATATCAAAGAAAACAAGAAAAACCGAAAAGAAGAGGCTGTGTGCAAGAGACATGTTAGGTTAAAGAGATGACGTGAACGATCGTCTATAAGTTCAGAAAAAGATGTAGAGATTTACTCCAACGTTTCGAACAGTACGGAAAAATTTATGATCTTCTTCATGGAAAGAATAACACTCAGATGCGCAACACGAGAGTCCGAACGCTCAATAGCCGAATTCGGACTCTATATGATATTGGTACAGCTGTCACTCTAGAACCAGGCCGAATTTAGTAGGTCTGCCCTCTAATGAGTGTTCGGACTCGTGTGTTGTGTAGAGCACGTTTCATATCTATAAATATGATTTCAGAAGGTACCAGGCGTCATAGCATTCTACTCTGCTAAAGACATTCCAGGCGTGAATTCATTCACCGACAGGCTCTACCAAATGCCAGCGGACGAAGAGGTACGTTGTTTGTAGGAGTTGTACTGTACGAGTCTGATGTACATCCGGACACACAATAACTAAATTAGTACTGATGTTGATAAACCTCGATATCTGTTTGGAAATTTGCCTCATTTTTGATCAAACTATCTATCTATATATATATATGTATATATATACGTAAATCTTCATTTTTGAAATTAAAAACGTGATTTTCCATTGAGTAACTTCGAAATCTAAACTGTATGAATGCATGAATGATTTTATCAGTTAAGACCCGCATTTTGGGATTGGAAGAATCTAGCACAATTTGAAGTCAAGACTTATACATTGAATCATAATGTTTACGGATTAAAAAGAAACAAAAACTATATAATAAAAAAGGATGTGCATTTGAATGTATGTATTTGCGTTAATCTTTATACAAATTTTAACGCGTGGACGTGTTTGAGCATTCAATCCTTATGTTCGGATTCTATTACACTATTCGGAAATATATATATATATATATATATATATAGATTCAGGTTTAATTAATGTAGAATGACACTCATTTCACACTGTGGGCGCATATGAAGTACTAAGTTGATACTTCCAAGTGTAATAACATATAACGTTCGTCACCCACTTCTAAAGACAAACATGTTGCGTAGTAATAAGCCGTACCGATTATAAAGTTTTATTATGAACACTCGATAAAAATTTATTTCCTTTCAGGTGTTCTGTTCGGGCCCGATCAAGCACGCCGGACAGCCAATCGGAGTTATTCTTGCAGAAACCCAACAGTTGGCATTGTCATGCTTAAAGTTGGTTACAGTGGAGTACATAGACGTTGGGAAACCGGTGATACACGTGAGACAAGCGATCAAGTCCGGCGACGCGGCCAGAGTGGAATTGCGAGCCGAGATGAAGCCTTCAGAAGTCGGAAGTAAGGCAGCTTGGGCGACGTTCACGGAACGTATGAACAATTAGGTCCAAATATATCTCATATATTTCAGACAAAGACAACGTCACACGCACTATTAAAGGCAGTTTCGACAACGGATCGCAATATCATTACCACATGGAAACACAAAGTTGCATCGTCGTTCCCGTGGAAGGTGAGCTGGACGTGTACGCGGCCACCCAATGGCTCGATCTCACGCAAAGGGTCATCGCAAAGTTCCTCAAAATCGACGAAAGCAGGTACTTTGTAATAAATTCAATCTAATTTCAATTGTAATGTTTCTAATATGTACCGCGAGTCAAATATAGATTTCGGTGTGGTTCAAATATACGACAAAGGCTTACCAAGCGAATACTGTATTATCAAGGAGAACGTAATCATTGCAATACGTGATCGGTGAAGTAATAACTTCACGCTTTCTCGGCTTTATTGTTTAATAATACTTAATATGTTAGCTGCTTTCTGGCCTTGGTTTATTTCAAGTCACGTTGACAGATACCCATTCTACTTGTAACTTTCTACAGAGTATTCAATACATCCATTTTCAATTTTCCCTTCACCTCCGCACGTGGCATTTGAAGCCTATACCAAGACTCACACTCCTGTCTATCACCGTGACTTAAATAGGTCGCGAAATTTCATGATCAGCTGGCTCGCACGTAGTGTCATTTACCTTCCCGTTATTTAACTATTTTTCTGGCCTCGCATGTTTATTGCCGTATATATCAAGTATCGGTCTCATTCAGGTCAGTCTCGTGATTTAAATTCAAGGAAAATCAATATGTTGCAAACGAGTAACAAGTTCAGGTAGGACGTTTCCGGATGCACCCGGACAGACCAGTTTCCCCTAGAAAAGCATTGACCACGATAACTTTCAGATATTTTAAATGATATTATCTTTAACGGGTTTTCAAAGTACTGCGAATTTTTTGGGGGGAAATCGTAAACATGGCTAATATGAGTCGTACCCGTATGAAAATGTGGGCTTGGAACACAGTGGGCGAAGTTAAAATTCTAAATCTCTAACGGTTTTTCAAGATACTGCGAATTTTGGGGGAAAAAATTGTAAACATGGTTAAAATGATTCGTATCCGTATGGTAAAGTTCGCGTGGAACACGGTGGGCAAAGTTACAGGGGCAGGCGACAAGGAGGAAGAGAGGGGGAAATGCGCAGGGGGCCCGGACTCAAAAAAATTAAATTAATTAAAAATTTAAACAATAACGTCTGCAGAAAAAGCTGATAATCAGTTATTTCTTGGTTATAAAATTACCAGTTATGCTCCTAATATTGAGGGAATTTAGGGGCCTGAAACGCTCGGTTGCCCAGGGTCCCGAGAATCCTATCACCAGACCTCATTCATTGTAAACCTCTTCGTCAGTAAATGTGTTGATAATGAGCTTCGGTTTCATACGTACTTATCAACAAATGTTTCAGAGTAAATATGTATACACGGCGACTTGGTGGCGCTTTTGGAGGGAAAATCTCGAGAATTGGTCCAGTTGCGTGCGCTGCGGCTCTCGGAGCATACAAACTGCAGCGGCCCGTTCGCTTCGTATTGTCAATGGAGGCCAACATGGAGTCTGTGGGAAAGAGAATTGACGTCGCTACGGACTACGAGGTACAAATCTCCAATATTCATTTATTACAACTAATTAGCTATCAAATATAATAATGGAAACTAACTCAAATTCACTGATAATGCCAACGGAACAATAATATCATAAAATAAATTTATACAATGTATGCAGTGAATAAATATAAAATTTATAATAAACTTTAAATAATTTCAGTTATTGAAACCCGAAAGGAGAGATTTGTTTATTTAATGTGGCGTGAGTAATTAGTGTTTTCACATTTCACACAAAATGATATTAATGGATAAAAAATAACCTTCTTGCTGTTCAGCATGTGTAAAGATTACGTACAGATATTTCTGGAGATTCGTTTCACGTCGGATGCGATAGTTCAGTAATGTTTTAATTTACCGCTGAACCGTTGTTACAGCTTTATAAATAATTTCCCATTCAGTCGGTTACTCCACATTTACGATAGCATTGTAGCGAGGCATGGCTAATCAAAGTTCAGCTCGAGAACATCGTATCTGAAAATCTGGAGCAAAACCTGATTTTCGGTTAATGCGTATTTAGAAGTGAAGCTTGGGCCATTCGCAAAAGACATTAATGAAATCCTATTACAACACGACGCGATGAATAGTGTGACACGATATATCGCCAGGGGCCTTGTCAGTACAATAAGGCCTACGAGGTAACACTTAAATGTTGTTGGGAAGAAACACGTTTGCTAGGGACGTTAGATTAAGGCGAGTGCTGTTTCGGTTGAACAGCACACGTGATAACACATACGCGTTATTATTTAAATTCTGGAAAAGTTTTTATCTCAAGTAAGCAAGTGCCATCACCATATCATTCTTTGGAATATAACGAGGATTGCGCCTTCGGAATCCCAAAACTTGACCGTGGGAGAGGTTTCGTATACTTCCCTTTCCATTTAATTGTCGCACACACGAAAACAGCTATTTTATATCCATAATGTGGTCACATGTATACAGACAATGAATTAATATGTGAAGTGCTGAAAACAAATATGGTACCAATTGAAGTGTTGAAAACAAATGAACAATGTCTCTCTATTAACTTCCAGATCGAGAAAAATATTAGTCAAATCTGTTACTTAATTCGGCACTGGGTTTATAAATAATGACATTTTTAAAGTCACAGTATATTTTAACAGCAAAATTATATAGGCGCACCATTTTAACAGGTTAAAGTTTTGAAATAACTGGTGTTTTTAAAGAAGACATTTATTTATTTTACCAATCTCAGGGAATACTCTACACTTCACAGGTAGAAGTAAATGATGACGGCGTTATACAGAGCCTTAAAGCAACGCTTTACGAGAACAACGGCGCTTATCCGAATGAGAGCCTGTTACAAGATTACACTTTGCCTGCTTTTAAAAATGTGTATGACAACAGTAAGTGGCACGTCGACGGAAAAGGGGTCCACACAGACATTCCCAGCAGCACGTTCATGAGAGCACCAGGTACCGAAACTTAACAGTTTAATAAATTATAGACTGTAATGTCGTTTTTTAAAAGGTTATATTTAAGACGAAAATTTTCTCTTAAAACCTGAATTATTATAAATAGTTAGAATGTAAACAATGACGGCGTCTTCATTTTTTTACATTGATGGCCCTTATCGATTAATCTAAAGTTAACCAAATTTTTTAATATTAAACATTCAATAAATCTGATAAAGTAGATGCATTGAGCAGACTTTTATTTTAATTTAATAATTAAAATTAAGTAATATTTTTTCCAAAATTTATTTAATGAAATTAAAAAAATTAGTTTTATTCTTAAAAACAATCTTTTTATTTAACTTCCTTCCTTTACGTAAATATTCAACATTATCCACGTGTTCTCATCTTACAAAACTTTTTTATATCTACTTCTATGACCATTCTTTGTTACCTCTTACTGACGTCAAGCCTCTGAATATCAGAATGTATCTTATTCTCTCACGTCATTTATGATTTACAATTTGTATTACCTCATGCTAAATATCCTCTTTTCTACGAAAGAAAATAACCTGGTCATGCACAAGAACATACAGTTACTTATTTAATAATTAATGTATAATTTGTACCAACAGACTCAGATTTTCAACGTTCAGGATAGAAAATAAGGCTGGTGAGATAATTAACCCGTTTCCATATATATATATGACAGTAATAAGTCTATTCGGCCTCAGAAATGTCATGCGTTGCTTATGTGGAGCAATATCAATTTCACTATTGAGAGCACAAAAACTTTCACCCGTGTAATTTCATGGCCGTGACTATAACTACACCTAAATGTCATAGCTTTTCAAATATAAAATTCTATGAAACGTTAAAAAATGTGGTAATCCCTTAAAATAAAACTCTAAATACTCGTATACCGGAATGCCTTTTATATTTTTAAAAATAGTCGTTTGATTTGTTTCAGGAAACTGCGAAGCCACTGCGGCTATCGAAAACATAATGGAACACATCGCCAAAGAAACCGGCAAAGACCCGGTGGATATAAGATTGGCTAATATGGGCTCCGGCGACCACCCTATGAAAGAAATCCTGAAAAAGTTCATAACTGACGTCGACTATGTCAAAAGGAAACAGGACATCGAAAATTTCAACAATGTAACTAAACAAATGCATACATAGTCATTAATTTTCTAGAAACAGAGTTGTGACCAATTGGAATGTGATAGAACTGATATTTATTTTCGTATGCACTTAAAGGAAAATCGATGGCAAAAGAAAGGACTGTCTGTAGTTGCCATTGAGTTCGATATTAAGTACTGGAGCAGTCAGCACGCTGTTGTGTCTATTTTTGCGGGGGACGGAACTGTGAGCATCACCCACTCAGGAATAGAGATGGGTCAGGGCCTCAATACAAAGGTACAGATTCCAGGGAACGTTCTTCATAATATTGTTAAAATAAAATTTCTGAATAAAATGTAACGAAATATTAACTAAGAAAGTGGGCGCTCTTTCTTTCAACGAAATTAAACTTTGGATAAGTAGTAGTCAAATATTTTACTGGCAAAAATATATTAAAACAATCAATAAGAATCGATGACATGTAAATTTATGTCTCTAAGGTCGCTTTACTTTTTATATTAATAAAATTATCGCATTAAAATCTTTCGGATTAAAACCGCATAAAGTCTACAGAATTTTAATGAATATAAAATTCATAAATAATTCTAAATTCACTGATTATGATTTTAAAATCTTTAGCATGCTGGGACTGTATGAAGTGATAGGCGCTCACACGATGTGTTGTAAAACAACACAAAAGAAGAAAGGCACTTTGAATTATGAGCACTGTTGAGACGCTTTTCATATCTAGTTGCCATATTTTTTTAAATCCGAACGATGCCGCTCTGGATTGCAAAGAAACATCTCGGGTTGCAGTTGTGTAAGGGGACGTTGCGTTTGCAGCAAACTCAACCATTTTTACACATCAACTTTGCCTCGCTAGCCTGGGTACAACTTCGATATCAGCAAAGATGGAAAAGTTTTTCCATATGGGGTCATATATATTTAAAAGAACAATAAATTGATTTTATTCATTACATTTGGTGGATAATTAACGAAATAGTCTCGTATGTTCTGAATGGTATTAGTATATACTGCAATATGTCCCAAAATGCTCGAGATGATTTAAGAAGCTTTAATGGTCTACAGACTTTTCCGCGTAATAATTTTGTGTATGACGTTGAAAGGAGAGACGTTTCAGGTCGTGCAGGTGTGCGCCTTCACGCTTGGTATCGACGTGAACCAGATAAGTGTGAAGACGAGCTCCAGCAACACCGCTCCCAATGACATCATGACCGGCTCAAGTTTCAGCAGTGAATCGTATTCCTATGTAAGTATTGTGACCACTCCACTTGTATCCGTTCCTTCATGCTAAGCAATGTAAAACTAGTTCAGATACTAATAGGAGTTACTTTACAAGAAGACATTCAAATACACATTTTATATACAAACGCCAATTTTTTTACACTTATTACTTAATATATCTAGTAAGGAATTAACTACCAGATCGCTCAGATATTTATTGATCCATATTTTAATCTAAAGTTAAAATTTGACCAAAAAGTATCAAACAGGTAGACAAACAACACTTTTTAACGTGGTGATATGTTGAACTTCCGTACTTGGTAGAGCTCTTTTGAGCAAATAATATCAATCACTTAAAAGACCTACCCAAAATCAGCCCTAGTCCTACTAACAGAAATTTCTAACGCCATACTAAAAACCTCCAAAATCCTCACTAACTGGAAAATAACTACGATAATACTAATTAACAATTCCAATAAACAAAACTACAACGTCAGAAATTACCGACCCATCAGTCTCCTACAAATTCTTGCAAAAGTCTTCGCGTACTTCTGCCACAACTAAAAAGCCAAATCTCACACCTAATCGCTAACCAACAATTTGTATTCCGAAACAACCACCCCTGTCCTCTACTTCTTAACATTGTAAAAGAATATATTAACACATCCTTTGAAAAAAATATTCCTATCCACATTCTTGGATTCTGAAAAAGAATTCGACAAGGTTCACCATCCCTCACTCCTTTTCAAATTAAAACCTCACTTATCCAACCCCTACTTTAACCTTCTATCCAACTATCTTACAAACCGCTCTTACCTTGTCAAATATCAAAACAGTTTCTCCCTAATATATCCTATTCACTCAGGAATCCCTCAAAGCAGTGTCTTTGGTCCACTCCTATAATCCATGTATACCCATGATGTCCCTCAAATAACCGCAACAAAAACTACCCTATTTGTCGACGATATAGCCATACTCTGCTTGTCCCATGGCTACGAATCGGCTACAATACAACTGCAAACTGCCATTATCCATGTCGTCATTTGGGATAACAAATGGAGAACCCAAACAAATCCGTCACAGTTCCCTTTTCCCTAAAAATATACAATATCTGCATTAACGACTCACCCATTCCAAAAAAACAATACCATACCACCTTTATCGCTTTCAATAGAAATTTTATTATATATATCCCTAATTCGTCCAATATGCAAGTACGGTTGTAAAATTTTGGGGTTCCGCAGCCAAAACACACGTCAAAAATATCCAAATATCTCAAAACAAAATCCTTTGTTATATCACAAATTGCCCTGGTTCTTCTCCAATTCCCGCATACAGTGACCTCAATATCCCATATATCCATCAAACAATAACCAAAAACATTCTTCTTCAATATAAAAACGTCATAATTCATCCTAACCCGTTATATATCCGATACAGCTGCTTCTCCTCCACCTCCCATCCAACATCGACGGTTAAAAAGAAAGAGACTCAGAGATCAAAGTAATAATCAATAATATACATAAGTTGAGGAGGTGAAACAAAATACTGCACAGGATAATATAACATGTACATATATCACAAGTGAAAATCCTGTAAAGTTTCATGTAAATTTAAATTAAATAAAAAAAGGTAAGAAACTTTCCTCAGGTTGGTCGCTGCACTGCTCCTTCAACTACTGTCTCACAAAATTTTTCCTGTCCTTTCATCTGCTTCTTAATAATATTACTCTCCGGCCCTTGATTCACCACTTTTGGTTCTTAGCACTCCGTGCTTGTCCATTTCTTGCTGGAAATTTCTTGGTCTATACCAGAAGGAAAACATATCTGCCATCAAAAATAAGGCGATCACCAGTCTTCGTCACAGACCAGACATTGAAATTTTTTTTTCGAAACTTTTAATTCAACCTATCTTTCTGATGTACTTTATTTACTCCTCAGCTTCTTGATGTTATAACACATAGATGATGGAGAACATAAACAAAACCCCAGTAATTGAACCTAAATAAAATCTTAGATCTGGCGGTGCTAAACTACATCGTTGCACCGGTTTAGAAGCTAGATATCAGGAAATTAATTATATTGTGGTCTTTACCTGATGTGATTGAATTACAGGTAGTGATGACGGCGTGTAAGGAACTTCTCAAAAGACTCGGACCGATAAAAGAGAAACTCAAAGAACCTACCTGGAAAGAGTTGATAACAGCAGCTTATGATGCTAGTGTGGACTTGTCAGCTTCTGCCATGTAAGCAGAGCAAACTATATTGTAGATAATTTTTTATAAAGAAATGTGCATTCTATCTACCGTCTTTATTTGAAATCCAGATTTTATCTAATTATGTCTAGTTTTGCAATAAATCACTTAGTGTAAATTGTCGGTATTAAGTAATGTCGATGTATCCTGTCACAAATTCACAAAGTATTTTATAATCTGTTTATTTTTCAGGTTCAATGCTAGTGAAGTAAAAAACTATACCATTTATGGATGCGCAGCTTCAGAAATTATATATGACATACTTACAGGGCAGCACGTGGTAAAATTAATTTTTGCAATTAAAAAATACTTTCCGTTAATTGATTTAATATTTCATTTTATCGTCATTGCAAGTTTTCACTTCAATCCTTGTTAACGAAACTGTTTATCCCATGTCAACTATTTGTTCTCTTGTTTGCAGATATTAAGGTTCGACGTGTTTGAAGACGCGGGCAGAAGCCTCAGCCCCTACGTCGACGTCGGTCAAGTAGAAGGAGCAGTCGTCCAGGGAATTGGCTACTGGTTACACGAAGAAGTTATATACGACGAGGAATCTGGCAAAGTGCTCACCAACCGATCGTGGGTAAGCGACTCGTAAACAAAAACAAAATTTTCCAGGTACAGGATTTTATACCGCGCATATGCACTAAGCTCTTAATCCGCTTTATAGCATCTTCATGATTTCTATACTTAACTTGTTTGCTTACAACTCCTCTTAATTATTTGTGGGGAGGGGGGGGGGCAAGTCATGAGAAGTAAAATTTAAAACTAATTCGTATGGATTATTACCCATAATATCAATTTAGTTTCTTGTTAACGACTATAATTCTTTTACAGAATTACAAACCACCTGGAGCAAAAGACATCCCGGTTGACTTCAGAGTGCAACTGCGAAAAAATGCTCCGAATCCAGGGGGTGTCCTGAGTTCAAAAGGTACAATACTCGTATTCTAGAGGTAAATACCAGTCCGCGACGTTCAAATTGTTACTACAGTAGTCTTGCAAAATAAATAGAAGTAGATTACGCTTGCCTCTCAATCCTAGAGAACTGTTTTCACTTGTTTCAATTTTTAAAAACTTTTTTTGGTATTGATTTATTTGCAGTTACATAAACAGCTCTGCGTATTAGCGACTCAGTATGGGAACTCATGTTTTCCTTGTCGGGGGACTAATTGATGAGAGTTTCTCTCACGCACACAAACATCCATATACGAGCAAAGTACTTGATCAGCGTCTTTCGACAATAACTTCAACATTTAATTTAAAATCTTTATATTCGCAGCTACCGGAGAACCACCTCTGTGTATGAGCTGTGTGGTTTTGTTCGCCGCTAGAAATGCTATTACGTCTGCAAGACGAGACGCTGGCAACAAAGATGCATGGTTTCCCATGAGTAAGGAACCACGCTTGCATACAAATTTAATTTTATTTATTGATAACAATTTACGACTTCAATTTGAGGTATTCATTTCATAAAAACAAATTTTTCAGATGCCCCGTACACTTCTGAAAAGATTTTTCTGAATTCCTTGAATAGCATCGAGCAGTTTACATTATAGTAACCTTTTGGAAGTTTTGTTTACCTGCAATCAAGTTATGGGTATGTATTGGAAAAAAGAATAAATTTAGTTGTAGATCCTGCATCACTTATAAACAATTTGTAAATTTCTCAATAAGTTAAATAAAAGCCGCAGTTGAGAAAAGAATATATTAAAATATTGCTAAATAAAACCAAATTCTGTAAGAGTTATTAATAATTGTCAATGACAAAAATTTCCTATTACAGGATAATCTCTACATTAATAATCTTAAAGATGAAAACTATTACTGTTAATGGAGACGAGAGCACTTGTTCCCTGCAATACACAGATGAATTATTTTTTTATGGGATTAGGGTAATAAATTATGTTGTGTTCAATATTAATATTATATGAATTAAAAGAAAAATGTTTGTTCAAGATTCTACAATCTGTATAGTCTTTGTAACCCATTTGCCATCTGACTCATAACTGTGAAAGAAACACAAAATAAAGCATTTTCAAAACAAAAATACAATCCTGCAAACTATAAGCCTATGTTATAATAAAACAACAGCAACATAAAACAGAGCTGGTTTTCTTAATATTAATTTTAATTGGAAGGACCATGCTAAAATAAAAGTATAACAGCGACATATGTTTAGAGAATATAAAACTTTCTTAACTTAAGACAAAAAGCCTAATAACAATCTTCTTTTTATTATATAAAGTGTTTAATAGGTTGGTGTGATATTAACGGAAAAAACACTTTACATTAGTATAAACGGGCCTATTAAAATTAAAATAATATGTGTAGAAAATAAATCAGTCAGTGAATCTTACCAATTGTGAGATTTTTTAACATTAGTAATGTATTCGTCTTGAGATTAGAAGGATAAAATATCAACCCTATGGAAGAAAAGGTTCTCTCACCAACAGCATCAGTATATACCCAATATAAAAATGAAGTACATTATATAGTATAACTTTCTGTAATACACTTCAATATATAAACTTGTTAAGTAATGTTAATATTAAATTAATTAAAATGTCATAGCTTTTCCTATTTTGCACAATAAATTTAGATTTACAATTTATTCTTAAGGAACTTATAATTAGTAATATATAAAATCTTATATTTACGAAAATTTATGTCAAATTACCTCAAAAAATCTAATTAGAACATTAGTAAAAGACTATCAAGTATCTCCTAAATTTATTAGTCAAGCAATTCATGAATGTCAGGAATCACATAATTTACATTTGTCTCCACACAGCTAGGAGTAAAAAATGTTGGAATCTAAATTTGTGTAACAATGCCTTGTTTTAGTGATATATTATCTGAATGTGTAGAATATAAACGATGTTTGCTTCATTTTATCGTAACATATTTATATATTCCATTGAATCGTTTATGAATAACAATAAGACTTCAAATAATATTTATTATTTTTTTAAACATTAATAAAATTCATTATATGCATGTGTGAATTTTAGATATAAATCTTATTACCTAAGGAATTTCATGTCTATTTTTCATGTAATTTAGTATCACTTTTTGTAGTCAGTCTATTTTCCCATAAATATAGAAAAGTACCTGTTACATATAACTACGTCATTGGTTCCTATTAAGAAGTTGGAAATTATTTGTTCAGTAAAATAAAATTAATTGACACTGATTATAAGTAAATGACGAAGGTAACATCTCGAGATGTTTGCAATAGATTACAGTTCAAATTGGACGAGAAAGTAGGTAGCTTAATATTGCACCACGTACAAAACTTGTAGCATCATGCTCTTACTCATCATAACACTTTCTTCCAGACAGAATGACATGTTATTTCATCGAAGCAAAAATAAAATAATAAGCATCATGAGCCAGTGCAAATTTGTATTATATTTCAAAGTCGTGTCTATTTATTTTCACCTTAAATTACATTTATCCTAGGATATCGATGTATAGTGTGTGTAATTTTAGCGTTGATTTATTCTTAACTGATGAATTCTGTGATTATATTGTTCCTTGACACCATTAACTTATTTGGAGAATAAAATAAGAGGGGATAAGAAACAATTTGGATCTAGGTGATGGACGAAAGTTGGATTAAATGGAGGAAGGATTGAAAGTCTGACGTTTCGAACAATGAACAACTGTCTTCATGGAGTAAGGAGTAACAGTTCAGGAAATAGGGGCGCGATTCCGCAACCCGAACGTACCTTCTGGGTTCAACCGAGACCAGTGACTCGAAATTCGTTGACATGCTTTAGCCAACCTGCTTTAATTACATTTCAAATCCAAATAGCATCAACGCAGCTTGCGATGTCATTCCTCAATGGAAAGATTCTTAATTCTGCTTCAGGTCGTTTGAAGCTGTCGGTAATGACGATATAATCGGATTATTAGCGAAACCTAAAACTAGTCCGAAATTGAAGGTACCGTGCGGCAATATCAGACGATATTGCGTTTGCTTACTTTTCTAAATTTTGCAGGTAAATTTACTAGCTAAATGTAAGCAGTCGTAAATTACAGCTGATTTAAAAACAACTCGATAACTACTTGAAACTTGAAAGAAAAAGAATGACTGTGGCAGTAGTAACTCGGCCTAGAAGTTGACCTTGTCAGTTATAAGACAGTCCAATTATGTAAAATATTTTTTTTTCACCGACTACAAAATGAAACATGTTACTCAATATTTTAATTGTTGATTGTGAACAGGTCTAAACATTTTCTTACACTAGTTTGAGAGGGACGAATATTCAAGAAAGAGCAGCCCGGAAGTTGTTATCTCAGAAGTAAAAATAATTACAATACATTATAAATCATACCAAACAGAAATTGTAAATTAAATTGTCTTAGTACAGTACCACATCAAAAACTTTGGATAGTATTTCTGGATGTTTCTAAAAGGTCAAAAATGTGTACAAAAACTTGCTATTAGAAACTTTCCTGGAATGAATATATACAGTGTATTCGTTTTTATGGCAAACATGTAATTATTATGTCAAAATGATTAACATTAATTAGCATAAAAATACAAGACATTGTATTTATTTTTCTTATCAATTCCAAAAGAAAAAAACACGAGACTTTCTTAAATGAACATGGGGTTATTAATTAGAGCAAATTAAAATCAGGTTTGACAGTTATTTGTAATCTTTTATGGATTTCCAAATTGAAATATTTTTATCGGATAGACGAACTTCTTCATGGGAATCTAGAAAGAGAAGTATCGGATCATGAATCTTTCGGTTAATATACATAATCGTCACAGCCAAGCTCATTACAGCTATTTTTTTGCATTTTATGGAATCTTTCGGATAATTTTCGAAATCATCACAGTCAAGCTCATTACAGCTATTTTTCTTGATCGTAATCTAGAAAGGGAAGCATCAGATCATCACTCTTTCGGATAATCTTCAGAGTCCTCACAATCAAGCTCATTACAGTTACGTTGTTATGTTATAGGATGATTTATGTGAACGGAAGCATCCTGGTCCAGCGAGCAGTTTTAGAAACCGCTCCTTCTTTATGTGCAGCCACGCAAACCTGGATTCGCATCCCGGAACAGATGTCTTACAAATTGGCTTCGTTATACATGATGGCCCCCCTGAATATGATGAAAGTGCGAGTTGCCAATCTCCCGACCCAGAGAAAACTCCCGACAACTCTATCCATCTGTAGTGTACACAGTAAAACAACCTACAATGTTTCATAATTCATTATATATTCGTAAATTATTTATTCAGTCATATTGATACGCTCTGATCGAATTGCCAAACGGGGTAAACGATTTGTCTTTTACACAATTCACCTATGCGAGTAAGCTAGGAATTATTAATAATTCACATAGTAAGTTCTGGTCAATTTCTTATTTTCTCTGCCCTGTTATCGTGAAAGCGTCGCATACCGGAAAAGCTACACGAAGGAAGAAGTAGAGGTTGTAAGCTGACCTGGTTCACTGTTTTTTATATAATCGTAGTGGTTGGACAAGGGACTACAAGGTCATTGGCACGCACACACACACACAAACGCTCCTACTTCATATAAATGGTCTTCAGAAATTCTTAAAGGTGTCGTATATTCTATTACAGAAGGATGTGAGCTTACACGTGTAGGTGTACAGAATACGTAACGCTTTCTACTCTTGACAATCAGAACGTGTCAATATTTTTGAATAAATAAACCATAAACATTAAACAACCGTAAATTTGGCTAATTTTTTCCCGTAAAAAGGGTTTAGTGAAAGAGTGTTACATTTAATTGTAGAGTATTTCTAAATACGGACTCGACCGTGTTCCTTGCAACTCCATCATTCCTGAGTTACACCGAATAAAAGTCATAATTACTAAAATTGTAAGGCAACATTTCAAGGACATCCCTGCTAAGGTAAATCTGATGAGATGTACGGAAACACAAGTTATTAGGGGTTAAATAAAGGGGTTAAATAAAGATCGGAGCCATTAACTCGAGTAAAGGAAAAATTCTCTGAATCAAGAATAGAATACATCACAAAAGTAAAATTTAGTGTGTGAACAGAAAATGATTACTTTAATTGGTTCCCGGTTGTTCTAGGAATCCTCATATTAAATCCTAAGAATTATCGTTAAAAATATCAGACCTAAAATATATTTATTTTATTTCACCGTTATAATAACGAATGAGATAGAACCAAAGGAGCGAAAATATTTCGTCGAGGCAAAATCTCTGGCACCATGAGTTTTCTCGTACTAGTTATTTTTGAAGACCCTCAAGCAAGCGAAAACCCCACGGCATAGTGTCATCAAAAAACTTAAAAAATGTTCAAACCACATCAAAACCCGATGAACACATTTAAAATTTAGTGCCAATAATACGGTTTGCCGAAACATTATACAGGTTTTCTATTGTATGACGGAACAGTTGAGATGAGCCGAAAGAGAAAATTATGTAAGAAACAAACCGGTGCAAGCTTATGGAAATAAAGTCAGCGAATTGGTTTTGGAATCAACAGCGGAACAGAATGACAAAATGATTTGCTGTGGAAAGGACCAACGCTTCAAACAGGAAGGGAAACTATTTGTCTTTAGGGTGCAGAATATTCCATGTCAGAATTCTCCTACGGATATGAATTCAATCATGAAGTGCATGAAGTAACAAAGCCGTTACTAAAAAATTACGTGAAATATGGTGTGGACTTTGGGATCAGATACTTGGGTAAGAAGACGTTAATGTTTCATATGGGAGAAATTAAGGGTAATTTTCATTATCGTTATTAGGGGAACACGGAAGGTATACTGACAAGGTGTACAGCACATTTCAAATTTTTTTTTAAAAAAAAACGTGTACAGGAGGTGATAAATTGAAATAAATCCTAGAAGAAATGATCTATCTAGTCCGCTGTTTCTCGCAAATCGTGTCCGCTCGTCGTTGTTATATAACTCTTCCACCGTCTTCATTATGCCAGGCGACTATATTTTATTACAAGAGGATTGTGCACTCCAGGGCACGAAGGCATTCCTGCTAACCATGACGAGGTTATACGGAACGAGATACGAACATGTCCCTGAAAAAATTTATTGCCCTACTTTCATCAAGGAACAAGAGATCCAGATTGTTTCCTCTTCTCCATATTGTCGAGTGTCGCCGTACCGTAGGCTACGACGTGGCGTTAGAGTGAACTCTACACTGTTATTTAAAATTTTAATTTCTTAACTTAATTAGGTGACCCGTCCACCATGAGGAAATAATAAAATTAATAAGCTGAGGCGTGGACAAGCCGGTCCGCCTTGAGTACGAAGTCTTTCTTAAAGGCGCACGCAAATAAAATTAGACGGAACAACGCGTTATTCTAGGACCTGGAATTTGTGCCCCGAAAGAACTGTCTATCGTGCGTTGACATCTTACAGGAACTGTGACTCAACATAGAAGCTAGCCGTTGATCTGAGGTCCGTGAACTTGAACCGCAACCTTCGCACGCACTTTATCTACGATCTTAAAACTTTCTATTTCTTTAAGCTTATTTATAATGGTTTTTGGACAACACATTAATTAATATATCAATAGGAATATAAAATGAATGTAGTTATTAGAAGAAAATAAACTGTTTCTTTATATTAAAAATTAAAACATTATATGATAGAGACAGAGTGCATGAGCCGTTGAATAGTAAACCAGCGAGTCTGTTACACAACAATTGTAACATCCGTTTGTGAATATTTTCGTGAATAATAAAATCAAATCAGGGAACGGTACAGACTATATATGATGCTAATGCTCCAGGGCCTTCATCCATAACGAAAAAATTAAACAAAAAAAATACGGGTATAAAGAATAACAGGAAATATTATTATCCTTATAATTAAAACAACGTTATAATAAATAAAAATTCACAAACAGAAAAGTTAAAAATGCAGAATTATTTCAATTTTAGATGCTCGCAGTCGCAAATAATTATCGGCACTGCGATTTAGAATTAAACAAAATCCCAGACTAATTTCTAGAGTAATGTAAATTAATTCATATCAGATCTGTCTGAGAAGTTCAAACTGTTATCACTGGATTATAAATAAAGGAATTGATAAATGTTTGATTCTATGCTGATACTATTCAGGAGAGCTAAAATACCAATTTTATTGACTTTCACGGTATAATGATTATCTAATTTCAGAACAATCTATTACGTATGTAATATCATATTTATAATTTCGCTTAATGTATAAGAATTCCCAGCAAATAAATCTGAAGTAAACATAAATTGAGTAATTCCAACTTTCCTAAAATTGTGTGTCCTTGTATTTTCCGTCATGCTCCGCGGATCAATTTCCCACACAGAAAGAACATCTCTGTAATTTTCGGGAGTCATAACTTCCTCGAAGGTTGCTTACGCTCAGTGATAACCAGAAAAGTCAAGATAGTTAACGTGTGAAGTGAAGACGGATTGACAGAGCGAATCTTCAGTCACTTAGAAATAATGAACAGCTGTTAATACATTAATGCTTAACAGAGGTAATGCCCATCACAACAATAAATTGGTATATAACCTTCAAATAGCGAATAATTTAATAAGACTTTTTAATACTTATTTTATTATCATTTTTTAAAGGCTTGAACTTATTTCAAGATAATATTGAATAAAGTCAAAATAATTGCATTCTCTATTATGATGTTTTGCGTTGACTGATTATTTATATGTATATGTATATATATATATATATATATAAAGATGTGACATTGTCAAAATAATTAAAATCTTTTGTATGGAAAGTAAAGCGAGAAATTACATGAAATTTAAGCTCGGCGTCACCACACAAGCCAGGAAGAAGATCATTAAATTTTCGGAGGCGTCAGCACTTCATTTACTCATAAATATTAAAATTATAACTGTGGAATGTATTACGAGTTATAGAACTCATTTATATAGATTATAAATAGTAGAACAATTAAATTGTATTATTGTTTAATCCAACCCTTTTCTGTCTCTAATACGAATAAAATGTTCGTGTCCAGAAATTTATAAAATATTTGGATGATATTTTAAATCGAAAAATACAAATTCATACAAGGAAATATGAAATATTTCAGGATTTTCCATTGCATAGGTAAAGTTTAAAAATAAGTGAAGCTGAATTTGTAATCAGGTGTCTATTTTCGTCCTAATAATAATAACTTCAAATCGGTTCCGTATGATTGGATTTCGTCGGCCCCTTAGCTCACTGGACAGGAATCGGCTACAAAATAATGTGATTGAAGTGATTATGCGAGTAAAGAATCAATTCCTGTTCTAACAACTGGGATAACCTTCAGATTGCACTTTCTAAGGATTCCGAAGGTAAAACCATTGTTAGCGAGATTTACGAAACTAGAATTGACTGTTATGGCAGGTAAACGTATAAATTTAGTTATGAAAGTACAAAGAATTTTGTTAATGGAAGACAACAAGGGAGTTCTAACGTCGGAATACAATTACCGTAATTTCACTCTTCCTACGAGGAAAAGTCTATAAGGTTTGATTAAAATTTATTAGATTTATCATTGTTTCATATTGATAATGAAATAATAAATTGCAATGTAATGTAGAATGAATTTATAGATAAATGGTATCAGTTAAATGATGTTCATCCCTGTTTCAATTTTATTATCAATATTGCGAATATTCAATTAATGTCCAACTAATTAATATAGTTAAGATTCTTAAAATGCCTTTCAATGTGATCATCCAAAGCTTCCACATATACAAATGCAGTTGTAGAAATATTTACAAATTTGGGAAATGCTCGGTTGGTCCTCTTGAAGACTGACGTCTTCTGCTGTTTTATGCTACTTTTAAGGCCGTGAGTCAGAAATTTTGAAGATAGTCCAGTTTTCTCTTCAGAATTTATTTATCTAATTCCTTTAACATATTAACCCAAAAAAATCTTCCTCCGAGTTATCTCAACATTTTCATACAACCTGCCTTTTTCCCCTTTTTATTGCTTCACTGTTTGTTCAATCTATAAACTAAATTGTAGGTTGATAAACTACATTCGCACCTAGATGTTTTTTAAAAATAAAATAGTCTCATCTTGTTTTCTCCCCCTATTAAAGCCCAATTGGCGCACGTAGAGAATGTAGTTTTTTTCTGTTTTCAGTAAAGTAAAATTTACTTCAGAACATGTGACAAAATATCCCATAATGTGAATAAAGACGATGACAATGAACGTCATCGACACATCGCGAATAAAATTGTTTACTCGGGTTAGAATCCCGAGAAGACTTTATTTATTCATTCTCTACACCGAGAAAGACTACATTCTTTATTATCCCATAATGTAGTTACGCGCAAGTCACTTGATTGTCTTTTTATTACGTGATGCGGTAACGTGCTTTTAACATGGCCTTCAGATGAAGTCAGAAACACACAGTAAAGTGAATCGAGATTCTCCGAGTGATTGTTTTACAGATAAGAATCAAATAACTTAAACAATCGTACATAGCAAGTTCCTTGTTACTTTGAGAATACCGTTTAAATTACGTATAATTGAGTTGTTTTATTTTGAAGCAATATACGTTTACTATTTTCCTTCCTCATTTTCCAATTTTCTTCAGGTGGCTGCCCTTGAGTGAATGGCCAAGTCCGTATTTCGGGAATGGCCTCGTCTGTCGAGAACACCAGCAGACGAACTCGCCGCATTGTAGGACCGATCCTAAAACTGGTTGTCCTTGAGATCTGGAACGTACTCGGCGTATTTATCGCCTCCATTTACAGAGCGGCTTCGTTCTTAAGCGCGGTCGCTACAAAGCATCACTTCCAACAAACACACACCATGTACTCGCACACATTCGCGAAATAAGCCGAGCTCCTGAGAACATACTCCTTGTAGGCACAATCAACTCGAACGCAGAAGCATCCCATATTTTTAATAATCTCTGAGGAGAAATTGACAGAAATGAGATGCCGAAAGAGTGCACACATAATTATAAATAAACGAGATGCCCATAAAGCGAAAACGACGACAACAAGGAGAAAAAGGAGAAATGGGTAAGACAAAAATAATTCTAGCAATTGTATTCCTCGCTGGTTTCGAATAGTCACTAAACTACATTGTGATGTCTGCACCGATTAACTCAGAGGACAATTGTCGAAAAATCACCCAGAGAACAGTAATGAATATACGGCAATTACAAAACGAGACCAAAGAACTAAAGATTCTATCGACATAAACACTCCGGGAAATGTTGAGCGAACTGAAGTGGACGAATATCGACGTAGAAAATTAGAATTGTTGGGTCATCCACGATTTCTCAAATGAAAATATTTCCTGAAAGTGTGAATAAATCAGAAAAAATAAATAAAAAGTTGGGTTCCGTATTCGACTTGGCGGAGGTATCGATTTACTTGGAGAAAACGGAGGAAATGTTAAACGAATAACGCATAAACGGGATACAACACTGTTGGAAAATTTACATATGACACATCATCTTTAATAGTAAATGTCAACAGACAATTGAACGGAGTGTGCGATAGATTGAAAATGGAATCTTTACAGTGACCATAGATTGTGAAAATGTGTGGATTTTTGTTTGAGGAAGCCGTGTTGCGCGGGAGTAATTACTTTATACTTTGTCAAGAATTCAAGTAACTTTTTGTGTAGAATTTTTTCTATTATTTTTTTTGAAAATATCAGGAGTAGGGAAATGGGTCTGTAATTTGATGCGTCGGTAGGCGATGCAATACTGATGCAACAAGTTGATACCAAAACTGCTTCACTAGTCTATTTTTCCTACTTTGATTCACATATGTGTTACGGTTTTGCCAACTGTGGCAATTGTTCTCGTAGTGTGGAAGTTTTCAAACTGCAAAAACGAGCCATTAGAATTATGTCAGGTTCAGATGCTAGAGAAAGCTGCAGACCTCTGTTCAAAAGATTTCATATTCTGATTCTACGTACCGCTTACATATTAGAAATACTAATATTT
This sequence comes from Zhengitettix transpicula, assembly GCA_037074705.1. Lineage (NCBI taxonomy): Eukaryota > Metazoa > Arthropoda > Insecta > Orthoptera > Tetrigidae > Zhengitettix > Zhengitettix transpicula. The sequence goes on along the minus strand of CM073595.1, from coordinate 57,113,617 downwards.
GTTAAACGCAACGTGAACCTTTTTGCAAGTAACAGGGACAATCATGACTACGACACAAAAAACAGTTCAGTTCGTCAATGTTCAAACTGTGACCATCGTGCTTCAAGTTCTTCCTATTAATGATGCACCCGTTTAGTGATGTGTCCAAACTAGGCGACTCTTAAACATTGTTGACCACTGTTCTATGGAGTTCTCGTAAATTTTAATATATCAAAGATTATTGTAAAACACTGAAAATATTGATTTGGTGCTTTGTAAATATGACATTATTCTGATAAGAAATAAAATATTGAGGCAACGAATTGAGGCGTCAAGTTTTTAATTGTCAATTAAGATTCAGAATTCCTCGTCGGCAATCGTAACGCCACTATATCACAAACTGAACGAATCATTTTCACGTTAAAATTCCGAACTATAAAAGTACTTTGACATGCAACGGTCGCTGACCTGACATGAGGTCGCGATGCTAAGGAGTTTCTTACGTCGAAAATGCGATTAAAACCCGAAAAAGCCGAAGATAAGGATAAGCATGATTAAATTGAAGTTTCTACGGTTTAAGCTTTTGCGGTTACTGCAAACATGTGACGAGTTCCTAGGTAGAAACTATATAAAATAAAAGGTGACGCCGAGGACATTTCATCTGTCAAGGCGAACCTCATTCATTGTCTTCGACAAATAATTCTCTTCGACCAGTTGGTGAATGCCGCAAGGCACGACTAAGGAATTCACTCGTGAACTATCGCCATCACTTGATTTACAGTCGTATAAAATGTAAATATTGTTTAAGGATTATATTTTATTTATGACACATTTTTAGTGTAACTCCAAAGGTTTTTTAATCTATATCCAAAATAATTAAAACTCCATTATTATTTTTTTAAAATTAATTTTGAACCAATGTGCTTTCGGCCGATAATTTGGCAATATTCCATTTTAATTTGTCAAATTTTCAACGTCGATTTTCTCTTCGTGTATCGGTTCCAACAATATTTGTGTCTATCGTGAGTAGAAATATTATCGAAAGATCGTCGGTTCAAAATTAATAAAAAAATTAGTGACGGAGCTATAATTACTTTGGAAAATTATTAAAAACCTTAGGGGCTAAATTACACAAATAGCAATGTAAATATGATTTTTGCTATAGGAAGAAATCCTCATAATTTAAATTATATATAGTAATGAACAAGTATCACTTGAAACGCTAAGTTAGTTAATATTTGTATTTATTCTTTTATGATTTATTTTCTTTAATAAATTAAAAATAAATAAAATAGCATATGACCAGGAAATTGTCTGAGTTAATTTCGAGAGAATATGGCCCATTCGGGTAAGGCGGAAAGTTCCGAGGCCTTCTCTGATAGACCAGCCAAAACAGTCGTTTGCATTTGGATTGTTAAGAAGTAATTGACAAGGGGTAAGACTAAAAAAAATTAATACTCGTCATCCAAACTGGAAACTAGCCGAAAATAGTAGTAACGAGGCGTCGTTGGCCTCAGTTCGACAGTACAAAAATCTTTGCTTTGTTGATATCAGAGAGAGGATGGTAGAGTACTGAGATCAGTGATCATTAAAGAAGTGTGTAGCTGAGAACTTGCCATCTTCGCCGACACTATCTCAAGAAATCACCTCGTCATGATGATGACTCCGGTTAACTTTCAGTTCGACATTTTTGTATTTATCGTGAATATCTACTTTGTTAATTTAATTGTAACAAAGCTGTTCCCATTCAGTAGATGCTAATTTTACTTAATATTATATAGGATAATTGAGAAAATTAGTATTACGGAAAAAACAATACATTTAATTTTCAGAATTTGTTTCTAAATTCAACTTAAATTATTGTTTAAATAAAAAAATGCGTTTAATTTTTAATGCAGTATCAATGTGGTATAGTAATAATAATCAGTCTTCGTAGCATCTCTGTAATATAGGGTGTGTATTAACGTTCCAAATTATCTTAGATTTGGATGTCCTAGAGAAAGCATAAAGCATGTTCACACTCAGCTATTGTTGGACGTGACTTTATAAAGATCGTATCGTATATAATATTTGCTTAGTAATCAAATCCAACCATCTTTATCTGATTCTGACGCGTTTTATGATATGGTTCAGCAACCACTCAATCTGCAATTAATTTTATTTAAATTCAACAAGGAAGTACAAGGTATTTCTGGCCGGAACAATCACGTCCATTGTATTTACGACTGGCGACACAGCTGACTCCGACAGAATATAATCTGCGATCTTATCTGTCCCTTCTTTTCTAAGAAAGGCTTTCTAGATTTCTATCGCTTGGTTCGTGCTTTTCCTGTTTCGTTCTTGAAGTAAAAAAAGTTCTCAGTCAATAAATCGCTTTTTGATTCGCATTGTCCCAAAATAAATAGTTCTCGGGTTACAACCTTTTATTTATATTTGTATTAAGGCAATAAATTTATCGTAAGGTAAGAAACAAAATATAATTTTATAATGACTAAGAAGAAAAAGTGCAAATGTGGGATCCATTCACCTTAGAAATCCTTAGTTTATTTTCACATCACAACATTTGTAACAGTATAACCATCACATTACGTAGACATAGAAAAGCCGGAATTGTCTAAAATCTGCATCGATTATAATACGATTTTATAAAATATTTTACTTTATATTTTTCGAAAACACGACTTTTAATTTATGTATAAGTAGTATAATAATGATAGTGTTTAAATGTCCTAAACCAATTAATTGGATTTTGAGGAGAAACATACAATAGACTGAGGCTAAAGCAACTATGAATTCGTTATGTGATGACAAGAATAAATAAGCTCATGGAAGAATATTAATAATGGGGACTGAACATAAATTTACAAAAGACAGAATAGATGTGCTTAGGAAAATATGTAGAAGACATAACACTCGAAACAGGAAAAATAAAAAAATGTGAATTTTTTAAAATACTTGGGGTCAATAATTACAAATTTAGGAACATGTGAAAGAGACATACAAACTAAAATTGCAATGGCAAAGAATGCAACAAAGATTTTACACGGAATAATTCGGAACAAAAATTTAACAAAGGAAACAAAAATCAAAATTTATAAGAGCATAATACAGAACATTCTATGTTACGGAAGTGAAACTTGGCCCCTGACAGAATTACAAAAGAACAAAATTTGAACAGTAGAATTCGATTATCTGAGGAGCAGTCTTCAAAAAACAAGACAGGATAAAATTAGAAATGACTTCCTTTGGAAAGAAATGAACGTAACCACGTCTGTCGTTAAAGGGGTTGAAAATCAAACCCTTAAATGGTATGGTCACATACAAAGAATGGGAAATGGAAGATCGGCAAAAGAATTATACGAATGGTCACCTCCAGTAAAAAATAAACGGGGCAGACCCATGTGAAAACCATAATGGAGGATATGAATTTGGAAGAGGGAGATTGTAACGACAGACAGAAATGGAAATTGAAGACGGTAAACCTATGAAAGAGGGAAAAGCCGAAGAAGAAGATTACAAGCAAGGACAAAGTAATACTTGAGTCAGTTCATTTTTGAGTTCTTTGTTGTTTATTATAATTACTTCTTAAGTATTTAGTGAAACCGCGGAGCATATTACAGCACCAATAGCATTACAATCGCCTGAATAATATTTCTCTTATGTACTCATTGACGAAGGAAAGATATTTAGATTTTTAATTCCTTAGTGTTTCTCTATCTGCATCTGAATTACAATATTTTTAATATCAGGCTGTATCACTCGATACGAATCATTCGTCGTTCATGAAATACGAATGAGGACAAGCGCATGTAAAAGACCGAGCGAGCATATTACCAATTCTTGTGACCGAATACCATGCCCGTTGACCGTTTGGCTTTAAGAACGACACATTTCCGGCGTTCACACAAACAAAGGTCTGTTCAGTCGTATAGTGACGAGGTTCAAAGGGTGTTGGGAAGCACGTGTGTCTTCCTGAATGACAGACATGCGTGGCCCACTTTCGCTCCATTGATTCGATGCGTACCTGGGCTCTGTGCGTTCAGCTCTTCCAGACAAGTGTCATCAGCTAAAAAGAAAGAAAATAAACGACAGCAGCGACGGAGAAAGCGTCGTCTTCAAAATTTCCAAATCGGCAAATACGATGAGCTTTAGAGTGTGGCAATATATCGCAGTCTCCAGATGTAATCACTGTGTGAATTAAATTCTCCCTGTCTGACACGGATAAATCAAAATCGGTACTCACTATTGCGACATTTGGAAATGCTGAACAGTTTCTCGGATGCAAAAATGAATTACGTTTATTTATGGACTTTTTTTTTCTTAAGAAACGTACGGATCAGTATCAACTGATCTCAGATTCCATTGTTCAGTGGCTGACACCGACATCTACTTCAGGCTGAGGATTCTTACAACCCAAAAACTGTTCACCCACACTCGTATCTCGATAAAATTATGGATCTTTTTTTTTTATCAAAACGAAGATGCTTGAGCTTAGTTTTAATAACGTTCTTATTTTCCGTAGTAGGCTAACCCTTTGCGCCGGTACAAATTTAGCGGATATTATTAGAAAATACACTATTAAAAACGGGGATGATACTACCCCTGTCAAATCGAAACTGAAAATTCTAATCCAGTTAAATATTGAAACTTGTTGGGACGCTCTGGAAGGTGGTAAAAATGATTTCTAAACGCTTTCTTTGAGTCTAATTTCGAAATTACAAATTTATTCACGTTTCATTTACTTGTTTTTGCAAGAACGGCGTTTCTTTCGGTCGATGGAACGTCATGTTAACCGAGTCATGTATAGACTCTTTGTTCTGGCGTGTAATTATTTTGCCATTATGGCTTTTATTTGACTGACAGAATAAGTTTCCTTCATTCGTAATCAATGTTGCACGAATTTACCACACTCAGGGAAATTGAAAGTAATTATTTTTATAGCCGAATCATGTAGTCACAATTCGTACACGAATTCTAAATCACCCTTGTGTAATTATGTGCGTCCGGGCTCAAAACATTAATGCAATCGTGGCGTAACAGCGGAACATTTAAGTAAGTTCCTTATGCGTTCTAAGAATCGTAAGTTTAAATAACAAACACAGTGTAGCTTTCCAACGGTCGCGAATATTTTGAATGATACATTTAATATTCCGCTCTGTTGTACATCGTGACCACTTTCATTACCATTAACTACAATTTTTTTTAAAAAAATCGTAAGAGTTCTCACGGTTTCTGGAACGAATTTACAGAATCTATGTCGATTTAGTTGCCTTATAAATGATAGATAATTGTTCCTTAGTAGTCGAAACACAAACTAATTGTTTAAAAATTGTTATGCACACAGAATGTTCTTTTCGCGTGTAAAGACAATTGTTGGATGATTTTGCAATTCACTTCCTTGAAATGGTACGACGGAAGCTATCCTCATAAAATAACGAATCTACAAGACCTTCTCGTCCTAATTATGACATAACCAAATCGACATGAGAACGAATTCAGCTATACGAATCCAGAAACTAAAGAAAAAATAGTTAAATTTGATATTAATAAGTGAAGTGGAATATAAATGAAGTAAAAAATTCTTGATTATCGAAACGACTGTAAAGCGTCCTGGAAATAACACAAATCCTCGTATTTACATATTTTTCAATGTACGGAAGTTAAGAAATAAAACGATTTTGGCATGTTATAATGTTTCAAACGATTGAATTATATATTACGATATCTTTCAGCTTTTATCAATCTTTAAAATATTTTGTATAAAAAATAAAAGAAATAAAATTTTACAAAAAATAGTTAGACACATAAATATACATTGGCCTTCTTATAACAGCAATGACCATAGTCGTGAAAAATAATTAAAAATTATTTTAAAAATTAAATGTTTTATTAGCAGGGTAACCACATTAATATTAATTTTCCTAAATAAATAATAAGAAAATCTACTTCGTGACGGTTAAAGATGGTTATTTCTAATATATATATATATATATATATATATATATTATAGAATAATACAATAATATTGATAAAATAATAATAAAAAATCTCTGTGTCTGTTTTCCTGGATAATCACTTACTTCATCTCAAAATTGGACAACGAAACACCAAAAAATGAAGTGTTGGAACAAAACCCTCTAATATAATTTCGTTTCAAATCCAACTAAATAATAAAACTAAGATCGTTCGCGTTATTATTTTTGAGATCCAGCCGTCGGTTGCTCATTAGTTCGAATGTAACGGTTGTAAGATTGAATCTTAATATATTTACAACAAATGACAACGTCGGCTACAAAGCATTATTACGCTCGTCTCTTTCTTTTTTTAATTGCATCCTGTTGTGATTTTATTTTATTTTCGGCTTTCGTGCCGCGTCTGACCCCAAGGCCATTTCCGAGCGCGATCCGTTCAGTTTCATTTCATAGAGATTATCTAGTCAATTAGACTCAATTATAAAAATATGTAAATTTTAGTAAAGGTAAATTAAGTAGACTGATTTTAGACGTATACTTGTTGAATCGTTCGGACTCTTGAACCACAGATATAATTATTAAATTAAGTCCCGAATACAAACGTTTCTTCCTTCCTGATATTTCGCGAGGGCAGACAAAATAGTTAATTAAAATTAATATGTAACTTTTCTAACTGTTTTCCGTGTCATGTTGTGTGGTTACTATGATCGACCTTGAAGGGGATTATTACGAGCTGGAAAGCTAAAACTCTATTGATCGATTCAGTTGCAGTAGGTGAGCAATAGAGTTATTATGCTGCGTCGAAAAATATCGGATACGAAAAGTTTTTTCAAAAGAAATTAATTATTGTTTACAACTTGGCATAAAGCCTGGCATTTAGTAATTGGTTTGACTTACAGTATTACAAGTCACGGTGAAATACTTTCCATAAATTCTAAAATATTTTTAGCACCCCACGAATAGTTGCAGCGATTAAAAGGCTCTGGAAAGAGCATGTTAAGAAAAAAACACTTTAAATTAAGCATAAAATATAGACAATACTATTGGCTAATTGTAAGAGACTCCAAACTATCAATTTCAAATAAACTATTGATTTACAATCAAATATTGAAACCAACGTGGTTCTACAATATTCAGCTTGCGGTTTGTGCCTAACATCTTTAATATGTGGCTAATTTTTCATTTAAATTGGTTTATATAATAATTGAACTATTTCAAATCATTATTAAAGTTGGTGATGACTTAAAATAATAAAACAATTAACAGCCCGCAGTATATACCTCTAATTAGATATACTAATTTTATCGGATTTTATCTCCATGTTTTAAGAATTTAAAGCCATTAAACGCGTCAGCAGACCTGTTGTCGTCTGGTTAAATTCAGTTGTGTACGATATCAACACATAAGTATGGAATAATTTGGATATCAATTACAGTGAACAAATAATTTTTTTTTCCACGCCGCAGACAACAAACTGCAAGACAAGATTCCTCCTGGTGGTCAAACATCGTTTCCTAGTAAAATGACTAGTAACACAAGCGGGCGTTATGAAGCCAACACAAGGCGAACAACATCATTTCCGCGGTAAACCGGAACTCAGCCCATTAATTATTTAGCTTATATATTTTTCTGGAGGCATTCGTCACGCGTGGTAATGACAGGCTTATCCTAGTATTTTGTGGGAAGGAGTCGATTACGTTTCGATTGGCGGTTGCTCAGCCACAAGGCAAACACATTGAACCATGGTCACGGCACGGCAGAAAAAAAAACCTTCCATCTGTTTGTTGCTTCAAATGTTCGAAACACGTTCCCTTAGTTTCCTTAAAAAATTATGACAAAATATGGCAACCTTTTCCGTGCTTTAACGTTTACTGGACGTAATATGCGCAACAATAATAGTAAAATATTTTGGATCGTCGTGCAATTGAAGTTATTCAATTTACAGGACTCGAGAGCCTGTTAATCGCTGCAACTATTCGTGGAGAGCTAAAAATATTTTAGAATTTCGATCTGACAGCAGGTAAGAGCGCTTTATTTGTCATATGCACCTCGTATTAAGTATCACAACATCTGAAGCATAAAATTTGAAGTCATGACTTATACGTTGAATCGTAATCTTAAAAAATTACAAAGTAACAATATCTATATAATAAAAAAGGATGTATATTTGTATGTAAGTATTTACGTTAATCTTTATACAAATTATAACGCGTGGACAGATTGCAACGGAACTTGGTACACATATTCTTCAAAACACGAGAAACGGAACTGTAGGGGTGAGAAACTCCTACCATAAATGTTAAAAGAATTATAATTTAAAAACGTGATCATTAAGTGATAAATTACTGCGCGCCAAGATACCATGACGTCACGCGACCATCAAAGTAAATAGTTCCATTTTTTCGTAACGAAATAAAGCAGAAATATTTTCATTAAATAAAAAGTATAATTTTATCTAGCAATACTCCATCGAGTGATAATAAAAAAACAATACGAAATACTTTGATATCCTTGCGGAAACTGTAAGTTAATTTTCGTGCCATATTAGTGTCTCCAAACTAGCGTCCATTTGTTTACATTGTGAATATAATTACAATTTCATAAATTCAATCTTTCGTAATTTCTGAAGACTGCAATACTCAAGTATTCTATTCGTAAAGAAATTCGGAGGTGTGATGTTGGGATTGATGAAATAATTTCAGTGTATTTTATTGCTGTTAAATTAATACACTATCGGTCGAAAGTATGTATGGAATTAGTAACATTAAGATTTAAGTTAAATCAATTCCTGACTGCAGATTAATATAGAATTAAATAATTTTTAGGGTTTATATGAATAAGTACAGGGTCAAAGCCGGGCACCCAGCTAGTATCATATAAAATGCAAAACTGAAATTTCATGCATTGCAGTGCAAAAGGGAATAATTATTTTAATGTGACAAAATAAACCTTGGATAGAAACTAGTAATTTAGATATTAAGCAATGAATGAACCTGTAGTTTATTACCACAGTAGTTCATCCTATTACCCTATTTCATAATAAAGAAATAAATTTTCTAGACGATGACAAGGCATCATAATAGTAGATAATTTGTAATTCACCTTTAGCCCTTACGCAAGTGCACGGAGCGCTACCACATAGTCCAAAAGGTTCTATCACGCAATTTCCTCTGTGAGATGAACTGGCTCCCAGTAACAGGACAATGGAAGATTCCTAAAAAATTATACGTCGTTAGATTGTACCTTTCGTTAAAGAGGTCGCTCGCGAACGTTCATTTTGCGTTTCGGACTACGCAAGTGAAGAAAATATATTACACAATGTTATTGCACACTAGACGCGACGATTCTCACTCTAGCAGCAACTATGCGGACCCTGTTTCCAAAAACTGCGTACCTTCAGCTCAACCATAATTCCATCATACATACTTCCAAAGAAAATTATAAATCATTCCATGAAAAATTTTGCTTTCTTACATTCGCATGCAAACGCAAACATTTACTCTATAATTAATATTAAAAGTATGATATGAAAATTCAACGCGTTAAATCATATAATTTTTGTATTTTCCATACTTCATGTTACTAAAGATGTGGCCTTCTGGGAAGACCATTGTTCAAATCGTACAAAATTTGGCATTCTGTCTTCGTTTATTCGATAGAAACTATTTTTCTTTCATTCGTTCTTTGGAAATGGTCAGGATAGAGTTATGGCTATCAATTAAAACTTTTTCTGGTGTTTTTTTTTGCTCCCGTTCTTAACTAAAGCTATCGGAGAAAGTCAAAACAGAAGCAACACTCAAGCGTAAGTCTCTTGTTTGTTCGTCGAAATAACACCAAATATCACGTACTTCAAAGGAAGTTACACCTCAATCAACGCGTCAACTTTCGCCAACTGTTATCCCGTGATTGTGCAACACACTGTCCTCATTTTTCTGGACATTGCTTATCAATGGAAATCCAGTGCACTTCCTACTCAGGCAAGAAACAAGTGCCGAAAAAAAACTGTTGAAAGTATTCGTTCTAGACTGAGAATAATGTCTTGCATATTACTTAGTAAAAAGGCATTGTGAAGAACCTTGGTATTAAAACCTTGCCGTTTATAATGACAATGCAACTCAAATCAAAGTTATATTATGTGATATATACCTTTCGAGAACGTATTATTTATCTGGAAAAAAATACCTTGATGGGAGGAATCGAAAGAACGTTAAAATTATGAAAACAAATAATGTTTGATCGCAATAAATATAAACAATGTAGATATTTAAATATGTAACGTAATAATAAATTAAAACAAGGGAATTTTAAAACAAAACCTATTAACAATATATTTTAAATATAATATTTACAAAAATTTAAATCAACATCTCCCGGAGTAACGAATCGGAAGAGACCAAAATCAATCAAATGAGCTAACAAAGATCTAAGATTTTCCTTGTGTATGTCCTGCATAAGTTTCAACCCGAGTCAAGGGAATCTATATACATGTAACAAAAAAAAATGCTGTACCTAACAAATGATTGGAAGCAAAACTACATTCGTAAAATGGTAAAATCGTTGATCTTGGTTACGCTACATTATATATTTTATAACTCGCGAACACCTTTAAATGTGGTGAATCATACTTTCTACGTCACTGATAGTTTGCTGAAAAACGTACCCAGAACGAAAATGAAATTAAAATGTCATAGGATAATTTATTATACGTTCCCAATGGTCCGAAATCACTCAGAACAGTAGTCTCAATATTATATTTAACCAAAATTATTATAAAATCTCAATGCAACACCACTTTAATCAATGACGATATTATTAATAGGAAAACTAAGTAAAAATCTATGCATTTATAAAAAGTTACCCCCAACCTGCACTACGAAACTTGAGGCTTCAAGATTGTGAATTTGAGGTTGTTAAAATCCTAAACAGCCCTTGCTAGTTTCATATGTTTACCTTAAAATTCACAGCAGACTCATATTTTCTATTTTTCAGCAAATAGAGCTCCATTTTAAACTATGTATTTCTTTCGTGCCCTTCGGATTGTGAACAACGCAATGTATTAGAGAATGAATTAATCTCTTTGCTATTCTTTCTCTTTTGTGTCAACGTTTGCTAATTTTTCACTTAATTATTTACTGCATTATAGCGGAATGTAAGCAAGGAAATGAAAACCGTATTTTCCGAGCGAAATTTCGAATTCGTACTGTGAAAACCCGAAAATGAATTTATAATATTAAGAATTAATTTTTAGATATTAATACAAGTTGAATAAAAATAAAATCCACATACTGTAGGAAAACATTGACACTTTATTATCTCCGTTGAATAGTTTGCGATATTATATATTAGAAAATAAATTCCGTAGTGTTTGCCTTGTTGTAACATTTGTTTTAGCCTGTGAACGTGCACAACACTCAACTGCAGTTACACATTTTACATTAATTACAGCGGCGTCATGTGAAAAATTTGAAAATTATCGACACTGGTTCTCGTATATCGTTCTATTACTCGTCTGTCGAAAATCTCGTTGCACGTAGAAAACAAAGCACAGTTAAGAACAAATGTATTATCAACTGGAACCTTCTGCATACTTCAGAACTTGTAACTATTACTAAAAAAATATCAGACGGCCATAAAATATCTCTTAGGGGCTGATTCCACAATTTCACCTCATTATACCAAATTATTTTCAGAGTCCTCCAGTGAATTATGCACGCAATGTCACTATTATTTTCAGATCATCGGCAGAGTAAGTCGGTACGCGTAGAATGAAGATCTAATCAAGCCTGTTTCCTACATATGAAACCGGTTAGATTTTATGACGAGACTTCAGAAAAAAAATACATTGCACGCGGGGAAGTCCAAAGCACTTAAAATTAAGAAAACGGGAAATTTTAAACGATAAACTTGGAAGTGTTACAAAAAAATCTTGACTTTGATTCATCTAACATATGATGCAAAAAATAGTGGGGAAAATTACAAAACCGGTTTTAAAATTCCAAAGAGACTGGTTTTTTCGGACCGCTTTGAGGCAAATGTACGTCACGGAAAAACTCAGAATACAGTGTAACTAAATGAGGTAGTGTGTGGAATAGCTTTCTGTAGCAAACACTGAGAGATTTTACATTATTTAAGGAATTTCTAAAAGAAATGTTATACAATGACGCAAGAAGAAACGTTGTTACATCCTTCTCCATTCTAGCCTTTACGATTCTCATTTCAATGCATTAATATTGTTCGGGTTTGCATCGTTTGATTCGTAGAATAATTAGGTACATTTCAATGCGCGAGATTATTGCGTGTTGAAGTTGAAGGAGAAAACAATAATAGAGAGAGTGAGCATTTCCGACAGTAAATGAAGTCTTTACGGGGAATCGAACACGAGTGTCCCCAACCCTTGGAGACTCTCTCAACTATTATTCAAACCTCCTCATTATGTGGGCTACATTTATTTTCTACAACTCTAATGGCACCTACATTTTTTTTCAGAAACAGACAACGGAACAATTTTATCTCTGATTAAAATCCACCATTTGAAATTCCAAATACAAGAAAATGATTTCGTATTAGAAATGTCTTTAGGCAACCATTCGCAAATTGTGACTTTAGTTTTAAAAATTTGTATTGATGAAACAATTTTTTTGGATGTTAAAATGGATGTAATGTAAAATAACTGGTTTTATTCTTGAGAAGAATATGTAAGTGTAAGATCTTATGATCAAGAAACCTTATGATTGGTGAAACTAATTATATATTCCAAATCAAAGTTTGACTAAGAAATCAACTAAAATATCTGGAATTGCTGTCGTGATTTCTATACTTTTTTAAATAATGGTCCTTGAATAAAGATCTCGGATCTAACCCTGCCCCAATTATCGAATATCTATAAAAGACGCGAGTCTGGAAGGATAGATGTTGATTGATGATTCCGTTTCCTTGGTTGCGCCAGAACCGTGCCGTAAGAGTTGCGTCGTGAAGGTGATCGACTGCGACTAAATTCCAATACTTCTGGAACTTGTCTTGCTTCCTACTCGGACTGTTGTTGCGGTAGCCCTTGGAGTGACTGAAAGAGACATATTTCATAACAAGACTGCAGCTTGGTCATCGTTGGCGAAAACAGAGAACGTAACCAGAAGCGACCGGGAAAGATATCATACTTAACACAGTTTGTCTTGCAAAATTCTGAGCGTTCGGCCATTTCGTGATGAGGTCTTTCAGTAGTACTTAATGACTTATAAACGAATACATTGTTCCTGACATTAGAGACGACCACTTCCTGTTAGGATGTGGCTTTGTTTCACAGTCCAGACCACTTAACAAATAATACTAGACATGACATAAGTATATTCTAAGCCATACACTCTTTTTAAATTTCTGTTACCAAAACTAAAAACCCAATTATCTCGTTTACGGTTTTTGCTGGAAACACTCTTGCCCGCAACTCCTCTACAACGTCACTGATTATATCTACTCATCATTGCAAAAGAATTCCCAGACTCGAAGAAAGCCTTGACAAAGTACATAATCCTACGCTTATCTTCAAAATAAAACCCCACGTAACATATACTTACTTTCGACTCATTACCAATTACCTTTCTGTCCAATGTAACAACTATACAACCAAACCAAACCAAGTCCTTTCAGGTGTTCCTCAAGGGAGTGTCCTCGGCCCATTTCTGTACACTCTCTACAACCACGATATCCCTCAACACTCCAATAGTTTAACAGCTCTTTTTGCAGACGACATAGCCATCTTGAACCAAGCTCCCGACTTGGAAACAGTGAGACTCAATCTTCAAAATTCATTAACTTTGATCAATACATGACCTAAGAAATGGTAAATAATCGTCAATTCCAGAAAATCAACCATCATCACATTCTCGCTAAAAAAAATACTGTTCACAAACTATCTCTACCTTGACAACTCTCCTATACCGAATAAATCCGCTCACACATATCTCGGACTCCAAATTAACCTGGTCACAACACATACGCAATCTCAAGTCTAAGCTTAACAATATATTATCCAATCTCAAACCATTATTAAACAGAAAATCCCCAACATCCCTGGCAACAAAAAAGTTAATTTATACCTCCCTAACCAAGACAATCTAGCACTTGGCTTCCTCCATTAGGTGAGTTGCAGCCAAAACAAACCTGAGGAAAACCCAAGTAATCCAAAATAAATCCCTTAGAATGATTTCCTTGGTACTTCAAGAACAACAGACTGCATACTGACCTCAGTATATCTGCAGTCAAAGACGTCATACAAAGTCATCTGATTCCCTCATTAAAATCTCAACAGCGCATACTAATTCAACCATAGCTGAAATTACAACTTCAATTCCTCCAGATCCTCGACAAAGACGACTTAAAAGAAAACGTCCACCAGACCTCCTCTACTAAATACTGTTTTATTTTTGATAGATAATTAAATTTAGACCTTAGTAATAAGAATTTAGTGTAATCTAATACGCGGAAGGTGTTATCGACATCCTAATGGTTGCAACCAACCGCATGTTGCATATTTCAATAAATTACTTATCATTATTATCACAACTGTAAAATCGCAAGATAAGAAGTTACCTGTACAATAAACAAAAAATATCCTCTCTTTTCAACTGTTAGAAGGGTTAAGTAATTGAATTTGCACACAGGAAAGTAAATTCTGCTTTAAATGTTATATTATTCTGGTCAGTATGGCAAACTAGTAAAGTTATATTATTTCACGTGTGCTACCATAAACATACGTTGACGAATCAATCAAAAATAGTTTATAATATTAACATAATGCGTATATCTGTTGGTTTCACTTGAAGAAATTCCACCTGTACTGCTTGAGGTGTATTTCGAAGCGAATGATTAACGGAAGTAATTAATAGTTTGTGTTGTAGCGGTTGTTGGAGTAGCCCAGTGGGCGAGTGGACGCAGTGGGTAGTGTGGGTCAGGGACCTGAGTAACCTCCACGACCTTCACGATGCTCCTCCACGCAACACCTTGGCCTAGACTGCACGTCAACCTGCCCTGCTCCCTAGCTTTAATACATCCATTAGTAACGCAACGCAGCCACCGGATTGCTAAGTCTCACTTCCGTAACATAAATGCACAACTTCAATCCAAAGAGTTCTTTAACGATCAGCGATTACCTCGCGAATCAGACAGTTAATCGGTTCTAAGACTTAGCTGATGAAGCACAAGTGGGAACCTCTATAGGTGCTATAGACATTATTAACATATGTCACTAAGTACTTATAAAGTTGGATAGGACATTTGTACTAGAATTTCAAAATGGTCGCTCACAAAAAAATAAGACTATGGAAAGACCTGAGAGTTCCTCAGGGTCCAGTAAATGAGACATGTTATTATAATGTATATTATAAATAAATGATTAACGTACCAACATAAGTTCATAAGGGAGGCTAATATACACTCAACTAATCTCTAGGTATATAAAAATGAATGTCTGTTTGTGTGTGTCTCCTATGCGCTTCTAAATTCATCTGATTACAATGAAACTTTGGTGGGTTGTTGTGCGCACCCCCGAGAAGATTTCCGTCGGGTTTTCGAAGAGTTAAGAAACTTACAAGGGGTGAACGCCGGTTAAATGTTGAAACATGCTAAAACGGCCAAATAATAGCGTCAAATAAAACGTTGTCGGGGGATCGCTTTATTTGATAGTGTTCTTCTAGAATTTTTAAGTTTCTAATTTCAACTACAAAACGCAAGACAGGGAAGCACCCTTACCGTATGGGTGATGGTGGAAGGGGTTGAGATACAGAGTAATGAAAAAAAAAGACTGATATTAGTGTCGATTCCGGGGTTATAGCAGTCGCTGAGTTTAATGCTCGCATTAACCATGGTGGTTAATGAATTTCATTATCCACTTCGTGGAAGTGGACGCGTTTGACAAAAGGTTACCCGGAGTATTTTTGACTCTCTAAAGTTAACGGGTAATTTTTTGATTTTATGAGGGTATCAGCTATATTTTGGTCTGTATTTAATTAAAATAATTAAAATACCGGGACTACTTTTACACTTTAATAAGTTAGCGAGTATGTTTTACTGTTTTAATACGTCGTTAATTTTAGACACTCTTGATTTATGTAGTAGGAGAATTCCCGAATACCGTCAGTCATCATCCTTATTTGTTTGAAGTTAGATGCCGAAGGTTTGTAAATGGGTAAATGTTCCAAACACTGACGCTATTGATGCTGGTTAAATGAAATATTTACCAAGAAGTTAGTGTCGAATTAATTCCTTCTTCCGGCTAATTTAAATAAA